>JAJMCS010000002.1:689393-1378787 GCA_030573155.1 Ogataea xyloterini | reverse complement strand
ACCGCTTTAAACACCCCCCTTCTTCTACAACTACTACTACGGTTACCTCGTCTTCGACTCGCTAACCTTAACTACTACTCCTACTCTTACTACACGGTTACCTCGTCTTCGACTCGCTAACCTAAAAATTACGTACCAAGCAGCCCACCACCCTCCACGCTACCCCCCCACCCTTTATATATTCCTCAGTTTCTGCACCTCCTTTTTTTGCGCGCATTTTTCGCGTTTCATATTTCTATATCCGGTAATTTTTTATTTACGATCTGCGTTTTATTTTCCTCTTCCGGAAAATTCTTATTTACTATTTACCTTTTTTTTTTTATCTTCCGTTAATTCCCTTTTTTTTCAACGTTTCGCGCATTCCCACTTTTAATTTTTTTATTTTTTTAATTCCACATTACTAATTATTAATTAATTTTTCGCACTTATTAAATTTACATACTTAATTATTCTTACTTATTAATTATTTATTCTTATTACACATTCCTATTACACACTCTCATTACACACTCCTCTTCCCGCTCACCCGGCTTAACCCCGGCTTACCACTACGCTTTCCACTATTACTCCCATTTTATCCTCCACCCCAACGATCCTCTTTCCCATTTTATCCTCTTCCCCATTTTATCCTCCACCCCAATTACGCTCTTCCTCCTTTTCGCTCTTATTAATTACACCTTCTCTCTCCTCTTCTATTCTACACCTATTATATACTCTGTTATTTCATACTCCTCATCCTCCTCTGCCTTATTTTTTCTTCTTATTAAATATTCACCTTTCCCTTAATTCCCTTCTCCCTCCCTATCCACTCATACTCCCATACCCTCCACCCTCTCTTCCCTCCCTCTTCTCCATGTTACCCTCCACCCTCTTATTCCTATACCTTTTATTCGGTACTCATATTCCTCTCCCTCTGATCTTATTTTCCTCTTCTCAGATTGAGTAGTGCACGCCGCTTACCTCACCTCTTTTGATCCTCTGATATTCCATAAAAATATTCGTTTTCTCTACATATTATGCCATACATATGCTGTTCTTCCCTCCCTCGTCTACTCACATTCCCAAAATAATACCCTCCACCCTCTCTTCTTTATCCTCCCTCCTCTTCCCCTGTTTTCCTGATATTTTCCAAAAATTTGCGTTTTTTCTACGTATTATGCCATATATATGCTGTTCTTCCCTCCTTGTTCATCCTTACGCACTCTCACCAATAATACCCTCCACCCTCTCTAGTCTATCCTAACATCTTATTTATTCACTCCCTCTTCTCAAATCGCTCCAGTTTCAGTTCTCGCACACAGTCTATGCGCAGACAGTCAGCCTCGACCATCCCCAGCTGCACACCCTGGTACTTCACTACAGCCTCCGCTGCGCAGTATCTTTGACCACATCAGCTTGCCCAGCTTCGCAGCCTCTGCAATGTCGTCGCCCCGAAACTTCTGATCGTAGTACATTAAGTGCGCCTCGTCATACACAAGAAATCCCAGAATCCCGGAACGCTCAGCCTCCTTCACCACACGGTGTGTGTGATGATGTTTCAGATCTGACACCGTGCACACGTACACCTGATGCAGCATGCCCATCTGCCAGTGTTGCCCCAGATCATTGATGTCCCCCACTGTCATAATCCGCTTCAGCCGCTGCACCATGTTCCCCTGGAGCGGAATGTACGGCACAACGACTATGTTCAGGAACCCCTGCATCAGCGACATCGGCAGCTCAAACACAGCCCAAACACCAGCGTCTTCCCTCCACCCCTCTCCTCTCATATTCATCCGTCCCTCCGTCACTCAAATTCAGGACCATATTTCTGTCGTCCCTGCTGCAGAACCTTCTCCTCAGACAGCTGCGGGAACTTCTTCGACTGCATCGGCTTCGCACGCACGGGCTTTACTGTTGTCTCCCCGATCTGCAGCCACCATGCCCACGACTGCGAAAACGCATAGTGCATCTCCAGCCCTGACCACGTGTCCTGCGTCTGAATCGCAAGCGGGTTAGAGTTCCCGTACGCAGTCAGCCCGGTATGCACTCCGTGGTGAGACTTCTGCTCCAGCACATTGAATTTCGTCGCCATCTGGTCCTTGTACTTCACCTCCGCCTGCCGCTGCGCAGCTATAGCGTACTGCCGCAGCACCCGGATCCCAATGTTGTTGTCCTTACACTTGTGCACCTCCCGCACCATAGCATAGAACTGTATCAGCGTCGCCAGCTTCACCTTCGTCTCCCCGTTCAGCGACACATCCACAAAGAGCTGCCGCGACATCATCCGCTCCCACGGCTTCACCTCCCTCTCGGGCGGTGCAGGACCCTGTGCCTCTGCATTCTCGGGCGGTGCATTCTCGGGCGGTGCAGGATCCTCAGCCACCTGCGCCGCATCCTGCGCATTAGCCACCAGCTCCTCTGCTTCATCCAAGTCATCCGCAAGCTCCTGAACTGGGAGCTTACACCTCCCTTTTACCACAGATCATCAACAAAGGGTGTAACAACTAATGAGACACGGTTTTAGGGACCTCAAATGTTACTCTTCGCAAGAGTGCTAATTTGCAACCCCGAAATCCACTTGAATTTCACCCCAGAGCACCACAGTTTAGAGTTTAGAGTTTAATTTTTCAATTTTATTAAAATGCCAATAACTCTTTACATAGCCATACAAATTTATTCATTTCTGGTCCAGCATATACAAACTCCCTGTCTAGTCCTCCGCTACAAATAATAAATAGGTGTACAAATAACTCAATTTGACTTATCTACTGTTTTTTTTCATGCATGATTTATTCTACTTTTGTATGGGAGTAGAGATGAATCGTAAAAAGAGACCATAGGTGTAACCACCTGATACACCTCCCCTCGCTCCCCCACACCGCAGCCCGGTCAAGCACATAATCACACAGTCCAATTCCTATACGTCTTATCCATATCTCCTCGTGAATTTCAGCATTTCGCTTTCCTCAATAACCTTACCTGCTTCTATCCTACTCCTCCCCTCTATCCCCCACACCGCAGCCCGGCCAAGCACAACCCGCCACAGCTCCGTCCCGTCAACCTTGCACTCCATCGCACGCATCCACATGAACACACTCAGTCCTCGCAGTCCCAGCTCTTCCAGCAGTGCATGCCGGAACTTAATGTCCCAGTACAGCATGTACAGTGTGAGTCCCAGCAGCTGGTTTGTGTCCGCCTGCCGAAACCCCGCCCAGCAGTGCTGCACCAGCTCCACGTCGTCCCAATGCCGACGCTCGCAGTATGCCTTCGTGCGCTCCACAATCGTCCCTGAGAGAGTGCCCGCCGGTAACTTCACCAGCCGCTGCCAGCCCAGAAACTCCTGCACGTTGTACCCTTCGCACACGACATGCATCAGCAACTCGCAGCTGAGTCCCACAGGAACCTTCGCACACTTGATCTCGTCCCACACCCTCATGATCCGCTCCTGCGCCCCAAACATCTGCAGAATGTACTCGTACATCTCCTCGAGCGACACGTCGTACTCGGGGATGTCGGGGATGCGCTCGTCCAGCGTCCACTGCAACGATGTGCCGTCGTCCTCGGTCTCCAGGATGATCGCGCACGCCAGCGCCCGCTGCAGATCGCAAATGTTCTTGTAGTCCCCGCAGAACACATACCGCCCCATCTTCGTGCACACGCACTCGATGTAGTCCCGGCACAGCAGCCCTGCACCCAGCTGGTCCTTCCCAAGCACATACGGCAGCAGCCGCAGCACCTCCTTCTTCTCCATCTCGATCAGTAGCACCCGCGGTATTCTCTGTCGGTGCGCCGCATTGTCCAAGTCGTACGAGTCCGTAGTACTCCCCGATCTCTCGCTTCTTCTCTCGTGTGTCACACCACCTCCTCCTGCTCCGCCTGCCGACCGCTCCTGCTGCAATCGCCGAAAGAACAGGTGCGAGCGACGTTTCGCGTCGCACACCTTGAATCCTTCAACAACCTCCAACTCGCCGGGTATTTTCCTGTCCTTCAGCCAGAATCGAGTTATCCCATGATCATTGTACACTTTGAACTGCTCAAGCTTCACTAGTTTAAAGATTCGACGGTCACCGTTAAGTTCAGACGCGACTTGCGGCACGTCGAAACTCACATTTTCGGGGTCCAATTCCACTGCAAAGTTCCGTCCAGTGCGTCGACTTGCAAGCATTATCGTACTGTGCTCTTTGTGGAGCACCTGACGGTCCCTAATAAAAAAACCGTCTTCAAACTCGACCTTTCCGTAAACTTTAACCATAAAAATTATAAATTTGGAAATCTCTTATCTAAGCACAACTTCCCAATTCGTAATTACCGTGAGCATTAATTTTTTTATCTTTTTAGTTTATGCATTTCTGTACCAGCATGTACTCCCATTCGGAAACAGCACCAGGGGCGCATTGTTTGCCTATTACTCTTTGTTTTCTTATGTCCTACGTTTCATCTCTACACTTATTAATTTTTTCTCTTTCTGTCATCTTTCTATCCCACTTATACTCCCCCAGATGTAGGAAGCCGTACAACTTTATTTAGTCGCACCAACTTATACTCCCCCTTGGTTTCGATCAAGCCCACCTACCCATTAACGCCATTACTGCGGTACCGACACACATTGTTAGGAAAGCCAACACGGTTTCCCTGAGATCGTATATTTTCCTGAACTCACGAGCCATCAGTTCTATCAAAGAAGTGTGAATCAGGATCCCGGCAGAAATAGAATCAGCAATACCGTTCACCAAAAGATCTGCTCGTGAACCTGTGAGGTACGTGTTTCTAACTCCTAATCCTGCAGCAATTGCAATTGGAGTGGTGAACCCGTACCCTAACGCAAGACCCCAGGGCCACCACTCGTTTTCCCATTCAACCATTGCAATTCGAGTACCCACACCCAGTCCCTCAAAAAGCTGATGGAAAACAATCACAATGTACAGGATAGAGAATTCATCACCAGACACGGCAAGAGTCATCCCAACGAATACTGAGTGAAAAATAATTCCAAAGTCCACGATACACACTTGGACAGCATCAAGCGCTGAACCACCGGATGGTTCTTTGCACATTTCAATGTCGCTATACTCCTGTGCCCATATATGTGCCGAAATTTCCACAGCAAACATTAGCATTATAGATATCAAGCAAAGACCAAATGCAAAAGGGTAATCTGTAAAAGGATACCCGAGACATTCAGTGGATAATGCTTCACTTGCTGGACTTAGGAGGTGTATGAATCCTGTAGCTATGATCACACCAGACCCAAAGTATTTGGCGATAAAAAAGCACCAGGCTGGCAATCTGATAGAGGAATGGCGTGAAGAAAGAAGTGGAAACACAGCTGCCAATGTAGATGTAAATAAAACCACAAAGACTGAACTGATTCTAGCTCCCATGTTCTCACCATTATAAGTATTAGCAGAAGCGCATGCTCCGTATTCAGACGACATAACAAATGAACTGATTAGCTTGCGATCAAGACTTTGACAAAGAAGTCTTTTTCTAAGGTTTAAAGATCTATTCTGATGATAGAACCATCACGGTCAATTAATTTTTAAACCATCACGGTCAAACTATTTTGTTGACCAAACTAAACCAACACGGTCATATATTATAAGCCTTAAGTCAATATTTTTGGAGGTTTTCTGAGTTAAAACATGTGAGACTTTCATTTGCTCTATAACTAATGCTTTCAGAGATCACCAAGAGAGTGAAATATAGTACCAATCCCTCCTGGTTAGAGAGCAGGGCTCTTGTTATCTTCTATAGTTCCACTTATTGTTTGCTGCCATTATAGATTAGTGCAACAGATAAAATGATCGGCAACTGAAAAATTTTCCTTCCCCACAATAACGGATCTTCGAATGTATTTTGCAGAGAACAGATTTATCGTTCATAAGGTTTTAAGTTTTTGTTAATACCAGAATATGGTACTTATTAATTTGGAGAAAGGTATTCGATATTAAAATTCGAGAAAAGCAAAAGTTTTTTTAATCTCCTATATCATGATACTTTATCCGGATTTGAGTTGACTATTGAATATGACGAGGTAGAAGAACCAACAATATCAATATTACCTATAATCCAAAGTTCGCCTCGAAGATTAAGCAAATTGAAGCCCGATTGGTCTCCACCTGCTTGGATACAGACTTCTTGAATCAGTCAACGCTCTCTGGTTTTGATATAATGAGACTTATCAGGATCATGTATTCGCTAGACTTCTTGGGGAGTTGTGTTTTGACTTCATGATAATGTAGAATGTTGCGGATTAGAAAATCTAACAATTGCGATTGCACATTACAATGCCTCTTTTCTGTGTGCAACTGCTTGAATCCGAGTATGTAATTTAGTAGTTATCTTCATCAACTAATCCTCATTCATCTCGACGCCATAGATATGAGCATTATAGAGTGGGAACAAAAAACTTTGGCTTCCTGTGTCATTCCTTCGCAGTTTTTCACATTACAGTTGGACTGGTAAGCATGGGTGTTTAGCTAACAAGTTGTGCTCCGTATGTTAGCTACCGAATTTGACTCCGCACTAAATATTTTATTTAATCTCCACAATTTCCCTAAAAAGTTATCATTGATGTGAAAAATTTGGTGGAGTCATGTGAATTGCATCAATAAATGCTCTGCTTAAAAAATAGCGGAGAGTATTGCTCTTTTTAGTTGTCTTTCTCCGTCATATCCAATCTCATTCGGGTATCGCAATGCCGCGCAGATTCTTAAGTTCAAAACAAGACTTTGCAAATGTTATGCATGAGTTAGACTATATCCCTAATCCCCCGGAATTGCTTACTATTGAGTCCTGACTCTGAAGCCCCGTGCATCCGGAGGAATTCCCTCGAGTCGCACTTACTTTAATGTAAAAAGACTTGACCTATAAAGAAAAAAAAGTGACTGTGGCTAACCATCAATGCATGGACTTCCAACTGCTATTGTGGCACAATATTTTTTCACAGCTAGCTAATGCTGCTAGTATTTATCAAGAGCTTTAGCTCTGAGATATTCTCAAAATCCAATGGTTTACTGGTTTATTCCACATAGGCGCTACTTACCTGAGGATCTCGAGCCAACTAAGCTCAGATCTGATTCCGTTTCTGAGAAGGGAGTGGTTGTCATCAAAGAGTATAGGGACGAGGCCAAGAGACCTTGGTGGAAGTTTTTTGATGAATTTGAGTACAGAGAGACTCCAGAGGAGGCATCACGCTACAAATGGTACCGTTGGTTCCCTGAAGGCATGTCCAAGAAAGAGAAAAAGCTTTTGTTCAAACTTGACATCCTCATTGCGTTTTACTCGTTTATCGGGTATTGGATCAAATATATCGATAGTTCAAACCTGAATAATGCTTATGTGTCTAACATGAAGGAAGATCTGAATATGGGAGGCAATGATTTGATTAATACGCAAGTAACGTTCAACGTTGGTAATATTGTGTTCGAGTTGCCATGGTTCTACCTGCTCCCGCGTGTTCCTATAAACTATGCTCTCTTCATCTGCGAGATTGGTTGGTCTGTATTCACCATCAGCACTTGCAGGGTTAACTCTGTTGCTGCACTCCAGGCTGTTCGTTTTTTTGTGGGGGCTTTCGAGGCTGCATACTTCCCTTGTATTCATTTCCTACTAGGAATCTGGTACCTCCCTAATGAGGTTAGCCGTCGTGGGGCTCTCTTTTATGCTGGTCAATTCTTGGGAGTTCTAACATCAGGATTGTTGCAGAGTGCTGCGTTCCGAAACCTGGATGGAGTGCATGGGCTTGCAGGTTGGAGATGGATGTTTATCATAGACGGTTGCATCTCATTTGCGGTTGCCCTCATTGCTGTGATTGCCATCCCAGGAACTCCATTTTCATGTTATTCAATATTTTTGACCGATGAGGAGATCCGGCTTGCCAGAGAGAGAATGATCAAAAATGGTAACGACAGTTCGCAGAAGGTGAAATCTTTCTTTGATAAAGAAAGTTGGAAGAAAGTTCTTTCCAGACCACATGTTTACCTCCTCAGTGTGATCAATATGCTTGGATTCAACACCAATAATACATCTTCGGGTAGTTTCTTGCTCTGGCTCAAGTCCCTCGACAAGTACTCGATTGGAGAACTCAACAACTTGTCTACCGTTCCTCCTGCACTGGGAATATTATATGTGTTCATCATATGCGTGGGTGCTGACATTACGCGTAAGCGATTCGGATTCGTGATCTTATCGTTTTTCATGAACTTTATAAGTAACGCCATCTTGGCTGTCTGGGATGTCAGTTATGGTGCTAAATGGTTTGCATTCTGCTCAGGCTATTGGTCGTGGTCACAATCGTCAGTTTTCAATCCAATGATTAGTGACTTCTTTCGTCAGGACAATAATGTCAGAACGATTGCGTGGATGATCTACTACTTGTCTGGCCTTCAGTCTAGCGCTTGGATTAGTCGACTCATTTGGCCAACAGTTGAGAGTCCACGCTTCTTCAAAGGTTTCACCACTTGTGCTGTATTCAGTATTGGCTTCAACATTCTGCTGGGCATCTACTACTTTTTGTACAAGAAGGATGAGCGAGATCGGGCTCTTGACAATGGTATTTACCTCTACAACAGTAAGCACGGCCCACTACCCGAGGAAGTCAGATTGGCCCAAAGTGCTGGCAGTGATATCACAAAAGACGACTCGGAACCTGAGAAGAGTGACAAGGATTCCGGGGCCGAGGTTGTTACCGATCGCCTTTCGAATTAGCTTGCTCTATAATATCTGCAACAAGTGCGGCTCAAGCCACAATAATTTTCAGTAATCGTAAATGCGGAGGAGAGCCACAACAGTAATTCTCGCAAAAGAGAACATGTACAGCAGATATAAATGTAAACCATTTTGACCTCGTCTGGAAGCCAGTTCCAATAATGACCATTGATCTTGCAAAAAAATCAGAAATCAGAAAACGTTACAATTTTCGGCCTTTCAACGAAGCTCCTCTATCAAAAGAGAAAAACTTAAACATCATCGAGCTAGATGCAATTGACTTGAGTAAGTTCAAGGAAGGCCCAGAACATCTCTCTGAACGGCAAGCTCTTGCTGCACAACTTGAGAAGTCGCTTACAAACTACGGTTTTTTCAAACTTGTGAATCATGGTATTCCACATGAAACACTTGAAGAAGTCAAGTCTTTATCTCAGTCTACCTTTGAGGAATCTGACGAGGTTAAGAGAAAATTCTTGGCAGGTTCAACTCAGCTTCCCGAGGAGGAAAATTTTGAACTAGGTGTCGTACGCGGAGCTGGATATAAACCTAAAGGGTACTGGACTTACACTAACGAGACCCAAGACAAGGTTGAGTTCTATAACTTCAGACATTTTTTGCATGATGACATCTTTCACAACCGTATTGAGTATCCTGAATTCGTCAAGCATAACTTAGATGAAATCCAAAACTATTTTGCTACCTTGCATAACAAGGTACTGAAAAATGTCTTGACCTTGATCGATATTATATTGGAATTGCCAGAGGGAACTACTTTCTCAAAGTACTTCAAAGTGTACCAAAATGACATAGAAGGTTCCGGTGGTGGTTTTGGTCGTTTCCTGCTGTATCATGAGGTTGATGATGAATACGATCAGAAAACTGGGGGGACTTGGCTGAGAGGACATAGTGATGCAAGTGCGTTGACTTTCATCTTATCGCAACCTATCCTTTCGTTGCAAATTCGGGAGCATGACACCAATTTGTGGAAGTATGTTGGCCACACTCCGGACGCGCTAGTGGTTAATATTGGCGATGTCTTTGACCACTTGACCGGAGGTTATTTCAAGTCATCGATCCATAGGGTCATGAGTCCACCGAATGACCAAAGACAGTACAAGCGCAATACTGCTATCTACTTTTCATCTCCAGCAAGGACGACGGTGATTGATCCAGAGACCTTGAATTCTCCAAAACTGCAAAGACTAGGCATTGAAAGAGATCCAAGCTTGCCAAGAGTAACAGTTGCCCAATGGGATGATGAGAAGGGTAGATTCTTCAATAAGAAGAGTGCTAATACCAAAACCAACTTGAATTTCTTTGGCAGAAAGTCTGTCGGCTCACTTATCCAGGAAGATAAGATTCAAAAGTCGGAGCAAGCTGTGACCGTCTAATATTATGGTTTTTTATGGTTAACAAGCTTATTCTTTCTATTCAAATCCTGATTTCAATCATAATCTTTTATCTTCGTCATTTTCTACCACGGGCAGAAGCTCAAATACAACCACAATCTCTCTTTAATTACTTGCGTTATATATTTCAAAGGAGTCCCCCCACTCCACAGTAAACGTTTTTAACAAGTGCACACATTCTATTGAGTCAAGATCCCCTCTCCGAAAAATAGTCCACATACGGTTAAGGTAATCGGCTAATTTTCGCATATTATAAATCTGGCCTGAAATATCTCCCCCGCAAAAAATTCTTTTCTTCACAATGACAAGTGTCTACCTTACATTGAACACTGGGGCCAAGATGCCTGCACTTGGCTTCGGAACCTGGTCTGCCGGAAATTCAGCACATCTCATAAAGGATTGTGTTGAATCTGCCATTGATGCTGGGTACAGACATATCGATACTGCTTACTTTTACGAATGCGAGGATCAAGTTGGTGAGGCTGTCAGAAACGCAATTGCAAGCGGAAAGGTTACCAGAGAAGAGCTTTTTATTACTACCAAGGTGTGGCCCACTTTCCACAACCGCGTCGAGGAAAGTGTTAATTTATCCTTGAAAGATTCAGGGCTTGAATACTTCGATTTGGTTCTGATTCACTGGCCATTTGCGTTTAAATGTGACAGTCCAGATGGGAGACCATTTTGGCCAAAAGATGATGACGGCAAATATATCAAGGATCACTCAAGCAACTATATCACCATGTACCAGCAACTTGAGAAATGCTATTATAATGGTAAAGCTAAAGCGATCGGTGTTTCCAATTACTCGATTCCGTTTCTTGAGGATTTATTGAAAGTTGCAAAGGTCCCTCCTTCGGCTAACCAGGTTGAGTTGCATCCAGCGCTGCCACAAGTTGAACTCTGTGAGTTCTGTGCGTCTAATGGTATTGTGGTTACGGCTTATGCTCCATTTGGCGGGGATGGTGCACCTATGTTGCATAACAAGGATGTTGTTGAAATCGCCGAGAAATATCATGTTTCCCCTGGAACTATCTTACTGAGTTACCATGTTTCTCAGGGAGTGGCTACCGTTCCCAAATCTTTCAAGGCAGAAAGAATCAAGCAAAATGGAAAAGTTGTTTACCTTAAGAAGGAAGATATTGAAAAGCTGAAAGCTATTGGAAAGGTTCCACATCGATACAATAGTCTTGACACTGGATTTGACATGAAGTTTGACGACTGGAAGACAGAGATCTATCCTTAAATACGGGAGGGATGTTTAGAAAACAGAAATCTTTGTTTACTACAAGTGAGAATGGCTGCCATCAAGTCCATTGACTGTAAATGTAGCTTCAAAGCGGCCTCAATATAATTAATTTCACACCTAGACCTTTGAAGTAGAGACAGTAATCCAACTATATCGGTCAGGCATGGTTGTCGTTGAATTGCCCTTTAGTTATGGTTTAGTGCTTGAGTAAAACTGTAAAAGTATTTCAGCACATAAGTTGAAGAATTCTTTTTACCGATACATATTCCCCGCAAAATGATTCCCGGAAATGGCTCGAGAAAAATATTCCAGATAACACAATTGCTCGGGTTAAGTGAGTCTAGCTGCTTAGCAACAGATCTTCCGTAAAAGTTTATTGTGTTGTTACAAAAGAATTGTTACTTCCGAGGCTTTTATGACTGGACTCGAGTTTTTGAAAATGGTCACAGATGACCAGAATAGGTCCTCATAATTCGATTACTTACCAAATGGTAAATCTTGCATGAAATTTGTTGAGTAACTGCCCAATATTGTACATATAAGCACGTGATCAGCTCAATTGGTTAAAGGTACCACCCTAGAAGTTTTCCAAGAACTTATGCAAGGGTAAAAATTGCTCCTCGGCTATCTCACTGCTCCCGAGAAACTTGGCGATCTAGAATTGGCTTCGAAATTCCATTTCTGAATCATGATCTTTTGCCAATTGGTTGAATTGATTACAGTATGTGAGACTGGACATGTATGAGATCTCAAGTTCGGCCGACTAATTCAGTGAAGCGTGTTTCTGGACCACCATAGGAATCTGAAAAATACTTTACAGATTCCTAATCCAGATCGAAGCTAAAAAAATTTCAGGACTGTGTTGGTTACAGGGTAGTTTTGCGGATCTAATGACGGACAAAACCAATGAGGAATCCAACAGATCTTTCCTTTATGAGAATATTGAATGCATATAAATAGGGGTCCATGCAACTAATTAAACTAATGAAGTTCACCTCTTTGATTCCTCTCGCTCTTGCTTTACAAGCATCCATTGTGACCTCTGCTACAACCTACAGTTCCAATTCTACTGTTGATGTTGCTGGTGGATGGACAAACGCTGACTTTGCTACCATCTACCATACATGTAACCAAACTAATACCCGATTGATCAATGCAGGACTGCAGGACTCGTTAGAAGTTGCAGCATATGCCAGACAGAGACTCACGGATTATGGTGTTGAGGATGAGCTCTATACTAGATGGTTTGGAGATGGAAGCATCTATGAAGTCATTGGTTTGATTGATTGGCTAGTTGAAGCTTCAAAAACTAACATGCTTTACAGATGTGATGACGTCGATGGTCTTTGTGCAGCTAACCCAGGATACTATCCTGGATATCATAGAGACGACTACCCAGGAGAAACTGTGATCTGTGATTACTTCTACACCTCCAAGAAACCTCTCTCCTACATGTGCTATGAAGGTTCAATTGTCGAGACTGGTCCAAAAATCTATGCCGGTGTCGATTTGCTTCATCGTTATCTTCACGTCCCATACATGAGCACCGATGGTTACATCGCAGAATATGTTGAGGAACTTGATGAGATCCTGGACCTTGCTGAGACCAACTCCACCTTTGCCACAAGAAATGTGGACAGCTATCTCTACTACATTGCCGATGCATATGCAGAGGCTGTCATTCCTGGAGGCTGTCTTGGACTTTAGATTCCTAAGTACTATGTATCGGAACATATTCCCAAATAAAATGAGATACCGACACAGACACAATTGCAAGTAAAAAATCTACCTGGGTAGAGATCAGGCTACTTTTTTTATAGAAATTGGTCGGAGGTGACCTTGAATAAATAGCTGAGATCTAAAGTGGTTAGATAAGATAACGTATTAAATTTTTTTCAAGGCAGTCCACCCCCTACTCTCAGAGATATACATGGTTTAATGGATTCCAGGATATTAAGTTAAACAAACTGTGGCAATATAGCCAGATTTATATGATACATGTCAAGAGTCCCATTGGTGTGGCTTGTAGCCGTGTTGTTATCATCAGAGAGACTTTCAACCACTCTATCTAGTTGACATCATGTTTTCAGACACTCAGTTGAGGAGATATACTAGAATTCTGACTTTACCAATGACCACATAATAGACTGCTTGACATTCAATGCATATGAAGTGTACATTTAATTGCGGTTTTTTGTCCTATTCCCTAGATAAGAGTTATCCCCTACACGACTGAAATTATATGATAGCTAGTTATGCAGACGATTACAGATCGGGAAACGTTATCTTCGTCATGCAGCAACCTCTGATTTGTTATATAAGGAATATTCTCATGGATGTACGATCATGGAGTCCAAAGAGAAAACATTAGTCGAAACAGTAAGCGTCAAGTCAGAAGCTCCAAGCCAACCATCGCTGGCTACGCGGATGTTCTACGCCCAGAGATACATGGAGCAGCAGTACGAAGAAGTCAAAGTGGAGCAACCGGGTTTAAACTGGTGGAATGACTGGGTTCATAGCACCTTGAAGATCAACACTTTGGAACCTGAAACTCAGGATTATCCAAAATGGAATGACGAGAAGCTGGCATATAGATCCTCTCATTGGATTACTTGTGCAGGTTTGCTAACCTCTGAAATTATGGGAGCTATTCTTGTGCCTAACTCATACTCTTTACTTGGATATGTTCCCGGTAATCTTGTGCTGTTGACCTGTTTCTTTTTAACTCTATTGGCTGGTGGATTGATGTGGTGGTTATTCCTACTCTTTGACTCCCCTGAATATCCAATCAAGTCCCTTGCTGAAATTGGAAAGATCCTTGGTGGTGAGACCTGGGCACAAATTGTCATCTTTCTTCAAACCATTGCTATGCTTCTTACGGCAGCAAATGTTGCAATCAGTGGACTTGAAGCAATGGTCATTCTTCAAGAGGTCAGATACTGCTGGACAGGACTTCTTGTGGCCTACTGTGCTGCCCTTGGAGCCATCTCAAGTTTGAAATCCTTCAATAGTATTGGAAAGTTCTGTTTGGTGGTCTCTGCTATGAACTATACTGGCTTGTTTGTCCAACTGGGTTACCTTAAGGAGCCAAACTGGCAAAACGCTGAAAGAATTCTTGGTCTCACGCAAGATACTATCCAAACTTATATCATCGCTCCCCAAACTCTTGTTAACAAGTTGGTTGCAGTCTCCAATATATCTTACGTTTTTGCTGGTTCAGTTGTGTTCCCTGAAATCTTGTCTGAAATGAGGAGACCGTGGGATTTCTGGAAGTCAATGCTCACTGCTCAATGCATGATCTTGGGGATTTACTTGTTATACGCAAACATTGTGTATTCGAGACAAGGACAGTTTTCCAACTCACCATCAGTTTTTGGAATATCTGATGAGAAAGCTCTGAAGGGATTATCTGTGATTACTTGGGTTGCAGGTGTCTTCCAAGCTGTTCTTTATGGACATGTTTCTACCAAGATTGTTTACAAGAACTACTTCCCAAAGATCTTCAGAGGACTTGATTTCCACTCGAAGAAAGGCCAGGTTCTCTGGATTGTGTCCACTGTTGTGGTGTGGATCATTATATATGTGATTGCGTCTGGTGTTCCAAATGTGGCTTCAATTTCTGCCTTCACGTCCGCATTGACGATGATTCCATTGACCTATATTATTCCATTTTGGTTTTACATCTGGGCAGCATATTGCAAGACAAATGTTCAGAGTATTGAACACTACGACCCAATCTCAATGGAAGTTAGTGGTTATCATAGACCTATGATGGAGTTCATTAGTCGTGGTTTCAAGAAGAACTGGTTAGTGGTGTCTTTCTACATCATTTTAACAATGGCCTCCCTAGCATTTGCTATTTTGGGAATCTACGGTTCTATTGAGTATATGAAAGCTATTTTTGCTGCAACTCCAGCTGCTTCATTTTCATGTACATCTCCTGTATAGGTCCTTAAGTAGCATATTCAGTGAATGTAAAACTACCAAGACTTGACCAATAGAAATCCAATGGGATTGCAGCAGACCAAAACGGATCCTCAGCAGGAGAGTCAACTAAGTTCTCAATCTGCAAACGGTCAGACTTGGGAAGTGGGGCGGCCACATTGGCCACGTCCAGTAACTCATCTTTCATATTTTCAAAATCAGAAATGCTGGACAATGCGATCTTATTACGTGAAGCAGCATTCAAAAGCCGTGAAGTCTTATCTAGAAAGTCGCATAGATAAGAGCCAAACTCCCAATGACTTTTGTAGTACTGTAGAAACTTTTCACAATAAGTATAATAAGTGTCAGCATTCTGGAACGATGGATCATAAGATGGAAAGTTGGAAATGTATATCAACATTGAGGCAGCAGTAAGACCACAAAATCCAGTAAACGAGTTGCAACATATTAGTTTCTGCCTTGCTAATTCGTCTAAAATCATCCCTATCAGCTTGCTATTCTCAAATACAATATGAGCATTCTCGTACCACCAGCCATTTGGAGCATTCTTTAGCTCTTCTGGAAGTGGATAAGGTCCTTTCGGTCCATTCTGGTCAGATGGCACAAAGGGAAAGTAGTTACGTCGTATGAGAAGTTTCGCTGTGTAGAGTACCAGAAGGAAATAGCAGTACATTGTCCCTTCCCCTAGAGCAAAATACGCTTCCATATTTGCTTGTGATAGTTTCTCCTTGGGTCCTAGTTGCATTTCAAATGTTTCCAAGCGTTTATTAAGCCTAGCCCATTCGCTGGATTCACTCCATGGAGCTTCTTTGTTGCGATCAATATTGAACACCCAAGCGCTGCAATCTGTCCAGATATCAGTGATGTAGACGAACAGTGAGAATAAATTTGTAGTCTGAACGACATTCATGCTTATCAAAAACTGTTCTGTACCTGTTTGGCAAAACAGGAGATCGTTATTTGCAAGCGGTAGACGAAATTTGTTTAATCTAGCTTGGCTCTCTTTCGCCGATCCTTCTCGGAGCGAGAGACAAGTTAGTTGATATGCCCACAATGTCCGGATATAGAACTCTTGTTCGAAAAGAGACGTATGATCTGGCTTTTGACGAGTTAGCATCGTATAAACTCTTTCCGCAAAGCCTCCAAATAAGAATCCTTTATTAGTCTTTCCGGTCTGCCAATTAAGCAGAAGCCACAAAATACTTGCTTGAAGTAAACTTAGATAGTCGATATTATTCTGTTCATCTAGTTTTTCAAGAAGTCTGGTCTCAAATATTGATAACAGTTCTGGCTGAGGACCAGAAATGCGCTCTACAAATGGTGCACTTAAAGCACTCAATCCGAGAGCCACCACTTCGTCCAATATTGAAGGAAGGTCGACATTTGCTGGAAATTTAAGAAACACCAGCTCTGGGTGATGCTGGAAGACGCAGTTGATGCATTTGGTTAGTATATCTCGAGAAATCGGGCTTTGATTAAAGGAGATCTTTACTAAACTTTTCCCTCCCCGTTTTATTTTTCGAAATTCCTGAGTTGAGAACAATTGGCAAGTACTGTTCCATCCCCGAGCTTGACATGCCTGACATGGAGCTGTTCCGTTGTGTACACACTTGATTTTCTTCAAGCGACAGCCTTTGCACGCAACCGAAACTCTCATTTGCGAACTAGTGGAGATGAAAATCTGATGATAAAGTTATTCCTATCTTCGCGAAAATATTTGCGAGAATCAAGAGAAATTTAAGGCTATATTTTCGATATCGTATCGGCCGAGGAGGAGTATCAAAAAATTCAGTCATAAAATCTATAACAAGTATCTAAAGCCTTTATTCTCAAAATCTGTACGATCTTCAAAACCAGCGAGAACTTCATCTCGGTCGACAACCTCGTAGCCAGCCTTGTCTCTGGATTTATTAACATAGTGAAGATAACAAATCAAGCCTAATGCGCACGCAATAGTCCATCCGTAACAGGTAATAAGAGCAATACAGGCACCCCTGTATCTAGGAGCCTCCTCCGATTTGAAATAATGAGGGCTTATGATGTTCCCAGCAGCATATAGCACAAAACTTAACCCAAGCACAGTAGATCTTTTGGTATGTCCAACAATATTCACAGATGGGACCGACCATGAAAGAATAATGCTGCCTCCAAAAATATTTTGAATCCAAATACAAGCAGCTAGATTGTACTGAAGATGTAGAGAAAGGGTACTGATTCCGATTAGTCCAACAAGACCTGGAACACAGCACGCAGCAATGCAGAGTAGTAAGGTATTTTTGATATTAGATGCAATAGCTCCAGATACCACGCATGCAACAAATTCCATTGCACCACCAACCATTTGTAATTTAGTGGATTGTAAACCAGTGAACCCAAATGCTGCAAATAAAGAAGACATGAAGTTTGCAACTCCACCATTGATCATACCCATGGCAAGTTGGGCAAGCCAGATAAAGTAAGATTTGGGATCTTGGAAAGCTTCCCAAATCTGATAAGTTTTGAATTTTCCATTCTTTGCTCCAGCACTATTTTTCGAGATACGGTGAACGATCACAACCTTTTCATAGTGGGAGAACATGATGGCGTTTTTTGGGGAGTCTGGAAGAATGAAAAAAAGAACAATACTCCAGCAGGTAGTGATAGCACCCACAACCAAGTAGACCAATTGCCAAGGTGCAAGTGAAGCACTTGCATGTCCACATCCCCAGGCCAATAGACCTCCCAGAATCGATGCAAATCCATTGACACTGAGCCAAATAGACATTCTAAGGGACTGCTCAGCTCTGGTGTAAAACATGCAGGTTAAGGCCATACAAGCAGGAGCAATAACTGCCTCAACTCCACCAAGGAAGAACCGAACGGCAAACAGACCACTAAAGCTCTTCGCTCCGGCTGTAGCCATGCAAAGAACACCCCAAACAAACACCATACAGTAAAGCAGTTTTCCCACAGGGTACCGTTGCAATAGAAAATTGAAGGGGTAAGCCGCGACAAGGTAGCCAAAGTTGGCAGCACTGGCAACCCATGCATAGTCATCTCCCTTCATGTTTAGATCACTTTGCAAGCCATACGCATTGGAGTAGTTCAAAGTTTGTTTATCCAAGAAGGACAACATGTAGGTGAACATCAAGATCGGCAATAGCTGGAAGTCTATCTTTTTGCGAATACTTTTAGCATCTGCCTCCAGTTGATTGTAATCATAGTTCTTGGTTTCCAGGAACAGATCAAAAAGTTCATCTGTGGAAGAGATACCTTCCTCAGGGGATGAGTTCACATCTTCTGGAGAGGACTTTACTTCTGTAGCTAGATCTTTTTCAGACATTGGGGTTAGGAAGAATATCACATCTCACGCGTGATATTTATACATGCATATTTTTGTGTCTTTCAGGAGAATTAAGATTACGGGCAGATAAGGTGCAAATCCTTGCCAACAAAAGAAGTAGAATTTGATTCGGAGATAAAAATTAAAGTCCCAACTAATAGAATGTCTATTGACTATATAGCTATGCCTGGTAGCTTGGGAAAATAACAGCTTCAGCAATGACAGCGTTCTCCCTTCTAGTACAAGCATAGACAATAAAATCAGCAATATCCTGTGCAACCAAAGGATCCTTATCTTTGTAAGTATCGTCAGCTTTCTTCTGATCACCCTTGAATCTCACTAGAGAGAATTCGGTCTTTACAGCACCAGGAGCAACCTCAATGACCCTGATTTTGGTATCTGCGAGCTCCTTTCTAATCGCTCTTGTAAAGAACTTAACTGCGGCTTTTGTTGAACAATAGATCGCACCTCCCGCATATGGATCTCTTCCAGCAATAGAACCAACATTGACAATGTCACCTCTATTTCTGGCCCTCATTCCTGGAATAATTTCCCCAGTTAAGGTCATTAATCCAATGACATTTGTGTTAACCATTGTTTGAATATCTGCCGCATCAACTACACCAACTGGATCTCTTCCCAAGGCCAATCCGGCATTATTCACAAGAATATCAATTTCAGAGAATTCCTTAGGGATGTTTTTGACGAAATCTGTGATAAGCTCAGGTTTACTGACATCCAATCCACTAATATAGATTTTGATGCTTGGATACTGCTTTTCCAAGTCTGCCTTGATCTCTTTGAGTCTATCGACTCTTCTTGCGGTCAGAATCAGCTTTATATCCCCATTGGCCTCATCTGCCAGAGAGCGAGCAGTTTCAAGCCCAATTCCAGCAGATGCGCCTGTTATTAGTACAACTTTGTTAGCAATGGAAGCCTTCATGATTTATTTTTCTGTGAGGTACAGTTATTCTTTATATGATATAGGTGTGAAATTTAAATTAGGTATTATTTCCGCTCACGTTAGTAATCATCTTTACTAATCAAAAAAAGTTAATCTGACCTTGAGAGGATTACAGTCAAACTGGTTGTTTTTCGTGTTGGAGGTGGTAGTATGCGCTTTATTTTCTGCTCCAACCATGAAAATGTAATGGCCTGAAGCTATAATGTTAGCATGTACCTTATTGGAACTTGAATATAAGTTCCATACAAGGACGCCATTGCAATGATACAAGAACAATATACAATATGTAGAA
This sequence comes from Ogataea xyloterini, assembly GCA_030573155.1. NCBI lineage: Eukaryota > Fungi > Ascomycota > Pichiomycetes > Pichiales > Pichiaceae > Ogataea > Ogataea xyloterini. Next base: position 1,358,918 of record JAJMCS010000002.1, on the reverse strand, counting down.
ATGAGCTTTGTTTTGGGGCAATTGACTGGTTTGATAACTGTGATCGATCATAGCCGATCTCGGACGAATGTATCTGCAAAAGTACATCTGATCAAGTAAAGTTGATTTACCACGAATGCATTGTTCTATGTTTAGAAAGGGATAATCCTCAATGATGTACCAGAAAAGTCAATAATCAAGAACACTCGATCTCTGGAACTCAATAATCAAGAACGCTGCATGCGATCGGCTCATCTCGCAATTTGATATATTTCCTGGCGGTGTAGTTACCCCTTACGGTAACTGATAAAAGGGGTGTGAGGAGTTAGATTTAGTAGATAGTATTTTATTCCATATCAATACTCTTATTCTCCAGATGAGAGGATTTTTCCTTTTCATCGAGCCTACGAACGGCATCAAACTCATCCATACCTGCATGGGCATATGGAGTATCACGAGCAATTTGAACGACATCCCATGGTGTCCATGGATTGGACTTCTCAAAGATAAGATCAATCTCTTCAAGCGATCTTCCCTTGGTCTCCGGGTACAAGAAGTATAAAAATATGACAATGACAAAATTGAGTGCACAGAACAATAGGTATGTCCAGTATTTCAAATGATTGAAACAAATTGGGGTGATCATCACCACCATAAAGTTGAAAGACCAATTTGCAGAAGTACTCAAAGCATTGGCTGGCAATCTGGTGGCGAGAGCAGTAATCTCAGCAGGATAAAGCCAGTTGATTGCTAAAAATCCAATAGCAAAAAATGAATTGAAGACAAACAGGAACACAGCTGCAGCAATTCCAGCTGAATTGTTGCCCTTATTAGCTTGTGAAACACACCCGCAAAGAATAGCCATGGTTATACATTGTCCAATGGTACCCATGAGCAACAGCTTACGACGACCAAATTTTTCAATGAAGAAGAAGGCAAACCAAGCTGCCAAGCAGTATTCAGTTCCGTTGGCAGCAGCTAAAATACGGGAGTTCAGTTGAGAAAGCCCAATAGAAGTTTCATAAATGGTTCCAGCATAGTAGGTGATAATATTGATTCCAGTTAATTGACCCATAACTTGATTCCAATATCCGAGCATGGCTCTATGGAAGTGTTTTTCCTTACCATTAGTAAATAGTTTTCTTAATGCACCATGTCCGGAGTTATCCACCTCGATCGAGACAATAATCTCTGCTATCTGTTTATTAACATAATCGTCATCTTCGTCACAATCATATAAAGCAGCAAACACTTGTCGAGCCTCGTCAATTCTGTTTTTCTTGATTAACCATCTAGGCGATTCAGGAAGCTTGAGGATTAATGCAATAGGAATGATGGCAAACAAAATCTGGAAAGCAACTGGAAAACGCCAAGAAATATCACCAGAAGTAAAATAGAACCCAAAATCAATCCAGTAAGACAAAGCAATACCACCAGTCACTTCGACTCCTTCAAGCATCAACAATGGTCCTCGTTGTTCAGGCTTAGAACACTCGGACAGCCACATTGGCAACGTCGCAGTGATAAATCCATTCCCCACACCTGTCACAATTCTTCCGACAATCAATTGTGCCAAGCTAAAAGATGTGGTCTGCAGAATTGCTCCAACCACCATAATGATTGCTCCGTAGAAGACAATCTTGATACGACCAAGTCTGTCACCAAACCCCATTGTGGACAATGCCCCAATCATACAGCCAATCTCATAAAGAGAAATGGCAGCTCCTTGAACTGTAGAGTTGTGCGACTTTTCAGCAGCTGTCAAGAAGCTACTAACGTTATCGATCTCCGGAAACGTATGAATGAACGACTCGAGTGTGAGCAGGGAACCCATCACTCCTTGGTCGTAACCAAATAGAAAGAATCCGACACCAGCCACGAAAGCGACTGTTCTTGACAGCTTTTTACCTCTTAGGCCATAAAACATGTTTTTTTATAGAAGAATATCTTGGGGCGCGAACCCCTTGCTTTTATCCATTGCGAAGCGTTTCCTGCCCCGCAATATGACGCTGTTTCCTCCATTGTAATGAAATGTATTGTCTCCATTGACTTTATGCAGTCTCACGATGGGTGAATGGGGGCCTTCATAGTAATCCGAGCATCCTCAATCCATGCTCCCCACATATTTCCCCGGATTATTACATGTGCGGCTCAGGTGAGTCTCTCGTTTCCTATTTCGGAATTTCTTACCGCAAGGCAATTAGGTAATATTAGTTGCCCAGTTCAGAATATCTTAACGCACAGCTGTCGGAGGAGTTTATTAAATTGAGAATCTCCGATGTGTTTTCTTTCCATCAAAAATGTCTAGCTCATTACTCACTCTTAACAACGGTACAAAGATTCCTCAAATTGGTTTTGGAACTTGGAAGGTCGGCAACGACCAATGCTCTGAAATGATTTACGAAGCCATCAAAGCAGGATACAGACTCTTTGATGGTGCTGCTGATTATGCCAACGAAGTTGAGGTTGGTCTTGGAATCAAGAAAGCAATTGACGAGGGAATTTGTAAGAGAGAGGACCTTGTGATTGTTTCCAAGCTATGGAACACCTTCCATGCCAAGGAGAATGTCAAGAAGGCCTTGAAGCGTACTTTGAGCGATCTTGGTTTGAAGTATCTTGACATTTACTACATGCATTTCCCTCTTGCTCAAAAGTTCGTTCCATTGGAAGATACTTATCCTCCTCACTTTTACTGTGGTGATGGTGACAAGTTTGTTTTGGAGGAGGTCTCTGTGTTTGAGACATATGCTGCTCTGGAGGAATGTGTTGATGAGGGCCTGATCAAGACCATTGGTATTTCCAACTTCCAAGGTATCTTGATTCAAGAGCTTTTCAAGATTTGTCGTATTAAGCCTGCTGTCCTTCAAATCGAACACCATCCATACCTTGTTCAAGAAAGATTGATTGAATATGCACAAGCTAAGGGTTTGATTGTTACAGCTTACTCTTCGTTTGGACCTCAATCATTCTTGGAATTAAACAACAAGGCTGCTGTTGGTGCTGTCAACTTGTTTGAACATGAGACTATTACCACAATTGCCAAGAAACACAATCAATCTGCACCAGCAGTTCTTTTGAGATGGGCTACTCAAAGAGGATTGGCCATCATTCCAAAGAGTAATCGTGTTGAAAGATTGAAGGCTAACTTGTTGGTTAACGAGTTTGACTTGACTGCAGACGAGTTGGAATCAATTGCATCTTTAGACAGAGGCTTGAGATTCAACGATCCATGGGACTGGGCTAAGATTCCTACTTTCATCTAAGCTTTATAATTATAAGGTAAATTGAATTTAAGTTCTATAAGATTAACTAACTTCGACCTTGTCTTCAATAATCACCTTGATGCTTCCATTCTTAGGATCACTTGAAAGAGCAATTGCCTTATCAGCCTGCTCAAGTGGGAACCGATGAGTGACAAATTGCTTCACGTTAATAACATTCTCACTGATCAATCTAATGACAGCTGGCCATGATTGGTGGTATCTGTTGATAAATTTAACATCAACCTCACCAAATGAAAGCTTCATGAATGGGAAGTTGTTGATGATTTCTCTTCCAACACCAATGATCATCAAAGTACCGCTTCTTCTAACAATATGGGCTCCAGTAATAATACTGCTCTCAATACCAGTACATTCCAAGACTTTTGGAGGAGCATCTTCCTCATTTGGACCGAAAAGAGCACGAACACCAGCAGCGTTCTCTTCTGCAGATTTCTTGATATCAATTTGATAAGTCATAACTCGAGGAATAAGCTTCTTTGCAAAGGCCAATCTCTCGGCAGAAAGATCTGAAATACATAAAGGAGCAGCTCCAGATGCATTGGCAAGAACCAAAGTAGCAAGACCAATTGGACCAGCTCCACAGATCATGGCTCCTCTACCAAGTTCAAGGTCGGCATTCTCAATTCCATGGTAAGCGACACTCAATGGTTCAACCAAGGCGCCCTCCTCATATGTCATATTATCAGGAAGTTTGAATAGAGTTCTAGCATCGTTAACTCTGAAACGTTGCATAGTACCATGACATGGATACACAGATAAGAAGTCCACATCCTGACACAAGTTGTAGTCACCTTGTACACAAAGGAAACACTTTCCACAACTAACTTGAGGCTCAATAGCAACTCTGTCTCCAACCTTGACATTGGTCACACCTTCGCCGAGCTCTATAACCTCACCAGCGGCTTCATGACCAAGAATACAGTTTCCAAGAACCCTGAGCTCACCAATTTGTCCATGCTTCCAAAAGTGAACATCAGATCCACAGATACCGGTAGCTTTGACATGGATCAATGCCTGGCCTGGTCCCGGTCTGGGGACAGGCATATCTTTGATTTCAAGCTGATGGTCCTTAGTAACCTGAAGTGAGGGGTTCGGAGTCGAGTGGTAAGTCATATCTGTGTCATTTCCAAACGTTTCAGTATTTATAAGCAGTAAATATCTCTTACTATATGGGGAAGATTTTGTCGCTTCGCCCCACACACGCTATCCGAATTGGGAACCCGTCGCGCAGCCTAAAAAAATTGGCTAATTTGTAGCACCCCTTCACCGGGAAATATTTTAACGCCTCTACGGCATCACATTGATCTGTTGAACTTTCAAAATACTCGCAATTATGTTGTTGTAGAATAAAATACTGAGGTGGTGATACTTGCTGATGAACGAATTGTAGAGTCTTGGCAGTTTGGAGTTATCGGAAACAAGTTATGTATAAAAAATCTTCGGTATCACTCTTTTAAAATCATGTCTCGAATTCTTATTATAGGGGGCTCATTTGCCGGCCAAGGAGCATTGAAAACAATTCTTCAAAAGACACAATCCACCACCAAACAACTGGAGGTGTTTCTTGTGGAACCCAAATTGGGAATGCTTAACGTGTTGGGTATACCCAAAGCCGTTTTAGATCCACAATTTGCGGCAGACTCGTTTGTCTCTTTTGAGAACAGTAATATCTACTGGGACACTTTCCGAATGCAGAAATCAGACAAACTAGCTCAAAATTTTGATGTCAAGAAAGTGTTGAGAAGTGAAAACCCTACAAAACAGTACAAAGGTCTCTCTTACGAAGAGATCAAGTATAATCCTAATGTTAAATTGCATTTTATCCAAGGACACGTGATTGATCTTTCGAGCATAAGTGCCAAAATCAGTGTTTCTAGTATTGATAAGCCTTGTGTTCCGGAGAAATACCATAGTGGAGATAAATCAGAAGAGGTGGATGTTGCCTTTGATTATTGCATTATCGCAAGTGGACGTACTCGGAAATGGCCGTTAGATCCAATTTCCACCACGAAACAGCAATTGGTCGAGGAAATGACCGAGAGTGCTAAACAGATCGAATCAGCAAACAAGATTGTCGCTATTGGTGGAGGAGCTTTAGGAATTGAGCTTGCTGGAGAAATCAAGCATCAATATCCAGAGAAGCATGTTACTTTGATTCATCCATATTCAGATCTTCCTCCAGAACCACTTCTAAACGATACTTTCAAAGAGAAGACTTTACAGTTTTTGAAGAATCTTGGTGTTGAGGTCAAGTTGAATACTCGTATCCAAACTCAGAAAGAAGATGGAACATTAATCACCAAAGATGGTCGTGAAATTGCCAGTGATTTGACGTTCTGGAGCAATTTCAAGCGGAACAACACCGAATATCTTTCTAAGCATTTCCCGAACGTGTTTGCTGCTAATGGAGACATCTTAGTGACGACCAAATTGGAGCTGAAATCTGGTGATACAGTGATTCCAAACATGTTTGCAACCGGTGATCTTGTGGATCTTCCGTTGATGAAAACTGCAGGATGGGCTTATCGTCAAGGAATTCATGCTGGAACCAACGTTATTGAACTTATATTGACTGGAGAAAGAACTAATTTTGAGAGCGTCGATGAAAACTTCTTGAACAAGGCAGGAATGCTTCTGGTTGTTGGTATGGAGCAAAGTATCTGTATGGATTTCTTGGGTGACTTAACTGTGAACAACCCAGAACATTTGGAAATGTACAAAGATTACAGAATGAGCAGTATGTATAATACATACGGTCTTGATAAATAGAAAGTTTATCGATCACGGACGATATATATTGTCTATTACAATTTAGAAGAGTCATCGTAAACAGCAACACATTCTAATTCAACTTTCAAAGCAGGATTAGGGAATTGAACAATGACACATGATCTAGCTGGAGCAGTAGGGAAGTACTTTGCGTAAACAGCATTAATGGCACCAGCATCTTCTCTGTTAGAAATGAACAACAACACCTTCATGACTTTGTCCAAACCAGATCCAGCTTTCTTCAAAGTAACCTCCAAGTTCTCAATTGCAATCTTGGTTTGTTCGGAGACATCCTCTGGAATAGATCCGTCGGCTTTAGCACCAACATTACCAGAGGTGAACACATGTCCGTTGCTCTTATAAGCAGGGGACAACAATGTGTTGCCCGATGCACCAATCTCTTCCCAAGTGATTTTTTGCATTTTTCAAATGAATAAAGTTTTTCCAAGGAACACTCGAGTCTTTATATAGCTGCCCGATAAGAGATCATGTACTCCTCACACCGAAGAACTATATAGGGCAAACGCGATAACCTTTCCTTGGACATAGGATGAGTGTTCGAAAATTCAAGATTGCTGGGATCCAAGTCGGTCCAATAGCGCGGGATGCCTCCCGCGAGACCACTATAGCTAGATTATGTTGTTTGTTGGATAAAGCAGCTGATCAAGGTTGTAAATTGGCGGTTTTTCCAGAAATGACCCTAACTGCATTTTTTCCGAAATGGTACATTGAATCTCAACAAGAGGTGGATAGTTTTTTCGAGAAGGGTGATATCTCTGTTGGGTCCTGTAAACCTTTGTTTGATACGGCTGCGAAGCGAGGAATTGGGTTTTATCTCGGTTATTCTGAGTTGACTGAAGATAATCATCGTTTTAATACGGCTATTCTGGTTGACAATCATGGGAAGCTTGTTCATAAGTACCGCAAGATCCATCTTCCAGGGTTCTTGGAGCCTACCAAGGGGTTAGAATTTCAACAACTGGAAAAACGGTATTTTGAGTATGGAGATTTGGGTTTCGAAGCTTATCATGCCGATCCCGAATGGATTGATGCCACAATTGGCATGTTGATCTGTAATGATAGAAGATGGCCTGAAGCATGGAGAGCATATGCTTTACAAGGGATGGATTTGATGTTAATTGGATACAATTCTGTGGCCAATGGTAAGGGACTTTTTGGAGATGCTGAGGATTCGGATCTTCGTCAATATCATAGTGATCTGGCTGTGAAGTCCAATTCTTACTTCAACAGTTGTTTCAGTGTGAGTGTGGGTAAATGTGGTAATGAAGAAGGACAAGATCTAATTGGTGGATCGTTAATTGTTGACCCCAATGGACTGGTTAAAGTTCAGAGTGTTTTATTAGACGATGATGTCATTGTTTCTGAAATTGACCTGGATGAAACCATCAATGGAAAGACCAAGATGTTTGATTTTGAAAGACATAGAAGACCTGAATACTATAAAAGGTTAGTGGAACAAAAAGGTTCAATTGAGACTAAATATGTTAGATGAAGATAAATACAAAAGATAAAACGTTCTATGGGAAGAACTTGATGTATTGACTGACAGTTTCAACGATAGACTTCTCTAAAGGAATGAATTCGTAACCACCAATGGGGTCAATAACAGAAGAGATATCATAATGAATTTCTTCTTTTGGAGGAGCTCCAAGATCAACAGATTTGTATTGAGGGAAGTTCTTCTTTAGAATGGCCGAGATGGTAGGAGTTTGGTATTTACCAGCAGTTATGAAGTTTCTTTGACTTCTATCAGCCTCCTTCTCTAATGGAAGAACATGAAACTCTGCAACATCCCGAACGTCAATGTATAACATGTTAATCTTCGAAAGAGGTGAATTTGGATCAGACAGTTTTAGAACGTCCACAATTAACTGGTTAGAGGTATTCAGTTTCTCATGAACACTGACGTCAAACACCTGAGGACCAATCACATATGGAGGGTTAACGGTTGCCAAGGTAAAAGCCGGCTTTTCATCCTCCAGGAACTTTCTTGCAGCACGTTCGGCACAACATTTCGAGGCAACATAGGCCTGAATCTCATTGGTGACTTGATCCCAGGTCAATGGATTCCAAGAATCTTTGGTATGAACCTTATTATAAAGATCTGGCTCTGGCAATTTGACTGCGGCAAATGATGAAGTAATCACCATATGAGTCACTTGAGGGGCATATTTTTTGGTTGCCTTCATGATGTTAAGTGTTCCGTTAACCGCAGGCTTCAAATATGCTTCCTCCAATGGTTTATTGAAGCCATATGAGAATGGAGAGGCAGTATGTAGAACCTTAGTGATTTCTGGATGGGACTTCAACACATCATCAAAAGCATCATCAGTGCCTATGTCGGCAACAATTTCAAATGTCAAATTGCCATCCGGGTATTTCTTCTTGAATTCAGAAAGCAATGGAGCATATTTGGCCTGAGACCTAGCAGTTCCCACAACGGAATATCCCTTGGAGAGCAAATTATCCACCACGTGGGTGGCAATGAATCCCGTAGCACCAGTAACAAGAACAGACATAGTAATAGAAGTTAAGTTTTTGAAAACAGATAACCTGATACTTATATAACCTGATACTTATAACCTGATGATTATTAATAAATTCCAGGCAATGCATATTAAATCCGACAATCTCCGTATTAGGTAAATTCAAAAAAACTATAGATATTCGGCTTCGATCTCGAAGAAAGTCTCCTTGATCACCTTAACAATGAAATCTGCATCCTCCTTCGAGAATCCAAATGCAGGAGCCATGGTCAAGTGATCTCCATGTTGAACAAGTTTACCATCAACATATTCATAGCCATCGGTACCAGAGATGCACATGAAATGGGTGTTCTTTGCGAAAGTTTTATCTCTCAAGACAGTCGACATGCTGAGCTCTGGAGCAAATGACTCCTTGGTGGCTTTGTCCTTGACTAATTCAACAGTAATGAAGTTTCCAGCACCTCTCACATCTCCTGCAACCTTACAGTCCTTCAAAGCGGCCTTAAGAGAAGCCTTGGTGTAGGCTCCAACAGTTCTCACATTTTCAATCAAGTTGTCTCTGTACAACTTCTGTTGAACAGCAAGACCAACTTTACAACTCAAATAGTGAGAATGGTAAGTCTGGTAACCCATTGGAACTCCACTTCCCTCGTCAATTGCCTTGACAACTTTTGGAGAAACCAACACTCCAGAAAGAGGAACGATACCGGCACCAATGGTCTTACCAAAGGTCAACAAGTCTGGTCCACCAGAGGAGAGTCCGAAATCTGGGTCCATAAAGGTATGTGGGTATCCACATCTTCCAAGACCACACATGACCTCGTCCAAGATCAACAGAGCTCCGTACTTGTGCGTGATAGCTCTTAATCCATCCAAATATCCCTTTGGAGGAACAGAGTTTCCAATAGCAGATCCTGAAACAGTCTCCACAATCACACCAGCAACTTTTTCAGGACCATTGGAGATGAAAGTTTGCTCCAACTCATCAAGAAGCATTTTGCAATACTCTTCCTCAGTCATATCCTTTTGGTCTCTGTAAGGCATGAGTCTCGAGATTTTAGGAACTTGATCGTCTGAAAGAAGCATTTTGGACAACTTTGGCTTCATTGGGTTGTCTCCAATGGAAAGAGCACCGACCAAGTATCCATGATAAGCGTTCTTTCTAGAGATAAACTTGTATCTCTTATCATCACCCTTTTCAAGATGATATTGCATAACGTATCTCATGGCTTGTTCATTGGCCTCCGAACCAGAACAAACAAACATGGCAGAGCTGAAACAACCTTCGGACTTGGAACACATGAATTGAGCAAGATCTTCAGCAGCCTTGTTAGCAAAGGCAACACAGAAGGTGTAAGCAGACTCTTTAGCAAAGTCGTTCATTTGAGACAAAATCTCCATATCACCATGTTTCAATGAAGAGACAGCAGCACCTGAAATAGCATCGTAGACTTCTCTGATTTCACCGGTTTCTGGATCTTGCAATTTGAGCCATTGGCCGTCTTTTGCAACACCAACACAATTCAATTGCGTGGAAGTAACTTTAGCTTGGAATAAATTAGATTTGGCTTCAACAGTCATGATTGTAGGAATTTCGATGATAGTGGATTTGGTGTCCATTAAATACTGCACTAGATGCAGATTTGCGAGATTACAGTATTCTACTAAAACGGTATTAATCTTCGCGATTGATACACACTCCGTAGCGAAAGCTGGGATTTTTAGAAGGGGTTATTAACCAATTAGGAACATTTCACCCCCGCCGATCAGAGCCCCGTCATTTAACGATCCAGAGACAACTGCTATCGTTGGTTCTGTTCGCAAACCATTTGCGATCTTTCGCGATCCGATTTGCGTCTTATCTCCTCTATTTTTTTCTGAGCCGCACAGCTTATCGATCTGCCTAGGTTGGTGCTGAACGGATCAACAGGTCTTAGCGACGGAGTCCTGATTGCATTGGGTGAGTAGTTGGGATTGAAAGGTGGTTATTTTCTTGAGGAACTATAAAAAGAATGAACAATTTATTGTACGCAGAGAAGGAATAAGACCAAAGGGAATTGACTGAGTATGTTGATACAGATCATTGATAGTATTGGATACAAGACATTGTCTTACATAGACCGATGTCAAGTGTTTACAGACCAATATCGATTTGTTTACAGACCAATGTCAATTTGTTTTATCTTACAACTCACAGCTACGGAAAGTCGTCCTCAACCTCACTCCAATCTGTTCTGGAGTTGGAGATGAAAGATACTTGATGAGCATGTTCATATTGGGTTTCTATTCACGTCATGAAACAACCAGAATCCAAGATCTACTCGGTTTCTGTAACTACGGTTACCAAATCGGTATCCATAGTAACGTATCTGCACAACAACCAATCGAGATCTCAATAAACCAATCCAACGATTAGAAAAATGAATTTTAACAACTGATTCTCTCATTCAAGGGACATGGGATGACAACGCTGTACAGAATGTCTGTGAACATCGTCTAATCTCTGTTTGTCCCAAAGTATCTCATATGTTATCTTCAGCTAATCACCTTACTTCTGTCTGCACGTCTTTGCGTTTGATTGTAGGAGATGAATTCACCTTGAGACAGTTAAGACATGCTGCTTGCTTGACAGGGTATTTACTTTATGGAAATTATATTTTTACCAACCAGGGCCAAGTTTGTAATTTCCAATTGTTCGCTTAAACTTTGTACCTTTTTGACCGGATTTATCCACGTGTGAGTTGCAGCTTTCACCTCGGTCTTAAGATTATTCCATTAACGTATGTTGTCCCGGTCAAATTTGTCCACTCTAATCATCAAACCAACAGAGACCTTCCAATATGCAGACCCACATACAAAACAGACTTGCACATGCCAAACCAAATGGAAACTTCCAATTGGTCTCAACTCTTATCATTTGCACTCCCTCCAATTATTAACATCAGTTTTCACTCTCATGGCCATTTTCATCTCCTTACCTCATGTACATCTCACCATGTCGTTCAGTTGTAATTTGATATTACATTATAATACAACACGATCCGGAGCGCGTATTTTCAATCTCTCGTGACTTATTCTCAATACTATGTCCTTGAATCTCGTCAAAATGCCGTCGTTGATCCGTAGTCATCAAATTCTTTTGTAATTCCAACTTGTCAACAATTTCCTTCAATCCTGTCTTGGTGACCTCTAATTGACTCTTATACTTCTCATTCCCCTGTCCAATAAGAAAGTCATATCGTTCTCGTAGAACTTGATAATCACGAATATCAAGTTCAACCTGTTGTTAGAATATATTTTGTTGAATATCCTTACCTCTTCAACTGTCATGTCGTTGAATATAAAATATTACCTAATTTTTTAAACTCTATTTCATCTAAATTTTAAATTATTTGGAAAGCTTCTCCACCCACAGCTTTTCGGCCTCAACAATCGTATTATTATTGGCTTTCATCTTGTTCATCGTCTCAATGTATTCATCATAAGGATCCGAATCATAAACTATTCCTCCTCCAGCTTGTAAATAAGCAACTCCTTCCTTTACCACCATTGTCCGTAATGCAATACATGTATCCATTGTCTTTCCATCGTAAGACCAATGTCCAACAGCTCCAGCATAAACTCCTCGTTTCTCTTGCTCCAATTCTCCAATCAGTTCCATCGCACGAACCTTAGGGGCCCCTGAAACAGTACCGGCAGGGAAGATTGACCTAAACGCATCAAATCGAGTCTTATCTGCTCTGAGTCGTCCACTCACTTGAGAAACCAGATGCATCACATGTGAAAACCGCTCAACATTTAATAGACGATCCACGTTCGTCTGATCAGGCTCACAAACCCTGTTTACATCATTACGCGCAAGATCAACCAACATCACGTGCTCTGCACGGTCCTTCAATGAAGACTTAAGAATGTGTGCCAACTCGTCATCCTCCTCTCGTGTTTTTCCTCTACGGATGGTTCCGGCGATCGGATGCGTCACAACGCGATTGTTCGAATCACTTTTCACCAAAAGTTCAGGAGACGCTCCGACAACCTGGAAGTCCAGATAGTCAATGTAGAACAAGTATGGAGATGGATTCACAGTTCTTAGGTGTCGATAGATGTTGAATGGATGTAAAGAAGTCGGTCTGGCCACTCGTTGTGATGGAACAGCTTGAATAATGTCTCCTTTCAGTATATGTCCTTTCAACTTGTTAACAAATCCTTCGTATCCGGCTTGACCAATATTTGAAGTAAAAGTCTGATTTTCCACAATCTCTGGTTGTTCTGGATAGATTAATGGGTCTTCTGGGGCAGTAAGTACTTTCTTAACTTCCAGAATCTGTTCCACAGCTTGTTTGTATTTCTGGTTGATAACAGCTTCTGAGTCAGTCTCTTCCACCATAATGTTGTTGATTACTTGGAAACGTTGGAAAACGTTGTCGAAAGCAATAATCAAATCAAATAACATCAAAGCAGCTTCCGGAAGTTGCAAAACATCTTTCAAGTCTCTTTTGGTTCGTGGTTCAAAGTATTTGATACAATCATACGAAATATATCCAATTGCTCCACCACTTAGCTTGGGAATACCTGGAAGCTGAGCCTGACGAATATTTTTGAGTTCCTGCTCCAAATACACCAGAGGATCGGCTTCAATGCCCTGTTGAGGACCTGTGGTGATGAATTTACGGGGTTTTGTCCCCATGAACGAATACCGATCGATTTGATCACCATTTTTAGCACTTTCAAATAAGAAAGATGGACTTTTTGGAGAGGTCTTATCCCCTGGTCTAGTGAGTTTCAAATAGGCAAGATGAGGAGTCAAATAGTCCGCAGAGAAGTACGAATAAACCGGATACATGTTTGGACAAGTATCTGGTTCATTCTGCTCTCTATCAGAGAGAATGATTGAATACAAATCCTCAAAAGATGGTTGAACAACTGACTGCCCATTCATAACGAGATTCAAGTCGCTTTGGTTGACTAATTTTTACAAAAGTTTTTTTTTCCACTCTTCTTCGGGCTGTGTTAAATCTACTTCCATCTTTGCACCACCACGGCGTTCACCAGACCAGCTTCCTTGATTGTTTTGGAATCTTTATCGATGATCTTCATTGGGAACGCAAATGCTAGTGCCCATTCTCTTTCTGCAGTTGTATGGGATTCCACAAACGCAAAAACTGTATCTATACTATCATCAGAGTTGAAGTTGTGCACCAACCGTGTTCCGTCAGCCATTCTAATCTGAACTTTGGCATCTCCAGATCCAACATCGGGTTTTGGTTCTTCTTTGACTGGCTCTTCCACCTCGACAGTTTCAACAGGACTCGTATTAGCCTCACCAGGAATAGGAGATCCGAGTCTTTGGCCTTGACCAACAAAACCACCAAGTTTCCGTTTGGGAGGAGTGTATGATTCTTCCATCTTCTTGATCACAGTAACATCTACATCCTGGAACATTTCCACATCCAAGAGACTTAATGGTGCCCGTCCAGCGTTTAATTGTCTCAAATAATCAGCATTCTCAGGATCATCGTATCTGTATAGTTTTCCCTCGCCCACCTGGAACCCTTCCTTCCAGAATGTGATGGTACGAACCACTTTACTTGGACGCTTTTTCGAATTCTTCTTATCCACAATCTCTTGTGATTCCACTTCATTATCGACTGATCCAAGTTTGTAACCCGTTCCAGTGAACAGTGTTTGTTTTGGGGAGTCGATTGGCTTTCTATGATCAGGTTCAGAGCCCTCACGTTCGGCTTTTTTGATCAATTCTTCAACTAACCCAAGAGGGTTTTTTTTAGCGTCAGGGTTCTCCACTTGTAATCCAGACTTTTCGCCACCGGTGAACAAATTTGTATCATCATCATCTTGATTGTCCTGTCTAATCTCTGAAAACGATTTGATTTGCGACCTACTGCTAGTCTTTGGTTTTGCAGGCTCTTCTTCAGAAGTAGCATGAACATAATATTGACTTATTGATTCCTAACAATTAGACCTTTAATAAGTTGACTTACCTCTAAGTTGTCACCATTTTGACTCAGAAAATGACGAGCGATTGTCTCCGGAGCTCCAGTCAGCTCAATAAATTTATCAACCAATTGTCTGTCGGACATTGATTTTGCCACAAATATATATATAAGGAGTTTAAATTTTGATTTTTTTCTAAAACAATCGATGTTGAAATCCCATTTATACCAAACTAGCTAAAACAGTGTACAAATAAAGACATTTTATGAAGTCGTCAGCTCATCAAACATTAATGTTGAATAAATGTATGCGGTGGTTAGATGAAGACCTGGTTGTAGAGATTTAGTATTTCTCTCTGTAAACCTTGGCAGCCTCCACCATGTTGGTCAAGGAGGCCTTAGTCTCCTCCCATCCTCTGGTCTTCAAACCACAATCTGGGTTAACCCAGAACTTGTCGGCTGGGTAGACCTTCAAGATCTCGCCAATTCTGGCAACAAACTCCTCCTTGGAAGGAATTCTTGGAGAGTGGATATCGAACAATCCAAGACCAATGTGGTTTGGATAGTTCGAGAACTCTTGGATGTATTTTGGATCGTCCTTCTTGGAGAACTCGATCGAAACAACATCTGCATCCAAAGCCTTGATGTGGTTAGGATCAAGGTCGGAGTAACAGAAGTGTGAGTGGATTTGGGTACAGTCCTTGACACCAGAGGTGGCAACTCTGAAAGACTCAGCAGCCCACTCCAAGTAGTCAGATCTCTCCTTACCGGCTCTCAATGGCAAACCTTCTCTGATAGCTGGCTCATCGACTTGAATGACGGTAACACCGGCAGCTTCTAAGTCATTGACCTCATCTCTCAAAGCAAGAGCCAATTGCAAAGATTGAACCTTGTGAGAAACATCATCTCTTGGGAAAGACCATCTCAAACAGGTAACTGGACCAGTCAACATACCCTTCATTGGCTTGCTGGTCAAAGATTGAGCGTAAACACTCTCCTTAACAGACATAGCCTTTGGTCTAGAGACATCACCAACAATGATAGGTGGTCTAACGTATCTGGAACCGTAAGATTGCACCCATCCGTTAGTGGTGAAAGCGTAACCCTTCAATTGCTCACCGAAGTATTGAACCATATCGTTTCTCTCTGGCTCACCGTGAACAAGAACGTCTAATCCGACTTCCTCTTGGAATCTGACAACCTTCTCGATCTCGGAGTTGATGAACTCTTCGTATTGCTCAGCAGTGATCTCGCCCTTTGCGAACTTGTTTCTGTTGACTCTAATGTCTTTGGTTTGTGGGAAAGAACCAATGGTGGTGGTTGGGAACAATGGCAAGTTGTATTTAGCACTTTGTTTGGCGAGTCTCTCTGGGAATGGAGAGTTTCTGGTGGACAATGAGCTGTCAATCTTGGACATTCTAGCATCAACTGCAGCATCGTTAGTCAACTCAGACTCCTTTCTGCTCTTGATAGAAGCAGAGTTGGCCTCCAAAGCAGCGGAAACATCCTCACCGGAAACAGCCTTGGCAATGGTGACAACCTCGGAAACCTTTTGAGTAGCGAACGAGAACCAGTTCTTGATCTCGGCATCGAGTTTCTTCTCGTTCTCCAAGTCGACTGGAGTGTGCAACAAAGAAGATGAGGTGGCAACAATCACCTTGTCAGCACCCAACTTCTCAATGGCAGTCTTGACAAAAGCAATGGACTTGGAGAAGTCGTTCTTCCAGATGTTTCTACCGTCAACAATACCAACAGACAAGGTTTGCTCACCGGAAACAAGTGAGACAACATCCTCGAATTGTTCTGGACATCTGACAAAGTCAAAGTGGAAACCAGAAACTGGCAATCCCTTGATAGCAGTCAAGTTTGGTCTAACGTCACCGAAGTAGGTGGTCAAAACAAGCTTTGGAAGACCCTCAGCCTTGGACAAGATCTCGTAAGCGGTCTTGAAAGCGGCTTGGACCTCCTCTGGCAAGTCCAAAACTAAAGTTGGCTCGTCGATTTGGACCTCCTTGGCACCAGCAGCAGCAAGCTTTTGCAAGATCTCAACGTAAACTGGCAAGATCTTCTCGAGCAAAGAGATTGGCTTCAAGTCCAAAGAATCTTTGTCTGGCTTACCCAAGAACAAGTAAGAAACAGGACCAACAATGACTGGTCTGGTCTCAATTCCAAGAGACTTGGCCTCCAAGTACTCATCAACTGGCTTTTGACCGTTCAACTTGAACTCAGTGGAGTGGGAGAAAGTTGGTCTGACATAGTGGTAGTTGGAGTCAAACCATTTGACCATCTCCAAAGCAGTCACGTCAACAGCCTTGGTGGTCTCAGTGGCCTTTCTTTGCAAACCTCTACCCATGGCAAAGAGAACGTCCAATTGTGGAAGATCGAACTTGGTGTATCTATCTGGAATCACGTTGAAAAGCAAAGACAAATCCAAAACTTGATCGTAGAAAGAGAAATCGTTGGAAGGAATGATGTCAACACCAGCTTCCTTTTGCAACTTCCAGTTCTTCTCTCTGATCTCCTTTCCGACAGAAATGAGCTGATCGGCACTGATCTTTCCGGACCAGTAGGCCTCAGTGTTCTTCTTGAGCTCTCTGAAAGCTCCGATTCTAGGGAATCCCAAAACGCTAGACTCAACCATTTTCTATTAATATGAGTTGGATTATTTAACTAGGAATGTGGGCTTTATATATTTTATTCAGTGTCCAACAAATGAAAAATTTTTCTTGCCTAAACGGGAAGGTCTTGGTGGAAGGATGTGTAGAATTACTTACAAGATAGTCATGCTAATATGATCCACGTTGGCCAGGTGTGGCTGTAGACAATGGGTGTGGATCTGACATAGTTTGTGGCTATTAAATTTGTTACTGGCTCCAACAATTTGGTGGCACATGGTAGCATGTGTTTTTGCAAAAGTAGCAGGCCGGGTAAGTGTTGATAAACAAAATATATTTCCATAATGAGCACAGAGGGAGAGAAAGCGACCAAGAAGGAGGAGATTTCGCGTTCCAGGGTGAGTTCTTTGAAGGAGATGTATTCTAACAATCAGGAGAAAGAGATCGAGCGCATTTTGCGTCAGTTTAAAATGGATCATTATTCCATTATGGGAGTTCAACCTGGAATCGCTGTTTCTGATATCTCCAAGTTGTATCGTCGCAAATCTTTATTGATCCATCCTGATAAAACCACTCATCCTCGGGCAGTTGAGGCGTTTGACTTGCTGAGCAAGGCTTCTACTGCTTTACAAAATGACAAGGAACGTAAACAACTTGATAAGTTCTGGGCAGATGCTAGGAAAGTGTTGATTCGCGAACGAGATTGGGATCATAATGATGACCGATTACAAAGTGATGAGTTTCTAGATGATTGGCGTGCAAAAGTGCGTGAATTATTGATTGAAGAAGAGTTCATTCGCAGAGTAGAGCTTAAGAAACAACAGGATGAGGACTTGAAGAAACGCAAGGAAAAAGAGGCAGAATTGGAACAACGCAATGAAGAGAAACGAATCAAAGATATGTGGGATAGTAATCGAGATGAACGGGTTACAAAATGGCGTCAATTCACCGACAAATCAGATAAGAAGAGCAAGAAGAAGAAGAGCGTTTTGGTGTAAGGAAGTATTGGAAGGGTGAAAAAAATATTGATTTTTAGACATGCCCCATCTGGTGCAGTATTTTACGATAGCGACGGTTTCACTAGTTGCTGGATGTTGCATTGGGCTTCTTTTGGGTCCTATTGGTGAGTCGTCGCCTTTGACGTCTCCGTTCCAGACGATTTTAGGTACTGCTGGCAACTCGCGAACTCCATCGTCTGCAGGGTATTTGAGCGACGATGAGGATGATGAGGACGGTATTGCAATTGATTCAAAGCCTTTGAATGAGATTCAAGGTGAATGTCGTCTGGCCTTAGTAGTTAGGACCGATTTGGCTATGCAAAAGGGTAAAGTTGCTGCTCAATGTGCACACGCTGCTGTTGCTTGTTATCGATTGATGTCGGAGTCCGGAACAGAGGCTCAAAATTTGGATCTGTTAGCAAGATGGAACAACCGTGGACAAGCCAAAATTACTTTAAAGTGTTCTGGAATGGAGGAAATGGATACTCTTTTTGCAAAGGCCATGAGTTTGAATGTGAACGCATATATTGTTCATGATGCTGGTAGAACACAGATTCAGGCCGGTTCAGCCACAGTATTGGGACTAGGTCCTGCTCCCAAACCGGTTCTAGATCTCATTACAGGCGACTTAAAACTATATTAAATGCATTAATGACAAATTATTTAAGAACGAGTTTGTCCTCATATGGATCGATTTCCACCACTTGTGAGCACATAATTCTATCACCGACCTTCAACTCCTGATCGGAATCGACTGCGATGTCCACATTGATGTTCAACTCAAAACAATATGCTTGGACAAGATCTGGATATTGGGGTTTGGTGATGATACAACGTAGAAGATTAAACTCGTTGATCATTTCATCCTCGATATGGCGCAAAACATGGTATCTGTAAAGTCGTGTTCGTAACTGTAGTAACGATTCTGCGTGTCCTAGATATTGTCTCTGGATCTGACTCATATACAATGGTTTTTCTCCTTTCAAATGGGAGATCAATTGACGATTATTGATATATGATTCAAGAAACTCATGAGAGAAAAACGATGCATAAGTTTGAAGACCCAATGGAGCATATTCAACTGGATTTGGTCCCAAAACATGAACTCTGGTTGGATTCAGGTATCGCAAAGCACATACTTTATCAGTATAAGAGATTGCTCCACGATTATTTGCTCGACTAATGGATGAAAATGTCGAGTATGAATTGGCTGTTTGGCTGAAAATGTTAAAGAATCCAGCATATGAACGAGAATCTAATGATTGAGTCTCTAATTTGGCACTGGTACGACCAATGATCTTGATTTTCTTTTCAAGACAATATTTGGCTATGAATTCTTCACATAGAATAAATGCATTCTCCACATACCACTGATTCGTTTCACGAGATACAGAATTATCGGCTGGTTTTAAGTATCCATTGGTTAATCGAAGTTCTTCTTTGTGTTTAAGAAGAAAGAAAAGTCGTTGAACGGCATCCTTAGAGTTGAAATCCATCGAATTGAAGAAATTAAATGCTGCAGAAGAATAGTTGGTTATCAATTCAGTCAATCCATCTACAACCTCATAACTGACCTCTAACTTTGGTGATTCCAAACATCCTATTCTGTACATGTCGAATACAAATGAAAGCTTGATTGCCGGTTGATTCGCCACGTTTTTCTTGAATTTATTGAAATAAGGAGTATATTGGAATCTGTCAAGACCAAGAGCCTGTTCGGTGAATGAAACAGGATATTCCATCATTTGATTGTTAATAAATTGAGTTGCCACTGGGAGATAGAAGCTGAATTTAGTGATATGTATGGATTGTTCTTCTGCAGAGAAGAGAAGATGATCAGATAATTTGTATTTCGTCTGGCTACCATGAATTCTATGTTTGACCAAATCTTTTCGAGATTTGATCTTTAATGGTAATTTGATATCCTCCATTGATCTTGCTTCCCATTTCTTGGTATCACCATAAAGACCAGAAGATAAAACTGGGTTTGAATCCTCACGATATATCTTAAGTTCAACTAGCTTCATATAGAGCTCCTTGGACTTTATGGGACAGTCTAAAAGTCCTTCTAATTGTTGTTTCAAAAGCGGATGAGGATATTCAATTGTATACTTGATGAACTTTATTAGATCCCATGCTCTAGAAGACTTCTCATTGACTGTTTCGAATGTCTCCAACGGATATGCCCCAGTAAACAGATGAGAAAAGTCGTGTATTAGTTGATCTTTGGGATAATGTAAGATCCGGTCCAAAGATTGGGTCAGAGTTCTTGGATTGGCAAAATATGTCATTGTTTGTACAGTCAATGGACTTAATGATTGTTCTGGAGTGTTGTTTGGAGGTAAAAATCTGAATCTGATTGGCTCGTTGACCAATAACATATGAAGAGCAAAAAAAAGAGCATGAACATCCAAAGCCCCACAATTGACCAGATCTGGTTGCTCTCGTAATGCTAATTCTGCTAATTGATGGATTGTTATGGCTTTTTGGTTTTCAGAATGAGATATTTGTAGATGGATGGTATTTATCAATGAAGATGTGATCAATTTCGTAGCTAATGATTTGGAGTAGCGTGCCAAAGAAACGAGCATGAATTGTAGAATTTTGTGGCTGGTATTGATCATTTGAGGTTGAATAAAGCGATGAATCTTAAAGGTAATATCTTCATTCTCAATCTCAACAATGTTTCCATGCATCGAAAGGATCTGTATCTTACGATTAGTGAGATATTTGGGTTCAGGGTGTGAAAGTACGATTCCTAAAGCAAAAGTAGGAATGGACGATGAAGGTATATTATTTCTGAATTCCACTAACGATCCAATGTCAACATCTTTCATGCTAACACTAAATTTGATAGGTTGATATAATTGATGTCTAGGTTGAGGTAGCAAGTCTATAAGGTTGAAAGCTGATGTTTTAGGCACCAATTGATTGTACAATAAATCCAAATCATTATAACAGGTCCAAGAATGATTGATCCTGGTATAATGTCGAACAAATAGTCGTCTAATCAATAACATAGACGAGCTTCTCCTAGAACCCCACATTTAAAGATAAAGTCAACCGACGCGACTACAGTTGGCTTGAGGAGTGGTTGATAAAAATTTTCCTTCGGCAAAAAGAGGAAACAGAGTGACAACAAAAGTGAATGGCAAGATAAAAAGATCGCAAGAATATAGTAAACGGCGGAAACAATATCTATAAAACAAATACTAAGATAAAAATACATTCATGGGTCAAATCTTGTCACAGCCAGTGACAGAAAAGACGTCCGAAGAGGGCGGGGACAGCTTTGTTGCGTACGGGCTATCTTGCATGCAAGGATGGCGTATCTCGATGGAAGATTCGCATTCGACCATATTAAATATGAACGATGAACAGACCGACAAGGAGCAGATTGCTTTCTTTGGTGTTTACGATGGCCATGGAGGTGAGAAGGTGGCGCTATTTACGGGAGAGAAGTTACCTGGAATCTTGAAGGGCACAGATACTTATCAGAAGCAGGATTATTCACAATGTCTGAAAGATGGTTTTTTGGCGTGCGATGTGGCCATTTTACAAGATGACGAGATCTCTAAGGATCCGTCTGGATGTGCAGCAACCTCTGTCATAATTTCCCAAGATAGAATTTACTGTGGAAATGCTGGAGATTCAAGAACCATCATGAGTGTTAACGGTCAATGTAAAGCTCTATCGTTTGATCACAAGCCTACCAATGAGGGTGAGAAGGCCAGAATCGTTGCCGCTGGAGGTTATGTCGATTTGGGTCGTGTCAACGGTAATCTGGCCTTATCCAGAGGTATTGGAGACTTTGAATTTAAACAGTCTCCTCAATTACCTGCTGAGGAACAGGTCGTTACAGCATATCCAGATGTTATTGTGCATGAGGCTTCGAAAGATGACGAGTTCATTGTGCTGGCCTGTGATGGAATCTGGGATTGTTTGACCTCCCAACAGGTTATCGACTTTGTTAGACGCGGAATCAAACTCAAGCATTCATTGACTGAGATTTGTGAGTCTATGATGGATACTTGTCTTGCTCCAAGCTCTGGCGGGTCTGGTATTGGTTGTGATAACATGAGTGTTTGTATTGTTGCACTATTGCACGGACAAACCTTAGATGAATGGTACGCCAAGATTGGCGAGCGTGTCGAGGGTGTGAACAATCTCATGTCTCCAGATGAACTGTCGATGGATCTCTATAAGGTGAACATTGAGACCAAGTTGAACAACAACCGTTACGATGAGCCACCACGGAACAGAGGACTTGGTATGAGAAATAGAGACGACGAAGCTGAGGAGAGCGGTCTCGAGAGCGAATTTAACGGGTCTCCAATGCTGATACAACAACTCCTTGCCGCTTCAAACATATCGACCAATAACAACATCATTTACTTAAACTCTTCCACATCCTCGATTCTCCAATCTTTGGGAGTGATGGGTGATGAAATTGAGGTTGATGAGGAGGACGACACCGACAAGATGGTCGAGCTTGAAGAGGAGGAAGAGAAATAACGAGTATGGCATAGATTTGCTGATAATATAATGCCCTGGGTGGATGTAATTATTAATGAAATATCTATGAAGATATGCCTAACCAGTGACAAGAATTTTGATAGCATTGTTCTGTCACTGTTGTAGGATCTTGTGACTTGAGTTTGGTAATGATTTCGGCGACCTGGCCTACCAAACATGGTTCATTTCTAGATTTGATCATTGGTTCTAATAATAGTTCACTATCTTTTGATTCGATGAACGAAGTGTATTTATCTGATTTGACCACTGGGATGGGGAGGAACTCGTTTAAGGTCAATTTTGGACCTTTTTTAGCAGTCAATTTAGGTTTCAATTCCTCAGCGATTTCGTATTCGAATGGATACCAATCATTGGGAGCAGGAGTCAAATTTGGATATGCGGCATGGGTTCTTCGAATTTCGCACCATGGAGAATCTGTTTCGATTAACAGACGATTCAATGGTATTTTTGAAGCCACTGAACAGTTCTCATCTGTTTTCAATGAACAACCATTGACACTAATAAAAATACTAGGAAATTGTAATAATTTGTCTAATTCTTGCTCTGATCCAGTGAATGAATGGACTAATACTTTATTATTCTTTAATTTCAACCCATCAGATCGAGTTCCTTTCAAAAATGGAACTAGGATCTCCAAAAAGTCGTCTAAAGCGTTTCTCATATGAAGAAATAAAGGTAGTTCAAATTCAGTAGCTAACTTCAATTGCATCTCAAAATAAAGTTTCTGTTTCTCCATTGAAGTATGATGTAATCGATCATAATCCAAACCGATTTCTCCAAAAGCTTTGATAACTCCCAAATTCAAATTCGTCTTGATCAATTGACGAAGTTTATCCAAATGAATTTCCGGTCCATATTCAAATTCCATTACTGTACAAGGATGGACTCCAACAGTGGTATATAAGCAAGGATATGTTTGATCTTCCAAAGAATTGATTTTCATTGCTTCTTGGATCGACCAAGCTGATTCTTGATATGAAGACCCTGTTAATAAGATCTTCTCAACATTGAATTGACAAGCCCTTCTCAAAACAGATAAGATATCCGACTTATGATGTTGATGGTCACGATATCTTCCTTTGAACATCTCATCACATAAATTCACCGCTACATCGAAATAACGAGGCATCTTAGCCATTCCAATTGGTCTGGGCTTAAACATTTTAATTTTCAACGATTATTAAATATCTATACAATTGGTTCGCATAAATTGTACACCTTCATTTTTTGAAACCCGCGCAAGTCTCTGACGCGTACATGAATTTGTGCCGAAGTTCGCTTTGGAAGTAACAACATGAGCTGATCGATGCTCAAACGTGGATCCAGAATCAAATTGTCCTCCTCCAATGACCAACGACCAATTATAGGAGGAATGGTAGCTAATGGTTTTGGAACAATCAAGGTTGCACGCGGGTTTTCACGTACTTTGGAATGGGCATTCTTCAACCGTCGCCACCGAAATTGACAAGCATTAGAGGTTCGGTGGTCAAAATAAACTGAAATCTGCTTCCATCCTAACTTGCGAGTATCTTTTAAATATAATAGCAACTCATCGTCCTGGGCTGACCAGGAACTACTTCTATGCAGCTTGCTCACCGATTCCATCAGGTACGCAAAACGGACCCTCACCGCTTATATACTCCATCGATGGAAAAGTGTACTTTTCGCCGATATGGAAACATGATACCAAACCCCGGTTGATTAGACGCGTCGATCGACGCATATCACACTTCCTCAAGCATATGTTGAACCACTGATTGGAAGTGATCAGGAACCAAAACCAAAGCTGATCTACCCAATGATAGGTAATAAGTCTCATCAATTTCCAACTTGACCAATTTGGATGCCACTCCTGCCACAATTCCCTTGGAATCCATGGGTAAAGTTTTGAGGTCAATAACCAGTGGAAAATAGAAATCCTGCAGTGATCCCAAGATGGTTGCTTTCGAATAGTTCAATTTTGCTAATTCTATATTAGAAAGGGGTAACAACAATCCGATATCTTCTGTGGGGGTTCTTGTGAGAGCAAAATATGGTAGAAACCCATGTTTCGAATCGGCCAGCTCAGTACAATATTTAGCTAGAGCATGTGCAGTTTGACGTAAAACTAATGAGGAGTCTCCAGGACGTGCACCAGTTAAAACCAACTTGATATCTGTATTTAAAATCGGTTTGATTGAACTCAATCGGAACAGATCAAAGGTTTGAGATTCTAGTTTGGAGGTGTCAGATGATTTTGAGTTCTCCAAGATTTGTACTGCCAAAACTCGATGATGAGCAGGAATCAGAACAATATCGCTAAAATAGTTGGAAATGAAGAAGATTGGAATACCTTGTTCTGATAAGGGATATGTCAAATCCAAGATTTTCTTACCTATATTGGCACCATCACTTAATACTTGTAACACCAGAAATTCGTCTTCAATTAAGATGGCATCCAATTGTGTCTTGGATATTAATTTGAGGGGATTGGCTAAATGATATTGAATCAAGGTTTTGCTGCACATGAATGTCACTTCTTCTGGAGTGAATGCCAGATGGAAGAATAATCCATCATCTGCCGAATCTAGTAAGTTTATATCATTTGTATCATCTTTATTCATACTCAAAGAATGCACAGAATTGACCAGATTCCGTTCATTATCATTTTCATCGGATAATCCATCCACATTATCGATCAATTTGTACAAAATTTCCAGTATTCCAGCTTTAAATAACCAGAATTCTGATCGTGGGATGGTCAATATGGACACTTTGGTCCTAAATAGTTGAGTTTCTTGAGAGTTGATCATAGCCTCTGAATCTCAAAAATATATATTTTTTTTTCACTCTGATGAGTCACCAGCAACTTCTTGAAATTCATCATCTGAGGTGTTCTGAGCCACATCAATTCCAAAAGGATCGGGATCCACAGGTTCAGGAATGGATTCTGGTAATTGGAAAGTCCGTCCAGGATAACATATCACGGCCTGATCGAAATTGAATTTGTTATTCGGCTCTGTTATCTTATCCATTGTTTGGATCTCTAAATCACGAGCATCTTCAAGATCATCACGCAGAAAATTGATGATTAACGAAATATTCGACATCAAACCTTTCTCTTCATTCTCACGATCAGTAGTCATCACCATAGTCGATGTAGTATTAATTCCTCCAGATGGTCCTAAAATCACAGGCTTCCATATTAATTTGGCAGCATCTATTTCGACATAATTTTTGGAGGTCCAATCTGTCAAGATTTGATCAATTAGTAACATATCAACCATAATTGCATATTTCCGAGTCTCAGGATCCATAACCAAAGCTCTTAATTGTTCTAATCCAACAATCACATCATTAGGGATTAATCCGGTCAAGTTGCAGATATCATCCACTGAAACCATCAATCCTGGTTTGGCTTTCACTACCAACTTCAATGCTTTGGCAACTGCAATTTTCCAATAATTTCGATAACTGAACAAACCCAAATCGCTCAACGGTTTCTCAGGAGTACCCAATTTGAATTCTCGACGTGAAAGAAGATAACTAAATTCAATAAGAAAGTTTCCATATCCTTTCCTTTGATAAATAGGTAGAGTCAATATGCAACTGAGGTTATAATTAGTTCCATTAAGTTTCTCTTTGGAGAAATAACCAACAAAATGGTATCCATCAGAATCGATCTCGCATAAAACATAAAACATAAACGGTTCAACATCATAGTACAACGTCTTTGAGTTGAGAAACAACTTGGCAAAAAGACATAAATTCTGACAATACACCACATTTTTGCGTCCATCGATCTCAAATACAGCCAGCTGTTCTGTTCGATAGATCTCATTCCCAGGAGGATGTTTAGAATATGTACATTTCATCTCATGACGTTGCAAGGTGAAGCTCGAAGACATATACTTGAAACAATATTCACATAGATGTAAAACATAATTGGAGGAATACTCTTGTGGATAAGGTGATTTGAACCATGTATCAATTTCGTATTGACGGAAATGAACACATCGAAGTTTTGAAATCGGTGAGTTATGGATTTCATAATCTTGTTGTCCTATCTCACTGCTGAATTTCTTCACCATAGTTTGATCTCCATTTAGTTCTCGAGAAGTCTCGCTTTCGCTCTTTGTTTTCGCATATAGTGCTCGAGATTTCATCGTTGGACGAGTATAATACGTGTTGGAATCTTCAAATGACATCATTCCTCGATAAGGAATCTCCAACTCCTCCTCTCCAACCTCATACACCTCTTTACGGGCTCTTTTCATCTGAATCACGTCTCCATCATTTTTATATTTGATTTTCAACACAAACTTGTCAGCAACAGGAGAGAAATCCAATTCAGAACTATCCTGATCTATCGCTTTCTCATTATAGTTCGCTGATCTAGGTCGAACACGTAAATCTCGTAACTCCTTGGTGTTCTCTGAGCTCCCCGAAGATTGTGCCATCTTGAACGCCTTCTCCTGAAGACTCTGATATATCTTGTTATCAGGAATCTCCAAGGACTTATACAGCATTCGCCGCTTTCGACCGGGCGATAGCTTGGTTCCAGTAGCCATCTGGTTCCTTGATCCGTATTTTGATTTATTTATGTTATTTCAACAAGTCTTTTTACCTGTGTAAGGATGTAAACTTTATAAAATTATGCAAACTATATATTATCACTTTTCCGAATTGTTGGACCTATTTGATCTAACACGAGCAACATTATCCAGCAACTTCTCATAAACCTCATCTGCTTCATGATCATGAACAAAATAATCGTCCATAGAATTCACAGAAACAGGAGATTGGGGTTCCTGGGCATCCACAGAGCTTAATGTTTCTGATTTTCGGATAGCAGGCATCGATGGAGTGTTGATTGGTGATGAACGAGGAGTCACATTGATGGATTGAGAATTCGAGTGTATAGAATCAATTCCATGATCAGGTTTCGGAACGTTTGGACTAGGAAGAGTCGTGGATAATTGACTCATATTTGATAATGGATCATAAATAGATTCCAACTTGGTAGTATCCCGATTGATCTTCTTAATCAGATCAGAAACACTCTCAATTCCTTTGGCTTTTATAACGGCTTGACGCAATTGAGGTCCAGAAGGGATACTGCTGACTTTTAATTGTGGCCGTTCGTTCACCTTTTCCTTACTGATAGGTAGTTGGTCGGAGGAATCATGTTGTTGGACAAAGAAACCCCATTTATGGAATTCTCCTTCCTCCTCTTCCAGCTCCTTTGCGTGGATAGATGTCTGTGATACACTTCTCATCAAAACGGGTTGTCCTGTCATATGATCGATTGGTCGAGAATCTGCATCAATAACGACAGAATGTGGTGCTGCATCCTCAGAAATTGATGCCTGGGTCGGCTCGAATGCTACCTGGTTAGGAGAAACTATAGGTCCTGCAACAATAACATCAGAGGAAGACATGTGCATAGGTAACTGAGGTCTAGAAGGTTGATTCGAGAGTTTCTTGATCAATTCTGGTCTCTTAAGAACTCCAAGAGATTCCAAATTGTCGGGACCTGTGATTGATGGTTTTTCATTCTTTTGATTCACCTGTTCGGAGAAAATATGGATAATACTTTCCAATGAATCATCCAACAAACAGAACCGCAATAGAGTTTCTTTTCCTTCCAAAGACAACTTTCCACTTGCTCTCAAATCAAATAGCTTGTTCATGGTCTTATGAATTTCACTACGCAATCTCACAGTCTTTTCAACAAGAGCATTGCTAATGATTTGGTTTTCGTCATCGTTTTTGGCTTGATTGGATTCCAACAAAGCTTCCGCCGTCTTGGTAAGTAAAGAACCATCAAAGATCAAATCTTCTTCATGATCTCCACTTTGGGTCAGATCCTTATTCAAGAACTTCTCCATGTTTCTCATCAAATAGAAGGCGATCTTTGAGGAAACCTCATCACTTAAAGCATCATAATCAATATCCAGATTATAGATGTTAGATTTCTTAGTTGCAATGTACAACGATGCCGCTGTTCGTTGATTTATGTTTTCATTTCCAAGAAGCGAAACATGTAACAATTTAGGACATTTTTGAAATATCAAACACAACTGGATAATTGCGGCTTCACTCAAGTTACAAAACTCAAAATGAATACGGCGAAG
Organism: Ogataea xyloterini; assembly: GCA_030573155.1. Classification (NCBI taxonomy): domain Eukaryota; kingdom Fungi; phylum Ascomycota; class Pichiomycetes; order Pichiales; family Pichiaceae; genus Ogataea; species Ogataea xyloterini. Next base: position 1,330,163 of record JAJMCS010000002.1, on the reverse strand, counting down.
ATCAGGGAACTTTGGAAGATACTCTGCCAATACAGACAAAATTCCAGGAAACAATTGTGGATTGTTGCCAAGATCCAAGAATCTCAAAGTTTTAGAAGTGCTCAACAGCTTGATCAGGCTGATACAGTCTTCAACAGAAACGTCTGTTTGGTTCAATGAAAAGAAGACAAGCTTCACATTTTCCATTTTTGTGGAAAACACCTTTTGGAATGGAGAAAGAACATTGGACGTCAGATGGTTCAGAGCAATATCAATACCTACACAGGTATTGTTAGGACTGGATATCCAATTAGCAAGAATTTCTGATCTTTCTTCATCCAGGCTCGTTGAGGCAACTCCCAGACGTCTTGTTTTTAATCTAAGACCATTATTGACAATATTCTTGCTTTGCTCTGTCGTTAACTTGCAACCATTCAAAACCAGTTCTTCAAGCCCTCCTTTGATAATCAAAGCTTGAGTAAATAAGTCCCAATCCATCTCCGATCTATAGAATTGTTTTGGAGTGTCGGGTTTAATCCGTTGTTGACTTAAGTCCAATTTAGAAATAGATTTGTTCACAGTCAAAAATTTGCAGATGTTAGTCCAACCTTGTTGATCAAATGCAACGTTTCTGAACGAGAGTTTTTCCAATGTTGTTGACCTGGAAAGACTGACAAGAACAATCTTTAGCATATGGTTGTCTAAAGTAACATTATCGAATATAACTGTCACAATAGGTGCAATGGCTAGGAAATCGGAAAAAGATAAGATATCAATCAATGTCGGTTTTGGATTGAGCATCTTCAAAACATGAAGAGGTCTAATCTTATGTTTGAGCTGCTTCAAGGTCGCAGGAATAGGTAAAATCTCTCGCAAATGACAACAACGAGTGTAAAGTAAATCTAGGGACAGTTCCTGAGGTTCATGAGGAACATCTTCATCAATGAGCTCTACCACATCCTGTTCATCAAAATAGTTCACATGTTGATGTAATGGTGTATCAATGTCCAGGCCCCTTTTGATCTCATCATATTTCTTGGTCTCCCAATCATCCTCGTCCTCCTTATCTTTGACCAGCTTACTGAATTTCTTATAACCGGCCACCTCTTTGGCTATTCTTAGAGCAGTTTGATGGGCTTCTTGGGCATGTTTCTTGCTTTCCATCCAAGAGATTTGCTGGATATCCAAGGCCTGTTTCAATAATGCTTCATCATATTTTGGCTTTTCATCTTTGGTTTGATTGTTGAAAGAATCTGTTATTCCAATTGACAGTTTAGGAGGAGGAGAAGTCAAATCATCAGGAATCAGAACATTACCCTTTTTAGGTCTTCTGGATGGAATCTGTTGCTGTGGATCATCAGACAAATTGTGTAATGCAAATGTAACTCTTTTAAATGGTATGTTCTCCAGATGTTGTTTAACGTCATCAATCGTCTCATGCGACTTGGTCGACTCGGTTTGTGAGGCACGTCTAGAGCGGGAAATTCCGGTTCTTTTGAGAATCTGAAGCGCTCTGGAGTCATCCTCTGAATCTTGGACAGCGACATTATTGGAGTCATGTGATTGAGATTTGAATTTGGACGAAATGGAGGAGAACAACGATGCTTTACGGGATCCAGAAACAGGAGACTTCTCCTTGGGATCTGACGAAGATCTGACTCTCGGAACAAGACCGGAAAGAGAACTCGACCTGGACCGTGTGGAATTTCCACGTGTAAGCGAAGGTGTTGCCGGAGTAGGGCTAGAAACGGAAGAGTCCAAATCCGAGTTGGAAGGGACGGCAGGCTGTCCGACTTTCAACGATGGCTTCAATTGATGCGAGACTGGATTGATTGATCGTTCATCTCGGTCCTCCAAATCTTTCGGGTCCGAAGCCGAAGGGTTTTGTTGTGTTTGAGCAGCTTGTAATTGTGCTTGTTGAATATGATTTTGGACATCGATGGAGATGTTATTGCTTTTTCGAGAAAGCTTCTTAGCAGCTTTACCTCTGAATAGCCAATCGACATCACCATTGGAAACACCAGGACTCTCAAATTGATCTTGAATAGCAGAATCTCGAAGGAGACCTTCTTTACCACCTTGAGACATCGATTAGAAGGGAATCAAGGGCCCTATTGGACCTTTCCGAATGTTTCCTTGTTTGACTGCAATAGAGGGACACACTAAGGTGTTTTGAAATTGAATCAATCGATACGTAAATACACTTGGGCTCTTGCCACTGGATTCTGCTTAAAAATATTGTAAGGAAACTTTATGATAAGATGGTGTCAGGGGTGTTTAGTTAAAAATTTTACCATAGTAGAGGAAAAGGTATTGATTATATAACTTACTCTTGAGCAGACTTGAAAGCAGCAATCTTGGCAGCAACTCTGGCCTTTCTCTCCTCCTTGGTGAGCTTCTTTTGCTTGTATTTTTTAGACTCAGCAGCATATTGCTCTTTGGTGAACTTCTTCTCAGATGGAGTGAAAGATGGGTCCTCTCTAATCTTCTCGTGAGCCTCAGTGTAGACATCTTCAACGGCATCAGCATCAATGTCATCAGCAATGTAACCTTGGAAAAGAGTTCTGTATTTCTCTTCATCATCATCCATCAACTCCTCCATGTACTCAGCAACGTGACCACCGAAGATGTACTTTCTCAAGACCTCGGCATCAAGTTCTTCTCCTTCGATATCCCAACCTGGGAATCTGGATGGGGAGTGTGGAACGTACAATCCACCATCAGAAGCACCCTTCAAAGCACCGAAAACTCTGGCACCAGTGGTGGTTCTTTGCAAACCAACATCCAAGAACACCTTGAATGGTCTTGGGGCATCCTCAACAGCCTCAGTAAGTTCAAACTCACCCTCGACTTCTTCAACACCAGTGTAGGTCTCGTCAAGACCAAGCTTTTGCAAAGCTCTTCTGGCAACAAGCAAACCGGTAGCGTAAGCAGCAGCCCAGTTAGTCAAACCGTGGGTAATTCCGTATTTTGGCAACTCATGGGAGTAAGCAGCAGTGAACACAACATCACCAGTCAAGGTGGATGAAACGATTTGACAAATGATGTCCTTGTTGGTGAATCTAACGACCAATCTGTACTTTGGAGAGTTGTACTTAGCCTTGTGTTGAGCGACTAATCTCTTTCTAGCATAGTAGTCAGTCTTTCCCTCAGCTCTTCTTCTGAAAGGAGTCTGGTAACGGGAGTGGTAAGCGGAAGTCTTGAAGTCCTTCTTGAAAGCCATTTTGAGTTTTTGGATAGACAAATTTTTTTCGTCTTGAACTGAAAAATCCTAGTGAAAAAAAAAGGTGAGTGGCCGGGTAACATTTCTCGCCGTTATATTTTTTTTCCTTCGCCCTGCTCCACCCACCCCTACACCGCAAACCTTGTTTAATAAGTTTCTAACATTTCGAAAAGAGCAACAGCTTAGCAACCGATAGGACCAAATTCACCCCCTCAACGGGACCAATTAAGTGCAATTTTGTTGATTTGTGCTACTATCAATTTCTAGAAGTTCTGGTTGTGCAAAGCAGACACCCTTACATTGCTGTTCTTGGTGAAGATCTATATATATACAATCTATAATCCTCCATCATGAGTGGGATGTGGCCCTTTTTCAACTCCTCGTTCTCGAATGCGACGATCAACAAGATTCTTGCGGAGATCGACCTTGATCAACAACAATTGGGTTTCAAATCTTCAGATCACCAACAAGCTGACCAATTGGCTTCCTCTCCTTCCAATGTCACGGCCTCGCAATTGTTACATACTATTCAAGAAAATGATCACCTACAACAATCCAGGTTCGATACTATGGCTGTTAACATGGACCGGCCCCAATTGAATGTCTCGTTATTCAACAAACTTATAGATCAGCCCAATTTCCTTGACGAGATTAATCTGGCTAAGAATCAGAAGCTTATTGGATATATAACTCAACCAGAAGTGCTAGAACTACTCATCGAGTATGTTTTAGTGTCAATAGACTTATCCAATGACCGTTCAGCTTGCGATCCTACCCATAATATATATGAAGGCGACAATAATGTTGAAGTGGAGCCCGAAGAGGCCTCCAAGCCTTTGGATATCTACGAACGAGCGATAGCTCGATCATTGACTGCTAGTGAAATCATGTTGGTATTAAGCTCGAATATAGCCTCAGTTCTTCTGTCAGAGTTCTCTTTACTGGAGAAACTCTGGTCGGGATTTCTAGACCGAGACGTTTCCAAATTTTTCGATACCTCTGATTTAGATGACAGTGATGATGAGAGCGAGACAAACGCAAACCAATCAAATGATTCGACTGTTCCAGACGATCAAAGCTTCAAACAAACTCATAACATTACACTCTTTAATAACTTCCTGAAGTTGATTGATAGCATAGCGACGTCCAATATGAATGGTCTAATGAATTTCATACGATTCCAACAAAAAACGGCATTGATCACCAACGAATTCTTAAATTTTGTTGCTCATTCTCCAACCATTTGTGATCTTCTGGTGCGATTAATTTCTACTGACAAACCGTACAATCCGAACGGTTTGATTGAACTGTTAATGGATCAAGATCTAATATTCAATATATTGAAGCTTGTCAAGATTCATTATCTGGATCACCAAATTCAAGATAACCTTTGCAATCTACTAAATGGAATAGTTGGAATCAGCTCAAATGTTGGGTTCTGGGACGATTCGACCCACCAACAACTCAATGAGTTTGGTGAACCTCTTGATTCCGAACAAGCTGCACTTGCCAGAGCCAATAATCCAAATATTGGACCTAATGATCTTACAAGACAACTCGTCTCACGCAAATGTGTGCTTGAGATGCTTGATGTGTTGATAAACTATGGTCATTATGGCTTAGTGACAGTCGTTTCTGTGGTGATTGAGCTAATCCGAAAGAATAACTCCGATTATGACGAGTTTGATTGGATTCAATCCGTTGAAGCCGTGGCTTTGGAGGATGATAATGAAGACGAAATCCAATCTTCAAAGAAGGCCGCCAAAAATCTTCCCAACTCTAGAGATCCAATCTATTTGGGCGTGATGTTGAAGTTGTTTTCAATTCATTTAGATGAGATCAAGGAGAATTATCTGACAGATAGATATTATAAGCTGAACAAGGTTCCAATACTGGAAAGTTCTATCGGGAACCAAATTGAACCATTGGGATATGAAAGATTCAAAGTGATGGAACTGGTTGCAGAGTTGTTACATTGTTCCAATATGATTTTGATGAATAAGGCCAGTAAGTTGGATTACTTGATGTATAAACGTGATCTCTGGAGAGATGTGAAAAAGACTGAATCTTTGGTGATGGATGCTTTAAATGATGCGATCAATGACGATCTACAGAAACCAATGGAGAAAATGACATTAGATGGAGACTCGGACACCATTAGTGTTAATAGTGGTGATGAATTTGTTAAACTATCGGTGGATATGTCCATTGGGAACTATTTCAAGTTACGACTCTTACAAACTAACTGTATTCCGTCGGTGATTTTGAAATTACATAGATTCCCATGGAACAACTTCATGCATAATGTTGTTTTTGACCTGGTTCAACAAATATTTAATGGGAGATTGGCAAATTGGGATGAGGATCAAATCTCAAATCAGGAAGAAACCAGATATGATGACAATCTAAGTTTGAATAAAGTGTTGATCTGGTCTTTATTTGGGGATTACGATACATTTGATTTGAATGAGTATGATTGTGATGAAGAATATCCTGGATTTTTCAATCTCCCAAATTACATGCTTTATTGTTTCAACTATTCTGAACAATACGAAAACTCAAATCACTTCAAATTGGGATACATGGGCCATTTGACGTTGATATCTGAAGAAATTCACAAGTTCCAAAATTACGTGGAAAACTTCGGTATGACAAGAGAAGATCAAACGTTTGAAGTATTGAAGGATGATAACGATCTTTCAAATCCATATTATTTGAAATCGTCCTTCTTTATCTTTAACGCTCTTTTCGACAAGTTGTTTGAAGGAACCCAGTTTAACGATTGGATAGATTTCATCAATACTCATCTTAAAGAGATCAATTCCATGTACAATAAGGTTCTTGGAAATCCTGCTGAATTGAGCGACAGTATAGTTGCAGAGGATGAAGACGAGATCACCAGCACTCCAATGATTACCGACCGAAATGTCATTCTTTTGGACAATGGTGATAGCGAGGAATTTCATCAGGATCTGGAGGTCATTGAAGGGGAGGAACAAGATATCGATGGTGGAGATCTCAGACCAATGAGAGAAGATGAAACTGATAGAGGTAGAAGGAAGTAATATGTACAATATGATGACGACACGAATCTAATTAAGTAGTTTATGATTTCACTTTCTTGATCTTTCCGTTGGGAAGCTTTTTCATTTCCGTCTTCCCTTTCTCCTCGACTGGCTTAGACACCCGTTTGCTTAAAACCCAAGTAATCAACCGAACTATTATAGTGTCTCTCCAAGTCACTTGTTCAACATCATCTGACGTGACCGGCAACAAGGTCTCTTCTTTATCCTTTTTTGCGCGTCTTTCCTTTCTATTTCTTGGACCTTCTTCTTTTCTGAATATTTGTCTTCCATCCTCATCCAACTGGTAATCAATTCCTTCTTCTAATTCACGGTCCACTAACCAGACCGTTCCATCGAATTTCACAATGAACATTTTATCCATATAGTAAACCTTTCTGTCAGAGAAGTCAGTACCTGGCAATAATGATGGTCCAAAAGCTTTGAATTTAAGCTCGGAGATCAGTTTCTCAACACGACGTCGTTTTTGTTGATTGTTCAATTTCAACATCATATAATGAACTCCTGAAAATAACACAACGACGAAACTCAATGACAACACCAAACCGGGTCTAAACTTACTAAAGACATAATTTGTTCCAGTGTAAGTTGGGAATCCACGTTTCAAATAGTAATCGTAACGCTCTTTACGTTCTCCTCTAAGAATCGAACCGATCAAAGAGAGTCGTTGAAAACGTTCTTCTGCAACCTTTTTCCTCTTTTCAAATGCTCGTCTCGACATTCCATCCTTATGACGAACCTTATCGGGATGAATCTTACGACTCATACGTTTATAAGCTTTGTTGATCTCATCATATGAAGCTTTAATACCATTTTCAATTCCAAGATACTCATAGAAATTGGTCTCTTTCTTTGTATCTTTAGTTAATTCATGTTGAAGTTTAAAGATTTCAACATCTTCTGAAGACCATGCTGCAAAAACTGCACTGCAAAATACAACTATCAAGAACAAGAGTTTCATTGAAATTCTTAAAATTATTTTGTATAATGGCTTATAATAATACCCAACTATATTTATTGATCTCGAACTTTCTAAGAGCTGGACTTTGGCTCTGTGTATTGTTGCGATTGATAATCTTGTTTCCTTTGACTGGAATCAAGTTCTTACCTGGAGGAATCGCCGATTTCTTCTTGTTCACTTACGTCTTGACTATTCTCGTTGATGTATTTGATTACATGATGATCTTCCGCCAAGTTTCAAAGAATGGTGTTTCTCGAATCTCAGGATTGAATCTGATTCTTGTTCTGGTGTTGAGATTGACTCTGACCTTGGGAATACTTGAATATCCAAAATGTACCAAAAATATCTCCTTCAGTCTTGTCATTCTCTCCTGTTCCTTTGTGGACTTTTTCAGATATGCATACAATTTCTACAAGGTGCGAACTTTTGGAGGGTATGTTTCGTGGCTTTCCAATGCTCGTCGAATTGTGTACACTTTGATGAGTCCAATTTTGGTTTTCAGTGAGGGAGCTATGTTATTTCTTTGTTTGAGATTAATGGAGACAAACAAGGGTTATTATGATGACTTTTTGGATTATTCTAAGTGGAATAACCTATTTAGTTGGGTTATTAAGTTGATCATTTTTGCATTAAGTCCAGCATTCTACATTACCTATAAAAACAAATTGGCATCATTATGGAGATTCCAAACAGGCAGACACGAGAAAACAAATTAAGCATCAAGTATAAACACCAACATAGGATGCCAGAAACAGAATTCCAAACCCAGCAGATACAGAACCAAGGGCAGCAAACAATAAATAAGTCACGGTGTTCTTCTTATTAGAGCTGGGAGCTGTGACACAGTATAGACCACTAAGGGCAGCAATTGCTAATAAAACTAGAGCCAAAATCGCATGATAAGCGTTGGGAACAAGTTCATGGAAATAATTGTAGGACGAATACTTTGACTGGATTGGTTAGTCAAGTTGAAGGGCACTTACGGAAAGTTGATTAAGATTCATAGCAAGCGGGAAAAAAAACACACAAATATTTTAGGCAAGACACAATTTCTATTTCACTAATCGGATATCAATTTACCACCATCTTCATAATGTTTCCAGATTTCTTTGCGATGTTCAATCACTTGATTAAACCGTCTAATACATGGATATCCTTCAACAGTGGCAAGAATCAACCATTCGATCTGATAATCAGTAGGAACTCTATATTTGAAGAATTTTGGCATAAGAAACACACCAACCTCGATTGCATGTAGAGTGATGGCAGCCATCAGAATTGGATCATTGTATGGTTTGATCATGAAGATCCAATGATTAGGAATTGGCAGAATACGCACCAAAACAACGTTATAGATGAAATTTGGGAAAACTTTGGCTGCCATTAGTAAAGTGACACAGATAACCAATGCTCTTTCAAAATAATTTTGTGGATACCAAACTTGTTGCACTTGAATATGATTATAATTACGTTTTGGAGCAGCCTCACGAGCCATTGAAAGTATATGAGTTTGAACCTGTTCAAATGTCTTGAATTTCTTTCCAAATGGGATTGGTTTAACCATTTCCACTTCCAAGTTATCATGACTGAAAACAATAGTGATATGGTCTAATTCCACCTCTTTAACCTTGATTTTTTTGATAGTATCATCGACTTTAACCTCTCCATAAACAGCAAGAATGTCTGCCACATTATGTTTGAACTCCTTGTTCAATAAGGCCACCACAGCCGGTCCAGTAAGAGACATTTGAAAATTAGTTGAAGAGAAAGTGCCGTTAATTTTTATGGCACATCATCTCTCGCTGATTTAACTTAATCGAGGCTGTGCAAAAACGATCTATATACGGAGAATTTAAAAAAAAACTTGGAAAGGCGGCGTAAGCAATAATACAAAGAAACTGATCAATTGACCTGGTTTTGTGAACAGACCATCACGATTTTCTCTTAATAAGATAGTAGAGTTGTCGAAATGAGTATTGTTTCAAATCCAAGCTTATTAAAGCTTAAATTACTCGAATGTTTACGAGGTTCTGACAAAGACAAACTCTTAGAGGTTGTCAATAGTGTGAGGGGAACGGTTCCGGCGGACCCTCAAATATCGGTTCTAATTCGTCAATTGTTGATCTTTGCAGTGCAGGTGGCGCCTTTAAGCATGATAGAGTATATTATACAGAAAAAGTTGGTTGAAGATGTCAATGCACAAGATGAACAAGGAAATACTGCGTTACATTATGCTGCTACATCTGCTCGTAATGACGTAGTTTCATTACTTATGTCAGTTAAAGATATCAATGATTGTATTGTCAACAAGCAGATGAGACAGCCAATTGAATGTTGTTCAAATATGGAAACTGTGCAAGTGCTATCTGATTTGCGTACCAAATACGTTGAAGTTCAAGCAAATGAACTTCGAAATGCATTTGAAGGACGTAAGTTTGATGTTCTTGAGACAATGCTTTCTAATCCTCGAATTAAAGGTCTATTAGATGTCAATGGAACAGATCCAGTAACTGGAGATACTGTTTTACTTGAATTCATTAAAAAAGATGATGTTCCAATGGTTCAATTTATTCTCAAACATGGAGGTGATCCGTTCAAACGCAATTTAAATGGAAAATTACCTATTGATTCCGCCAATTCTTCCACAATGAAGAAAGTCATCAAAGACTCTTGTAAAAATCAGACAATGATTGATTCAACCAATCAATCTGGTCAATTACCAGCTGGACCACCCACATTCAAGGGATTTCTTAAAAAATGGACTAATTTTGCTGGAGGCTATAAATTGAGATGGTTCATTTTGGATTCCGAAGGTAGATTATCATACTACACTTCTCCAAACGATATTTACAATTCATGTCGTGGTATGATCCATCTGGCTAGTGCTCAACTTCGCATGGACAGTTCTGAGAAATCCAAATTTGAAATAGTTATCAAGAAACGAGGCGAGAAATCGTCTTTGAAATGGCATCTTAAAGCAAATCATGTCATTGAGACAAACAGATGGGTTTGGGCCTTGCAAAATGCTATTCGTTATGCCAAGGATCTTGAAAGACAACAAAGAATGAATATCATCGAGGAACAACAACGTTCTAAAAAGAGTTCCAGGAATAAAGAGAGTTTTGAATCAACAAGATCAAATAGCACTCAAAACATAGGCAACCGTGGACATCTAGAACCTGCTACCTCTCCTCTAAATTCCCATCAACGAACCATTTCTACTTCTTCCTCTATGTCTTTATCGTCTGATGAGGAAGGTTCACCTGGTTTGGTCCCACTATCGCCATCTTCAAACAGATCATTCAAGAAACCAATGAGGAAACTTTCCAAGTTAACCAAGAAAACCAAAGACGTGTTTACATTACCGGAAATCAAGGAAAACTCTGATTTGAAGCTTTCTCGTCCACAAGAACGGTCTCCGTCAGTTGCTTCGGTTGGATCTAGTGGAGAAGCCGGTAGTAAACTCACTGTTTCTTCTGCTCATGATGCTGAAAGAGACAGTGACATTGACGATGAAGGAAGTATTCAAACAGATTTACCTGATAGCAGTCTTGTTGATGCTGAAGATGTTAGACTAACAAACTTCAACAGCACAGATCTCACAGTTAGCAAGAATCAGATGAAGATAGAATTGAAGTCGTTTGAAGAGTTTCTCACGGCAGCTAATACAGATGAGTCAGTCTCTAGAGAGCAAATTATTGGAGTCAGTATGAATGTTCTTTCTAGCGTGATCAATCTATCGGACACTCAAGCAGAGTTGATTGGAAGATATGAAAAGAGGTTTGGGAAGGTTATTGAACGACAGCAAGAGATCTCAAAGATTTGGGAGAACACGTTGAAGCGCTTGGAGTTTGAAATGCAATCTCGTGAAAAGAAGATTATTGAACTTGAAGACAAATTGTACGGTATTAAAAAGTCTTTGAAGAACAACCCTGATATTATCAAAGCTATCACGGAAACTGCTCCTGCTGGAGCCCTGGAAAAGGAGAATGTTACTAATGCTCAGTTGTCTGACAGACAGGCTAATCAAATCATGAGTTTGCTGGAAGAGCAAGAAGATTCGGATGACGAGTTCTTTGATGCTGAAAATGACGAGGAACAGTCTGACGAAACTACCGAGGTCTCTAAAGAGACACCGGTTGTAGATGACGATGTTGAAAATGTGAAGCGGGATCAAACGGTGGTAGATATTGACGATAAACAGGCCAAAAATCCTGTACAACTCCAGAGATACGACAAGATCAACAAGGAGGCAACTTTCATGGGATATGAAGACCCTATAAGAACAACTTTGCAAAAAGAAGATAATAGACCCAAGATATCTCTTTGGAGTGTTTTGAAGTCGATGGTTGGTAAAGATATGACCAAGATGACTCTTCCTGTTGTGTTCAATGAACCAACCTCACTTCTTCAAAGAAGTACTGAAGTGCTAGAATATTGCAATCTGTTAGATAAGGCGGCTTTATTTGATGAGTCTGTGCTGAGAATGGTCTATGTTGCGGCATTTGCTGCTTCGGAGTATGTTTCTACGGTTGGTCGTATAGCAAAACCATTCAATCCACTTTTGGGTGAAACTTATGAATATGCACGGCCTGATCAAGGATATAGAATTTTGGCCGAGCAAGTTAGTCATCATCCTCCTATTTCAGCTTTGTTAGCAGAATCGGCTTCGTGGTCTTATTATGGAGAAGCTAATGTTGATACCCGGTTCCTTGGACGGTCCTTTGATATCAAGCATTTGGGAACCTGGTTTATTGACCTTTTCCCTAAAAATGGTGTCATTGATAAAAAGGGACAACAGGTTGATCATGAGCTTTATTCCTGGAAGAAAGTCAAGAACTCTGTTATAGGAATCATTATTGGAAATCCAACGATTGATAACTATGGAGAGATGGAAATCAGAAACCACACTACTGGGGATTATATGAGTTTTGTCTTCAAACAACGAGGCTGGAGAGCGTCCAGTGCAGGAGAAGTTAAAGGAGAGATTTTTTCGGATGATGGACAACTCAAATATACCGTTGGGGGACATTGGAATTCTAAGATTTATGCTAAGGATGCCACTAAACCTGATTCTCCTCGATTCCTAATTTGGGAAGCTAACGAGAAAACAGAGATGATGTTCCATCTAACCAACTTCGCAGCTTCCTTGAACGCACCTCAACCTCACTTATTACCCGTTGTTGCTTGTACAGATACCCGTTTGCGTCCAGATCAACGAGCCATGGAAAATGGTGAATATGATCTTGCTGCTACCGAGAAGACCCGAGTGGAGAATAAGCAGAGAGTCGCAAAAAAAGAACGCGAGTTGAAGGGAGAGAAATACGAACCAACTTTCTTTGTCCAAGATAAACACCCTGTCACAGGTGAAGTTTATTGGAAGTACAAGGAGAACTATTGGTCTGCTCGTAAGGAAGGCCAGCTGAAAAAATTCAAGGATATATTTTAATATACAAGGTTATCTTCTTTTATCGTCTCTTTTCTGTGCCTTATCGTATAATTCACGGGGGCCCTTCAATTTATGATTTTGGAATGCAGGTTGTTGATAGTTTTCCTTGCCTGCGCGATTGGCCAGTTGTTGTTTGATGGCCGGTGGAATTTGGTTTCCAAAGAGTTCTGTTAGTACTTTATTGAGCTGTAAACTGAGCATATAATTGAACTCGTTTTTGTAGCCGTTTCTGATTTCCTCGAATTTGGAATTCATGTTTTTGCATTCATCATTCAATGCGTCCTCGAATTTAATCAATTTGCGTTCTTTTAAGGCCAAGTCAGCCTCATGTTCATGTAAGTGTTGTTGTCGTTGAATTAGTTCCCATTCTTTGCGGAATAACTTGAAGGATGCATCTTGGAGCAATTGGTTTACAGTAGCTCGTTCCCCTGGATCCACTATAAGACAAGCATTAATGACCATTTGTAATCTATGAGAATAATGATCTGGGATTGGCTCAAAGTTACCTGTTTTGATTTTTTCCTGTAATGTTAGATGTGTTTTGGCTTGAAATGGTGGTCGTAATGAACATAATTCGTACATCACACAACCTAAAGACCAAACATCACAAACTGGATCATATGGACTATCCATAAGAACTTCGGGTGGCATATAATATGGAGTACCAACATAGGTTTTAGCAAACTCATTTTCATGTTGAAGCCATTTTGCCAGTCCGAAATCACCTAATTTGATGGAATATCCATCGGAAAGAAGAAATATGTTATCTGGTTTGATATCTCGATGAATAATCACTTGATGATCCACTGGTTTTGGTTCCAATTCTGGAGTGGATTGAAACAAGTTTTGAACAGAATCAATTGCCGTTCCATAATGACACTTATATAGAGCATTTAGAACTTGTGTAAAGATTTGCCAGATCAAAGTTTCCGAAACAAACTCGTTTCTATCTTTGTATTTCTTGATTAACACCGATAAATCTCCCCCATCACAATATTCCATATACAAATGGACTTGATGTTCATTTTGAATATGATCATGGTGTAGATATTGAACAATATTAGGATGTCGAAGTTCCCGTAAGATTCGAAACTCGGTACTCAATTGGTGTTTTTCCTTACTGTTCATGGCACCATATGAGATCTCCTTTCGAACAAACACTTTACCATCACTCTTCCGTCTCACCTTACGAACACATCCAAATGATCCACGGCCAATGAGCTCCAAAACTTGGAAGTCGTCCATTGGAGTATATTATTTACAAACTTCCAGATATAGAAAAAACAAACAAAAATTATTTAGATGGAAGCTCCACCTTAATTTATATCTATTTCCAAGTATTGCCAGTTAGAGCTTTAAAAGCCTCTTTGTATTTTTCAGCAGTTCTTAAAGCAATTTCTTCAGTCATAGAAACTCCTTCCTTTCCATTAAGACCATTGGATGTTAACCAATCACGTAGAAATTGTTTATCATAAGAGTCTTGAGACCGTCCCAAAGAATAATTGGAAGCATCCCAGAAACGAGAGGAATCTGGGGTAAGAACTTCATCAACAAGAACTAACTCATTAGATTCATTCAAACCAAATTCAAATTTAGTATCGGCCAAAATGATACCTTTAGTTAATGCATAATCTCTGGCTTTGGAGTACAATTCCACGGCTTTTTGTGCAACAGTTGTACATAGTTCTTCTCCAATAAGCTGCGCAGCCTGTTCTGGAGAGATATTTTCGTCATGATCACCTTGATCAGCCTTAGTAGATGGAGTGAAGATAGGTTGATCAAACGCTTGAGATTCTTCTAATCCTTTCTTCATTGGTAATCCATGAACAGTTCCAGTTTTCTTATATTCTTTCCATGCACTTCCAGTAATATATCCACGAACAATTGCTTCCAAAGGCACCAATTTATGTTTCTTCACTATTAAAGACCGTCCTTCTAATTGAGACTTGTATTTGGATTCAGATAGAGAAGTTGGTAACAATGAAAACACTTCTTTATCAGTTGAAGCAATCAAATGATTTGGCATCACATCAGCAAGTAAATTGAACCAGAAAATCGATAATTGGGTAAGAATCTTACCTTTATCTTGTATACCATTCTGCATAATCACATCATAAGCAGAGATTCTATCGGTCGCCACAAACAACAATGTTTGAGGATCAACTTCATAGATATCTCTGACTTTTCCACGTGCAACCAATGGTAAAATACCATCCAATTCAGTACTTGTCACACTCATTATCAATTTGCTAATTAATTAATTAATTAAGAGACTATTTTCTTTTGACTCTGTGATAAAAGAGTCGATCGACTTGATTTTTCTTTAGCTCGTTCCCTAAAATATTTATACGATCTAATATGTTGAACCCTGTCACCACTCAAAAGGACTTCTCTGGATCATCAGGTGCTTTGATCTTGACTGTGTTTTTACCATTGGTTGTATTAGCATTGTATATCTGTTGCAATGAGTCATATGTTGCTGGATATAGTATTGACTTAAACACGATCTATACCCTTGTCCATGAGCAAGTCACTTTAAACACTTTGTTAGATACCAAATGCTGGATTGCCTATCTTATATGGTTTTTCAGTCTTGCAATTCTTGATCTAGTGGTTCCAGGATTCAAAAAACAAGGTACCACTCTAAGAGATGGTACTCATCTAACATATTTGATCAATGGAAAAGAACTCAGCTTGTTGTTTTGTACTTGCTTACTTGCCAGAGGAATATACACCAATTGGAAAATTCCCGAATTACAGTTTGTTTATGACAATTTCCTCGGTCTAATGGTTGTTTCATGGGCATTTTCAATTCTATTAAGCAATTTTGTCTATATCTGCTCTTTCATTCCTTTAAGACGTCCAAATGGAGCGGGATCCTATGAACGTATTTTGGCTGAAGGAGGAAACTCTAAAGATGTTATATTTGATTGGTTCATTGGGAGAGAATTGAATCCTCGTATTGGTGAATGGGATATCAAGTTGTTTTGCGAATTGAGACCAGGTATGTTGCTATGGTTACTCATCATTCTCTCCTGTGTCCAAAAACAATATTTGGAAACTGGATCTGTCACAAACTCCCTGATACTAGTGGTTGCTCTTCAAACTTTCTACATCTTCGACGGAGTCCTCAATGAAGAAGGAGTCATTTCAATGATGGACATTACAACAGACGGTTTCGGATCAATGTTGGCATTTGGAGATCTCTGTTGGGTCCCATTCACTTACTCTCTGCAGGCCAGGTATCTATCAATCAAGACTGTACATCTCCCTGTCTGGGCTGTACTAGGAATAGTTGGTTTAATGGCCCTGGGGTACTACATTTTCCACTCATCCAACAATCAGAAAAGCAAATTCCGTCAAGGATTACTACCACATATGAAAAGCATTCAAACAGAGAGAGGAACAAAGCTATTAGTTGAAGGATGGTGGGGCATTTCTCAACATATAAACTATTTTGGAGACATATTGATTGCATTGAGTTGGTGTCTTTGCACCGGGTTTGGAACACCATTAACTTATTTCTATGTGGTCTATTTCTCTTTTTTGCTCTTACATCGTCAACAGCGAGACGAACACAAATGTCGTACCAAATATGGTAAATCTTGGGAAGAGTATGAGAAATTGGTTCCATACAAGATCATTCCATACGTTTATTGAATTTTCTTACCAATAGAGACAGGTTTGTCGAATGCCTTGTAACTCACTTGCAACGAGTTGAGCCAGCTAAGAGCAGTAGAGAATATAGTAACTAGGAAGAGTGAAACAATGATGCACATGACCAGGCCGGGAGTGAAGAAGCCGTATTTGTCGAACAACGAGCCTTCGACTGGGGAAGAATCAGAGTCGGAAGAAGCGTAGTTGAAATAACTTTCCAATTCTCCTGTCTCTTCATATATAGTAGCTGTTTCATCGTCAATCATTTGATTAATTTCCTCAAATGCCTGGTTCAATTCTTCTTGTAGGGTCTCGTAGTCGGTCTCGTCGACTATTTCATCTCTTTTGTGGTTCGAAAGACTCTTGAGATACTTCTTTGCCTTGTTTAAAATAGAGTCTGCTGCCTCAAATCTTGGAACACCTTGTATTATGACGTTTTTGGTATTAGACACAATTGAAAGTTCTTGCAACTTAGAAAGCTCAGAAACATCAATTTTAAGCACGGTTGTTCCTATATGGTTGATCTTATCAAGCCAATCATCATCGGTGGTTTGCAACTCCACCACAGAACATTCTGATGAAATTAGCAATGAAACGTCTTCCGGAGACTCGTACAACACATGTGGGGCAAGTTTCATAGGCTCAGAAAACCATGAAGACATTTCAATTGGTAAGTGTTCTCTTGTAAGTCCTTCAACTTGGACATATATGATGTTCTCTTGAGACTTGCTGGTGCAAAGATCTTTGGTCAATTGCTCGACATTCTCAAGTCTATTGGCGGGAGTCAAATAGTCAAATTGAGACTTCAAGTGGGAAGAAGCCACCAAAAGTGGGGCAGTGTTTTCGAATGCGCTCGCAAGCCCAACTAATCCAAATAACAAAAGTCTGTTCATAACTTGTTAAAAGTATTTTGTCTACGTAAATATATCAATGCTGCTTTAATAGGTAGGGTAATATATATATATATTTTGTCAATTAGCGAACATAGTATACATTATGCAAATGAAACACTCTTCTTGTCAACCTTCAAGATCTCCTTTTTGGCTAACTTTGCATTCTTACGTCTTGCCAAACGTGCGGTCGAGGCCTTTTGTTTGATTTCCTCTTTTTTGTCGTTCAATTTGGATTCCTTCTCGTGCTCTTTGCGTTGCATTTCCTGGCGTCTCAAGTCTCTAATTTCTTCAAGTCTACGAGCCTTCTCAAGCTTGGACTCGTTTTCCAGATCTCTCTGATCATTAATTTGATGAATTAACCTGTTCATAGTGATAGAATCATCATCTGCAACAAATTTCTTTCCCTTCTTTCCTCGTTTTTTTAAGACCCCAGGTTGGATAGCTCTATTCAATTCTGGAAGATCTAGTTCCTTTTCAGTGTAAACCTTCTGTTTCTTTTTACCATAAAGTTTTGCGACTCTCAACTCCTTCTTCAATTGACCTTTCTTCAATTGTCTCTTTTCGCTCTTGGGAGTCAACTTTGGTTGTGAAGCAAGCATGTTTCGAGAAAGACTATCATGCGTCACTTCTGATTCGATCTGACGCTTCTGATTCTGTGTACTCTGCCGTTTGGCAGATTTGGTTTGCTTCTTTGGAACCATTAGATCTGTGAATTTTTTGTGAATTTTTTTTTTCTTTCCTTTCTCCTTAGAAAATCTTGCATGAATTACACAGCCTTGAAATATAACTCATCATTCGTTCATTTCTGCTATTGAGATTGATTTTTGATCAAGTTTTAGGCCATTGTTGAAACCACGTTTCACGTTTTCGTAATATTGTCTCAATTCTTTAACAAGCTCATCAAGACTGACCAATTTTCGGTCCAAAAGCTCCGTTTTGGTTGGTCCTAAAGTTTGATCATCGCGCTCAGTGGTATCCAATGTTTCCATCATTGTGAATTGTAGTACTTCAGGAATGAGATGATCGTATTCTTTGTTAACTTGTTCGTCAATAGCTTTAATGTTTTCGGCTTCTTGTTCTTGATTGTCAAGCTTAACTCGTTCTAATAATGTAGGTTTAGAAGCGATTCGAACAGGAATTGCACTTTTCATATATCCAATGTAACTTTCCAATTCTTTGAGAAATTCTTCACCTGATTCAAACGATCTAGAAATCTCAATTAATGGTTCTAACACTTCTTTGGAGATAACTGGAAAATCAAAGATTTCGGGCCTACCAGATGGAGAATTTGGAACTGTCTCGTTCTGAAAACGAGTAAATAGCATTTCTTGTAATCTGTCTTGAGATTCGTTTCTTAACTCATCAACAGTGATAGCCAATTTATCTTTTTGATATAATTGCAACCGTTCAAGAACATCTGTGGTTTTCAAATCAGAATTCAAACAAACTCCATCAATTCGTTCCACTATTCTATTTTCAACATCCAATTTAAATCCATCAAGTTTTCCTTCACTATAAAGCTTCAAAAACATCACTTCCAATTCCTTTTGATCAATACCCAATTTTTCTTGTAATTTCATGAAACTCACACGTTCAAATGGCTCCAAATAACGTAACAAAAATCGAACCTGAATCAATCTGGTCACATATGGAACGAATTTAGCCAGAAATTGATCCTTCAATAATCCCTTAAATTCTTCATCTTGACCAACTAATTTATTATATCCAACAATATCGATCTCTTGAACATATTCATATAATTTCATCATCTTCACAATGTCTTGATTATCACCAAATCCTTGGAAATCACTAGATTGAAATGGATTGATCTCACTTTCACTTAGTAAATTGCTCACTATCAACTTCATCAAAACAGCGACGCGTCGATCGTCCCCACATTCATTAAACCCTCGGAAGCTGTCTTGAAAACACATGTTAGCGGTCTGGAAATCCTCGTCGAACATTGCAACAAGTCCAGTGCATTCCTTGACAATTCCAACAATACGAGATTGAGGAATTCCGGAGCCTGAATTGTCAGCTAATTTGGTAAGTCTACTCAATTCTGGTAAATCAATAGTATCTCGACTGGCAACAATCATCTCCAAAGCCAACACATTTAATAGGAAACTGTTTCTCACTGACTCATATGAGCTCAAAACTACCTTTTCCAGTTTCTTAAGAAGTTCTTTGGCCTCATTGTACTTTTGATCAGCTAATAAAACACCAGCTCTACCTAAATCGACTCGTATAACAAGTCGTTCATTTCCAGATGATTTTGTAACCAAATAAGTTGCAAACTTGTTGTAGATCTGTTCTTGAAATTCTCGACTGAATTCCAAGCTTTGATGATCCAATCGTTGTAATATTTTGGACATTGATGATTCTCCATATGAACCACCCACGTCATCAAGATGTTGGAAAAATAGATCCAAATATCCCAGGATCTTATTAGAGTCACGTAATTCACTACTCACCTTAATTGCCTGTTTAATAGACTTGAAAACATATTCCTCATTATCATTCTGTTGAATATTGTTATCAAATACAGTCAATGCCTCTTGTAATTTCTCATCCTGTCGTAACTCCTTTCCCCAAAAATATCTACTTTCCATATCTGTTCGGGTCTCATCAACATTCTCATCGGCTTCTTCCTCAAAAGAAAGCTCTTCCTCTTCATCATCATACATATCATCATCCCAATCTGACATGATCAAAAAAAAGCGATCACAATATTTTCCAATTCAAATTAATCCTTATTAATTACAACTCCAAATCAGTACTATTTTACATATATCGTAGCTCAAAGGCATAAAAAGCGTTATTTGGATCCGTCTCTATCATCCAATTTCATATTTCGTGTTAATTCCTCCAATTCGCGTTGTTCCATCTCCAACATCTCTTCCAATTCCCGTTCCAAAGCAACAGCTTCACGTGCCGAACGACGTGGACGTAATTGCTCAACATCTTCATCATCATCCGCATCATATTCATGTTCATGTTCATGTTGTTCTAAGAATCGATCAATATCTGATATCTGATCTTGTTGCTCCTTTTGAGCCATTTTCTCTAAACTCTGTTTCGTTCGTTTCTCCTCCTGACGTAGAACATAGTCCCCAATAGACCCTCGCCGTGATTCAACACTCTGAACACGCTTTTGTATTCGTAGCTCATTTGCTAACTGTGACCTCGTTTGAACTGGATTTTGTAATGGTTTAAACATACGATTCACCCGCTCATTTTGACGTCGTATAAGTACTTCCATACCACTGTCCATCTTATTTTGACTAAAAGAACTCATCCTATCGCGTCCTTTCATATTTTATGTATTTCTCCAGATTTTTTCTTACCACACAAATTTAGCACAGCCCGAGTGTGGTTGAAAAAAAATTGACTCGGTTAAGATGATTCATTAATTAATTTCCACCATGTTAAAACAATTCAAACAAGTTCCAAGAATTTGCACTCAAGTTCGGGTATGTGGGTTGAATTAGTAACTAACCTTCTAGACTTATGCTCTTTCTACAGAGGCAACTAACCTCCTGTCGAAAAACCTCGAGCAAGCTGATCCAGAGATGTACGACATCTTACAGCTCGAGAAAAAAAGACAGAAGAACTCCATCACTTTGATTCCTTCTGAAAACTTCACTTCTCGTGCTGTTATGGATATCTTGGGATCTGAAATGCAAAACAAGTATTCCGAGGGATATCCTGGTGAGAGATACTATGGTGGTAATGAGTTCATTGACATGGCTGAAAGTTTGTGTCAAAAAAGAGCCCTGGAAGCTTTTGATTTGGATCCTGCCCAATGGGGTGTTAACGTCCAACCATTATCTGGTGCTCCAGCTAACCTTTATGCTTACTCTGCCATCCTTAATGTTGGTGACAGATTGATGGGTTTGGATCTTCCTCATGGAGGTCATCTTTCCCACGGTTACAGAACTCCTTCTGCTTTGATCTCCTACATCTCCAAATACTTCCAAACTATGCCATACAGATTGAACGAACAAACTGGATTGATTGATTACGATGCTTTGGAGAAAACATCCCAATTGTTCAGACCAAAGATCATTGTTGCTGGTGCTTCTGCTTACGCTAGAAAAATCGACTATGCTAGAATGAGAAAAGTGGCTGACAAAGTCGACTCTTACGTTCTGTCCGATATGGCTCATATCTCCGGTCTGGTTTCTGCTGGTGTCACTGACTCCCCATTCCCATACTCTGACATTGTCACCACTACCACCCATAAGTCTCTTAGAGGTCCTAGAGGTGCAATGATCTTCTTCAGAAAGGGTATCAGAAAAGTCACCAAGAAAGGAAAGGAGATTCCATACGATCTTGAGAAAAAAATCAACTTCTCTGTGTTCCCAGCTCATCAAGGTGGTCCTCACAACCACACCATTTCTGCCTTGTCTGTGGCTCTTAAACAAGCTATGAGTCCAGCATATAAGAAATACCAGGCCGATGTTGTTACTAATGCTGCTTCATTTGCCAAGTCTCTTCAACAAAAGGGTCTTGACCTTGTTTCTGGTGGAACAGACACACATTTGATCCTCATCGACTTGCGTTCCAAGGGAATCGATGGTGCTAGAGTTGAGGCTGTGCTCGAAAGAGTGAACATTGCTGCTAACAAAAACACCGTCCCTGGTGATGTTTCAGCTTTATTCCCATCCGGTTTAAGAGTTGGTACTCCTGCAATGACTACTAGAGGCTTCATGGAGCCAGAATTCTCCAAGGTGGCTGATTTCATTTCTGAAGCTATTGAGATCTCTCTTGCTCTCAAGGCTCAAGAAACTGGTGAGACTCCAAAAGCTAAGCTTGCTGATTTCAAACGTCTTGCCACTGAAAGTGATGCTGTTAAACAACTGTCCTCATCCGTTGTTGAGTTCGTTTCCAAGTACCCAGTGCCTGGAGAATTTTAAGCATCGCCACAAATGTGGCTGTGTATTTACCTTTAATTAAGAGAGAAAAATATTATATCATAAAAGTAAATATACGTCCTTTCCTTCCATTGATTGGCTATTCCATGGCGCTGGAGTTTCCCAATATCAATTTCGTTCTTTACGGATATTTAAAGGCGACTCCAAAGTTGTCTGATTCGGCGCGACCTCTTTCCAGACCTCGTTTGGTCTTACAAACACGCGAGCAAAATATCAAGGCTGATGGGAATGATCCAGTTGACCTGGCGCTCGGATTTTTGAACCAGACTCTGAGTTTGGGGCAAATACCTGATAAATTTGCTTTGGAAACAATTGATCTCTGTTTAGAAACAATTGGAAGAACAGACAGGACTTTACAAATCAGAAAGACTTTAGAAGTTTGCAGATTGATGTTGAATCCAGGTTTGATCGAAGAGACAATTTATCAATTAAGAAAGTTGTATGATTCAAATGAACAGGTTGGATTGGATATAATGCTTAAAGGTCTCAATTCAGTCCCAATTGACTCTACCTTGAGTTCAGATTTTAGTCTCATGGTCTTGGAAACAATATGTCTTACCAAGATTCATTCCTTACCGCTTGCCCCATCTTTTGAATCAATTATCAAATATACATCTTCACAATCACATTTTGTCTTGTCTCTCAATAGACAACAACGAGAACAATTTAAAACCGTTCTTAATCAACTTTGTCAACTAGAACATGGAATTCCATCTTTACTTTTACG
Source organism: Ogataea xyloterini (assembly GCA_030573155.1). Classification (NCBI taxonomy): domain Eukaryota; kingdom Fungi; phylum Ascomycota; class Pichiomycetes; order Pichiales; family Pichiaceae; genus Ogataea; species Ogataea xyloterini. The sequence continues at coordinate 1,307,254 of JAJMCS010000002.1, read as the reverse complement.
ATATCATGTTTTTTCACATATTGACACTATTGATGATGAATTTGTTCTTGAAACTATACTTCATTTCCAAACAATTCACGATGAAACTATTTATGAACAAACTTCAAATCAATTTTATCAAGTTTGTCTTCAATGGACTCAAATCAATCGATCTATCAGTCCCTTGTTGTATTTAATTCAAAAATATCAGCTATTACAACCTGAAAATGATCCTCTAGATTGGAATTTGATGGTTTCCGACTTGAATTTGACTACAGTCAATTCTGATGATTATCTTTCCTATTTATTGATGAGTGTTAACATATCCAATCCAAATGAACGAATGACTCTTCGAAAAGCATTTGAACTTACAAATACACCGCTTTCTAATGAATCTTTATTTTCTGCTCATGTTTGTCGATTGATCAAGAAATTGGATCTGAATATGAAAGATGATCAACTTTTGATTCTTAATATCTTACAATTCTACAAAAGAGCTCAGACTAACTTGAACGTATTTGATTTACTTACCATAAGGATCAAAGATTTAGATCCAATTCAACAATTTGAATTTGGATTCAAAGCATTGACCTTGATGGCTGATACTTTGAAGAATCAAGGACAACCAAAACGATTACGCAATTTTTCCAATCTTCTATTTCATTTCGGAGGGAAATTGTTAATGAAGAACGAAACTAATGCTATTTGTTGTTGGAGAAAGTGCATTGATATTGAAGAAATTTTGGTTGCACAATCTACAGAAGAATTTAGTCAATTGACTAATAAATGTGAACGAATATTGAACATGTTGATTGAAACAAGAAAATATGAACAAACTTTCTATTTTATCACGCAACATGCAACTATTTTCGAACAAGCGTATGATTCATTAGACATTGAAAATTATCAACTAAAACTTATACAAACATTTGGGATATCTATCAAATTGATCGGCAAGATGATGACCAGAATGGATTCAAAGTTTCCCGTCAAGATGTTGGGAACACGAGATATCACCAAGACATTCTTTGCTATTGAATTGGTTCGAATCTTGACTTTAATCAAACCGTCTACAAGAGAAATTATCTCTGACCTTATTGTTCAAACCAAGAACGAATTACAAGACAATGGACTATTTCTATACTTTCTCTCTTCAATTTCATTTGTGATTGAATTCAGTCTTGCATTGAAGTCTATTGAAGCTCTCAAATTTGAATCCAAATCTGCAATGAGCCAATTCCGTGACATCATTATATGTCATATTTATCTGTTGCAATGTTGCACCAAAGTTGATGAAGGACTTATGTTGAAGTCTCTGGCTGCCTTATTTTCCTGGTCTCAAACACATCATGAAAGCGTTTCCAAATATGAATTTGATGTTTTGATAATGGCAGTCAGAATATTCAAGAATTCTGGCTTGATGGAATATTCAAGCTTTATTTTGGAATCTGCACGTTCTAATTGCAATTTTGGAGATATGGAGCTCGATATAAACTTAGAACTTGCAAGTTTGAAACTAGCAATGGATATTCCCGAGGATGCTTTGAAATTATTGGATGGATCTTGTACCGATGCTTTAACAAATGTTCAATTGATATCTTTGAGAACTGAATGTTTCTTAAAATTGGAAGACGATAGAGCGCAAGATGAATGTTCCAAATTGTTGGCTTTATTCCAAGATGAAGATCTTCAGGTTGGTAAACAATCAAACAAAAGGAATGTTGGAAGTTTGTTAATGGAGGCAGCAAAAGTATCATTTTTAACATCCAAATTGAATTTACAAAGCAACAAAATTGAAGCAGTTTTAAATCTCAAACAAAGCATACGGGTTCTTCAATCTGTGATGAAGAACTTTCTTATGGCAGATTCTTCTTCAATTGAGATTGATCTATGTCATAAGTTAATGTTGAAGCTTCGATTTGTCTCTGAATTATTGAATTCTTATAGTTTATTGACCGATGTCATGATTGAGCTTGGACTTGGTAAAGAATTTGAATATTATGAGGCTGAACTTGAGAAGGTGTTGACCCATCAATCCTCAATAGTTTTGAAATCTAGATATCTATTCAAGTTATCGAAATGTCGTGCTTACCGAGGTGAATTCGAAGAAGCAAAAGAATTACTTGATAAGGCAATAACGTACTCTCAACAGATGCAATTTGAATCAGTTTGGGTTGAATTTGAGAAGCTTAGTGCTCAAGAATTGGTTTTTCAATTAACCAACGACTATGAATTGTATTCAACACGAGATAAGATTGATCAACTCTTGCGTCTTTTGAAAGATAATGAATATGAAGGTGGAAAATTCTATCAACAAGTTGTTTTAACTCAACAATTAGGAAGATCGTTCTCAAAATGTGGAGAAATCATTGGATGTCAAAGAATGCTTCTTCAATTGAACGGTAAAGAGAAAGAATCTTTAATCCATGGTCCATTTATGGATAATAAGAAAAGCATTTATCAGACAATTGGATTGGAAATGGAATCCATTTTTGCTGCCGATTCGGTGGTTGTTGTTCAAGAAGGCATGATGGGTAAGATGTATCAAGAATGTATTGATAGTTGTTTGAATTCGACCTCTAGATTGTCAAGATTGCCTAAAGAAGAGTTAATTCGAAGTGTTTTATCGGTGATGTTTTCAAGTGTCATTGTTTCCAATTCAGTTTTGATAGATGGTCTTCAAACTCATGAAATGACTCGATTTGAATCGTTTGATCATGAACGCGAATTGAGCATTGTTGTTGAAAATTCTAAACAATTGGTTCCAACTAGTTGTGGACCAAGACATTTGGTTGAAATTGGCCATGCAAATATGATTCGTTCGCTTATTCCTTCGAACTGGAATGTCATTTGTATGGATATTGATCTTTACAGCAACAGTTTAATTCTCACAAGATATATGTCTGATCAAAACCCAACGTTGTTGAAACTTCCATTTGAGAGACATTTGATAGGAAAACATTCTTCATTCAAATCAGCTGTGGAGGAGTTGGAAGCAATTATACATGAAAGTGATCAAACCACCAAGATTGAGGTTACTTCACAGGTCAAAACGAAAGCAGATCGTTCTTCATGGTGGGCTCATAGAAAAGACCTTGATAGACGATTAAGAAGTCTTTTGGAAGAGATTGATAGTCATTGGTTTGGTGGATTCAAAGGAGTTTTTGGAAGGAAAGTGTTTGAGAGTCAATCGATCCAACAATTCAAGGAATCTATTGAATACATTCTTAGCAAAGCTGTTGGACGTCCTATTCAAATTACTAGTTTTGATGCAGAAATGTTCTTACAATTGGATCTTGATTTGGAGACTAAGAGGACCGACTTTGAAGATTTGTTACAACATATTCAGATTCCAGATGAAGTTGATTATGACCGACTGATTCTGGAACTTGAGATGGAAATTCGTCGAATCAAACCAATCACTGATGTTGATCATTTGGTTTTGGTTGTTTCTCCAGAATGTGTCAAGCTTCCATGGGAATCCTGTCCATTTTTAAGGACACGGTCGGTTTCCAGAGTTCCAACTATAGAAATTCTGGCCAAATTGTTGGATTTACATGGATCCAAACTCCAAACAGGAATTTCAGCTTCTAGAGGTTACTATGTGATTAATCCAGGTGGAGATTTAAGACGAACAGAAGCCAATTTCAAAGAAATGTTTTCTGAACGATCAGGATGGAAAGGATTGATTGGAATGAAACCCTCGGAAGAACAATTGATTGATGGATTGAAGACTCCATTGTATATTTATCTTGGTCACGGTGGTGGAGAACAATATATTAGATCGAAGACAGTCAAGAGTATGGATGGTCTTCCTCCTGCGTTATTGATTGGTTGTTCATCTGGAAAACTCAAAAGTCAGGGTATTTTCAAGCCATATGGAACGGTATACAATTATCTTATTGGAGGAAGTCCAATGGTTGTTGCTAATCTTTGGGATGTTACAGATAAAGACATTGATAGGTTAACTTTGGAGATGTTCTCCAAATGGGGATTGATTGAGTCTCCTATGACACATCTTGGTCATAGCATTGCTCAAAGCAGAAACGTTTGTGTTCTTCCATATTTAAATGGAGCTGCTCCGGTGATTTATGGATTACCACTTAGATTAAATAATGAATTATGATGCATTAATGCGATTTGTTCTTTCGTAGAACAGAAGCGTTTTATACAGGAGAGTAAATAACCGAGCTGTAGATGAGTCTAATGGTAATGGGTTTGGTAAATTGGATAGAAGATCGATTGTGGATTGATCAGGGATGTTAATATAGAAAGTTAATGGATCGAAAGAGATCAATGAAGTTGATGGCTCGAATACCAAATGAACTGGAGGTTGATTTTGAAGTTTTGAAACTTTTAAGGAGGTCAATTCATCCTTTAGATAATCAAGAGTCATTTTCTCTATCACTGTTGCATTTTCTTTTGGATATCCGGGTTTTGAATATCCTTTTTCCAGCATGACGAATGGAGAACCAATTGCAAAGTCTTTGTTCTCGTTTGATTCTTGAAATTGTTGAAGTAAGTTTTGATCATATGGTAAATACATAACCAATTCATGTTCTTTAGCTCCGGGTCTTGGATCAGGAACCATTAAACTCTCGAATGATGATTCAGTCAATGTGTTTTCAGTAAGAACAAATCGTATCATAAAGTCTCGAGGAACAACCACTCTTCCTGGCATCAAAGCACGACCAGGAGAAGCTGCTAATTGAGCAAATGGATTGATAGACAAATCAGGATATGACTCGATTCTTTCTTGGAACCACTGTTGTTTTCCTGTCCATTTTGCAGGTTGTTGGAAAACAGGTGATTTGAAGACGATCGACTTAATCGAATCGAGTGGTTTTGATTTCCCAACTTTGGAGATTAATGAGCGGTTAAATTTCATACAAATTTAATATTATGTCAATATTTAATTTTTCATTAATTTTTCGTCTTTTCATTCATGAACCTGATTCGACATTATTCCTTGAAAACAGCTGCCCCTGTTGAAGCTTTCAAACAGACAATGGCTTCATTTGGATCACAAGGTAGGTAAATCCATGTTTTCATCCTAACTCTTAGCTATGATCTTAACAGCACCAGCACAAAACCCGTCGGTGTCCGAATTACATGGTATGACGCTGTCATCGGTCAGTTCTCTCACCATAAATCCAGAACCTCTTGTTCAATTCAATCTCCAAGTTCCATCTCGAACATCAGAAACATTGCATAAATTAGGATTCTTAGCATTGCACGTTCTTCCACCATTGAACGACTCCGTGCGATTGGCACGAGCATTTTCACGAGGAATTCAGCATAATAATCAATTAACTAAACCATTTGAAGAACTTCGACCTGACGAATGGTCATATCACACCATCCAAAATATCAAAATCCCTGTTCTTTCGTTGGCAGAGCGAGTTCTAATATGTGAAAAACATCAAGTGTTTCGTGTATATAATCATGAGCTTTGGACTTGTCGTGTCAAAGAGATTGTTCAAAAAAACGGAGATACGACCGGTGGATTACTATATTTCAATCGGAAGTTCCATCGAATCGGCACAAATCTCGAAAATTGACTCTCTTTATTGACTTCCTTTGAGCTGTTTCTCAAACTTGTTGATATCTTTCATCGTAACTCTATGTCTTTCTGCCCGTTGTCCAGTTCTGACACTGCGATGTTCAGTACGTAATCTCATCTGTTCACTTTTGATCATTTCGATTTCATGTTCCAAACGCTTCACATCGTTGGTGATCCGTGATTTCTTGTTAAGAAGTTTGTCTTTCTTTTGAATCAACGGAGCTTTGGTTGCTTCCAAATTCGATATCAATGCCTTCTCGGATTTGATATTTTCATAATATTGAGTCTCGAATGCTTGTAAGGATCGAATTTCCGACTCAAATGCAGTTTTCTCATCCAAATATTGTTCATCAAGTTCCGATTGAAGAGAATAAAGATTTTCAACTTCTTTGGACAACACACTGATCTCACTCTCACTCTTGGCAACAGATTGACGTAAAGACTCGACTTTCTTGTAATTTCGCATCTCATCAGTAAAATTACTTCGACTATTCAATGCCTCAATCTCTGCTTTTAAAGCACTCGATCGCTTACGCCAATCAGCTTTCAATTTCTTCAATCTAAGCTTTTCTCTTTCAATTGCAGCTTGTGTGGTCACAACAGATTCTTGTAAAGTAGCCAATGGTGTAGAATGTTTGGATTCAGTTAAGATCTGATTTTTATGAATAGTGCTGACGGTAGAACTAGCCAATAGTTCTCGTTCTTCTTTCTCATTCACATTGATAAATTCCACATCATACTGAGATAAGGGACTTAATCCACTAACAATAACCAATTCTCTTTCTTCCAAGCCAATCAAGGAAGTTTGTTCCCAATTAACACCATTAACCCGAACTAACAGTTGATCTATGTATACATTTCGTAACTCAAATGCAACAGACGTCTCTCCAGTATACCAAATAAAACAACGAGTAAGTTCTGCAAAAGAACGAGTCCATTCTTGGGTGTTTCGACCAGTGGTCACCAAAGCATTCTGTTGATAGTAATCACCAGAATACAAATCTGGTTGTCCGAACATGGTCTTTGCCGCAGAGACAAACGACCAGATTGGTTGCTGTATACGCCCGCTTGTACTTTTCATCTTCTTTTCCACATATGGATTAAGCTTACTTTTCGTTGTTCCTGTGGTTGTGGTTGTAGAAGAAGACTGCAAGGTTGGACTGAATGACGGGAACAAAAACATTCGACAGTAGTTTTCAAAGTTTTGAGCAACAACAAGACTTGCTGATGAAACATCGTTCATGTTAAGGATTTGATCATCTAATGGAAACGCAGCGGGTGTTGTTTCTTCGGTTTGATCAACTTCTGCAGATTCCTCTGATGAGGAAGACGATGGTCTTAGAAGACCTGGAAGTCTACTATTTGCAATTTCAGGAGTGATCTCAATAACTTTAGGATTTCTTTCTGATAATGTTTCAATAGGGGTTGCAACTGGTTTAACTGGTATTTTTGTTCCAGAAGTACATTGTTCGACCTGATTTGTGCTGAACATTTTTGAGAGCCATGGATTGATGTTACTCATGATTGTGTATACTGAAAGAGTTGAATGAACAAAGTTGATAAGTTGATCAACACCCAGAATGCCTTTCTGTCTGACACGGATCTTGAAAGGTGGGAAATAATATAGAAATGAAACAAATGGCTTTTTGGGGTACCTCATATAATTGGAGTAGAATAACTCATCATTAAGAAGTGAATCTCGCAAATGAACAGCATGAAAGTTTTGAGCTACTATTTTGATAACTGTTTCAATCACTAGAATGAAGACCATGGAGAATATGGCGTTAATAAGGTATCTTTGTTTGGATGATGCTAAATTGGAAGCAACAAAAGCTTTTGCTAATAGATGAATATAATCGAGCAATTCAGGACTTAAAAATAACATCAAAATGGTAATAACCATATCAAACGATAAATAACCAACAAAAGTCGAGAAACCACCGGGATTGTTGGATCTTGGTTGCTTTGAAGTATTATCCAGTCCATCCAACTTACGCTTGTAAAACAACGAAAGAGTGGATCTAATAAACCTTGAAGAACTCAAAGAAGCATATAGAATCAACACACTCACACTTAACAAACTAGGAAACACTGTGAGTATTGATAAGATGGCAATTGTGTCTGTCAGGGGCCATAATGGAATAGCAGGTTTTGAATCCATTTTAGAGATGCAAATATGAAACTTTGGATATGAATAACTTAAAACTGATAATCTGATTTAAGATGATGCAACTTCGCAATTGCCGAGGGTAATTGGATACTTCAATACATTAACAACGCTTTGACAAAAGATTAACGTATTTCTTGGATGATCCATCTTGAATAATAAATGGGTAGTGCACGACAAAAAATTAAATACATTAAATTTCAAGGCACATGCTTTTTTTTTGAGTATTTGAAGAATGTCTTTAGAAGCTATAAAGTTTGATTCCAAGTTGATTCGGTTGGAGATTTTGAACCAACTACTTGTTCCATATGAGACAGAGTATCTTTCAATTGAAAGTATGGCTCCATGTGAAGGATGTAGCTCTTTTTCTGGATATGAAGCTATCAAGGGAATGTATACTAGAGGAGCTCCAGCAATCATGTTAGTTGGATGTTTTTCTATAGTCATTGAGTTGGATCGGGTTTTGAATAAGAACGAGAATTGTTTTGGATATGATGTTAAGGATTTGTCAAAGTTCAAGAGTCAATTAATCAAGAGAATTGATTATTTAATTGAATCAAGACCTACTGCTGTCAATTTATTGAATGGATGTAATGAGATCAAACAGATTATTAATAAAGTTGATGATTTCAAGAATCTATTTGATCAATTACTTTCATTCTCTTTGAAATTGTACAAAGATGATCTAGAATCTAACTATTCAATTGGATCTAATGGTGTCAAATATATTTATCAAGAATTGGAAAAAGAAGGATTCGAAGGTGAATTTTCCGTCATGACCATTTGTAATACTGGTTCTTTAGCAACTTCTGGATATGGAACTGCTTTAGGAATCATTAGAGCTTTACATGAAGAATCAAAGACAAGAACTACTAAAATGAGCCATGTTTATGCTTGTGAAACAAGACCATACAATCAAGGATCTAGATTGACAGCATTTGAGCTAGATTATGAAAAAATACCTTTTAGTCTTATCACAGACAACATGGTGTCTTTCTTGGTGGATTCATTGGCAAGAAATAAAACTGATAGATCACTCCCAAATATGGCTCCTATTAAATTTATTATCGTGGGAGCAGATAGAATAGTCAAAAATGGAGACCTGGCAAACAAAATTGGAACTTTCCAATTGTCTCTAATTGCTTCATTATACCCATCTATTAAATTCATCGGTGCTGCTCCAACTACAACAATCGATTTCACCAGATCAACCGGAGACGAGATCGTGATCGAACAACGTCCAAAGAAAGAACTCACAGAAATCATGGGAGCAAAAGTGAATCCAGATGGAACATTCGTGAAAACAGACGCGGGCGTCCAATTACAAAGAGTTAAAATGGCCCCCGTCGGAATCGACGTTTGGAACCCATCGTTCGACGTCACTCCACATCGAAACATCGATTGCATAGTTACAGAAAAACAGTTCTTTGAGAAAGTTGATGGAACCTTCTCATTGAATTAAAATCATCATCTATTATCTTACAAAATCAAAATCCGTTACCAAATCCAGCTCCAGTAGATTGGAATCCAATCTGAGGAGCCTGTAATCCGGTTCCGTTAGTCAGTAGTAGTCTTTGTCCAAAAACAGGTTGTTCTTCCTCTGGTTGCGTTTGCTTGGATTGTCTTTCTTTGAGATCATCATACAACTCACTCAATCTGTCCTGGTTTTCTTTGGCCACAGAAATCTCATATGGTTTGATGTAATCGCCAAGATTGTGCAACCAAGCAAGCTCGATCACAACATCATGTGGTATCAAATGGTAGCACGCATAAAGAGTGGCCACGAAACACTCCTTGTTGCCCGTCTCAACAAAGTAGGTCAATAGTTCAAGAGCAACCTTAGGAGTATTGGAGATGGCAGCAGTCTCAATTGCATCAGACCACAACTTGTCGGTCTTGAGCAAACCAATGGCTTTGTTCCATTTCTTGTTGTTTCTGTAGATGATGGCAGCAATCTGTCTGAAGAAGATCAAATCATGCTTCTCGAGTCTCTCAGCCAAGCCAAGGTGGTCAAACTTGTCATGGGCTTCAATCACAGAGCGCAAAGACTTGTAATCTTCTTCTTCAATCAGCAAATCATGATATGCTTGATTCACCATAGAATTGTTCTTCTCCAAAACAGAGATCAAGAATGGCTTGATCAATGGAAGGTTGTCAGACTTCACAAAGATTTTCACAACTCTAGGAAGATCTAATTTAGGTCCCAAAGCAGCCAAGAGATCAGTCAATAAAGAAGGACGCATAGTCATGTAGAAGTTAATGGCCTTATAATAAATCTCCAAATTGGCAACCTTCACAATGATTTCCTTGAAAGAAGAATGCTCAAATGCAGTTTCGGAACGCTCCATCATAGCCAAAGCAGCATTATCCCATTCATCATAGTGACAATACAAGAAGATCAGTTCAGGCCATAAGTGTGCACTCTCGCAAGCTCTGATAACCTTTGGAATATTGATCCGAGACCAGAACAGTTTCAGATGCTCCATGGTATCCTGAGGTTGGTATTTGGTGTACAAGATTGCCAGTTCAGTGAACATACCCATGTGTGCTCTCTCCAGAGACAATCCATTCTCGAAAAGAGAAATCAATTGCTTGAAGTATCCATTGTATTCGTATTGTGTCACCAACTCCTCTAACTCATCAGCGTGAACAATCAAGTTCAAACCACACATCTGTGCCAGCTTGAACTCCTTGTTATCAATACAAGCCTGGTTGACTTGCTTCCACACAGCAATGTTAGATGCCTTTCTAGCACAATCAACAGCCGATTGATAGTCTTTAAGGTACACCAAAGTAGAGGCAAGCTTTGAATAGTTCGAAATGTTTGAGTAAATGGATTTGGCTGCTTGGTAGTTTTGGTTGGCATACAGTTTGTCACCAATACTCTCCAAATCAGCAACATTGCTCAATTGCAGGAACTTTTCGATGTCAGCCAATTTATCAAGAGTGGCATAAGCGTTGATGATAGCACCATCAATCTTTGGCTCTCTCAATGTTTGTCTGGCCATTTGCAAGTACGGAATCAATTCTTCCTCCTTACCAGCGTGTTCAGCGATGTCAATAACTTGCTCAAAATTGGCTGGATCGTTTGCCTTTAAATAGGAGTTGATGGACTCTGGGATTCTCAAACCATTCAATTGAGCAGCACCAAGTTGAGACCACAGTTCTGGTTTCTCAAGTTTCTCAGCATAAGCTTCACCCCTATCCAGAGACATAATGTCCTCCACGAGAACTTTCATGGCATCAGTAGGTCTCTCGAATTTATCGTAAATCTCAAAGGCTTCCTCTTGCAAACCATTTTCAATACACAAAGGTGCAACTTCATCTGGATCATAAGCATCAAGTTTCTCAACATAAGAACTGACCTTGGACTTGTCAACCTTGATAGCAGTCAACATCAATAGAGCTTGCAATGATGGATTGTCATTGAATGGAGATGGCTCCAAAATAATCTTCTCAAGCAACTCGGTCAACTCCCCTGGTAGATCGTTCTCCATAAATGCTTTCACAGCAATAGAGATTGGTTCTGGGTCTTCAAGTTCTGGAACTGCTGTTCCAACAACTTGGTCAACCAATTGTCTGCGATGAATGTTGTCAGTTGACAAAACCTTGCCCCACAATGCAAGATCCGATCTTTTGAGCAAATATCTAGCTTGGTACTTGTACATGGAGTTCTCATTGGTAATGTTGACCAGTTCATCATCATTCTGACCTTTATCGTAGGCAATATATGCCAAGTATGGGTCTCTTCTTTCACAGTACTTACCAACAACAAGAGTATCATATTGGTCATTCTCAACCAAGAACTTTTCTGGATTATTGTTGGAATCAATGTAGATCTTGGCCAAAGTGTCATAAACGGCTTTGTCTGCAGCACCAGATTGTAAAGTGGCTTCCAAGAATGGTAACAAGATCTTGAGTCTGTTTCTTTTCTCCACCTCGTCACACAGTTCAGCAATAGGAACCTGTCCAAGAACCGATTGCAATAAGGACTTGATGACAGACTCATCACAATCAACATCCAAAAGAGCAGCAACAACTTGTGCGGTTCTAGATGGGTTCACCTGTTGGACGTAAACTTCAATAAATTTGAAGAATTGATTTTTGTAAAGGTAAAGAATCAAATCGTGCACAAAGTTGAATCTATCACAAACAACAATCAATGGTAATTGATCTTGTAGCTTGGCCTCTTTCAAGAAGTTCTTCACTTTTTCACCATTGTAAACGTTGTTGTCTCTGACGACTCTTTCAATTTCTTTGATTTGACCCAATTTTGAGGCACATTGGATATATCTGAGCACAACATCAGCATCTTGAGTGACATTGACAATGGATGACAAGTAGTAGTATTCTCCCTCAGTACATTTAAACTCCTCAAAAATCTTGATCAATGTGGATGCACCAATAAGGTCAGAGTACTTGGTAGCAACTTGAATAACAACCTGTAAGTTTTGAGCCATATTTTGAGACAACATCTCTCTCAAGCAAGCAACAGATTGCTCGACGTTTAACTTACCAAAGTAAGCCACCAACCAGTCCACTTGCAAAGTGTTTGAGTGGACAATGACTCTCTTGATATCCTTGATATTTTCGTAATGCTCCAATGCTCTTTGGAAAAGACCTGCCTTCTCACAAAGAGTAGCAATAGTTGGTCTATCGTAATGAGAGAACATGTTGTTTCCAAGAATTGCATCAGCGACTTGTGGAGCATGCAATAAGTTGACTTCTAATAGTCGGGTTTGTAAGTGACCATCAGATGGTTTGTCCTCTTTCAAAGCATCCAAAAGGAAAGCTGTACCTTGCTGAATATAGTTTTGAGAAAGGAAGATATCCGCAACTTGTTGAACATCCAGTTCAGGTTGTTGTGAGTACAATTGAGTTGCAAATTCTGCAGCCTTATCAGGGTTCACTCTCAAGATGTTTTGAATCAACACAGTAAAGTTTGGATGGTAGTTAGATTTTTCACAGAATGGGAGGATCTTGTCGAATTGACCGAGTTCTCCTAAGCATGTGACAACCTTTGCAGGAACATTAGACTTGTAATAGATTGCAAGGGCCAGAGTAGTGTTAGCTGGCTTAACTAAATCACCAAGCTCTTCGGAATAGTCTAGTTTGTCTTCCTTCAAGTATTTTTCCAAAGTCTCGACTCTATTTTGTTGTAAGAGAGGTCTAACAAGTTCTAGAGTCTCATGCTTATTCAAGGATCCTCTATCTAAAAGGTAGACCAAATACTGCAAGATTGGAGCAGGTTGTCCTGGTGGTGTAGGCAATGACTTGAGTCTGGATATGGTATCTGGAACTCTTAGTTGTGCTGAGGAAGCAGCGATTTTGACAGCAGAACCATAATCACCTTGTGCAAGTGATTGGTTGAATTGTTGAGAGAACAACGATTCAGCACCTGGAAGTCCCGCTCTGGAAGCCAAGTTGAGAGCAAGCTCAACATCACCTAAGTTCTTCAAAATGTAAGGGACAATTCTATCATTTGCGATTTCGACAGCTAAAACGGAACCTGTTCTGTTGACGGTGATCATACCTGCATTTTCATTGAAACTGGATGCCGTGAAAATCGGATCAGATGAGATTCTGTTAAGGAAGATTTTCTTTCCCGATTCCAAGTCGTACAAGTGGATGAAACCGAATTTTGTGAGCACGTAAACAATTCCATATTTGTTGGAGACATGGATGGAGACAGGGAAATCGTTTGCGATCTCTGCTGGGAAAAATATGTCTGCCGATTTTTTGGCAAAGGCAGGAGCACCTTCCTGGTGATCAATCTCCAGAACATGTAAGTTTCCACCATCCGCAGTTCTAGATGCACAAGCGAACAATTGAGTGTCTATTGATGAATTTTGGAGTTTGAATTTTGCAAAGGCGCAAACATGGCCTTCGATTGGCTGCGACACGTTTCTAGCCTTGGAATACAATTGGATATGACCGACGATTCTACCATTTTCTTGAGCAATACCACAAAGAGCAAACCATGATAAGTTAAAATTGGCAACCAACATAGTCAATTGACAATTGGCCAAGGAAACATGTCTTGCTGTTAATTGGACAGGACCATTTTCAGTTCCGTCAAAGACATTCCAAGTGAAGATGGATGAATTGGTGACCAAACCAATTGTTGTTTCATCCAGCCAGCTCCAGAATATCACTGGCTCGCTCATGATGTTCGACTTGAGTCTCTGTTTCGTTGACAGGTTGAAAATCTGGAGTGTTGTACCATTTGCCCTCAAGGCAATGACGTTTTGAGATGGATGCATGATGACGGAATCAGCACTCATCGACTTTCTGGTGAGCTGATTGTTATTTTTCAAGTCAACGATCGCCACCGAGTTACCAGAATCACTGGTCTCCCTACAACAGACATACTGGTCTGATTGAAGGGTTGTGGCCATGAAATTGAACGATTGAGCAGAGATGCCCAACGAGGCCAATTGACAAACGTCAATAAGATCGATTGGAGGGTTTTCTGCCATTCTCCTAGTAAAAATCCTTATAGGTCTGAGGAATTGTTAGGAGAAATAGTGGTTTGTTGATGATTTGTCTTTTTGCCGTAAATTCCTAACTACTACTGGGGGGCCGGGTAAAAAAAAAAGGTGTATCAAAATTATAATTAGATGGAAAAATGCTATATGCTAGGGAGTGAATTAATAGCCAGCCAATAGAAGAACAAGTCGGACATGAAATTCGTCTAACAGGAAACCAAGTTAACAATCTCTAAGTTAACTGGCTCACATTGGTCTCCAATCGACTCATCGTACAAGTTGTAGAAGTTACCTGACAAACATTGGTAGAAGGTGGTGGTGTTACCAATAGCCAAGTATCCGTCAGAAGAAACTCCCCAACCGGCAGCGTAGATGGCACCAGCTTGTGGAGGTGGACCGTCGAATTGGAATTGTCTGTTGGCAACAATGGATCCAATTCTTCCAGAAGCATCATACAAAATACCGTTCTTAAGAGTCAAAGACAAAGCACCTGCGGAGGAACAAGAAGTGGCGACTTCAGCGGTGGAAGGAGCTCCAGTGGCCTGGACTTGTCCATCGCTAATTTGAGAGGCACCAGTAGTGGCTTGGACTTGTCCGTCACCAATTTGGGAAGCAACGGTAGCAGTTCCGGTGGTGGCAGATTTGGTGGTGGCCTGGATTTGACCGTCACCGATTTGAGTCACAACAGCAGCAGTGGCAGCTTGGGTTCCGGTAGTACCTTGAACTTGGCCATCACCAATCTGGGTGACAACGGCAGCGGTAGCGGCAGCAGTTTTAGAGGTAGCCTGGACCTGACCGTCACCAATCTGGGTGACAACAGCTTCGGTGGTAGCAGCCTTGGTACCAGTGGTACCTTGAACTTGACCGTCACCGATTTGGGTGACAACGGCAGCAGTAGCAGCGGCAGTCTTGGTGGTAGCTTGGACTTGTCCATCACCAATTTGAGTTACAACAGCAGCAGTCTTGGTTCCGGTAGTACCTTGAACTTGACCATCACCTATTTGAGTGACGACATCTCTCTTGGCCTTAGAGGTGGAGGAAGTTGCCTTGATGGCAATTCCAAAAGTTTGGGTATAATCGGTTGTGGCTCCTTGCAAAGTGGCAGAAGGAGTCAAAGTGGACCATGGTTCGGAAGGAACATAGGCAGCAATAGAACCAACAGCGAGTAAAGCGAATGCGTATTTCATTTTCTAGCGACCAGGACATTTGGGGAGAGGCTCCATATTTATAGATCCAAAATTCAGCTAAAAATAGAGATTTTTCGGTCTGCAAGTTATTTGTAAATATTTACCCCGTCTCGATCCGAATTTGCACGACCCATGACCGGTCAATTTATTGTTTGAAAAGAATTAAACAGCCGATGTACTTGTTATTAGTAATAGGAGCAGGTGACGTACCGGTGAAATATGCCAAACTTGGCAGTCATCTGAGGAGACTGGAGAGAGAATGCACCGAGACTCAAATTATATGGCTTAGAGCAGCGCGCAATTTTTCCAGGATGTATTGTGTTATTTCTGGAATATTAAAGACTCTCCAGAAAAGTGGCCGAATTCGGTTAATGAATCACCACGTTTGGCAAGCCGCAACCTCAATTGCACTTCTATTCTCGTCAAATAAACCATTACGTACAATTGTGTCTGCCAGATGTGCCAATGTGCTCAACGCTCTAACCTTATGTCTCTATCCGAATCATTCGTTATTACGCAAAAAATACCTCTCTATATACTTCCTTACACTGGCTCTAGATCATGGTTACAAATTAATGGAGCAACAACATCCTCGATTATCAGGGAAATCACATCCATTGAGACCTATCAATCATTCTTGGTTGTTATTTCCATTGTGCTATTCATTGATTTATCAAACTTCAATTATGGATCAAGAACGATGTCCTAATTATTTTATCAAGATCCATAAGTTTTTGAATCGATCTGGTCAAACTCAATATGAAAAGGTGTTGGATTCGTTCAAGATTGTGTATCCGATCTTATTGTTCTTGAAAATCCGTCAAAATAAACGGATCGATGCCGATATCATTATGGAATGTCTCTCGAAATCTATACGAGTAATCTTTACGGCATTCTCGGTTTCCAATCTCACACGACATTTTTCCCGACAAGTTGATCCGAGTCCCGCAAATCTGCGTGCAATCGGCTTTCTATCTGGATTACCCGCCATAGTTTTTCATAAGGACCAGTTGAGAGGATTCTGGTTGTATTTGTTAAGAATGACTTTACTCTCATATTTCCGAGAATTGAAATATCAACTTGACAATTTCTTAATGGTGATGAACATTTCGGGGTTGTTGATGATTAAAGACAGGGAGAAAAACACCCTCAAATCCGAACCAATCCTTAATTTCATTCTTCAGAAGATCATTGATAGCAATTTATTAGCTCCATAAAATCTTCTCAATAACCTCACCATTTGGTGGTCCAATCATTTGCATTTCCTCCGAATGCACCTTCTCCACAACCTTTAAAAACTCCGGAAATTCTCCGCGCACATATTCTAACATGCCTTGTTGTTGAAATGCCCGAGCAATTTCAGTCTGATGATTATCTGCAAGTCTCGTATTAATGAGTACAACAAGTTTTTTGTTGCATCGTAAAGAATCTAAAATTGACCCGGTTCCTCCATGAGAAATGACCAATTTGCTTTTCATAGTATAATTCTTGACAATATCACGATCAAATGAGATCAATTCAACTGTCAAACCATCGACTTTAAACATATTATCCTGGATCTCATATTGTCGTATCAATCTTTCAACTAATTGTTTTCCCTCTTCAGTTTGACCATATTGAACAACAAGTTTATCATATCCAAGTCGAATCAATAAAGAGAAAAACCGTTTATCCAAAACATACTCAACAAGAAGATCAAAACAAACAGTAGCGCCACAAGTTGCCAGAACTTGATTAACCATCAATAAATTAAAAAACACAAATTCGAGCACAGCCCGAATATTCTATGCATTATAAGAATAAGTACTTATTATAGTTTGATTTTCTCCCTTGCAATTCCATCTGGAAAGTGCTGGATGTGATAAAACTGGTCTTCTAGGAACTTCAACTTGTTCTGTTTCTTCATCACCATATTCTTTGCCCTCCAAGGTCTTCAAATTGCGCACCTTATCTGCACGCTTAAGTAATAATTTATTTAGAGTATCTTGTTTCTCCATCTCCAATCGTTTCATGGTGAAGTTCTTTCTCTTTCTAGCATTTTCCAAACGTCGAAGTTGTAATTCTTCTTCGGTGAATTGCTTCTTTTTTGATCGTTCATTAGTCAATTCCAATAATTCGCCACTCATTTGTCGTTCACTATCATCTTCCGTTGATTCAATGAACTTTGCTCTTTGTCTTTCTGTCATTCGAGCAAAATCTGTCGATGGAGTCGAATCCTCCACTGAATCGATTTCTTCATCATCATCTTCTTCTTCTGAAAATGCCATTTCCTCCTCTTTATATGTCTTTGGTGCTCCTCGTTTCCTCTTATGAGACTCTTGTGTAACTGCCTCCTCAATTAAAGGTCTTCCTCTTCTCTTAGGAACAATCTCCTCTTCTTCCTCCTCTTGAGCAAGTTCATCATACTCTTCTTCACTCTCAAATTGATAATCCTCCTCGCTCTCTAGCAATTCATCACTTTCATAATCCGATTTCGCCATATAAAATTGCCTATCTTTTTTTTTCCCGCATAACTAGCACGTAATTTATGCCATTTGTTTATTTAACAGCTAAAACAATTTTTTGCACTTTCTCAATTGTCAGATTATCCTTTTCAGGCTAACAAGATCTGGGGAAATATGTCTGCCCAAACAAACTCTCAGATAGCTGGAGATGCTCAACAGTCGGGTCATCCAATAACTTTGGCAGATGTTGATGATCAGTTACGATCGTTGCAACATCATCAATTGCCTCCCGTGCCTTCACAACAATACTATCAACAACAATATTATCCTTATATTCCAGAAAATCAATTGGGTTCCGATGCTCAATCAGATACCTCTTCTCGCAAACGGTCGCGCTCTCAAGGTACACCAGAATTGGTCAAGAAATGCTCAAGATGTCGAGTCAAGCGTCTCAATGAAGATACCGAGATGCTTGTCAGATACCAAACTTGTATGAATTGTCGGAATAAACGAAAGGTGAAGGAGAAAAAAGTGAGATCGTTATCAAAATTACCAAATCTATCAGATGATTGGACTCAATACCAACATAAGGTGAGTCTAAATACTCAAATTGATCTTTATCAACATAATTATCGAGATTATACCGATAAAGAAATATTTCCTCGTTATCGCAAAGAGGAATTAACCGAGGACATCGTTAAGGAGATGTCTGATTTAGTGGTGAACCATTATATCATGCCGCTTCAGATGTTAACTGGGTTTAAATTTGCCATTCGAGACCACCACAAGCCTAATTTGGCCGACCCTAATCCCAATAAGAGCAAGAAAATCACCTGGATGTATATTTGTTCTCAGGACAAGTACAGACAACGTAAGAGTCGGAGTGAGAACAAACGACAGGTGGTGAACAAACTCAAGACGGAAGAATGTGACTCTAAAATCACCTTAAATTATGATCTTGTAACAGGAGTTGTCCAGCTCAGTTACAACCACAAACATCATCAACCATTAAATTGGAAGAAAGACGGGTCTGAGGAGATCCAATACCAATTGGGAGATGTCACTAGTCAGAGGAAGTACCACGAGTTACAGCCAAAGGATACTGATGTGAACGAATTGAGTAAGCTGTTAAAACAAGAGCCCCTGGATACCAACGAGATTGTGGAATTGGCTACGCGTGCGGCACAGACAGAACAAAGTGCAGGCTCTAATCAACAAGAGCAATTGTATGACATCGCATTGTTGCATCAACATCAACAATTACAATACAATTATAGGGGTGATGAAAATGTTGATGAGATGTTGCGCTAAACAGTACTAATTGGGAAATATGTTGATCTAAAAGTGTTGTACATTATATCATAGGTTTTCTGTAAATCGTATTCGGAAATGTTGGGTAAAAATAAAAAGCACAGGGTGCGGGCTGCCCTCCATTTTGAAAGGGGGTGGCAAAAACCCTTCCCGAGGGGTGGGGTGTGATAACCCGCCGGGTACCCCACACCGGGGTGCAGAGCAGATTCCGGTACACCCGGTTGTCAAACTCCATAGACGGAGTTCCCTTGCTCACGAGACCTGATTGGACACAATTGTGCATTTCACCTGTGCTTATTAATCTTTCCCCCACATTCGGGCCAGGTTTTACTTTTTCCTGTAACCGCATTGTGTTTCCCAAAAAAAACTGGACAAACGGGAAATTTGTTATATATAGAGAGTTTTTGCTTGCTATGACATTCTTGCTAAAGAGAACTTTCAAAACAATGTCTGCATCTACTTTGTCGAAAACTTTGACTTTCCCAGTCATTAACAAATCTTATGAACAACCAACTGGGTTGTTCATCAACAACGAGTTCGTCACTGCCAAGTCTGGCAAAACTTTCGAGGTGAGCACTCCTATTACAGAGGAAAAACTTTGTGATGTTCAAATGGCCGGTGCCGAGGACGTTGATATTGCTGTCAATGCTGCTTACAAGGCTTTCAAGGAATGGAAGTTTTACAACCCTTCAGAGAGAGCCAAGCTCTTGTGGAAGCTGGCTGATTTGGTCGAAAGAGACAGAGAGATTTTTGCCTCCATCGAGTCTCTTGATAACGGAAAATCTTTACAATGTGCCAGATGGGATGTTAACATTGTCATTGGCTACTTGAGATCCTGTGCTGGTTTCTGTGACAAAAAGGACGGAAGATTGATCGACACGGGGTACACTCACATGACCTACACAAAAAGAGAGCCATTGGGGGTGTGTGGTGCTATCACCCCATGGAATTTCCCATTCATGATGTTCGCTTGGAAGATCGGTCCTTCTGTTGCTACTGGTAACTGTGTTGTGTTGAAGCCTGCAAGTGCAACTCCATTGTCCAACCTGTATGCTTGTAAGTTGATCAAGGAGGCCGGATTCCCACCTGGAGTCGTTAACGTTATCCCAGGTAGCGGAAGAGGTTGTGGTAACGCCATTTTGAACCATAAATTGGTCAAGAAGGTTGCATTCACTGGTTCCACCGAGGTCGGAAGAGATGTTATGGCTGAATGTTCCAAGACCGTCAAGAAGGTCACTTTAGAACTTGGTGGTAAGTCTCCAAACATTGTTTTTGAGGACTGTAACGTTGATGAGGCTATCCAAAACTTGATCACTGGTATCTTCTTCAATGGTGGAGAAGTGTGCTGTGCAGGTTCCAGAATTTACGTGCAAGCAACCAACGAGAAATGGTACAATGAGTTCTTGCAAAAGTTCAAGACTGCCATTGAGGCTTTGAAGATTGGTAATCCATTCGAGGAAGGTGTCTACCAAGGTGCTCAAACTACTCCAGACCAATTCCAAACTGTTATGGACTTCATTGAGGCTGGTAACAGTTCTGGACTCAAGGTTCTTACTGGTGGTAAGAGAATTGGTACCAAGGGATACTTTGTTGAGCCAACTATCTACTACGATGTTCCTCAAGACCACAAGTTGACCCAAGAAGAGATCTTTGGTCCTGTTGGTGTGGTTCTTCCATTCAAGACTGTTGACGAGGTCATTGAGAAGGCTAACGATTCCGACTTTGGTCTCGGATCCGGTATTCATACTGAAGATATTCACAAGGCATTGTATGTTTCTGACAGATTGGAGGCTGGATCTGTCTGGATCAACACTTACTCCGACTTCCATCCAGGTGTTCCATTTGGTGGTTACAAGCAGAGTGGTATTGGTAGAGAGATGGGTAACGAAGCATATGAGAACTACACTCAAGTCAAGGCTGTTAGAGCCAAAATTAGAACCCCAGTGTTATAAATGGTCTAACCATATAACCGGTATGAGAAGTTATGTATTTGATGTATTCTGAATATCCTATGGACTTACCAAGAGAGAACGTTTGAGGACGCCATTTAGATTACGGTGTCCGTCTTCGGTCGTGGAAAACTCTGTAAAAGGAATTGTACCACCCAAGTACACATCCCTGTAGAGATCTTCTTCACGAGGCGGAAGTATCAACAATTTAGAGGTACCGTTCCCTGTTACAGTTTAGTAGTTTCATAGTTATTTAGAAAAATTATTTTTCCAATACATAACATAAATTCATAACTCTATGGTACAACAATTATCATTATATTCATCGACTTCGACTCCAGATGTGGTTTTGATTACACTTGAATCACTTTGTGGAATGAGTCCACAATCAATGGAACAACACACCATCAGTTTACGTCCAAAATTTCCATTCAAACCCGAACAGAAAGCTGGAAAAATCAACCAAATCGAATCGTACCGTATACGAATGACCAAAGTTGGAAATCCAGACGAAACTTCTCTGTTGACAAACCTTCAAGACCCAAATTGGAATAATTGTATATGGACTTTGCAAATTGCAGACATTCCGGCTGCTGGAAAACGAACTGTACTAATACAAAATCTTTACGAAACAACCATAATTGAAGCTGATGATATACTAGGATATCTAGATGAATTAGGATACATGCCAGAATCTGAATATTGGATTAGAGGAGTCCGATTCTATTATAACGACGTCATCATTGAGGTATTCAGAGTGTACAATTGGAAGGACAAACAGACATTGATTGATGAACGATATCAAATCAGATGTCTGGTCAATGTGGGTAGACTCAATGATCTCGATAGCGTCGCACGTGGAGTCAAACAACTTGAAACTTTAAAGGTCGAACTCTCCGGACTAATAGATCTTGATCTTTATGAACGGTCCAGTCTCGATGGCCGGATCAATTGGAATTGAAATATTTATTAATGTCTAGACCAAGCTTTTATTATACCGTGGTAATTTTGCAGTGTCACAATCCATTTCCAAATCGTCACCTGTTTCTCCCTTTTGAAGTTCCATTAACCGCCAGAAATGTTTCTCGCTCACAGGCGTCACGCTCAAGCGTCCGCGTTTCAACAAATACAGATCCTCGACTCCTTTAGTCTCTCTCAGCTCTTTCAAACTTAATTTGCGGTTCAATAGACATATGAACTCCATATCGGGACACCACCACCGGGGCTGGTCCACAGTAGATTTAGCATCATAATATGTGGCCTTGGTGTCAAATTGCGATTCGTCAGGTTTAGCAGTAACCACAACCTTACATAATCCAACTATTCCTGGATTCTTGCAATTGGAATGGTAAAATAGACATATATCACCTTTTGCCATTTGAATAAGATAATTGCGCGCCTCATAGTTTCGAACACCATCCCAGGACTCTGATTTGACTTTTGCGAGGTCCGCTATAGAGAACTTGACGGGATTTCCGGTTCGAGTGTCTACTCTTGGCATTGGCTCACTTTTCACGAGCCAGAAACGTCTATTTTGTGAATCACGCTCATATACAGGAGGCTTTCCAGGAACAGGAGGAATCAAACCACCTCCATTAGGTTTAGTTCCTGCAACTTTCTTGGGAACCTTAGAAGCAACGCGTTTCATAGAAATTTCGTTCAATAAACTTTTTTCAGGCAGTGCTAATCATTCATCTTCGTCTTCCTCCACATAAGTTTTGAAATGATTGGAAGATTGACCATGATCGAAATCATGATCAAAGTCGTCAAAGTCTTCAAAGTCTTCGAAATCATCTGACGACGATTTTTGATGCAATAAACTTAACAGGTCTTGTGAATTGCTCTTTTCGGACGCTGTTGTTGGAGCAGCAGCAGCAGCAGCAGACTCGGGTTTCTGTTTTAAGATATCAAGTAGATTTTGAGATGGAGAAGGAGACTTTTCCTGTCCTAAAACGGTATCCAACATTCCTTTACATGGATCTCTTGGTTCCTCCTTTCTATTGAGAATTCCTAGCAAAACAGACGCAGATGGAGCAGGTGAAGCCACTGGAGATGAGACTTGGTTTGGTTTCAAAATATTCAATAATTCTTTAGATCCATCAACTGGTTTAGGCTTGAGAATATCCATCAACTCGTTCCCGTTATCTTTCTGAGGTTTCAACAAGTTCAACAATTCAAGAGATCCATTAGTTTGATCTGCCTTCAATCCTTTTGGTTCGTCAACTGGTTTAGGTTTCAATAATTCCAACAGTTCTGCCGATCCATTAGTTGGTTTATTTTGATCTGGTTTCTTCAAAATACTCAAAAGATCAGCACTGTCGTTATTCTTAGGTTTCCCGTTGAGAACACTCAACAAACTAGGTTCTGTCTTGATTGGTTTGGACTCCGTTGAATCTATTTTTGGTCTGTTCAAAATGCTCAGTAATGATGGACCAGACTCGGTTGGTTTTGACTGCTTCTCTTCAATCTCCTTTGGTTCCTCCTTTGGTCTCTTCAAAATTGTAACCTTAGGCATCTTTCCAGAATCATCACCTCGATATTTATCAAACAATCCCTTTAAGAATCCAGTAGGCTTAGATTCTTCCTTTGGTTCCTCCTTAGAAACCTTTGGTTCTGGTCGTTTCAAAATACTCAACAACTCTTTGCTATTACTCTCACCAGACCGTCTATTTGCAAGAGCCAAATGTGGTTTATCCAGCGAAGAAGGTGGAGGAGCAAATAGTTCATTCTTCTGGTCTAATCTTGGCAAAGGCGCAGAATGAAGAGGAGGTGGAGGAGGAAATGGAAGACCAGGTAGCATATGAGGAGGCATCATAAATGGCATAGGAAATGGCATTAAGAATGGAGGAATAGGCATAGGAAATGGAAGAGATGGGAACTGTCCAGGTTGAGGAACGAATGGAAGTTGAACGTTTTCTTGTTTTCCTGTGGAAACCTGTTGCAACATATTGAGCAAATCTCTTCCAGGATCCGATTTTTCTTGTGGTTGACCAACACCCAGAATTTTCTTGAGTTGAATAGTGGCTTGTCTCTTGAGTTCTCCCTCTGATTGTTGATTCTTCTTCTTGTTGATGAAATATTGTAACTGTTTAAGCATCGAGTTGACCAGAAATAAATTATGACTACTTTTCCCCTGTTTTGATAACGACTTGACTTCTTTCCATTCGATTGCGCTAATTTCATTCCGAACTTTTGGCACAAACTCTGTTGATTCAGGAACTCCAGCAATAACATAAATCTTGTAATTTTTACCCTGAATTGTCCGTTCAATATATTCATCTTCATCAATATAATCCTTTCCATCGAATCCAGTTTCTTCATCTAATTCACGCAATGCACAATCCAGATCAGTTTCATCTTTCGAGATCTTTCCTCTAGGAAACCCCCATGATGAGGATTCCACCCCCTTGACAAGTAAAACCTTATCCAATTGTTCATTCAATAAGGCACATCCACGAACAGGAATAGATGACTTATACTTTCCAAATTGAGCTAATGCGTCCTGAGAGTCACCCCAACGCCAAATAACCGGGCATTGAGATATTATCTTTGCTGTAAATTGTTTCATTTTCATTGGAGGAAGTAAATCGTTGACGACTCTTGCAAAGTCTTGATAAAACCAATGGGCTTCTTCTATCTGGAAAAACACTCTTTCTATAGAAGAAAGATCTTCTGGAGGACAGTTGACAACAAATCGCACCAACAAGTCTTCAAGGACTCGTTCGAGCGACTCGTCGACAAATCCTTTACGTAATTGAATGGACATGAAAAGAGTTGAATTTATTTATTTTTTTTACCAGTATTTAATTTTTTCCAATTGCCCAAAAAATTTGGCGGTGGAATCATGAACAGGCCAATCGATCCAAAAATCCAAGTCCAAGTGGATCCGAACGAGGACACTGAATGGAATGATATTCTTCGTTCTCATGGAATCATTCCTCAAAAGGAGAAGGACCCCACTGAGGAGTTGGAAGAGGCTCTTGCTGAGGCCGTGGTGAAACAACATGAGAACAGACTTGAACGTAAGACGTTAGATGAGCTTGAGGAGTTGGAAGATGAAGAGGATGAAGATTTCTTGGAATCATACAAGCAGAAACGAATGGCAGAAATGAACAAATTGGCTGCTCGTGCTAAATATGGTTCCGTGTATCCAATTACCAAACCGGAATATAAGCAACAAGTCACCGACGATTCCAATGAATGTTATGTTGTCGTTCATATGTCGTTGCAAAGTGCATTGCAATCACGTCTATTGGCAAATATTCTTACTCAAATTGCTCCAAAACTTCCAGAAGTCAAGTTCGTTGATATACCTGCCGATCGTGCTGTTGAAAACTATCCAGATGCAAATTGTCCAACTCTCTTAGTGTATCATCAAGGTGATGTGGTAAAACAAACCATAACCTTGGCTCAATTAGGTGGAAATCAGACCAAAGTTGCAGATATCGAAAAATGGCTCTGCAGTGCTGGAGTGACTAGTCTGTCTGATTCTCGATTGTCAATCAACAATTTTGAGGATGATCTCGAAGAAATGCATCAAACCCGGTTTGTCAAGAAGTCGCTTCGCCAATCCATTAATTCTGATGACGACGACGATTTTTTCGATTAAGCCATTTCGTGAACTATATAATAGAGTAAATAGGCACGCGTGCCCAGCACATCTTCTTGAGATACCTTGGTAACAGTTGCATCATCAAACTTTAACCATGTTCCGTCTCTTGATTTTACCATGCAAACATAATGACCAGTATTCACCGAACCAATGTGGTAGATTAAAGCATAGAGCTCGTATAAATTCTTGCCAACCTTCGGTTCCTGGTCGGCTAGAATATAGTCACTCATATCCAAGTAGAGTGGTATTTTCACATATGCATCGATTTTGGTGGATGTGGCCAAATGCTCGAACCTCTTCAGCTGAATTCCAAGTGTAAGCGGTAATTTCTTCACCATCAGCTGTTTAGTTGCTCTGGTCTGCTTTTGACACGTAGAACAACTATACATTGTATCTAATTGCTCTGGTTTGGTAAATTTCTTCAAACATGCCTCAAGACTTGTAATAGGCGATCTTGTTCCGTCTGAATGTTTCTCCCTAATCTCTAATGATAAGTCAAGCATCGGATCAATAGTCACTGTAACAGAACCACATTGTTGGCAATTGATCGATGACTGTAACTCTCCTGCAAATGTACGGTGGATGATGCAATTACACCCGCCGGATGTCTGTGTATGGTCTCCAGGAATTGGAGTGTGCTCTTTGGCACTTCTGGATCTAGTTGTATCACCCTTATGGAGCTGATGCATAAGGAATTGCCAGAACTCGTGAGCATCCTGTTCTGAGTAGCCTGCCAAGGATCGTTTCACTTTCCATGCCGATGTGAGAAGTGAAACAGGGCCAAATCCAGCAGGACTGACTGATGTATAAAAATCCTGGAAAACTTCGTCAACTGAACAAGCGAGACAATCCAATGCGGATTTATTGCAGTCGATATGACTTCCAGCAAGGAAGTAGTCTCTTATGAATGGATTATGAACCAATGTTTGTAGTACCGAACTCATGAAACAGGTGGATCCCATATTGACGAAACCTTTCAAGCCTGTGGATGCTCTAAAACAGGGAGTTCTTGAGTTCGATTGAATGCGCTTATGAATTTCTGAATCATGCTCTCTCTCAAATATAGGCATACCTGAGAAATTTGCAACGTTCCTTGAATGAATGATTTGGTTGATTCTGATTCGTTCCAAAGATGGATCGCTGACATAGTCGCCACATTCCCAACAGATTAAGTTTCCTGACTGTGGATTCACAGCAAATGGATGATTTTCGGATCGAGCATGATCATGTCCATGGTTATGTCTTAAACATCCGACAAAAGAACATTGCAAACACATATAAATCGTCGAATTGGAATGACATTGGGAACACTGTAGAATGCGAGAACGAAGCTGAACAAGTTCATGATGATGCACTTTGGAGCCGTCTTTGGTCAAATAAGAACGATCTTCGTGCACAGGAATTGCTAAGAGACATATTTTCATGGCAGTGTTGTAGGTCTTCAAAAGGGACTCGCCATCTGAAGATACCAATACCTTTGCCAGATGTTGACAACTAGGAAAGGACACATACGTGTGCGGATCCTCGTCTGATGGAATATTGAGATACGAGACCATAGAGAACAAGACAATTAAATCTTTGTTAAGGCTTTGGCTCGAGGGTGTTGGCGCGAGGAGTATTATATTACATAGGAGTTAGAAAGGTGTCGAATTTTGACCCTAGCAACGGTGCTAATTTTCCCATGGCAACCGGACAAGTTAACGTTCATTTTCGTGGCAACTGAATCTTTGCGAGATTCGTCATTACGATGCGACGGAATCCTAAATATATATTTGTGAAGGAGGGAGGGATCATTGGATATGCCAGTAAACTATTGATCTGGCCATCGTATTGGGTCACCAAAGCACGAGTGTATTTTGATTGATCAAATCTGAGCTTGTTGAAAACCACCACCGATGATAATAATGTTAAGGACTGAATATTGCGAACAAGATAAGCTGGGCGGAGAATCTGGAAAAAGAGAAACATTTTCACCAAAGGGATAATGAATGGGGTCACCAGTAGTAACTCCATGTTGGCTGCTATCATCAACGATTGTTCATTATATTGCTTAACAAACTGGCCAATTAAGTTGGAATAATAACTTTTCTGATCTTTGGACAGAAACGGAGCCACAGTGAGCAGATTTGTGTTGATGTAACTCAGAGAATGGAAAAACGCGTAAATCGAAAATGGATAGAGCGATGCTGAGGACCCATGACGCTTGGAGAATAGCCTAAAGATAATTGCCAAAAGCACATATTGAACGTTATCATCTGCTAACAATTTGAGTGGCCTGTAGATCAAAAATGTAATGGGTTGACTTCTGTATGTTTGTCTCAACACAATTAAGTAGGTTGCTATGGTTGCAGTAATCGAATAATTATAGAATTTCAACGCAGTAGGCGAATGTGGACCCCTAAACGTAGCGATTGCCGTATGAAGTATCAAAAAGATGAGAGAAGAAAAATGACTTAAGAACCAATAAAACTGGGCGGTTTTTGATAATCTCTTCACCTGTCGATATACAAGCTTCCAGGGAGTAACATTGACAACTTTGCCCGACATTTGACCTTACGAGACGATTGAGGACCCAGTTGAACGGGAGAATAAAAAATGGTTGCACGAGATAAGCGAAATTGGGCGTGAAAAAAAAACTTCTCTGGAGAAATTACAAAGACGATCGACGCCCCCATATAGTGGAGAGAAATCAAATCTTTTTGATTCTATACTAACTGGAGAAAATTCACTCCATATACAAAAACTGACGCAAAAACAGAGCGAGCCAATTAGAAACACTTGTGGTGAACAATAGATGGTCCAGACTCGTCGTATTCTTGCTTTGAAATCCACATCTGTTGGAAAGTGGACAAAGAGGCCAAAATAGAACCTCCGATCCAAACAGAGTATTTTCTTTCAGGTGGAGCAATGATCTTGACCTTCATAGAAGATGGAGCAAGAGCAGTGATCTCCTTTTGCATTCTCTCAGCAATACCTGGGAACATGGTAGTACCACCAGACATGACAATGTTTCCATACAACTCCTTTCTAACGTCGACATCACACTTGATGATAGAGTTGTAAGTAGTTTGGTCAATACCGGCAGCCTCCAATCCAAGTGGAGCTGGGTGGAAGAGCACTTCTGGGGCTCTGAATCTCTCGTTACCGATGGTGATAACTTGACCATCTGGCAACTCATAGGATTTCTCAATGGCTGATGATTGTGAAGAGGTTTGCAATTCTTGGTCAAAGTCAAGAGCAACGTAACACAACTTCTCCTTGATGTCTCTGACAATTTCTCTCTCAGCAGTAGTAGAGAAAGTGTAACCTCTCTCGGAAAGAATCTTCATCAAGTAGTCAGTCAAGTCTCTACCGGCCAAGTCAATTCTCAAAATTGCGTGTGGGAGAGAGAAACCAGCATAAATTGGAACAACGTGGGTAACACCATCACCAGAGTCCAAAACGATACCAGTAGTTCTACCAGAAGAGTAAAGAGACAACACAGCTTGAATAGAGACGTAGAATGCAGGAACATTGAAAGTCTCGAATAAAATTTGGGTCATCTTTTCTCTGTTGTTCTTTGGGTTCATTGGAGCCTCAGTCAACAAGACTGGGTGCTCTTCTGGAGCAACTCTCAACTCGTTGTAGAAGGTGTGGTGCCAGATCTTCTCCATGTCATCCCAGTTGGTGACGATACCATGCTCAATTGGGTATCTCAAAGTCAAGATACCTCTCTTGGATTGGGCTTCATCTCCAACGTAGGAGTCCTTTTGGCCCATACCGACCATAATTCCTTGATGTCTAGGTCTTCCGACAATAGATGGGAACACAGCTCTTGGGGCGTCATCACCGGCAAAACCGGCTTTGCACATACCTGAACCGTTATCAATGACCAACTAAAATGTTAGTAATGGTTGTTTCGTAAAATGTTCGGGGCTGCGCGGGACTGAAATTTTCAGCCCTACCAATTACCGCACACTATTACTTACAGCAGCAACGTCTTCTATAGGGATGTTAGTAACTTTCTAAGTACCAGTAACAGGGCGCTTGGATGCCCAGATCTAGAGACATGATCAATGGATTTAGAGACACGCGTTCAGCCTATGAAATTCTATGTTTCATAATTCTCATAAAATCCCTTTCAAAGATAGATACCAACATAGTATTCACCCTCTAAGCCATACCACGAGTACCATCAATATGCCCATACTTATTCTGTTCTGTAGAATCATCCTCAAGGCTCAAAACGAGCCTCGCTATGCTCCAATTGAACTGTCAAAGATTTAGATCTGTGCATCGCCCGCTTCTTTGCCACCTGGTAAAATCGACATTTCTGATCGATTCAATATGCCACTTACCTCCGTCCATTTTGTTATGACTCAATTAAGATGTTTTGAACCAATTGAATGATCTAATTTACAAACAAGGTAAAATAAAAACTTTTATAAAAAGTGTTTGAGAGGACAACTCAACAAGATGGCAACAGCTGAGCCTGCTGATTGGAAATTTCGCGGCCAGCGGAAGGGATGCGGGCTCGTAACGTGAGGAAAGGGAGAAAATTTAAAGAAATGACATATACATCCTTACACCACGTGTAAGTGGAGAGGAACTACTGAAGAGTAACCCATTAATGTGTTGTATTCATAAGCTACTTGAAGGAACCATCACCTGTACTTGACTTTAGTCTTTCTGTTTTCCAACTTCTGTTGTCTTTTACTTTTCACAGGTTCTGCTTCCATTGGTTCGATCTTTTGTTTCTTAGCAAAGAATGGTGATATGAATCCCTTCAACTTGTAACCTGCATAGGCTGGAACAGAGAGAACCAAAAGCCACACTTTGTTTGAACCAAGGAAAATCATGAGAACGTCGATGATCAATGTCAAGTAAACAATATCCACCATGTACTCCGTGAGACCTTGTTGTTGCAAATCCTGACCAGCAGACGAGAGGACGGCATATCCTTGAGGGTTCTTGATGTATTTTGGTCTTCCAACTTTCTCCAGAACGTATTGACAACCGAAACCTGGTAAACTTAGTAGAAAGTAGTACTTCTTTGATTGTGGTCTATGGAGAATGAAGAGCGCAAATAGAGCAAGAATGTTGACGACAGCAGACGCCACATGTAACTGTCTCAGAATTGACGAGTTGGCAACGGCCTGTTTTTTGTCTGAAGCACCAGCCATTCAATTAAAAACACCAATCTAAAATCAAGATTGAATTTTCAAACATTTACTTCTTACCCTACTTTGTTCAATCAGATTAACATATGTAAGCTCGGTCTCCCGTGATGGGCCTGTATCATGAGTCGTAGCAAAAATGCACCATCTTAACAGCATCCGCTCTGCTGGTTGACCACCGAAGTTCCACTGAGGTTCACACTTGGCTTTCCACCAGCATTAGAGGCAGGCTGCGAACTGGCCATCTGCGACTTGATTTGTTTGGACATAACAATAAATGCCTGCTCAACATTGGTACTTTGCGATGCCGAAGCCTCAAGGAACTTAATTCCCCTACTGTCAGCGAACTCCTTGGCCACTGCATAATCAACAACCTTCTTATCAGTCAAGTCACACTTATTACCCACCAACAACTTCATAACACCACTGGTGGCATACCGATCAATCTCTTGTAACCATTGATTCACATTGTTGAACGACTCTTGGTCCGTCACATCGTAAACAATAATTATACCATGCGCTCCTCTGTAGTACGACGAGGTAATTGTTCTAAATCTTTCTTGTCCGGCGGTATCCCAAATCTGCAACTTGATGGTTTTGCCATCCAATTCAATGGTCCGGATTTTGAAATCCACTCCAATAGTGGATATGTAATCCTGGGTGTAGGTATCCTCTGCAAAACGGAGTAAAAGACATGACTTTCCAACTCCAGAATCTCCGATCAGAAGAAGTTTGAAAAGATAGTCGTATTCGTTATTCATCTGTGCGGTTATCAAACAAAAGAGCCCTTTATTA
Organism: Ogataea xyloterini; assembly: GCA_030573155.1. Lineage (NCBI taxonomy): Eukaryota > Fungi > Ascomycota > Pichiomycetes > Pichiales > Pichiaceae > Ogataea > Ogataea xyloterini. Next base: position 1,275,603 of record JAJMCS010000002.1, on the reverse strand, counting down.
ACAAAAAAAATGTTTATCTTTTGTTGCTTGTTGGCATTTAAATTGCCTCTTGCTTATATAATCAGCCTTCTTTTCAAAGCTTGTAAAAAATAAGGGGTTTACCCGGATCAATAATTGGCCAACTGACCCGCCCCATTAAAGGCCCAGAACAAGCCAGCTGAAAGGCTGATTTGCCCAGCATCCTTGTTGGTTTCAGCCAAGCTTCACATTGTAAGATCGGGTCGATTTATTGTATTGTTATTGAACACATTATTCTATAAGTGGCTGGTCTACGGCTGTGCGGCGCAAATCCACTCCTGAAAAATCATCCTGTTATGGTGGTATGTCAGCTCCCAGCCATTTGATCTCGTAAATATATAGTTCGATGCTTTGCATTATGCTTAGACTCTAAATCTCCATGCGGGATCTTGCTCACGAATACCCCAACTCGAGTCCCGAGCCTTTAGTGGTTCCGAAAACCAGGGCCAGAGAGAGAAGATCCTCTTTGGTAGACAGCCGGCCGTTGAAGCGTGCAAGTAGCATCTCCTTCTATGTGAGTACTCCGACTGTCTCGAACATGACTCCATCCTCTTCAGGTACATCTCTTAGTTCGCTCACTTCACTTTCATCTTCGGCTAAACAACTCATCATGTCACGCAAGAGCACCCCAAGGCATCTGTCTCGACTTAAGACCAGGTTCTCATCATCGATGTTTGGGTCCAGATCCGCCAGTCCAGTTTCTCCCAGACTTTTGGAAACTGTTGAGAAATTGTCTCTTGGTAGCGATCCACATCCAATATTTGAGATCCCTGAAATCCTGGACCTAATTTTGCATCACGTCGGTCATGACGATATTAATAGAATACCAACAGAACAACCTCCTGCCAGGAAAGCTCCAATGTCTCTCAATCATGCCAAATTAATTCATGGTGACCATGGCGAAAAAGTCTGGCAACGAACAATCTCCGGAACCATTATTGAAAAAACAAAGGGACATCTACATAACTGTTTGTTGGTGAACAAGTTATGGCATTCATTGGCACTCCAGGTCCTCCAAAAGAATCTCTATTTCGACAACGACTCGAAATTGAATAATTACACATCACCCCGTATTGCTCGCCCCAAGTCATTTGTAATGCATAAACTCAAATCAACTAGTCAATCACAAGTCGATAGCATCAAAATAGACCCAATCAATCTCGAATGGCTAGAGTTCTACATCTGCCCAAAACTGTTACCATCAGTACATCTTTACACCACAAAGCTGAAAAAGTTGGCGTTACCAGGGTCCCAACTCATTGATGATCAATACCTACAACATATTGCTCCATTGATTCCAGAACTAACACATTTGGATCTTCGTGCATGTGAACGTATTACTGATGCTGGTCTTTACTCGATCGGTTCATATTGTCCTCAGTTAGAGGTTCTTAATTGTGGAAGACATACTAAAGGTGATCTTGTGACTGATGCATCAATTTCGCATATAATCACAAACTGTAACATCAAAACTCTTGGTATTGCAGGGTGTGGAGTCTCGGATGCTCTAGTGTGGTCTTTAGCTGTTGAAAAGGGCGATCAATTAGAGCGATTGAGTCTAAATAGCTGCTGGAGATTAAGCGATGCAGGATTATCATATGCTTTGATGCAGGATCGGTTTCCTAAACTAGCAGTCTTGGAAATACGTAGACTCACACGACTACAACAACTCCGACCAATAGTGGAGTTCAAAAAACGCCAAATACGTAGAAAAATCTCTGTGTTGGTGGAAGCATGCGAAGAACTCGAGGTGCGGCTGAAAAGAGAGGAGCACAGCCTTGATCTTGAAATTAGTGCACGGATATTTGAAGATATTAGTGAATGGTTGAATGGCGACGATTTGCAGGATCAAATCGAAGATCGCAATCTACAACAATTAATGCAACGCCGAAGTGTTGTGGTAAATGATTAATTAGTATATTATTAGATAGAACACCATTGCATTATGAATCAGGCTTCACAGTAAGCACGGTAAGAGGTAAAAGTGTCTTTGGATTCGGAGACCAGCTCAATGGCAGCCTTTGGAGCCACGAAGAAAATGTTTCCAGTGGATGCATCTAAGGCTTCGGAAGCTCCTTGGAGTTTCACTTTTCCTTTTCCTTCGGTGATAATCAATAAAGATGGTCCTTCAAGACCTTCGAATGATTCTGAGCCTTGTGTTTCGAAAGTTGTTTGCAAAACACTAAATTCGTCAATAGGAGGATCGTACAAATTCAACTTTGCAACACCTGTTCCTCTAGGGAATGGAGCAGGCTTGAGTTTTTGTTCCTCAACAGGGTTGAAAGAGTATGTAAGACAATCCACCAAGACTTCGACGTCTTTGAATTTTGGAGTGAATCCTGCACGGATGACATTATCACTTGCAGCCATACATTCCATGATATCACCAGAAATGTAAGCGTGAGGATCCTTGGCTTCTAAAAACATTGCTTCACCAGCGTTCAGGTTGCAATGGTTGAGCATCAAACAACCGCAGAAAAGACCAATATCATTTGGAAATTGAGCATCCAATCTCTGGATCAAATCAGCTAGAACATTGCCAAACAACTCGGGTTGTGACTTGGTCTTGGCAACAATGCTGGCAGCCAACGGCTCGAATTTGCTCTCTTCACTTTTCATGACACGGCCAAACACTTTCTGCAAGAGTTTCTTCTTTTCAGTAACGTCGCTAGTACTAATTCCGTTATGGAATTCATCAACAACGTCAGAACCAACCAGCTCTTTAAATTCAGGAATTTTTTGTAACAGCTCATCAATCTCAGCCAAAGGCTTGAATCCACAGAAAGCCTCAAAATCGGTGATAGCAATAGCCATTTCAGGTTTATGGTTATCATCTGGATAATGCTTTGGATCGGTAGCATGTAACTGCTTGGCCAACGTCTTGTCAGGATGTGCCTGAATGGATAAAACCTTACGAATCGATAAAACCTTGAACAAGAAAGGAATACCTTCTTTGGAACCAAATTTGGTAATAATGTCTTGACCAAGAAGCTCTTCGGGATATTCAGAAACCAAAGATCTCAGGTTCTTTCTCTCGGAGTCAGCAACAACAGTTGGGACTGAAGGATGAGTACCCATCCATAATTCTGCATACGGCTTTTCCTCATCAACAGAGATGTTTTCCGGGTCGTTCAGCTTAGCAAATCGAGCAACAGCAGAAGTGGAGCCTAGTTTACCCCAATCATAGTTCTGTGCGCCTCCAATCACTCTGAACAGTTGTGGTGCCGTGGTCATAATTTAACAGAAAAGTATGAAATAACAACACATCAATTGGCCCGTGAATATGCATGTTGGGATCGACCCGCCAGATAGTTTTAAATCGACGCGTCGATCCAATGTTGTATATTCAGATCAAAATAAGACAGATCTGTTTCAACAAAGTCCAAGATACAACGATTAAATCAGGAACCGAACTAATGTCCATATTTAAAACACTCCTACCCCATCTTTGACCGTTAGTCTACTCCGAACTCCATTTGCCGTTTAGTCCAATATAGACTACACCCACATGCGCAAATCGACGCGACTGAGACTCTTCTGAAACGGTTACATCTGGCTTATATAATTATGTCCTGTGCCAAAACAATGCCCAAAAGATCCTAATATGGTAAAACTATTCTTTGCATACAATAGGTATTTCCTTTTTAAATAGTTGTATTTCTATTTTTGTCCACTGTACTTTTTATCCAGGACCCATTTTTTGTTTACACGCTTTTCCAGTTGCTAATGTTCCTATCATGGTGAAACAGACTGATTTTCTTGAAGTCCCTATGACTCCCAAACTTCTGCATCCCCAGACGTTGCAAAGATCTCCAAATAGTGTGTCAACCATAACGGGATTAGGAATAAAACGTCCCAGTGATTCCGTGTTGTACGTGACCAAGACAGATCCCGTTACGGGGGATTCCAGTGGTGATTCGAACGCTTCTAATTCTCGGGTTTCTTCCATAACTAGTGCTTCATCCACAGAGACCAACAAAATCCGGTACAAGGTTCCCCTTCCAAGAGCAAATCGGGTCGCAAAAACCCTGTCACAGCAAGACAAATACAAATTTTATGACGATCTTCAAAATGATAACGATATTCCGATGGATTCCCCAATGTTCAACGTTCCAATGGCGATGAACTCAACTGCCTCATTATTTGAATCTACTGATAGAACTTCTGGTTCTCATATCTTAAAACAAGCATGGCATGGATCTACATATATGGAACCTTCTCCTCTTCCTGGAGCTTTGGGGCAATATAATCGTTCCGAACCTTCGTTTCCACAAAGTCCAGTACTAACAAAACATTTATCATATACGAATCTTTCTCCATTAGCTCGTCAACTGACTGATTTCTATGAATATTCAATTCAAAACAATCTTGAACAGGAAATGTCCAGACGAGCAAAACATAGCAATAAAGTCACTGATTTGGATGATCCACGTCTTGTTTCTTTGGAAAAGGTAGACTCACTTTCGATGACTCGTCCGTCATGGTTGCCTCCGAAGAATAAGCACGAATCAATGAAACACGAGAAAGAATTCTCGAAAATGGTTGAAAGACACGGGTCTTTCCGTAAGAAGGAAAATCTTCAAAAACAGCAACGAGAACGAGATAGAATGATTGGAGATGCGAGACTTGAGTACCTGGCTGGAAAACAGAAACTGTCAAACTCGAATGTTAATGAGATCAAGAAACTCATGTGGAGATCCCAGATCGACCCAACTACAAGATTTACACTTTTCGTGCTGGTATTGGAGTATCGTAAGATACCCACCACGATTCCATCTCTTGCAGCGACCACGAAGAATCTGGATCTAGACTCGTTCATCAGTGTTCATCCAAACATTTATACAAATCCAAAGTTGTTGTCTTCTCTAACAACATTGTTGAAGACCACATCTATTCAACAAGATTGGAAATTCAATAGCTACCACATTAATTTGGCTCTTGTTTCCAATGGATTCTCTTCTCCTAGAGCTATGAACATACTTTATTATCTGAACACGCATGTTATAACCGAGACGTTCATTTCCAAGTTCAATGCTATCCATTCGAATTCATACATGAAATCTGCGCTTAAAGATTTCAAGGATGATTTTGGACTTGTGAACTTTGATGCTATTATCAAGATTATCAATAATTTTAGTCTCAAGATCGTTTACAAGATAGTTTGTCTACTCATGGTTTATGGAGATTACAAGCTATTATATTCATGTGTTTTGACCGTTCTTTTGCATAATCATTTTGGCTGGAACAATCTCCAACTTGTTCTTCATAACAATGACACTGTCATTCGAATTGACGATGAAGAACTGTTTTGGAGTAGAGTGTACACTTATTATAAGAAGATGTAAATATAATAATCGGGCTGTGCCAATAGAGAAAAAAAAATGTATGGAAATTTTTCATCTATAGAGACCTAATCATGTTGAATCGAGCGATGTTGATGAATGGAACACGACGGTTTAGAATGAATTTCATTCGAACTGTTGTGTTTACTAAACGCCAAAAACCTTATAATTCTCCTATAAACGCCCAATTATCTAATCAGATCAAGAGTCTAGAAAAATTCACAAACCAGATTGAATCTATAGTTCAAGCTAAAAAGGATCTTGAGGTCCAACGAACCATTAAAGAAGAGTTACAGATTAATGATCAACTATCAGATGAAATTGATGATGAAGCAGATGCTTTATTTGATGCTTTAATGGAAAATCCATCAAATGAACCAACTCTTCAATTGAGTTCTGGTAAGACTTCAAACGACTCACATTCTGTTGCAATATTTCCACAAATAAAACCATACACTAGTCTTCCAAAATCCATAAAAAAACAGTTGAATACGGGAACTATTAAACATATAGTTGATTCGGAATCAGCTAATTGGGTTCCAGTAATCAAAAGACTTTATACTAAAGATGGATTCGTTGAAGCCAGTTCTGCTCAAGTTGTTGAATTGATTCAAAAGATTCCTAAAAACCAAAGACCTTTAGTGATTGCCAGAATCCATGAAATGGCTCTTTCTGCTAATCTTCTGAATGATGTGCATATTTACAATACTTTGATGAGCTGCTATAATTTGGTCAAAGTTAAAGCTTCTCAAGATATTATAGAAAGAATGTTTGAAGAATTACAAGAGAAACAGATTGAACCAACATTGATTACTTATTCAATCATGGTGAATTTGTACAGTAGAATGATGAATGTTGAAAAAGTTCGTGAATTCTTGGCTATTATTAAGGAAAAAGGAATGGTTGCAACCAATAGAACTTATACATCAATTTTACAAATGTATGTTCGAATGAATCGATATCAACATGTTCTTGAAACTTTCGAAACCATGAAGTTTATGTCATTAGAAACTTCTCCATCCTCACGAACATATTCTTCAGTGATTTTAATGGATGTTCTTAATAATAATGTTGAACATGCTTTAGAATTATATGAAGAAATGATTACCAAAAAGATTGAGATAGAACCTCCAACACTTTTAAGTTTAGCCAAAGGATGTTCAACTAGACCTAATTTGATCGAAAAAGGATGGTCATTTATCATTGAATATTATTCAAAAGGATTTCAAATAGAAGCAAAAGTGGTTGAAATGATGATGGCTTTAACTTGTAAAGATCCAGATCTTAATTTCTCAAGAGTCTTATATGTCAGTCTTTTTGATACATTAACCAAATCATCTGGAAAATTGACTGCTCCTTCACCAACTTGTTTGAAATATCTATTCAATTCATACATGTATCATGATTCAAACAAAATACCCTTAAGTGAACAAAATCAACAAGTTGCAACCATTTTTAAACGAGCATCAGAATTATGTGATTTCCGATTCCATTCAAAAGCTCCGCCATTCTTGCCAATCTTCAATCTTTCCACAAACAAGGTTATTTTAGAAGAATCTCGAGCCATTTTTGAATACACTCTTATGAATTTCCGAAACCATGTTTCTCCAGAAGTGTTGGAAGCTTATTTGTTTGTCTATGCTTATAAGAGTGAGAATATTGGTCAATTTGAAGAGATTTGGAATCGATACACATTTTTCAAAGGAGAATCAATTACCGTTGAAGAACCAGATGAAATTCAACAACCAATCAATGTGGAAACTAATGCTTTAACATCCACTGAAAAAGCCCGTCAAATCAAATTGAAATACCCAAGAAATGATAGATTCTATAACGTTTGCATGCATGCTGCCAGAATTCATAAAGACGTGAAATTTGCACAGAAAACCTGGTCAGAACGAGGCCAATATAGAAAAACCCCCGAATTCCAAAACCTGGCTCCTCAAATCCAAGATCAACAGGACTTCAAGTTTGCTCGCGCCATGGTGTCCGTGTTTACTGAAACAAACAACGTTTTGGACGCATACCAAGTGATTCTCAGCTCCCAAAAGAGATTCTCTTGGACATATTATCATGTCAAAGCAGTGATTAGTCTTGCTGAAAGACTTGGATATGAAAATATCAAATTGGAATTGAAACGTGTGTCTGCTTTGGCTACCAAAAGACAACGCAAGATGTTCAACTTGTAAATAACTTTTTTAGAGTATATAACTCTACAGATTTTCGCGATCGGTCTGGTACAAGGTATCGAGGAACGTAGCAATCAACTTATCTGCAACTGAACCTGTTTGTAAGCTATTGGCAACACCATAAAGTTGTGCCGTATCAGATTTTAGTTCACCTTTTTCCATAGCCAGATCTTTGACTGCGCTTTTCAGGTCTGCAATCAGGCGATCGATCGCAGGAACCGTCAATTTGGTAACAGCAAGATGTAAAGCTGCCGGTTGTTGTAACGCACTCAAATGCCAGCCATTCTTGCTCAACATATCTCCAAGCTTGTGTATATTGATCTTGGACGACATGAATGAAATCACACATAGTTTTGGATCTCCTATGATCTGTAACTCTGGAATCTCATCTTCAATGGTTTGTCTAAGACGACGACCTGTCAAAATGATATCTTGACAAGATTTGGTATATCCATCATCTCCCATATAAACCATGGTTGCCCATGCACCAACAGTCAATGCGCCAGGTCTGGATCCAGCCAAAGTTGGAGATCCATACAATCCGCCCACCCATTCGGTGGAGATGAAATATTGGTACTTTCTATAATCATTGGACCGATACATGATGATTGACGATCCTTTTGGAGCAAAACCATATTTGTGAGTATCACAACTGATTGATGTGACACCACCAAGTCTGAAATCAAATGGTTCAAGCGCAGCTTGGAACGCTTTTTCATAATAAGCAATCACAAACGAACCTAGACAGCAATCCACGTGCAAAGGAATATTGTATTTGACAGCCAATTTGGACATTTCACCAATGTTGTCCACCAATCCATGAGCAAAATTAGGAGCTGATCCAATGAGCAAACAGGTATTTTTATTGATCAATCGTCTAATCTGGGTCATATCGCCAACATAATTTTCATCCAAATCAACCAGATGTAATTTCATATTGAAATATAGAGCAGCTTTGAATATTGCGGCATGGACCGTTTTTGGAGCAATGATTTCAAAACGGGTCAAACCTTTTTCTGCTCGAGCCTTTTCACGCGCAGCAAGACAGGCAAGAAGTAGAGATTCTGTTCCTCCTGATGATGTAGTACCAACTGCTGATTCTGGAGCATGAAATAACCTTAAAACCATCGAAACAACTTCTGATTCCATTTGTCTGACCCCAGGAAACGCATCTGGATGTAATTGGTTAGAAACCGCAAATTGACGATAAGCTTTAGCTTGTAGATCAACCAACTCATCTCCTCCATGATAAACTGCTCCAGACATCTTCCCTGCTTTCCAATCAGCACAATTAAGTGAATTGAGTTCCTCCAACTTCTCAAACACTTGTTTTTCCGTGAACCCATATTCGGGCACTTCATTAAAACTAGTGCTTGATTTGATGATTAATGATTTTTCCAGCTCAATCTTCACTTGTTGGACCTCTTCATTGACTTTACTTCTAAACATCGGTAACTTCAACATTCTTCGATAAAATTTCTTGGCCAAATTTCGATAAACCTTGTTGATCGATTGGGAAATACCAAAAGCATAAATTATACTAATATATGGATAAATCCAATTATAGAGATACCATACAAGTACCAAATCACGAACAATTTCAAACGCAGAATGAGATTGATAATATCTGATCACTAAAGACCAGATCCAGTCATATTGGGTGACAATAAATGTCGAACATTGTTCCAATTGCGATACCATCTAAACTTTAGATAGCTTAGTTTTTTTCAAGCCTTATCTTTAAAGAATATTTCTTTAGTAATCTATAACAAGTTAACCCAATGAATAAATCTACTTTATAGTTGAATTTCCGTCAAATCCGATATAATGATCTGATCATATATCGATTCCGAGCATTCCGTTCTCCTGATAAAACTCCTTCCACCAACCTTTTACAAAAACCATGGGGTCGGCGACGCGTCGATACCGCCTTTTTTTTCAGATACCATTTTAGGGTTATTAGTAACTCCATCTTTAGTCATGAAAAGGTCTTTACGAGAACTGCTGGACAGTCCTGATGAAAAACCATCGATGAATATATATAGAGCCGCTTGTAAACGGTGTCGGAAGAAGAAAATGAAATGTACTACCGATTTTCCAAAATGTGCGGGCTGTGCCAAAGCTAATGTTGAATGTGTTTCTGTGGATCCCGTTACTGGAAGAGAAATTGCCCGATCTTACGTGATGACTTTAGAATCACGTATTGAGATGTTGGAATCTCAATTGAAGAGTGCTAAAGGATCATATTCTCCGGAAACAGTCGATTCTAGCATTGCTGAACACTCGGATTCCTATATTGACAATGTACAATCTCATACCACTGCATCTGGTTCAAAAGCTCCAATTTCTTTCATGGGAGCCTCTTCGGGAATCAGTTTCTCCAAATTGATGTTGACAGCTGTGAATTTCAGAGATACAAAATCACCAACTAATAAATCTGCACCTTCATATCAATCAATTACAGATCCTTCGATGTTGAAGAAAACAGTCCAACGTTCCAATATTGCTATTCTTCCACCAAAACAACAAGCTCTGAACTTGTTATCTGTTTATTTTGCCCAATCTAATGCCCAATTACCAATATTTCATAGAGAAGACTTTCTTGCCAAATATTTCCAACCAATTTATGGAAACGTCCCAGTCAATCATTCATTCGCATCAACATACACTCCAATCAATCAATCATTCTTTAAGGATTATAAAGATGAAGATACTTGGTATTATCGATACACTCAAATCTTGGATACTCGAATTCAATCAGATCAGGAAGCAGATCTAGTAAATGTGACCAATTCGATAGAAGTTCCGTCAGAGTTTCATATTCCACTCTATTTTATGAATATAATCTTTGCTCTTTCTTCATCGGTCACATTGTTGAAATATCCTGATCAAATGTCGGACAATTTCAAAAATGCTGCTCTAATGCATATTGATACTGTTTATGGGTCTTCAGATAGATTGGAATCATTACAAGGGATTCTCTGTTTGACATTATATTCATTAATGAGACCTGCAATTCCTGGAGTTTGGTATATCCTTGGATCTGCTTTAAGAGTTTGTGTAGATCTGGGGTTACATTTCGAAGCGGATCACAAATACGATGCATTTACTTTGGATATGAGACGACGTTTGTTTTGGTGTTGTTATTCATTAGACAGACAAGTTTCTTTCTATCTGGGGAGACCATTTGGGATTCCTGAAGAGAGTTGTGCTGCTCCATTTCCAAGTGAATTGGATGATTCTCTAATCGTGAAAAATTCTAATGTTGCAGATTATTCTACTCAAAGAAGCTCTTTGCCAACATATAAAACTGTCTCATTGGCGTTTTTTGAAATGCGTCAATTACAATCCGAAGTCCAAAGTATCTTGTATGATAAAAAGGAAGTTCCACGTCGATTTACTAATCTGAATGAATGGTATAGGAACATTACTGCCAGATTGGACCAATGGAGAAGTAATGCTCCCAAAAGTCCACGGAAAATGAATTGTGATTTCATCTTTGAGTTCTTCACGTTAAACTATTGTCATACAAAGGTGATTCTGAATGGATTATCTCCAAAAAATCTCACATTATCGTTGGAGAATTATCTCAATGTTTTGGAAGCTTCAAAAGAGATCATTTACTCATATCATGAGTTATTCAAAAGTCAAGTAATCAATTACACTTGGGCAGCTACTCATAACTTGTTTATGGCAGGATCTTCATTTTTGTATTCTATTTTCAATTGTCCAGAAGCACAGAGTCGAATCTCATTACAAGAACTTCAAATGGCTGCAACTTATTGTACTTCTGTTCTTTCTGGTTTGCAAGGAAAATGTGATGCTGCTAGTCAATGTCGTGATATTTTTGAGATTTTGACTTCAGCTGTGATCCGAATTCGATATTCAAACAATTCCCTTCTAACACCAACTAATCTTCCCTCAACTGATCATATTAGACAATTACAACCTGGAAATCATATGACTGAAAATCTCAAGAATCTGGTTTCGACTCTTTCATCAAGACCTCCTATTGAATCACAACCGTCGATCGAATCATCTCATGAATGGACAACCAATGAATCTCAATTGACCAGATTTTTTGAAGAATTGCAAAAAACCGAGTCGGCTCAATCCAGTCGTTCTCCTAGTGACATCCAATCACCAGAACGATTAATAATCAACCCAGATTCATCGTTGAACTCTAGAAGTCCAGCAGGCATCTCATATGATCAAAGTGTGGATCGTAGATTGTCTAAAGAAGGCCAGAAGATCTACAAGATGATTTTCCAGGTTCCAACAGAAAGCATCTGGGATCAATTTTTCGCAAATCCTTTGTGATCATCCAACATCTTCATAATGAATCAATAAATCTAATCGATTCATAACCACTCCAGGATCCTTAACTTCATACAAATCCAACGCAAAAAGATTGTTGTCAAGTCCACTATAGGCTACCTCAATGTTGATGATGGTTCCTGGAACCAATGAACCAGAATTGGTTGGTAATTTACCCGTCAAATTACCAACATCAACAACACGGTCTGATATATAATTTTCGCGTTTGTTTGAAGGAATCAGATTCCCGACCCATAATATACCAGTCTCTTTATCATATGATAACGTCTGAGCAATAAGTCGAAGATAAGCGGGTTCTGATTGGTCCGCAGCTATCAATCGTAATTTGCTTAGATTCACTAACAACTTACCCATTTACATATCGAAAATAGTTTTTCTACGGTGTATGTTACGTAATCGATCTGAAGATCAAGTGATTACTTTTGCTATGGCTTATACAGACCAGGGGTCCAGAGAATCCTACTCAACTCAAAAAGAGCACTAGTTATCTGTTGGATGTAAAGTCATCCTTACACCCTATACTTTTCATCCGATTTTGTCATTAGAATAACCTAAAATCTGACCTTGGTCTTGCGTTTGTTTCTAAGTAAGATCTTTTGCGCTTGCTCGTCCTCGCTTTGTTCGCTCTCCATTTCCGATTCCATATCCACATCCTCCTCCATGTCCTCTTCTTCGCCGTTCTCTTCTTCTTGCTTTCTTTGTTCTCTAGCAGCTTCCTTCTCGGCTTTGATTCTCAACTCCACCTCTCTCATCTTCAACAATTCTGGGTTATCTTCCACCAACTTTCTGTCTGCAGCAAGATCCTTCTCCTTGTTACCTCTCATTCTATTCTTGTAGAATGCTCTTTCTCTCTTCTGTCTGATCTCCTCCACTCTAGACATAGCCTTCAATGTAGTAGCAACCAGATCTCTATTATAACGAACTGGAATATTACGTCTGTTTGCAAATGTGAGAGTAGAATCAACAGCAAGCTCTTTTCCAGCAGCCTTTCTGAACGCTTTAGTCCATCTAAGTTTTCTTGGATTTCTCTTCTGTTTGAACGCCTTATGACATTTCGACCGACAGAACCGGAACTCTTTAGCATCATTCCGCACAAACATGATTCCATGTCCGGGATACACGGGCGACGAACAGAAATGACAGGAGTAGATTCTCATGATAGTGATTAAAAAAAATATTTCAAAAAAAATTTAATTTTTTTAACAAAACGCAGGTGACTTTGATCACCTGACTCTTTTCCCTCCAAAAAGTTTTGGATTCTTGAAAAAACTCTGGAAAAATTAAATCTCAACCATGTCTAACATTCAGAACATCAGCATACCCTCGCTGCCGGAAACAAGCAACGAGTCATCCCAACAGATCGCCTATCAGAAACCACCGGTTTCTGCTACAGAACAGTATTTCAACGCCGCCTCTGATTACATGTCTGAACATCCTGTGATAACCGGAGTCGGAGCATTTGCTGCTGCTTATGTTCTTGCCGGTGCTTACAAGCGGTTCAGTTCGTCGGGTAGTGCGAAATTTTACAGAGGAGGTTTCGATCCTAAACTGAATGCGAAGGAGGCGTTGAAGATTCTGGATTTGAAAGAAAGTACTTTAACCAAAGCCAAATTAAAGGAAAATCATAGACGGATCATGTTATTGAACCATCCAGATAAGGGAGGTTCTCCATTTTTGGCTACCAAGATCAACGAAGCTAAGGACTTTCTTGAGAAACGGGGAATCAGCAAATAATTCAATGTATATATAAGCTTTAAGTATATCACCACCATTTCCAAGATTTCTTGTTATTTTGATGCTGTTCAGCTATTTCCAACGCCTTTAGTAAAGATTCTTCGTTTTTCTGTTGAATGGCTTCTGCCTGAACAATATGTTTAACACCAAATCGATCCATTATGTATTGATTATTTGTATCTTCATTTCCTATCATTTGATTCTCCACATTTTTTTCAAATACTATGGAAGCCAACGGTTTTTGAGGAATTCGACGAGTATCATCATAATGATAGAGATCTGAATAATCCTTGTCATTTAATTGGCCCATAAGAAGTTCTTTTGTACGTAATTGAAGTCTTCTAAAAGGAGCAAATATATGATCATAATCATTCCATCTAATAAAGAATATTCCCAAAACCACAAATCCTGTCATAAATGAATATCCAACCAATTTGGCTCCTTTCTGGAAATTGGTTACGTAATTGACTCTTCGTAAGACTTTATATCTTCCTGGATACAATTCAGATACAGGTCTTGGGAAATATTCGAGTTTCTTCATGTCGATCCGTAATTTAGAGAAATCCCCCACATCTTGGGCAATTGAGCCTGTATTCTCTTTGAGTTTTCCTGGAGTATTGAATTCTGAAGGATATCCCTTTGCTGGACGTTGATCTGATGGATCATATGGATTATAAGGAGCTTTTGGTGGGATCCATCCACGAGGATTAGGTCTTCTTTCTAAATCGTCCATATTAAGGGGGAGGAGAAGAAAAATATCATTAAATTATTTTATTTTTATGATCCACTCTATCTATCGTTTGTTGTCACCAGAAACGTTGGATGCGCGACTTTGTGCTCCAACAAGCGTGAAAAAGAAAACAGAAATCATCAAATCAGCAGGTCCTTCACGATGGAATACTATGGAATTCAGATTCTATGCCGTGGCTTTCTTGATTGTTGTTCCTTTGATGGTCAAGACAGCAATGGAATCCAGTAATGAAACCAATCCAAATTATTATCGTTATGAGAAAATCCTCTCTCAAGGATGGTTATTTGGTAGAAAGGTCGATAATAGTGATAGTCAATATCGGTTCTTTAGAGATAACATTCCAATGTTATTCTTATTGATGATTGTTCATTTGGGGCTTAAAAAAACAATCACCAGTTTTGGTGTTGAACGAACGGTTTTTGATGGAGTATTTGGACTTTTGTTTCTATTTGGAGCTCATGGATTCAATTGTATTCGAATCTTGTTCCATATGACTGTGATGTTCACATTTGGACGGATCCCAAATAAAAGAATCAGTAGTGTTTTATTATGGGTCTATGGAGTTGGAACATTGTTTTTAAATGATCGATACAGAGGAGTCAAGTTTTCAGAACTTCATCCAATCTTAGAACCAATGGATAATTTCCATGGATTGATTGCTCGTTGGGATGTTTTCTTCAATTTCACTCTTCTTAGATTACTCAGCTTCAATTTGGATTATTTATGGAGAGAACCAAAGAAGGATAAAGAGACCAGAGATTCCAAAGATATCGAATTGAATGAAAGAGAAAGACAAAACTATTATCTAGAAACTGGAGATTATTCAGTTTTCAATTATTTGGCTTATGTTCTATACACACCGTTATTCATTGCAGGACCAATAGTGACATTCAATGATTACATATATCAAAGTCGTCGACCACTAGAATCTATCAATTGGAAAAGAACAACGACATACGGTGGGTTATTGGTTGGATGCATGTTATTGATGGAGTTTATACTTCATTTCATTTATGTGGTTGCTGTTTCAAAAGCCAAAGCCTGGGATGGAGATAGTCCGTTCCAGATTTCGATGATTGGATTATTCAATTTGAATATTATATGGCTGAAATTGTTGATCCCATGGAGAGTTTTCCGTTTCTGGGCTCTATGTGATAGTATTGATCCACCAGAAAACATGATCCGATGTGTTGATAACAATTATTCCACCATGCAGTTTTGGAGAGCATGGCATCGTTCTTATAATAAATGGGTGATCAGATACATTTATATTCCATTAGGAGGAACACAAAGCAGATTAGTGGCCTCATTTGCTGTCTTCACTTTTGTTGCAATTTGGCATGATATCGAGTTGAGATTGCTCATGTGGGGATGGCTTATTGTTGTCTTTTGGTTACCAGAGATGATGGCCATCAATTTGACAAAACCATACCAAAATAAATGGTGGTTCAGACACCTATGTGCTATGGGAGCCATAATCAACATATGGCTGATGATGTTGGCTAATTTGTTTGGATTCTGTCTTGGAAAAGACGGAATGGTGCTATTATTAAAAGACATGTTCACCACGGTGGATGGATGGTTATTCTTTGTTCTGAGTGCAATCTGTTTGTTTATTGCTGTCCAAGTGATGTTTGAATGGAGACAGGAAGAAAAACGACGTGGAATCGATGTCAAATGTTAACCATGCAGATTCTTGTACTCTCTTGGACTGATGAAACCTCGTTTATTCTTATCTCTCCAAAGACCAAGCTTTTCTCTTTTGGCATACTTTTCCCATGCAAGATAAAGTTCCTCTTTGCCATCAAATTCAACACCTTGTTTGGCTTCATAAACCGTACCGATTCCGTATTTGATCATCTCCTCACTGACGTCGCGCAATCCGTTCCATTTCAAAACTATAACTTTGGAAACGACTCTATTATATTGATCTAAACTGAGTGGCTTGACATACACTTTTCTTCCCAGAAGATAATCCCGTAACCATTGTAACGCCTCCTCACTAAAAGGTTGTGCGGGTTTACCAAAATGTGACCGTTCTGGAGCATCCACAGCACAAAGACGAACATGAATCGTTCTATTCTTCAGTTTGCGGAAAGTGTTTATTTCTGGTATGGTTCGAATCCATCCCCATCCACCTAATCGACCGCCCGGTAAATGGAACAAATGAAAGTTGTCGCCGTCTCCGACACTTGTGACCTTTCCGAAAATGTATCTTCTTCGAAACAGATGTGACGGGATATCTGTTGCGATGTCGATTCGCCGTAAATTTCGAGTATAAAACGCGTATCCAGCAATAACAACTGTGGCTGTACCACATCCATAGAGGATAGCCAATGGATGGGTCAAAGAAATGTCCGACATGGAGATCAAAAGAAAGATCAAATAATTTCCAAAACAAGGACTATCGTCCCGAGTCGAAAAAATAAGCTAAATTCTTTAATTATTGTCATGTTCAAACGGTTTACTCGTTTTTACTCTACTTACAATCATTTCGGGGGTAGAACCTCGAGAACTGGATGGAATTATGAATTAAGTTCTATTGGCCGGCGAAACTTGGTAATTGGAGGTGTTGGATTGACTATTCTAGTTGCCACCCATATAGAACAAGCTCCAATTACACATCGTACTAGAATCATGTTGGCACCGGCTTGGCTGGAAATGTGGACTGCTAATTCCAGTTACAATTCTCTTATTCAACAATATCGTGGAGCCATCTTACCTTCCAATCATCCAACCACCTTGAGAGTTAAGAACATTATGACTAGACTTATCAAGGCTGCTGAAAATTTTGTGGACCCAGAAACTGGAGAACGGATCAATTTGTTCGAAGACATGAGAAATCATTCGATACCAGCAATAGATTGGAAAATCCATGTGATTGATGATGTGAATCGAGTGGCTGGTAGACCTACTCCTAATGCTTTTGTTATTGGAGATGGTAAAGTGTTTGTGTTCCGATCGATTCTTCAATTGACTCCTAACGATGACTCCTTGGCTACAGTTCTATCTCATGAATTAGGACATTTATTAGCACATCATATTCGAGAACGATTATCTCAAGCTCCGTTTTATACGGCAGCTGCAATTTTAATGAATATTGTTTTTGGTCCATCTAGTATCAATTCTATCATCTCGAATGTTCTATTTGAAAGTCCAAATTCTCGTGCTCAAGAAACAGAAGCTGATTTTATTGGATTAATGATCATGTCTTTGGCATGTTATAATCCTCATGAATCTCCTAATTTCTGGAATAGAATGGTCCAATATGAGCGCAAAAGTGGCCAAAACGTGCCGGAACTTCTTAGTACACATCCAAAAAGTGAACGAAGAATGCAAAATATCCGTGAATGGACTCCAAAGGCTGAGAAGTTGTACGATATTGCCGGTTGTGGTGGAATGTCAGTGTACAAAGACATGTTCAATAAATGGTGAGTCGATTTGGGACTATCGACGTGCCCTAAAAAAACACCACCAAAACTTGTGTATATAAATTATTTTAGATCTAATTCTTTTCTCCATCAATGACTGAAATGATTGGAAATGTTGGATATCCAGTCTCTTTAAGTTGGCCTTTGTTTCTTCCTATTGGTCAGACTGCAGTTCAAAAAGAATTGACAGAATTATTAGTCAAATTGCATAAACCATATTTGGAAAAGCTGTTTACCAAACAAGAAGATGATGAGATGGAAACCGAGTTTTTAAACGGTCCATTAATGTTACAATTGTTCATATCGAATTTGAAGCTATTAGCTAATCATTCCAGTTTATTGGTGGATCATTTCATGTCAAAAAACATGTTGTTGATGGACTCTAAACCTAATATTAAGAGTTCTTCGGCGAAATATCTATGTATTGATGATCTTTTGAACAGATTGACGGCGAGAAAAGAATCTCGTACAATTATTGTGACTGCTGGAGATTCAAGAGAACTTGATTTGATTGAAGGAATTCTTATTGGTAAGAGAGAACTTCAATATTATCGATTTAGTGGTTCTTCATTATATTATGATAATCATGGGTCTTTTGATTTCAACAAACATTTATATCGTACAGAGGTTTCTGAAGTTGATAATGGGAAACCTGTTCATTCAGAAGATTATGTTTCACGAATTTCAAAGAATAGTCCATTATTTGCCAAGATGGAGCAACAAAAAAGTCGAGTTGTTAGTGTTTATTTGATTCTTTCAAACCAATTACCTAATTTGATTCAATTTGAAGAATTGAAAAGTGATCTTGTGATCTCTTTGGATCCTCAATTACAACAGAATTTCAATATTCCTGTTATTAAACCAATTTTCTTGAATGGAATAGAACATTTCGATTTGTTGGTTCCAAGAATGCAATCTGAATTCGAACGAAATCTTCAATTGGCTAAATTGGTTCTTGTTAATAGAAATAAACCAAGTCATATTGTTGATCTTACACAACTGGTTGCTTGGCTTGAAGGAACTCAAAAATATCCATATGAAGAAACTTTTATTTTTGATCGTACAACCAATGAAGAAGCTCTAGAAAGTTTGGAAAAAGTGGATTTAGAATCACTTTATGAGTTGGAAAAGTATCAATTCTATAATGACGAGTTTTCTCCAAAAGAAAATACCAAAAAGATCAAAATTGATGAAGAATCTAATGATAAATTGACATATCATCAATATCAATTGAAACTCGGAAAATTGATCTACGGTAGATATCAAGAGATCGAAAATAATGCTGAAAAGATTCGTGGGTTGCTGGCCAATGTTCACGAAGACGATTCTTTAAGACAAATAGCTTTGGAAACTACAGTTGCTGAGATTGGTGAGAAATTCAATAAATTACAAACTTCAAAAACAATGGCTACCAATTTACAGAAACAGGTAACAAAATGTACTGAGGATGTTGAGAAGTTTGAAAATCAAAAGACCGTACTACAAGAACGAGTTGAAAAGTATAAAAATAGAACAGAAATAGGAGCCAAGTCTGAAGAATTAGATGCTCAAAAATCCAGAATTCAAGAACTACAAGAAACACTATCGAAACTTGAAAGTCAATATAATGATATTTGTTCTGAAAATGATGTATTAAGAGTGGAATACCAACAGAAATCGTCCCTGGCAGCAGAAATGTCGTCAAAATTGATGGAAGCGAAAAAATTAACAGAAAAATTGGGCAGCGAGAATCAAGGAGAGTTCCGTAAGGTTCAGCGAGCGAAACTTGAAGCGGAAATTGAAACGTGTAAGAAACAAAGTGTCTCATTAGCCAGTCAGAACACGTTTCTGGAGAAATATATCAAATCTCTCGAAGCAGTTGCCAAAGAAAAAGGTAGCGTGGGCCGCATTCGCGCGAGTCGCAGCAGTACGCCATATCAATAAATCACATGGACATGACAAACTGAATTCCAGTGATGTGCTCATTGTACGTGCCTTTCACGACAGCCAGCTGCCGATCCACATCAACTGGAAATTCGGTTATCTTTCCACCTAAAGTGTTGCCCAAGAACTTGGTCTGGGTCTTCAAATTGGTTTCAAACTTGATCTTGTTAAGGACTGTTCCAAATTTGACACTAACTTTGGTGATTTTCTCTCCGCGTTCAAAGTGTAATCGATAAGTGTCTTTAACCGGTTTCCAACAACCAAACATACATGTATCACCAGCAAAGGTAACAAACTTGATACTCTCAATGTATTTGTTGCAATTCACTTCAATATAATGTATATCCGTAGGAATATTAGTCTGAATCGGTGTTCCAGATTCCTTGGATCCGACAAATGTTGTCAATTTCATGTACGAGGGCGGAGTAGAGTTCATGGATTTGACATATCTTTTCAAACTTGCCTGTTGTTTCTCACGCCGATTTTGTTCCAATTTCTTGTTTGTCTTATCATATAAAACTATTCCCACAGCAACCAAGCCTAACATGTTCCGGTATTGTAATCTGTCACCGAACCCTGATGACTAAAAAATAAATACAGTGCAGCCGTATTATTTTTGCACAGCCGTGGTTTTTGGATGGATTAGTCGATTTGGTTGAAAAATGATCGTATTTCATCCTCAGTGACGACTTTGTTTTGTTCTGCAAATGGTTTGAGAAACTCTGTTAGTTTGGTTTTCACTTTCTCGTATGCATTTATTCCAGAAATTGCATTTTCCACTGGTAATTGACTTAAGTTTCGTAAACCCAATTCAAATAAGGAAGAATCATTATCTTCGTCTTCTGGTGGCTTGTAAGTTGTATCTTCTAGATACATGTGTGTTTGAATTTTCAACAAATCAATCAATGGTTTTGTTTCGGGTTTATTTGTTGACATGAGAGACTTTAATTGATCTTTGTAAATATCTTTTAAAAAGATAGTATAGCTTGTAAGTTTAGTTCTTTTAGTTTCTGTTCGTGCGGTTCTTTCAATTGTCTGTGTTTTCAGTTCATCTTTGAGGATGTTCATCTCATTTGGATATTTTTGAACACATTTCCAACAAATAATGGTTTCAAATGAATCCAAATCAGGAAACCCTTCCAAAGGTAAAATCTGTGGAATATCTGAATCTTTTTGATCTTCATGAGCATCTAATCCTGGTTCAGATAATGAATCCAATAAATTTCCAGTTGATTCCAATTTGGATCGACGATTAACATCTCCTGGTTTCATCCCCATTATACATTCTTCATGAAACCAATCTTCACCACAAGCTTCACCAAAAGCACATTGAAACATATTACTATCATCTGTTGGATTATATGGTTGTTCACATCCACAAAATGTTCCATAATAATTATGATTATAAACATTTGAACTCGATGGAATGTCCAATGTCAATTGAGATTTGTTAATAGTAAGAGGTCTCTTGATATTTGTACGCAAACGACAAACCTCAGCAGTTCTTTCTGTTCCACAATCACATGTAAATCCATGTTTCGTAAATAATTCAACCAATTCATGAGAAGTATGACATTGAATCGAACAAGCATAGCAAATACCCACCGGTTTGCCTTTTTGACGTAGACAAGTCAAACACGCGTATATCTGCTGTCTGATTGGCCCAAGTGAATATGTACACATCTTGGGATCATATGGCATCAATTCACGAGCCTCTTTTTCCAACTCCAATTGAGAATTGATGTAGTCTTGTGCCGTTATAGAATCCATTAAGAAAAGAAAAAAATATTTAATTTGTTATGCTTGTCTACTTCTTCTTGTTATTGACGGTCCAGGCTGATTTTTTCAACTTCTTCGGTAACAGACAGGCTGTGGAACAGTTTGATTACCAAGATAAACAGTTAAACTCCAATTGTCAAGGATATTTATGTCCTGAAACATTTGCTTGCGTGGCCAAACCAGTGGATTGTCCATGTCCATTTCCAGATTCTCAAGAGAAATGTCTGGTTGGAGGAAGTTACGTTTGTATTGCCAAAATGGACAAATCTGATCTAAAGGAGTTTAAAGGAGAAGTTCGAGACTGTAAATGGGTTCAAAAGATGAGTTCATAAATCATTTATTTCTTATTTAATTGCGGTTCCTTGCCGCACTCCACCGTTCCATCCCCACATGTTCCATCTTGATATTGGAAAGAAGTTGTAATACTTCTCCCACATCCCCAACTTGAAAGTTTGTGGGGACATCTTCAACATACACAAGAACCAGTTTTTTGCGCACAGATCCAACAACACGACTCGTTGCAGCAACATCAACCCATTTCTCAGGTCGCATGATCTTAATTGCGTATTTTGAATGTTGGAAAACTGGTCCTCGTTCATATAAAACAAAATCACATGAAAACTTCAATCCAGATTTAACCACATACCCAAGCGTGCGGTAATGGTAATAAACAAGGAACCGAGCACAGAATTCCGATGATGCCATAGTATTGAAAACATCCATGAAATCCTGTTTCATATCCACAGCTCCAATTAATAGCAAAAATAGAACTTCTTCAGGCATCAATTGAAGATACTCCAATTGGACAATATCATCACCTTTAATAAGTTCGAGATCCTCATCACGAACTAATTGCGTCTCTTTAACACGCTCAACATGTAAATTTGCCCGCTTTTCTCCCACTTCGATCAACCCTTGCTGATCGTTGGACACCTTGTAAAAATTTTCCAATTCGTCCAGATGTTGACGTTTCTGTTTGAACTCTGCCCGGGCCCGTCGCCGAAGAGCAACGATCTCTTCATCCGTACGACGACCACTGGCTCCCAAAACACGCCGCCTCGTACGCGCGTACCAGGTCGGCTCACTCCGTGATAGAATACCTTTACCAAAAAAGCCGTGTGTCCATAGAAACCGCATGTCAGCTCCATAGACGCGACCCACCCGCGCAGCAGAGTCAAATTCAACCACAGGCTTTGCGTGGAAATACTGTAACCCCACGCAAGCTGCCGCAATGACCCATCCTAACGGACTGAGAGCAGAAACTCCCAGCGGCAGAGGGTTTGCGTACTGATCGGCATCTCGTCGCTTCATTTCTATTAGTTAGTACTCAGATACCGTTGTAGTCTTTGAGAAATCAATGTGCTCTCACGAATCAAGCAACCGGTTGTGTCATCAGGGTACTTACGAAGGTGGATGGTGAAAGTTTTTCTTTGGATGAAAATTTAAGTGGGTGTGCGCATCGCATGGGTTGCCCGAAAATCTGAGACCAAATAGTAAATTGGTATTAGCTCGTATAATGGATACAGCTCTGAGCTTGATTGATCTTTGGATTGCTTGTTGTTTTATCCTTTTTGTAGTTTGAGTTCAAGGAATGGTGGTTGATCTGTTTTCTGGCTATTAAATGTCTATGTGATTAACTAGCATCCTACAACATCTATTCTTGCTGACTTAGCTCAGTTGGGAGAGCGTCAGACTGAAGATCTGGAGGTCCTGAGTTCGATCCTCAGAGTCAGCAAGCTTTTTTTTTTATTATCTTCATGGAAGATAAGGACTTGAACTTTCAAGATTTGCGACAGCAGTTTGCGTCTATTTTGGATATCTCTACGGTCCTCACAGCATCTGATATAGATCATCATGCTTTAAAGTCGTTGATGGAACGATATGATTCAGACCCTGCCGACTGGTCCAGATACGCCTTCCAAGATCTGTCCTTACCTTATACTAGAAACGGCGTCCAAGATTTTGGGTCCAACGGTAATCTGTTGATACTAGTATGGAATCCCGGTCGTCACTCAGCCATTCATGACCATGCAGGTGCTCATTGCGTGATGAAGATACTCGCCGGCGAGTTGACTGAGGAAATTTTCACTTCGTCATTACAGCTCAAAAAGAGCCAGGTTTACGGGGAAAACCATGTGGCACATATTGATGACACTGTTGGATTACATCGGGTAACCAACAATGGTTCAAAAGTCGCCGTGAGTTTACATTTGTACACCCCTCCATATGCAATGGTGCACGGGTGTCATATATATGAGGGGGGCCAGAAACAATTAGTGGAACTAGATCTGTACAGTCAAGATGGGCAACGTAAGTGACAGTCCTTATTAATATACATAATCTACATTTCTTTCAATTGCTGACTCCCCTAACCCAGTACTCTGCCTTACTTCCTGTTTCACCATAGACTCGTTTCTCGAGTCTATTGATTCTAATTCCCAACGAGTACTCTTCGCGTTTCAGCTGTTCCTTCTTCTCGGCAAGCTTGGTTGCGGCGTATTCCAGCTTTGTGAGATCTGGGCCTCGTTCCATCTTAGGAACAACAGTTTCCAAAAAGTCTAATTCCTTTGCGATCTTGAAGATCTTGTGGGCCATTGCATTTTTCTCTTGAGTTAACTGTTCCAACTGGGTCTCTTCGGGAGTCACCACTTTCTTGCTGGCGGTAAAATGGGACGAGATCCGGACAGGATAGCTAGTTGGGTCTCTGTTTTTAGGAACAACAAGAATGTCGTCTTCGGTCTCATTGGTTGTCTCGAAAGTCAACGAGTCAATGGAGTTCTCCCGAACAGGTCCTTGCGCTAGATCCGAGACAGAGCCGTTGAATTTGTCGTACTCGAGCTCCAAACTTGAAAACATGTTTATTTATTATTATTTATTTTTTTTCGCGTTATATAGTAGTGCTTAGTGTCACGGTAGCGACAGTGACAGTCGAAGTCACTGTGGTAGTTTCAGCAGATCCAGAAACACCATCGTCATAGTAGACGTAACACGTTCCATCGGTGGTCTCAGTGGTGTAAGCAGTGTAGGAAGCAAGGGTGGAAGGTGTCAGAGAGGTGATTGATGGGGTGGTGATAGAGGAGGATGGGGTGGTGGAGGCAGTGGTGGAGGCACTAGTGGAGGTGGTGGTGGTGGTAGGAACACTGGTCGAACTGCTCGAGGAGGTCAAGGAGGTCGATGTGCTACTACTGTCTTCCTCCAAATCCGTGGACATCACAAGATCTGCTGTGGTAGCACCGGAAGTACTTTCACTGGTATCACTGGTTTCAGTAGACTCTGCTTCGCTAGTAATCTCGCTCGAGGAAGTCACAATGGTACTCGTAGCAATACTAGTACCGGTAGTGGATCCAACACTGTTGGTCAGAGGAACCTCATACGAAGTCGTATAAGTCACTTCGATCACAGTGGTAATTGGAGCTTCAGTGCTGGTATAAATCTTCTCCAGCATGGTATAAACCTGACCGTTAACAGTGGTAGTAATGGTATTCTCAATTGTACCAGCTTCCCTCTTGTTAAAGACAGGAAGAGCCAGAGAAGAAGCGATTAGAGCAAGGAAGACAGGGGTCTTGAACAGCATAATGAGTGACTGTAGTTAGTAAGTAGAGCGGTTTAAAGTTAACATGGTCAAAGAAGCATATTTATAACTGAGGGGGCTAGTTAGTTATTACCATGTTTGGCGAAACCCTAGTCGTAGAAGGAAATTTAGATCCCCGAATGGGACTAAAGCTTGGGCTCTATATAATCGATTGATGGCTAGATGAGATTTTTCCGAATCTGGATATAGTGGTGTACGGATGTGTATTTTTAGGTGGGATGCCCACTTTCGGTTAAAAAAAAATAAGGTGGTTCCATGTTGGGATAATAACGTACGATCTGGCGGGATGGAAGCATAATTTTGTTGAGCAGAAGCGAACACCGAAACCGTCAGATGTGTGATAACGTTTTCGATGTATCCCCGCTAAACCCCAAGATTATTTAAAGCATGATCTGGAGCTTGCTTGCTGCGACACACCACGCTT
This sequence comes from Ogataea xyloterini, assembly GCA_030573155.1. Classification (NCBI taxonomy): domain Eukaryota; kingdom Fungi; phylum Ascomycota; class Pichiomycetes; order Pichiales; family Pichiaceae; genus Ogataea; species Ogataea xyloterini. Next base: position 1,250,082 of record JAJMCS010000002.1, on the reverse strand, counting down.
TGCTAGCAACGCAGTAACCCCTTCCAGCTGTGCTGTGGGATAAATAAATGCCTGGGAGGGACAATTTGCGAGGTTTCCGATCTAATTATTATGATAGTTGCAATTTTTTTCGCCTTTGCTAAGCTGCAAAAAAATAAAATCCCTCTTATATCCGGAGGGTAACAATAGAGCTATCAATTCCTATTGTTACCCCGTCCGCATTGAAATCTTGTTTCGAATCTTCCCCAATTGAACGCCCGTCCCCCTTTCGATTGTAACTAAACACGGGCGTGTCTTACTATTGCATTCTATATGACCGATCCCATCAAATGTCGGACTGTTCGGATGACAACTATCATGCGATTTATTTTGCTTAGCTAGGTAATGAGTGACTCTTGCCTTATCCGTCTCGTTCCGATATGCCCTTTTAAACTACACGGCAAAAACATGTACCCCATCGGACTCCCTCCGCTATAGTTTCTATTTATCCAAACACCAACATCCAGATAAAAGAGGTTCCAAAAGAAACAAATGAGGAGATGTTTTGTTTTGATTGCATTTTGACATGCAGCGAACAAAATTCATCCCTCTTTCTGACGCTACATTGCTAATAAAGTCGTACTCCGCATCACATCCAACGTACATTTAAATACTGCTCATCCCCAGCAGTCGATATTAACGCTCTCATCGAAAACGATCCGTCTCCCGCCATATTGTGATGCCATATCTGGGCCCCAGATCTTTTGCCACCGCCCCTTTAACAACAAACAACCTTGCTTATCTTAATGACAAACTTCTAGAGTCACAGCAATCATCTACCGCCTCAACAACCTCCAGTCTAATCTCCTCGCCTCAGGAGGAGACCCTTTCCATCTCCACTCCTTTATCTACAATCTCCAGCGCAAGCTCAATTACCGACCTCATTCCGTCTTCTACTAGGCGTGAAGGCGACATATATAATTTGGAGAATGACGATAACAGGACAGTTGTTTTTGAACATGAAAACATGTCCGAGACTTCGGTTTCCACCATCACAGAGTTGAAGCCAAGTCTTTTGCGGAAAAAGTCTGGCGAACTGATTAAACCCTCTTTGAAGCTGCCTTCTTTGAAAAGGTCCAGTTCAATGCCTAACGCTAAGTCCGTGAGATTTGCCAACAGACTAGAAGACATCAAGTTCTTCGATAAGTTAGAGAAACCAACAGCAGTTTCCGTGGAAACTTCCCCAGTGAGCTCGCCTCTCAGCTCCCCCCTACTAAATCCCTCATGGGACTTCCATAGCATGTCAGATGATGACGATTCAGAGAGCGATTCGGACCCTGATGAGTATTGGGAAATCTTACATAACGACGTCCCTCATCATCCTAACTGTCTCAACTTTAGCAAATTCAACTCCGATAAGCCAATTGTGCTAGAAAGCTTGAAAATGAACTCCACCAAAAACTCGTTGATCGGGTTTGTGTATGTTCGGAATTTCGGCTACGAGAAGAAGATACTCATTAAACTATCAAATGATAACTGGAATAGTTTCATTGAAATCGACAATGCAAATTACATCTCCTCAAATCATATCTTTCGGTATTCCAAAGTAGGAGCTTCTTACGATAAGTTCTCCTTCATTATCAGATTGAATAACATCTGTCATTACAATTCGCAGATGAACTTGAACTTCTGTATTAAGTACCAGGTCAATGGATCTGAGTACTGGGACAATAATAACATGAAAGACTACAACGTTTTGCTCAAGAGAATCAAGAAGAGATCCGTCAGGAAGGACAATCTTGATTTGGACGATATTAAGTTCAAACTAAAAACAAATCTCAACTTCAACGATTCATTCTCCACATCAACTCAAAATCATGGTCATTTTGGATTCGAGCCTAGAAATTCCAAAAACTATTTATTGCGCAAAGTCAATTCAGAATCGGCCATTCCCACATTAGCCTCCATTGCATCATCTCCACCGCTCCTCTCGGCTCGATCCATGTCTAAAGCCCCATCATTCTCAGCATATTCGGGACCACCTTCCGATCCGCTTTACAACAAAATTATTGAGAACTATTGCTTTTTTGGTTCCTCCTCGCATATGAAAAGCTACGAAAAATCTGATTATACAGACTCATTCTGTCCCAGCTAATTAATTGCATCCCCCCCCCCCCAGTTCATTATTGTTTGTGCCTACTACTACTCGCTTGTTGTATTTATAAACCCACTTTGCTGCTCTTGTTAGCTATTGTTTTACTGCTGTTACCCCTGTGTACAAAGACAATGTGCCATACATTAAATAGCAACTACCAATTGACTTTTGTAAGTTATCACAAGTAAACTTGTCGTACTTTATTATTTTACCCGGCCTTTAAAATTCAAGATTAAATCGAGTTCTATTTTTTTGAAATCCTTGTTACTACAAATGTCGGACGATTTGGTGATCTTATTTTCTCAAATCGGGTTTCAAGAATCCAAAGCGCGTGAGATCTTGAAGAACTCCAAGGTTGCATCTTCATTGGCCAACTTGATCGAGATTTCTGACCCAAATGTCAGTTGGGATAAGACAAAGGGGACCTTGACTCATCATTTGGCAACCTTATTGAAAGGTGATCAAATTCCAAATCAAGATAAGATCGTTACTGCGATCACAGATGGGCGTCTTACTAGTAACCTTCAAGTCACTGAAGCTTTCAACTATGTGAAGTCTTGTGGAGACGAATTCAATGAGAAAGAGATGGAGAAGAGATCTGGAGTTGGAATTACAGTGACTGATCAAGATGTTGAGAAGATCATTAGAAACTACATTGAATCAATCAAAGAGGAATTTATCACTAATCGATACAAAGGAGTTCCAAATATTCTAGGAAGTGTCAGAAGTCTTCCTGAACTAAAATGGGCTTCGCCAGCATTATTCAAACCTACTGTTGATAAATTGGCTTTGGAATATCTCGGACCAAAAGATGAAAGAGATGTGGTGAAGAAGGAAAAGAAAAAGAAGGAACCGTCCAAAGTCAAGGTTGAGACCAAGGAACCAGAAAGAAACATGTTTAGTGAAGGTTTCCTTGGAGATTTGCATAAACCAGGTGAAAATCCTCAGAAATGGCCTGAACTCATGAAAGAGCATCTCGCAGTCACCAAAGGAAAAGTTTTCACCAGATTTCCTCCGGAACCAAATGGGTTTTTGCATATTGGGCATTCCAAGGCCATTATGGTGAATTTTGGATATGCAAAGCACAATGACGGTGTTTGTTACTTACGTTATGATGATACTAATCCAGAAGCTGAAGAACAAGTTTACTTTGATTCCATTCTTCGGTGTGTCAAATGGCTTGGATATAAGCCATGGAAGATCACTTATTCTTCGGATTATTTTGACCAATTATATGAATTGGCCGAGAAATTAATTACCTCTGGTTATGCTTATGTTGATCATTGTACTCCAGAAGAAATCAAGGCACAAAGAGGTGTGAAACCAGATGGAACACCTGGTGGAGAAAGATTCCCTTCACCATGGAGAGATAGACCAATTGAAGAGTCTTTGACCGAGTTCAGAAAGATGAGAGATGGTTTCTACTTACCAGGCAAAGCTACATTGAGAATGAAACAAGATATTAATTCTCCATCTCCTCAAATGTGGGATCTTATTGCGTATCGTGTGTTGAATGCGGAACATCAGAGAACTGGAGATAAATGGAAAATCTATCCTACTTATGACTTCACACATTGTTTGGTTGATTCCTTCGAGAACATTAGTCATTCGCTTTGTACAACAGAGTTTTATCTGAGCAGAGAGAGTTATGAATGGCTTTGTGATGTTTTACATGTTTATAGACCTGCACAGAGAGAATATGGTCGTTTGAATTTGACTGGAACCATCATGTCTAAGAGAAAAATTGCCAAGTTAGTTAATGAAGGACATGTTCGCTCTTGGGATGACCCAAGATTATACACTTTAGAGTCGTTAAGAAGAAGAGGAGTTCCTCCTGGAGCAATTTTAAGTTTCATTAATACTTTGGGAGTGACCACTTCCACAACCAACATCCAAACCACAAGATTCGAAAGTTCTGTTAGAGCTTATCTTGATCATACTACTCCAAGATTGATGATGATCGAAAATCCATTGAAAGTGGTGATTGATAATTTGGATGATGATTATGAGGAAATTGTTGAAATTCCTTATAAACCAGGATCTCCTGATTTCGGATCTAGAAAGGTTCCATTTACCAAGACTGTTTACATCGACAAGTCAGATTACAGAGATTCTATTACTAAGGATTATTTCAGATTGGCTCCTGGACAACCGGTGGGATTGATGAAGGTTCCATTTAATATTAGTGTCAAGAGTGTGGAAAGAGATGAATCTGGGTCACCTATTCTGATACATGCTGAATACCTTAATGATTCTTCAGCTCATAAGAAACCAAAGACTTATATTCATTGGATTCCAAAGTCTAAGAAATACAATTCTCCTGTCAAGATCGATGAAGTGAGAATTCACAACCAATTGTTCCGTTCAGAAAATCCATCTTCTCATCCTGATGGTTTCTTGGCGGACATTAATCCAGACTCTGAACAGATCCTTACTGATGCAATTATCGAGCCAAGTTTCGAGGAAATCAAAGCAAAATCTCCAATGAATATGCCGTTCACCAATCCTGAATTTAGTATTAAAGAGGAATCCGGAAACGAGACTGTTAGATTCCAAGCTTTAAGAGTTGGCTATTTCTGTTTGGACAAAGATTCAACTGATAAGCTGATTTTGAACCGAATCGTCACTTTGAAGGAAGATTCTTCCAAGGATTAGGTAATCAGTCGATAAATATATATTTTTTTAAGAATATTTTTTTTTGAAATATTTTCAGTTGATCTTGCACAATTAAATGTCTGTGTCTGTGTCACAAGATTACGTTGATGAGAGTGTAACTTTTGACTCGTTTGATTTGGATGCGCGTTTAAACCAGGCGATCAATAAGTTGGGGTTTGAAAACCCGACGTTGATTCAAACACAAACGATCAAGCTTTCTCTTGAAGAGCGTAAGGATATCATTGCTAGGGCATCTACTGGTTCTGGTAAGACTGCAGCATATTGTATTCCTATTGTTCAATCTATTTTGGCTAATGGTGGTGAATCTCAGGGTCTTGAGGCTGTGATTTTGGTTCCTACTAAGGAGTTAAGCAAACAAGTTAGTGACTTTTTGGGTCAATTGACCATCTTTTGTGGCCGGTCTGTGGGTGTTTTGAATCTTAATGATAATGTTAGTGATCAGGTTCAATCTCAACTTGTGAATGAGGGTCGTGGGATTTTTGTGAGTACTCCTGCAAAGTTAATTTCTGTGATTGAAAAGAATCGTCAATTAGATCTTTCCAAGTTGAGGTTTTTGGTGATTGATGAGGTTGATCTTATGGTCAGTTATGGATATAAAGATGATTTAGAATCTTTGAGAGAGCTATTAGGTGTCAAATCCAATACCCAAGTTTTTCTTATGAGTGCTACGTTAAATGAAGAAGTGACTGAATTAAAGGAGAAGTTTTGCAACAAGCCAGCGATTTTAAAACTGGAAGATATTGACACCGATAAGAAGAAGTTGGTTCAATATTACATCAAAACTAATGAATTGGACAAGTTTTTATTGGTGTATGTGATTTTGAAACTTGGATTAATCAAAGGTAAGGTCTTATTGTTTGTGAATGAGTTGGATCGAGGATATAAGCTCAAGTTGTTTCTACAGAATTTTGGCATCAAATCTTGTTTATTGAACTCTGAGCTTCCAGTGAACTCTCGACTCCATATTGTTGAGGAATTCAACAAGAATGTGTACAATCTATTGATTGCTACCGACGAATCCAATGCGGAAGGTGAATCTAAAGATTATGGAGTTTCTCGAGGAGTTGACTTCAGGAATGTTGCTTGTGTTCTAAACTTTGATTTACCAACTTCATCAAAGACATATGTTCATAGAGTCGGTCGTACTGCTAGAGGAGGAAAGAGTGGTATGGCTCTTTCGTTTGTGGTTTCAGCTAAAGAATGGGGAAAGCATAAAGCATCAAGTCTTTCGACCGCCAAGAAGGACGAAAAGGTTCTTGCACGTATTGAACGGTCCCAGACCAAGTTGGGCTTCGAATTGAAACCATATCAGTTCAATATGGCACAAGTCGAAGCATTCAGATATAGAATGGAAGATTCTTTCCGGTCGATTACACGGGCAGCAGTGCGAGACGCTCGGTTGAAAGAAATCAAACAGGAACTGATGGCGTCGGAGAAATTAAAACGTCATTTTGAAGAAAACCCTCAAGATCTCGCTACTCTTCGGCATGATAAAGATCTCGCCAGTGTGCGAGCGGATTCACATCTTAAACGGGTCCCTACGTATCTGTTACCAGAAGGTGCCCGTCCCGAAGAGAAAAAACTGGGATTTGTCCCCTTCAATAAACTCAAGAAAAGAGGCAAGAAACGGGGAAGAAAAGTGGATGTTCTGAAAGGTGTTGGAAAGAAGAGAAGACATTAATAGATCGTATCTAGAAACCGTTACTACAGTAAATTTAACCTTTCCACACCTGCCACCCTCTCTCATCAGGCACGTTGAATTTTCAATATTTTCAGTTTTTCGTGTCTTGTTCTAATTATGGCTAAGAAACCCTCCAAGACGTCGGTGGCTGTGCCCAATCCCACTTCTGAGCTTATCTTGGAGACTGGGCCGGAACGCAGCTACATAGTTACAACATTAAAGCCCGAGACTCATGCTCAGCGTCGCGTTTCGTCGACATCTGAAAGAGGTCTTGTCTTACTACTGGCCACCTTCTGTGCATTGATCCGTTTCCGCAATCTTGGGTTCCCCGATTCCGTGGTGTTTGATGAAGTTCATTTCGGTGGATTTGCTAGAAAGTACATTTTGGGTCGTTTCTTCATGGACGTTCATCCTCCTCTTGCCAAGCTGTTGTTTGCTTCTATGGGAGCCCTTGGTGGCTTCAACGGTGACTTTGAGTTTGAAAAGATCGGTGATAAGTTTCCTGATAATGTTCCTTATGTTATGATGAGACAATTAAGTGCGCTCATGGGTGTTGGAACTATAGTGTTAACATACTTAACATTAAGAACAACTGGATGTAAACCTCTTGTGGCCTTCCTCACTTCCTCATTGATGGTTCTTGAAAGTGCTAATGCTACAATTTCCAGATTCATACTCTTGGACTCTCCATTATTGTTTTTCATTGCTGCTAGTGCTTACTCTGTGTCCAAACTTAATATTTCCACTCCTAACACTCTGGACTGGTGGAGAGCTTTGATTATGACCGGAGTGTGTCTTGGATTGGCATGTTCTTCCAAATGGGTTGGATTTTTCACCGTTGCTTGGGTCGGAATCACTACTGCAATTCAACTCTGGTTTTCAATTGGTGATTTGAACATCTCTCCAAAAAGTATCATATTTCAGACCACCTCTAAGCTTGTGGTTCTTCTTGGAGTTCCAGCACTAATTTACTTGTCAATCTTCAAAGTTCATCTTTCCTTGTTGCGTTATGAAGGTGATGGAGCAGCTTTCTTGTCGTCAGCTTTCAGAATCTCTTTTGAAGATTCCACTGTTCCTAAGACCACTCTTGCAGATGTTGGAGTTCATTCGTACGTTACACTTAAACATGTCAACACCAATGGTGGCTATCTTCATTCACATAGTCATCTCTATGAGGGAGGTTCTGGTCAACAACAAATCACTCTTTACCCTCATTTGGACGAGAACAACAAATGGAAGATTGAATTGTACAATGTTAGTGAGGCTCCAACTTCGTTTGAAGCCATTACTGATGGTACCAAAATTAGACTCAATCATAAACTCACTCACAGAAGATTACATTCTCATGATGTTCGTCCAGCTGTTAGTGAGATTGATTGGCAAAATGAAGCTTCTTGTTATGGATATGACGGTTTTGAAGGAGATGCTAATGATGACTTCATTGTGGAAATCGTTGATAACCTATCAGTTCCTGGCGAAGCCCAAAAAACTGTGAAAGCCATTGATACTATTTTCAGATTAAAACATGCCATGACTGGATGTTACTTGTTTTCTCACGAGACAAAGCTTCCTAAATGGGGTTTCGAACAACAGGAAGTCACCTGTGCTACCCAAGGAATTAAATCTCTTTCATATTGGTACATTGAACAAAATGAGAACGAATTTTTGGACCCAGCTACTGCTGAAAAGGTGTCTTACAAGGAACTCTCGTTCTTCCAGAAAATGTCCGAATTGCACAGCAGAATGTGGAAGATCAACAGAGGACTCAAGGCACCACATACTTTTGAATCGAGACCAGAATCATGGCCATTCCTCGAAAGAGGAATCTCATACTGGAAAATGGATGGAAAACAAGTGTATTTGTTAGGAAATCCTGTTGTTTGGTGGTTGTCTTCCTTCTTAGCTATTCCATTTGGTATATTTTTGGTTTACAACTTATTCAAATGGCAACTTGGATATCCATTACCTCAAAGTCCTGTTGTCTACAACTACACCATTAACTCGTTGCAATTTTTGCTTGCTTGGTTTATCCATTACTATCCTTCATTCCTCATGGACAGACAATTGTTCTTACATCATTATTTACCTGCTTTGTTCTTTGGAATATTGTCTTTGGGTCATGTTTTTGAACTACTTTATTCTGGAGTGTTCAAATCTAGAAAATACGTTGCATTGGTCATCTTTTTGGGTATTTTCATTTCGGCAGCTTACATGTTTGTTGAGAGATCTGCCATTATCTATGGTACTACCTGGTCCAAAGAGGTTTGTGAAGCTTCAAAGATGATGAATTGGGATTACGATTGTAACGTTTATCTACGAGATGCCATTCCAAAAGCAGCCGAAATCCATGATGAGTTGTAATGGTAAGAAAATTCAAATAGTTAAAATATGACATAAATTAAATCACTAAGACATAAAATCACTAAGCTCATAATTTCCATCAAATGCTCTTTTCATCAATCAACTTCCTCAATTCTGCTATTTCAACAGGCCCTGTTCGACAACATCCCCCAATGATGCCCATTCTTTGTATATGACCAAGTTCCATAACATCTTCAGTAAAGTTACTTTTTTCACCTTTCCAAATCTTCGTTTCTCCATCATAAGATTCTCCTGAATTTGGATAGCAGATAAGTTTCAATTTCGACAAGTTTTTGGTGTCTCCTAACAACTTGTTCAATTCTGAAATCACCATTGTAGCAGTTTTTATACTACAACAATTAGCACCAATAGCCACCAAATTAGAAGAACAATTTTCATCTAACCATGTTACCACGGTATCCAAACTTGTTCCATCTGCAATTTTAAGATCATTAACACTTAAACTCAAATACCAAGGCTTTTTATTGGTTCCAATCAACTTATTGATAGCTTTAACCTCCAAAAACGATGGAATAGTTTCAAATGCAAGTAAATCAACAGCTGAACTTTCCTTTAAACATTCAAATCGTCCAGAATGAAAGTTGACAAGTTCTGCAATACTAACATTTCCATAATCACCTGTATATTCAGATCCATTGGCTAAAAAAGCGCCATATGGACCTATTGATCCAGCAATTTGGATCTTACGTGTTCCATTATATTCCGATCGAGCCTTCTCACACAATTCAATTGCATGTGTATATAATTCGGTTGGTTTGAATCCACGATCTTGAATACTTTGATCACACAATTGATATGTCGATGTCATAATGATATCAGCGCCACTTGATAGATAATCCAAATGGATTTGTTTCACCACATCAGGTGAATCCAACAAAGCTCTTCCTGACCATAAACCTCCAGATACATTGACACCTCGTTTTTCCAGCTCAGTTCCTAAAGCGCCGTCTAGAAGTAGCATGGAAAATAAACTTGAAAAAAAAATATTTATATTATTACCCAATTATGTACTCGTTGACAGACTTGGATAATTTTCCTAGTGAATATGATCCATCTGTTGATCTTGAAGAACTATGGATACAAACTAGATTATTGGTTTATGAATTTGTGATGGATAACGAATTGAATGTGTCTTTAGAAAAAGCACAGAAATCAACTTCTAAAATACAACAATTGGCGTTCTTGGTGGAACTAATGGAGATTGATGGTAAACAACAATTGAAATCACAACAATTCATTGATATTTTGACTAATCAAATGGATTTGAATCTTATTCTTTCCAATAATTCTATCAAATTGGCATTCTATAAAGTATTGGATTACTTTATAAAGATCGACTCCAATCCTAAATTACTTATTGATCTAGTTCATTTGGCAAGCCAAAATACTACTTTAAATGCATGTTTTCATTATTTACATTATCTCACTCTCCATCAGTTGTTTCAGCAAGGGAAATTCCAAAATATTGTTGAGATAGCTCCGTTATTGGAAAAACAATCCAAAATTGACCCTACCAGACTTTCCAAAGATTTGGTGTTTGATTCAAATTGGATTTTGGTTAAATCACATATGAATTGTGGTCATTATGTTCAAGCATACGCGTTTTTTCAAATTCTGTTCAAAATCCCAACTTTCAAACCAAATTCCATCCTCCAAACAATATCCAACTTATATGCCATCAATATCATTCTTTTGGGGATATTGAAAGACCCAAATCTTGATAAATATAGCAACTTCATTAGCTCCCATCATATCCATCTAATTCAAAGCTATCAAACTTGTCAAACTAAACATTTCATGGAAATGGTTGAAATACTGGAGATCCAACATGACTTGAATCCACAGGTTTATAAGGACTTGAAAATCAAAATGCACAAAAGAATCATCGATCTCAGCTTGCAATCATATAAATCAATTAGTTTGGAAACCGTCAAGACCAAAATCGATCCTGATGTATCCACAGAATTCCTTCGAAATATTGGCTATCAAGTGGAAAATGATATAATCATAGTTCCACCCCCAGCAAAAACAAAACACCAAGTGGATAACAACACTCTCATTGCTTCCATTCAATCACTGGATCAAATTATCACCAGATCCAAACAGGATACTCAGTTGAAAGAAGCACGATTATTACGCAAACAACGAAACTCTGTAGTTTAATCCAATTCGCCATATGTTCCACGTCTCTTTGTTGTATCGTACTTTCTGACAATACTTTCTTGTCCTTCGTCTTGGGAAAATGCAAAACCACGTTGTTTCCGCATTCTATGGACCTGTCTGACCTTACGTATGGTCTTTTGGAATGATGAGAATCTTGGCTTGTGATCTTGAATCTGATACTTTTGAATCTTTTGAACTTTATGGTAAAACTCAGGATTCCATGTTCGTTTGTAATACTTCCACAAAAGATCTCTCATCAAACATAACACTGGAACAATTATGATGGTCATCCAATATGTTAAAGAACCAAAAATCCTTGGATCCGCTCCCCAGTATTCTTTGGAGATTCCAATATGAGGAGCAATTGCAACATATAATGGTAAAAGAATGAAAAGAAGAGTCAATGAACCTGGAATGGCAATCAAGGTGAATTTCGTCCATTGCGAAGATATCAGAGCTGCTTTTCCTAAAGAGGTCACCAAACAAGTGGTATAGATAGCCGCTCCGAAAGTCCAATGATCGACAATCGATCCATCACTTAATTGATTTCCATATTTGTAAATGTTGATCAAGGAAATGTAAATGATGGCACTATGATAAAATCCATTGACAGCCCAAGACCAGAAGATTTCCACATTGAAAAAATGACCCGCCTGTCCTATTTTGTATAGCTCTGCATATTGATTCAACATATTGGCATTGATATATTGGTCAAAAACACCAATAACCAATGGAGGAAGAACAAGGAAGATCACATTGTAGAATGTCAAAGTCCATGATTCCACCACCGATTGACCACTGAAGCCATTGCTGAAAACATACCAGAATTGTGTCATGTAGAAGGTGATGTTCTTGTAGAAGGAGTAAAGAATGGCAAGAGATAGACGTTGATAAGACCACGAACCATGCACCAACAACAGTTTCTTTAGATACTTGAACTGTCCAATTGCAAAATCTGCACTTCGTGCAGCTTGCATACCTTCCATTCCACTGATACCAACACCAACATGAGCAGCTTGAATCATTGACACATCGTTAGCTCCGTCTCCAACAGCCAACAAAAGGGCTTTCTTTTTCCGTTTAACTAGACGGACAACCAATGCTTTCTGTAGAGGAGAAACTCGACAACAAATCACTGCTTTACAAAGCACAGCAATCTCCAACAATAAATCTTCTAAGTCAGGCTCTAAAGCAAACGTTAGAGACTTTCCATCAATAACCAAAGCAAGAGAATTCAAGTCATCTTCAGACAACTGATTACTCCGTAAGATTTCCGCCTTATCCAACAAATTATCTCCAGTCTCCTGTTTGGTTTCTTCATTCACAATTAACAAGTTCATATCTTCACTTAACAACTTGCAACTCATACCAATATTAATGGCAGTCTCCTGTCTATCTCCAGTAAGAACCCAAACTTTGATTCCAGCCTCTTGTAGAACTTGGATTGTCTCTGGAACACCATCCTGTAATTTATCCTCAATTGCAGTGGCTCCTAATAGAAACAGATCCTTCTCAATCAATTCAGCGGCATCGTCAAGTTTCTGAGACCGATTATCTAAGCTGGTCGAAGCTTTATTGTAGACTTGACTCCATTTCTGGTACTCTTCTTCTGGAATGACTCTGGTACCAATACAAAGTGTCCGAAGTCCATCAACGGCAAAGTCTTCCAGATGTTTGGTAGTAGCTTCCACAAACTCATTGTCATCAGAAAGACGAGACAGAATCACAGAATCTGCTCCCTTCACATACAATCTGACAAGACCATCAGGACACCGGAAAATTGCACTCATCCGTTTTCTGGTTGAGTTGAATTCACAAATATTCAATAATTCATAAGTCAATTCCTGACCATCAACTTCCATGCTAATACTGCTAGGTTTCCGAACATTGAACTTGTATCCCAACATTGCAGCACCATCAACCAAAGCACCTTCATCTGGAGATGCTGCTTGATACTTGATTGTATCTCCTCTCACCTCAGGAATCACTGTATGACATGCAGCCAATAAAGTGAGAAACTCGTCAATCACTTTTTTGTTTCGATGTTGCTTTCTATCAATATGTAGTTGATCAAAAGTATGATATCCAATCTCAATTCCCTCAGATATAACAGCCTGTTTATCTTCGGGGATCTGTGCGATGTAACAACGACCTCCAATGGAACAAGTTTTAAACTCCATGATGTTTCTTGTTAAAGTACCTGTTTTGTCACTGAAAATGTACTCAATCTGACCCAATTCTTCAACTAAAGAAGATGTACGCACCACTGTAGGAGTATCTGTTGGAGCAAAATACATGTCGAGATCCGAAGCAATCAAATAAGCTTGATAATACTTGATCACCTCGACTGTGACGAACAATGAAATCGGAACCAGATTCGAGAACAGGACCCAATAAGTAAGAAGATCTGCAAAAAAGAGTTTGAACTTGCTGGTTCCTTCCAAATAAAGATATCCTAAATGGTTTTTTTGAAATGCAATGGTGAGAATGTCTCCAATGGATGAAACCACTGAAAGAGCTAACAGAATGCCAAAAAGAGCAATCACTTGTAAATTGATGATTCTCTCAACATCTGTCTTTTTAATTGGAGCAGCAGTGGCATTGCGCATTAGTTTAGTCTCGTGACCAGTGAAAACAACAATTCCTTGTATCCAGACAGTATTTTTCAGAGTTGCTCCTCTCAATAACAACTGGTCTGGGCTAAGAGGAATCTCCCTTCCATCAAGATACAACGTGCCCTCGTACGTGTATAAACTGCTGTTTGGACGTTCGCTCATGATTTTTCCTTGGCATCGCACCAAATCTTGAGGACCCATTAACCCTGAGGTTTCTTCTTTACTTTGCTTGATTTTCAGGTTAGTTTCTCCGTCCAGATTGGCTGTTTCGATATAACACAGTCCTTCAGGTTCTGAAGAGCTCAAAAGAATCAAATCTGCAGGAAATGGATCCTCATTTTCAACCTTAACTATATCACCAACTTTGACATTGATCCATTTCTTGGTGACATATTGACCCGAATGGATATCCAGGACTTTGATTTTGGACCGATTCAACTCATTATCGGAAGAGTTTCTTTTTATATCTTCTGTGATTTCCTTAACAGCAGAAACAAGTAACACAATCATTAAAGTTCCTATGGTGGTGTATCTATTAGTTGGTGAAACGGATGGAACTTGTTGAATGATGGATGTGAACAAGAAGAACAGATTGGCATACTTGGAGAACTGTTCGAACAAGAATTTTGGCACAAATGTAGCGAAATTATACTTTGTTGTACTGATGTGGTTATCATAATATCCAAAACGAGCATTTGTTTGTGGATCGTTGATATAAATGGTCCGTGGGCTTGTGTCATCATCATTTGATCTTTTGGACAGATATTTGAGTAAATCGAGTCTTTGATACCACGGTAAAAGGGGTTCTGAAGAAATAGGAGGCTGAATATTGTTATTTGTCTCTTCCACGTTACTATAAGGAGTTCGTCCCATTTTTGTTCTCAATTGTTTAACAACACCTTGAATCCCACTGGCATCTTGGGGTCGATACAATTCACTCTCATAATCGCTCAGAATGTCAGAATCGAACGGATTGTCCCTTGAAGCGCCTAGAGACGGATCGTGATCACTCGCCACGTAATCAAACTGACGTGACGACCTCGGAACAGGGGCAGGATTGGTGTCAGTAAATGGGTCTGCGGGATCATCAAGGTCAAACAGATCGACAAGGTCGGTATCGGCAAGATAATTGGGCTTGGAGGCCAAATTTTGCGAGCCCTGTTTAGACATGGGAAGAAGAAGGGAAAAAAATTAAACAAGTGGTGGTAGGATCTTTAAATGACAAAGTGTTTAATTACAACATCCCACCATCTACTAAAAACAGTCATCAGTTGACTAGAACATATCTTAAACAATACATTACTGGAATCTGGGGAGAATTAACCTACTTCTATTCTTTCACTCATGTATTATCTACCTATGCCTCAAGACTCAAACGGCCCTTAGGGTTGGTCACCTTCACGCCAATAGCCTTAGCACGAGCCAAAATCTCGACTCTGTTCTTAGCAGAGACATTGTGAGCAATTTCAGCAGCGTAAGTCTTGGTGTGCATGATCAAACATTCCAAATCCTTGACGTTCTTCACCAAGAAAGCCTTGTGGCCGGATGGCATCATGTGTCTGGTCTTCTTGTTGGATCCGTAACCGATCTTTGGCTCACGGATGGTTCCTCTGAATCTTCTTCTGACACAAGAATCAATACCCTTTTGCTTTCTCCAGTTCTCAGACACTCTGTCATATCTGTCGGAGTGGTGTCTCTTGAACTTCTTTGCGTGCTTCTTGACGATCTTTGGGTGTGGGAGCGATGCAGCCATGGTTGATGAAAAGATTATCGTAGAGAATAATTATTTCTAGTTTGAAAAATTTTCTAGCCCTAAATTCCGTCACGTGATAATAACAAAATGAAGGAGAGACAAGTATTAAAGAGAATTGGAATCGCCCCGTCGATCGTCCTTATGCATTATTTTATCGATCAGGACTGCAAATATGAGTCCATCCAACCGGCCTTCGATTCCGATCTGATACGATTGTATCAGATGCATCCTATTGCACAATCATTGGCCAGAGTCAATCCGGATGGCTCGAAGGGTGTGAAACTGCGTAAGTCGTACAAAAACCATGTGAATGATCTTCCAGGAAAACATTCCATTCCTACCGAGAGGACCTTGTCTCCTATAGTGTTTCGCCCCGATAATCCGGACATGGTTGGTCCCAAGATTGAACAGTATCCAATTGATGAATTGAAAGGGTTATTTTCGTTTGAAAAGAGCTCAATTGATGGAATACCAGGATTTGACCCTGCCAAACTTGCCATCGATAATCTCGATTCCTCCGCTAAGAAAGAACGCAAAAGAAAGGCTACTCCAACGACGCCAAGTGAGCCGGACTCGAAAAAACGCCATGTTCAAGTACATTTTAGTTGAATGGGGGATGTTTTAGCATTGGACGTTGGTTGAATGGATTAAACGTGTAAGATTGAGTGGGGAGATTGAGGGAAGGAGTCCGAGAAAGCGTCCTGCTGAGAAAGAGTATCTGGATGTGATCAATCGAGATTTAAATCAATTCAACTGGGGCATAAATCAATTTAAATCATCTCTCAGATCTCTAATATCTCCCTTCCACAAAATGCATCACTCAAGCCCACCAATCTTCACTCTCATTACCAATACAACTCGAACACCGAAACACCCGTCCCATCAATTATCAAATCTCAACCTTCTGCTACCCGCGACGCGACTATAGACGCCCCTTAAATTTTCATGAAAATTTTTTATAATTTAAGCAGTCTTTATTCATATCATTACAATATGCCTCCTAAAAATAAAGTCAAGATGGACCTCGGTTCGTTCCTAGCCGACGAGAGCTTTGGTGGCTCTTGGGCGGACGACGAGTTTGACATGAACACCCTCGAAGTTACTCCTGTTAACGCTAAACATGCAGGAAGTAGAAGCGGAGGGATCGATGACAGAGACTCTGAGAGAAGAGAATACCCTGTTCCAGACCAGGCACCATACACTGCCAGAGTCAACAATCTTCCCAGAGACTCTCTGGATGAAGACATCCAAGCTTTCTTTGCTGACAACTTACAAATAATAGATCCATTTGAGGAAATCCTCGATTTCTACGCTCCTAAAGACCAACTAAGTGGGGCTTTAAAAGGATTTGCGTTTATCACATTTAAAAACAGAAAAACATTAGAAGAGGCATTAAAACTATCAGGACAAAATCTGGGTGGTCGTGTCGTTTATGTCAGCGTTGCAGCACCGGCCAAAGATTCGTTCGGAGGCCGTGGAGGTCGCCAAGCTCGTGTTGATATCGATTGGGGTAACATGAGAGACGGACCACGTAGTGATGCACGCGGAGGAATGCGCGAGCGTGGCGAGCGTGCGCCAGAACCAGATTGGGGATCTGCCAGAGACTCTGCTGCTGAAGGTAGAAGAGAACGGATGCCTAGAAGGGAGCCAATTGCAGAACCAGATTGGGGATCTGTGAGAGACTCTGCCAGCGCTGTTGAAGCACGTCCAGATCGTTTGGGACCTCGCCGTGAGCCTCGGGAACCACGGGAACCACGGGTTCGTGCTCCAGAGCCTGATTGGGGAGCCATTAGAAACAGTGAAGTTGCTCGTCCAGAACGTCCAGAACGTTCAGAACGCTTCAGCGAACGCAGTGAGCGTCCTCCAAGAAGGGAGCGTGCTCCAGAACCAGACTGGGGTGCAGCCAGAGACAGTGTTGCAGAGTCTACCCGCAAGAAGAGTGAGAGTTCTCCTAGAGTTGCCAGACCTAAAAAAGCCGAACCAAATATTGACTGGGGCAATTTCCGTGGATCTGCTCTAGGTCAAAAGAAGCCTAAGGAGAAGGAAACCAAAGAGACCAAGACGCCTAAAGAGAAGGAGATCAAGACCGATACTCCTAAACAATCATCGTTCAACGTTTTGAGTGTGGATGATGATGAGGATGAATTGGTGGCTGGAACTGAAAAATTAGTTGTTGAATAAGGCTGGAATGTTGTTAAATAGATATTCAAATGATTAGACCATTTGTTCAGCGGGTGGTGGTGGTGGTGATTGCTGCTGTTGATTAGCACGTCCGTGTAATCGGTCTTTTCTATTTTTCTCATAATAGACGAGCACAAAATGGTAATATAAGTCTTCCTTATGGATTCCCATGACTCTCCAGAATAGCGAGCTAATCCAGGTAAATTTGCGTGTGACTGTAGCGAATGCTCTTTGGTCGATATCATGAAGATCCGAGGCCTCGAATGGTCGATCGTTGACAATATCCAACATCGAGGTTTGTAAAGAGCTGATATCAGGCATGGGCGGTCGGTCAAAATTGGTATTAGTCATCGGTGTTGGTTCTTCAATAGGACTAGTTAAAGGAGCAGCAGAAGGAACAGGATCTGTAGGTTGATCTGTAGGTTGATCTGTTCTGGATCCTTCCCGTTCAACCTCAGAAGAATATCGACCTAATCTAACCAGTTGTAGACATGCCAACATGGTTTGAGCCTTGAATCTAGTTGATCTTGGAAAGTACAAGTCGGTGACCGAATCCAGATCATTAAAAATACTATCGAGATCACGATCACCATGGGAGTGACTTGAACGGGAGTGGGTGTTACGGTCCTTCATGTAATAATCTCTCTTACACATTGGACAACATCCACGTCTATTGATTAACCAAGGGTCAATACAATCAGCATGGAAAACATGACCACAGACCAAACCACGGACTTCGTCTTCATCAAGTAAGTTATCAAGACAAATAGCACAGATTCCAGAAGTGAAATGAAGATCTGCCGTTTCATTTGCAGATGAGGCAGTTTGTGGAACTGTTTCAGTGAGTTCAATTTGTTCATGTTTGTGTTGATCAACAATATCGGTTTCCGCATGGACAATTTCAATTTGAGTACCGTGATTATCTGTAGTTTCATCTTCATATACCAAAACGCCTTCATTACGATTAATGACATCTTGTTTCCCTCCATTTAACCATTTAGCGTATGATTTCATCGGAAACAGATCATCAACTTCTTCTTGGGTAAGCTTCCGTTTTCTAGAATACCCGTCTCTGCGGGGTCCATGCAATTGACGTCGATGGACCAGAGTAAAAGCAGTATCATGTTCAAAATATGGCTGTAAACCATTCATTGACGCGCGACCAGTGGGTCCGACATAGAATGGGTTTCTGGAGAATTGAGGTGGTGGAATATAAAGTCCATAGCGAGACCTCACCAGATACCTGAAAGTGAAGAAGACAAAGAGGACGGCAATAATCACTCCAACACACAGAGCAATAAAGAACAACACTGTTGAAGGTTTACTTCCAATGAAGCTTGAAGTGTTTGCAGCTGCAGATGTTGTTGTTTCTCTTGCAGAAGCAGTCGTCGTTGACGAGCTCATTATTTAAAAAGGTGCAACAAATTTAAAATTTGTATATCCGATTTACACGACACTTTTTTTGATATGATTACTGTGAAAGCTAAGAGAGACTCATTGACTATTTTTGTTAGTGTTGAGAATGGATCTGGTGTTGAAGATGTTAAAGAGCAACTTGCAGAGATGATTAATAGTACTGGAGGACTCAAATTGGATAATATTCCTGTTCGATTGGATGAACAATCTCCAGTTCCTATACCTTCCTTTGAAATTGACCAAGAATTAGAGACAGACGCAATAGATTCTGATCGAATCAAAGTGAATTCAAATGATCTATTACTGGCAAATTGTGAAGATTTCTCGGAAATTCATAACATATCAGATGGAATGACAGTGGCATTCACTATCAAGAATCAAAACTACAATATAATACAGCCAGAAGAGTAACATAATAAACAGACTTTTTTTTATTAACCTAGTTAACCAAAGCAGAAGCAGTGGCAGACTCGTATTTCCAAGTTGGTGGCAAAACAGCAACAGTTCTGTAGTATCTAGCCAATCTGTGGATTCTAGACTCGATCAAAATCAATCTGAATTTGGAGTCCTTGTCCTTTCTGTTTCTCTCCAAATGCTTTCTAACAGAAACAGCCTTCTTAATCAAGTAGTAAAGATCCTCTGGAATCTCTGGAGCAAGACCGTTAGATTTAAGAATTCTCATAATCTTGTTACCGGTAACAACCTTGGCTTGGTTAACTCCATGGGCATCTCTCAAAATAACACCAATTTGCGATGGAGTCAAACCCTTTCTGGCGTACTTGATGATTTGCTCAACAACAGCTTCAGAAGAAAGCTTGAACCATGATGGAATGTTTCTTGAGTATGGGATAGCCGAAGACGACATACCCTTTCCCTAAAAGGTTAGTTCAACAATACTTATCCAATACATGACACAGAGATTGGTGCTGCGCAGCTTCCACCGCTACAGCCCTAATCAAACGTCTGGTATTGGCCTAGATGCTACCCACTTTGCTGTGCATACGACCCATGTTGTAATGTAGATTGGTTTGAAAATTTTTTGAACTGAAAATTTAATCTCTATTTGCGAACTTTTTTAAATTTGTCACGTGACATTTATATAGGGTTATTTGCCCTGGGTAGCTTTACACTGTTGTTCATTCGACTTCCTGACGCAATTCATCCCAGTCGTCCTCGTCAGTCACCTCTACGAACTTGTTTGCACTCACTTCACTTTTGAACAGCTCCAAACATCCTGCGTACAACATTTTAGCTTCCTGTTTAGCCGTCTGTGGTCGATGATACACAAGCACCAGTGGGTTACTCAACCTTCCATCAGGGAGTGTTTTACAGTAACTTAAAACAATGAACCGTGGCGAGTTATCCGGCAATTGATCGATTAAAGAGTCTATCGAGTCGATCTCATCAAAATCGGGTTCCTCGTATAGAACATCGTATGTTTTTGCATCGATTTGATACACTTGAGCTTTCAAAGATTTGGCTCGAGCACTAGAAATGCGGAATTTGCGCAATTGTTGTAGTGTTGGCGTGGAGAATGAATACAATGACATGATAAGATTAAAAAAATATTTTTTTATATTTAACTCAAGCCTGCCAACTCTGCCTCTTCTTCGGCGGTCGCCCGTTTCTTCAACACCAAATCGTGTCCTGTGACACGTTTATATATATCTTTGACGTCATCGGTTGTAGTTTCAAAGTGTGACGAAGCATCATACGATTTGGAGATGTAGATATGATCTGTAGAACCATCGTCTAGAGGCTCGTACAATTCAGCAATACCCATAAGAACATCTTTGGTTGTTCCAATAATCTTGAAAGCAGATTCCAATTCCAAGTGTGGTTTGTCTGTCTCAATGATGGTGGAAATTATGGCCAGGTAATGGCCTTTGGAACAGATGTTATGAGCAGAGGAAATGGTTGCAATATAAATATCATTTTTCCGACCAACTTGGTTCTGAGGTATGATGATCTGGGCAGAGTCAGCCTCTGAGGTATTTGGAATAGGATGATCCAAAACACACATAGCTCTGATCACTTTCTGCCCTGTGGCCTTAACTTTCTCTGGGAAATAAGTTGGGTCGGCAATTACCAAAGGAGCCTTCGCAGTACCTTCTTTAGTCTTGACACCGACAAATTTACCATCTTCCATTAATATCTCATCAATTGGAGTGTCCAACATGAAAGTTCCTCCATAAATGGCCGACAATCTGGCAAATCCTTGTGGTAACTCACCTAATCCATATAATGGATAAATATAAGGCGACTTACCGTATCTTGCCATCGATTGCAAATACAACACTATTCTGTCATATGTCTCTCTAGCAGGCTCGTTCAAGTAATCATCATTAGACCATAAAGCCATAGCATGTCCAATGAAATCCTTAGTACCTCTTTCAAGACCAAATTTATTGTAAACTTCATCCATGCTGGTTTTGTCCAAATCAACTCCCCCATGGGTCGATTGTTCATCTTCATTATACTTGATGATGAATTCCAAGAAACCCTTCATTCTTCTCTTCTCAAAAAATCCCATCAATGGTGATGAAATGGCCTCCGTTTGTGTAGCAGGAACCTTTGCAATTCTACCCCCACGATAAACATACGAACCAGAAATCTGCTTAAACTCCATATATCTGGTAACATCGGTATGGACTAGAATATTGGTCAATTCCCCATTAGACATCAAGAACTTGGGAATCAGATCAACACACCAATCTCTGTCCTTCCCAAATTGTTCCGCATATGGTTTGCTAGGCTTAAACTTTGAATAAAGTTGTGTCAAGTTTAAAGAGGCGCTCTCGCCTCCATAATAGTCCTGTTTATCAATATGTAACACCTTCTTGCCATCGATGGACAATAGTCCAGATAGAATACACTCGGTCAGACCGGTACCTAAAACTATAACATCATACTGCTCGTCCATCTTATAACAAAATAATAAATTATTCTGATTGTTCTATTTATTGATTGCCTAAAGACCTCTTCCCTTGCCTTTTCGTTTTTAAGGGGGTCGATCGACGCGTCGAAAATAAATAACTACTCAGATCAAGTGTCGATGTTTGAACACTTTGACTCCTCCTGCACCTTTATAATCACCAGCAATTTGTCCCTCACCACGTAATTGATAATAATAACACACCAAACCTTCCAAACCAACAGGACCACGAGCGTGAATTTTGTTTGTGGAAATTCCAACTTCGGTACCAAATCCATATCTGAAACCATCAGCAAACCTTGTGGAACAATTCCAATACACTCCAGCAGCGTCGATACCTGTGAGGAATTGTTCGGCAACTTCTTTATTTTCCGTAATGATGCAATCGGTGTGTTTAGATGAATGAGAATTTATGTGTAACATTGCTTCTTTCACTGATTTGACGGTCTTGATTGCAATATCCAAGGACAAAAACTCTTTAGAGAAGTCATCTTCAGAGGCCAAAACAGTCTGATCTTGATTATCAAATAATGATTTATCCAGATGACAAGTAACACCTGCTTTTTTCAAAGCTTGTTCTATTTTTTGGTAGCCACCGGATTCCACCAACGATTCATGGATCAATAAAGTTTCCACAGCATTACAACCAGCAGGATAATTAGTTTTGGAATCAACAACGATTCTTTCAGCTTTTTCAAGATCAGCATCCTTATCAATAAAAATAGAGCAGATTCCGTCTGCATGTCCAAGAACTGGAATCTTGGTATTTTCCTTGATGTTTCTGACCAGTTCATTGGATCCTCGTGGAATCACCAAGTCGATATATTTGTCTTGTTTCAATAAATCACCAACTTCACCACGAGTACTAATCAATTGGATTGCATTCTTTGGGACTTTGGTTTCTTTATCAAGAATTTCATTTATCACTTTAGCCATAGCTTGGAAAGTATGTAATGACTCTTTTCCACCTTTTAAAATGGCAGCATTTCCCGATTTAATGGCTAGAGCAGTAATATTGGCAATCACCTCGGGTCTACTTTCGAAAATGATCAATAGAACTCCAACTGGACAAGTTAATCTGGTAAGAGTAAGACCATCATCCAAATCAGTTGATAAGGTGACTTTATTGAGAGGATCTTCCAAATTGGAAACATCCAGAACTCCTTCACACATGGAATCATATTTACCATTTTTGGAAAGATCAAGACGTTTAATCAACGAAGAAGAAAGGTTATTCTTCTCCGCCAACTCGAGATCTTTAATATTGGCTTCAAGAATCTCGTCCTTGGCAGCCTCGAGCCCCTGTTTGATCTTGTACAATGCTAATGAACGCTCTTCATCAGACAAAGTCTTCAGTATCGTAGAGGCCAAATGCGCCTCTTTGGCAATCAACTCTGACATCTCGTTATTAGTAATTTCTTGACGGGAAAAAAAACCCTCGTATTAGAAATCTCTACACCAGTAAAGTTATACCATCCCGAGAAACGGATAAACCTAATATTTCCTGGGCATATGCAATGTTGGTTATCGAGGCATTGGTTGAAACGGCTCCTTTACGATACGATATCGTGTAGCAGCGTCTTGGTAAACGCGTCCTAGACGAGGTTGGCAAACACGGTTTGAAAGGAGGCTGGTTCGAAGGTCCGCGATCTAGAATTTTGTGGAGTACCGAAAACGGAAATATAAGACCTAAAAACCACTCATTTCGTCTTTATTAGGAAATTTCATAAGCCCAGATTGACAACGATATTTTTAGAAGTCAGGCACGAATGAAATGAATTAAGTACAAAAGCAATCAACTTGATACTACGATACGCACCATCTCAACGTACATGAATAATGGTAACGTTGAGTCGCTAATCTAAGGGATTGTCGAGGCGTGTTTTTCTATTGTAATCAATTAAATTTCTTTTCAAGGGGTTTCCCCTTTCGGAATCTCCCTGGTGAGAGATCGTGTATGAAAATTTTTCTTAGAAAGATTGCCTGTTGCAGGAGGCGCAATATAAATAGAGCTCCATCCCGGTTGAATTTGTGTTTCAACTAATAAATTAAAAATGCAATTCTCTAAGGTTATCATCGCTCTCGCTGCTGTCGCTTCTGTTCAAGCTGCTAACAACTCTTCTACTGACTCTTCCGTGTCTACTGCCGGTGCTGCTGTTAACACCTACGGTTCCGTTGCTCTTGGTGCTGGTCTTGCTGCTGCTTTGGCTCTCTTGTAAGCAAAAAGTCATTGCTCGATCTAATTTGCGCTTCCATTTGCTAGACACTTTACTTTATTCCGAACCAGGTGGAGCAGGACTATTCTACTTCTAATGGTCCGTTGTATTAATTATTTATACTTGGAGGAAATACAGTAAAACTTGACTCAATATTAATTCGTAAAAGAAATTATGATGCTTAGAGTGGCTCAGATTTGAAATTTGATGTGAGATATAATTTTTCGTCGCGTCGATTTTTATAAACGCGTCATGATTGCTAGAGAATCTGGACTCCTGGGTCTTGGAGAACGTGTACGGCCACGTAAACGACTCCGGCGAGTGGAGGTGGTGAGTCTGTTGAGTAGTGATGCAAGTAGGGAGAGTCTGGAGATGGAGGTGACCAATAGTACAGAGAGTGAAGAAGAACTGGACGATGAGGAGGTGGAGAGAGTTCGAAGCCAAAGAAGTCAGCTGAGCGAGCGAAGCGAGCGGGGAGATCAACATGCTGAGTTGAGTCAACATGACCAATCGCAATCCGGGTCTTTAGAATCTTCACTCCACATAGCTACATCCCAACACTCTACTACATCCCGCGCTATTCCTACATCCACTATTCCCACACACTCTCTCCCTCCACCCACTCTCCCTACAACCTCGTCACTCTCTGTATTACCGCAATCTACACAGATTTCCACCCCAAACTCACGTCCAAATAGACCCCATCCACGAATCCGGGTGGGGCTTTCCAAACGGGCACGTGTCGACCCACTTCACGCCTACTTATCTACAACTCATCCTTCGACGACACAATCTCCACCAGCTCGGTCTCAAACACCAGCGTAGCATCTGGAGGAATCACACCGCCCGCGCCACGCGAGCCATATGCTAGCTCAGGAGGGATCGTTAATTTCCGTCTCTCTCCCACACACATATCCAGCAGACCTTGGTCCCAACCTTTGATCACCTGGCCAACTCCCAGAGTGAATTGCAGAGGTTGTTTCCGACCATATGACGAGTCAAATTCAAGTCCTGTGTCCAACAATTTTCCAATATAATGCATCTTAACTTGATCACCAGGACCGGTTTTCTGGCTGCATTCTGCGTCAGGAACTTTGTGTGTGATTCCGATTTGCACGCTAGCAGTTGCAACAGTGGCAAGCACCAAAATGGACAGTTGCTTTAAATTCATAGTGTAAATAATAATTTATTTTTTTAATGACACCAAACAAACAATTAGAGCTCAACGACCGCACGCGGCTGAGAAACCTTTATCAATCGCCATCCGATCATGTCAACGTTTCACCAATAAGTGAACAACTAGGCCAGGCAAAACGTGGTTTTGTGGTACGGACTCGCGACTTGAAGGATCGTCTTGAAAGTGCAGCTAGCGAGGAAACCTCGAACGATAAGAGTGAGACCAAATGAGGAATAAAGATAAGTAATGGTGCACAAAAGCATATCCACTTACCTTCTGTTACCTCCCCCCACATATTCCTCTCCACATAAAAATTTCTTCCTATTTTTTATGTCTCTTACCAATGAAGAACTTTTGGGTCTTCAAGCCCCAGAAGAACCAGAATTACCGAAAAAACGCCGCACAGTCCATAAACTCACTGACGAATTACTTCTAGGGCCTCGTGGATTGCCCGTTCTCCATCGCCAGCTCAAGAAATACAAATTCCACCATAAAAAGAGCGTGGATCGAAGACGCGACGAATACACTTCATCATACCATTTTGACAACCTGACGCGTTTGTTACATGTATATCAGGTCTGGGGACATGAAATATATCCACAGTACAAGTTTAAAGACTTCATTCCGGTTCTTAGTTCAGCAATGGGTCGAACCGACGCGCGCAATATGCGTAGAATGATGATGGAGGGAGAACAACAACAGACACAGCAAAAGGATCCAGAACCAAACCAGGATACCCCTGATGACAGTTTATTTGTGTCTGATGAAGAGCTGTATACTACAATCGGTGTTGCGCCGGTCAACGAGCCCAGTCAGGAGGAACTCGAACTCGCACGAGAGTTTGGTTTATAGTACTTTTATTACCCGTATTTTTCAATGGCAGATAATCTTAACATTATATATTTTTCGTGACTTTTGCTTCAGTGTATCAAGACAATTTGAAGAGTTGTGAGTGAATTGAAGTTGCGTGTGCTTAGAGTCTTGAAATTAAGCAATGAAGCGCACACGACGCAAGTTAAGTGGACTCGATGATGATGATGGGGGTGATGAAGACGTGGGTGATCTTTCTACAGACGAGGGACATGGACGCAATGGACGGCGAAAGGGGTCGATTTCTGGGGATGAAGAGTCTGACGAAGATGTGATTCGGAGCCATCGCACACGTACGCGTCGCACAGTTAACTATAACGAGGACGTGTTATTAGGAGCTCTAGATGACCAATTAGATGAGTCCATAGAAAATGGCGATCAGGACGACCAAGATCATCATGGAGGACGCAAACGGCGACGTACGCGATCTGGCAAGATTGATGATGATGACTTTGATGCGGTTGTTGTGGAAGATACCGATGAGGATGACTTCCAAGACAACGATTCATTCGACTCGGACAGTTCATTAAGGCCTCGAAGACGACGCGAGCCTGGGTTTATTGTGAAGGATGATATAGACGTGGACGAGGATGATGAATTTGATCTTGCCAAAGAACGAGCAAGACGTCGGCGCAGAGGCCGTGGAAGGCCTCCAAAACGTGAGGTTGACGAATTTGACGACGAAAGCGAAGAAGAAGAATCGTTGACTCTCCAGGACGAATTGAAAGCATTACAGGATGATTCTCCAATCAATTCACCTGTTCAGCGAAATCTTCGTGAACGAAAGAATGTAAACTATCAATTACCACCTCCGATTCTTCAGGCTGACCCCAATTCGATGGATATAGGTCAAAGTCCACGGAGAGGACGTGCTGGAGGTCGATTTGGAGGAACTATGGGTTCTGCTAGTTTCAGTACTCAATTGAGACGTCTATTTCCTACAGTTGGACCTTTTGGAGGAGGAGATGTCCATGCTCTATTTCAGAATGGAGGAGTTCCAGATACATTGACTGCTCTTGGAAATGCCGAAAGCAGCGATTCTGAAGACGATAATGAACTATTCAAACCAACAGATCCTAACAAAATGAACATTGTCACGGTGGACAGTTCGATTCCGGGAAAAAAGAAGAATACTCTTGCTGATACAGATCCTTTAGGAATTGACACTAATATTGATTTTTCTGTTATTGGTGGATTGGATAGTTATATTGATCAACTTAAGGAGATGATCACTCTTCCGTTATTATATCCAGAGATCTATTCCAAGTTCCATATCACTCCTCCTCGAGGAGTTTTATTCCATGGACCTCCTGGAACAGGAAAAACATTAATGGCTAGAGCTTTGGCAGCATCTTGTTCATCTCAACAACGGAAAGTGACATTTTTCATGAGAAAAGGAGCAGATTGTTTGTCCAAATGGGTTGGAGAAGCAGAAAGACATTTAAGGTTATTATTTGAGGAAGCTAAACAACAACAACCATCTATTATCTTTTTTGATGAGATTGATGGATTGGCTCCTGTTAGATCTTCTAAACAGGAACAGATCCATGCCTCGATTGTCTCTACATTGTTGGCTTTAATGGATGGAATGGATAATCGTGGACAAGTGATTGTTATTGGAGCAACAAACAGACCTGATTCTATTGATCCAGCTTTAAGAAGACCAGGAAGATTTGATAGAGAGTTTTATTTCCCATTACCGGATCAAAAGGCAAGAAAAGAGATATTACAGATTCATATGCGTAAATGGGATCACCAATTGGATTCTGGATTTGTTGATGAATTGGCAAGATTAACTAAAGGATATGGAGGAGCTGATCTTAAGGCCTTATGTACTGAGAGTGCTTTAAATTCTATTCAAAGAGCATATCCTCAGATTTACAAGTCCAATGATAAACTCAAGATCAATATCAACAAAGTCAAAGTGATTCCTAGTGACTTTACTAGGACATTGGATAAAATTATTCCATCAAGTGCACGAGCCACTTCGTTAAGTTCCAGTCCATTACCTGAAACTGTGGCCCCATTATTACAAAAACAATTAGATGAAATCTTAATGAGAGCACAGAAAGTGATTCCACGAGATAGACCAGTCTCTTTATTGGAAGAGAGTCAATATGTTGATTATACAGCTTCTCGTCCTGATGGAGGATTTTCACATCAACAATTATTATCGAAATTGAACAGAATCCGAGTGTTCAAGCCTCGGTTACTACTTTCTGGTCATCGTGGAGCTGGTCAAGAGTATATTGGGAATGCTTTATTGCATAGCTTTGAAGGATTCAATGTTCAAGCATTGGATTTCGCCAAATTACATTCTGATTCCTCGATTTCTCCTGAGAACTTGGTGATTCAACTCTTTCAAGAACTTAAGAGACATAAGCCAAGTATTCTCTATGTTCCCAACATTATTACATTCTTGGACGATATTACTGCTTCCGTTAGATCTACAATTAGTGGGTTGATGAGAACTATAAATCCAAATGATCGAATCCTGGTATTTGGAATGATTCAAGAAAGCAATTTATTGGATGAAAATTATTATGATGAATTGGATCAAGTTTTTGGGTTTGATCAAAGAGATTTGGTGGAGATTCATAGTCCAGATGAAACTCAAAGAATCAAATTCTTTGAAAATGTCTGGAAATGTTTCTTATTGAGTCCTACTGAATATAACGAGCTGGATACTCGTCCAAAACGGAAGCTAAAACAACTTCCTAAAGTCGAGATTATTGAGCCTGATCCTCAACCGGAAATCTCAACAAAAAAGGTTACAGAACAAGCTCGTTCAGATATGAGATTGAAAAATGCACTAAAGGTGAAATTGTCTGGATTAATGGAACTATTCAAAGCGAGATACAAACGGTTCAAAAAGCCGGTTATTGAGGACTCGTTATTGGTTCATCTATTTGAGTCTATACCAGACCCAGAAGCAATGTATCAACGACAAGGAGACCGGATTCTAGAGGTAAGCACTGGAAGATTGTACTATAATATTGATTTGGATGTTATCGAAGAACGTCTATGGAATGGATATTATTCGGAACCAAGACAATTCTTACAAGATATTGAGATGATATTGAAAGATGCCACGACTTCTGGCGAGCGGGATCGGATTTTGAAAGCCAACGAGATGTATGCGAACGCTCAAGTTGGAATCGAAGAGATGGAAACGGCGTTTCCTCAGTTGGCAGCAGATTGGAAAGCTGTCAGACAACGTGAAAAGCGCAGGGAAGCTGAATATTTGGAAAAGATGAAAGAACAAGAAGAGTCCTTGGAAGTTGTGGAAAATGGGGGACAGAAACAATTAATGAACGGCGAGGCCGTCACTCAAGAGATTTCTGTTGAACCAATTGAACTTGATGAACAACCAGTGAAGGAAGAACTTGAAAAAGAAGTTGAACAAGTGACAACCAATGAATCATCTTCTGACGAAGAAATTTTGGAGCCAGAGAAAGAGACATTGATTTATTCAGAAACAGACTTGGAACAATTGAAGAGACGATTGATTGAGAAAAGTTCTGATAAGACCATTGATCAATTGGAAAGAATGAATTCGAGATTAATAGAGTTGATTTGGACTTATCGAATGCAATTAGACAAAACTCAATTGATGGTGGAGATCAATCAGCTTTTGAAGTAGAAGTTTGTGATTTGCGTCTCTTGTGCAACTTTCTCAACTTCTTCAACAACTTGACCTTTTTCTTGTTTTCCTGGGACTTGACCTTGGTATAATATTTCATTGTGAATGGAAGAAGAGCATTGGTGATTAACACCCAACCAATCAAAACACATACATTTCTTGGGATGTTGGCCAATTTGTATGTGTTAAAAAGTAAGGTTTTGTACAAATCGTAGCCGTTTTTGATCGGCATCATGTACCCATATCGATAGAATTTAGGACTTAATATCAATGGATAGTAAGTTGGAGCAATATTGGAAACCATCCAGAAAAACATCCACATTGGAATCAAATGTGGTTTTGTAACTTGAAGAAAGATGCTAACGTTTTCATTGACTCCACCTAATGATGAAAGGATCAAATAAGTGACCAACCAGAAGATCAAAAATCCGACTTTTCCTGGGTAAGAAGAATAAATATTGATTTGGAATGAAATCTGAACTATTGTATAGCCCAAAGCAAGAACCATGAATGTAATTTGAGAAGAAATCAATCTATAAGCGACAAATGAACTGTCCTTAAGTTTTGATCCAATTTTCATATGATAAGGTTGGAAAAAAGCGAATTGTAATAAAGATAAAAGATGAAGATAGACCAATCCGAATTGTTGTGGACCTGCGACGATAGGATCCAATAAGGAGGAATCTGTTAAATCGGTAAGTTGGAATTCAATTGGGGTTAATATTTGTTCAAGATTATTGGAGATTTGGTCTTGAGATAATGATGATATTAATGAAAGTGTTAAATTTGGTTGCAAAGTGGTGAAGATGGTTTGAAATTGACTAAAAGCTTTGGAAAAATAGGAAGATGTTCCAACATAATCTCTACCAGTTTCATAAATGATTTCGACAACGTTTGAAGTATTGAAAGAAGTACCATTATTCAAACAATCTAGATAATCTGAACCTGAACCAGGACGAATCAAAACTGATCCCCAGATTTCTTGTTTGTATACTTTTTTCTTTAATATGGAACTTAATTCATTTGTATCATTGGAAAATGTTTGATAAGGTTTTGGAATCCAAGTTCCAATTGGATGAACCAATTGAGAAGCTTTTAAAACATATTGAGATATCAAATCTTGATCATCATAAATCACCCAAAATTCGAAATTCTTTAATCTTTCTGTACGATGATACATTGCACCCCAATAAAGACTATAAATTCCCATAATAATTGCAGTTATGATGAGATAACCTTTCAAGAAATGAAGTATTGTTTTGATACGATCGAATTTGGGGTCGAAAAATCCGATTTTAGTGAGTGTTTCTTTAACATCTTGAGTCACTTGTTTTTTTAAGCTATTGAGTTTGGTTATAGTTGGAGATTTTTCCAATTGTTCAAGTTGAGAATCAGAATCAGAAACATCACTATCACTATTGTATAATCCGGAAATTGCATCTTCATTGGCGTCACTTATTGAACCAGGAACGAAACCATCAACAAGAAAAGCGGATGCTCCTGGTGGAGTTTGATGACTAAATTGTCTGGATATTTTCCGATTTAAAGGATCCAAATTTGAATCTTCTGAACCTGGTTTTAACCATGATGTAAGAGTTGAAGCTCTTCTTCTAAAAGAAAATCCTTGTTTATAATTAGAGTCAGGAGATTTGGGTTGTTCAGTAGTAGATGGA
Organism: Ogataea xyloterini; assembly: GCA_030573155.1. Classification (NCBI taxonomy): domain Eukaryota; kingdom Fungi; phylum Ascomycota; class Pichiomycetes; order Pichiales; family Pichiaceae; genus Ogataea; species Ogataea xyloterini. The sequence continues at coordinate 1,218,588 of JAJMCS010000002.1, read as the reverse complement.
ATAGGAACTTCAGATTTGTTCTGTTTATCATCAGGACGATATGATTTAACTGAATCAAGAGGAAAGTTTGAATTTGATGAAAGTGATGAAACATCACTTTCTTGAATGTATGGGAGTCTAGAAGAATCCATAAGAAAAGATCTCTCTTATCAAAAAAAAAATTAATTTTTTTTTCTTTATGTCAAATAATCTTCTACAAGCCGAAATCCAACGGAAATTCAATGAAACAAACCTTCGAATAGCTTCATGGTTGAAAACTGATGTTGAAAAGATAGTTAAGAACGATTTTGAAAATCTGGCTGTAATTAAACCAGGAAAAGGATTAGATCTATCTAATTCTACTAATACCATTGGAGATTTCACTTCAGGAAAAACTATTAAAAAACCTAAACGAATTCAAGGCATTCAATCACAATCATTAAAAGCATTACAAAACAAAATACGATCGAATAATAGACAAAAGGTCAAATCACAAATACAAAATCAAGTCAAACAACAGATTGACTCTGATGATGAAGATGAAGTGTTATTACGTAAAAAAAATGGTAAAGTATTGAAATCTACATCAAAACGACCATTTTGAACGATAAGTACTCAAATAGGCGCAGATAGTACATAAAATTAATCATCCACTAGAGAGCTGAGTCTCAATTTTTTCCTCACTTTCGGATCCTCATCTGGATCGGATTCATAATGGCTAGCATCGTAAGAACGTTTGATTTCTTTGGAATCATTCAATGAAGGAGTATGGGATTTAGACTCTGTGTTAAGCAGGTCCGAGATAGATGAATTGCGAGCTGTCGTAGGAACCTGATAAATAGGGGTATTGGGAACTTGAACAGTTGAGGAAGATGAAGGTCCAACTGAAGAGGCCACAGAAGTCCTGCTGAAGATGGAATTTGAACCCCCGGTGGAAATAGAAGACATCGAATTGGGATTATGCTGAAGATCAAACACAGACGGGCGCATTTGAAGTATCCGTTGATGGGATGATGGTGTGTTTCTGCGTGAGGTTAAAGATTGAGATGGGGAAGTTCTTGACGAATGGAAATGAGGATGAGGAGGATGCGGAATAGGCGATTGGGGAGCAGGCGAAGGAGGTAATTGATAATGTGGATAATACTCGTTAGGAATTGAACGTGGTAACCTTACTTCAGGGTGAACCATTGGTGCAGTGACATTGGGGAAGGACCCTGTGCGTCTTTGTGCAAATGCAAAATGTGAGGGGCCCGGTATATGTTGATATTGTTGATCCGGGTGTGGAATGTAATGAGGGGGCGGTTGTTGTTGTTGGTGAGGCGCTGGTGCTAATGGGTCCAAAAACACAGACGGATATCGGTTTCTTGAAGAGGATTGGAACGACACCTCTGTAGTATCAGAAATGTGGCTATTATATGACAAGTTTCGGGATTTCTGCTCTATTTCCAGATGAGAGGATATGTGATGGCCTGGGTGTTCATATGAGCCTAGTTGATGTTGGACGTCCTGTAACGGGACGTAGACAGACGGTTGATAATCAACTGATTGGTAATATTGCTCATATGGGGGAGGAGCATGATATATTTGAGGGGTGTATTCTGTTGTTGTTTGTGAGTTCAGTCTTTGATTTGATGACGAGCGTCTTCTGATATAACAAAGAGAAGCCTCGTCCCCCTTTTTGAATCTCCCTGAAGAATGCCGGAACTCCCATACTTGCAGTGAGCTTTTAGTATCGTGATCCTCGCTGTTCGGTGGAGGTGGAGGGGAGCTGTTATCGCACACTTTATGGAATCCATACATGTGCAATTGACGAACGAAGTCACATTGCCGTGCTTGAAGTATCCTGTCAAGGAATTGGCGAATTCAGCACCAGGAAAAAGTGCAAACGTGGTGAAGTCGTTCTGATGAACTCGGCTCCACCATATGAGATGGGCCAATTGAGGATCGTTGAGCATGTTGTATAACTTGGTCACAAAAGCAGACACTTTGGGCGTTGAAGGTTGATCGTGGTAATCTGCGGGTGGAGGTTTTGGTGGTGGTAGTTGTTGCAAAAAAGACGGGAAAGCTGGCGGCCCGTGCGAATTTTGTGACATGGTTGAGAATGAGATATCAGAACACCAGGGCTTTAACAATTGTTGAGCATTCAGAGGGAGAAGAAGTCAAAGATGCTAGCGTGTTTGCTTGTGGCTGAAAGTGATTCTCGGGGGTGTTGTTTCTTTTTCCACGCGGTAATTGCTTCGCTATGTAATTAATCTGTACAGATACTTGGAAAGAGATTAGGATGTAATTGTAAGATGAAAAAGAGCGTAGGGAAGATCTTTGGGAATAAACGGTGAATAGAGGTTTATTATACACCCAACAAGCATCCGACTGAGAAAACTTTTAATAAAGGTAAGATTTCCCAATGCATCACGCTGCTGTGCAGATATGTAGCCCTGCAAATAATCAGTTGCAGCTTAACTGCCAGGGACATGACAATCGAAATTTGATGTACTTTCTTATTCGCGGTAAACACACTATTGTTATGAAGTTGTTTTTTCTGCAGTAGAATGCATCAATCACAACCTCAACTATCTGCCATTCAAGGTAAAGCCTGGCCCTTCAAGTATTGTTATAATCCTCAAAGTTTTTCAGCTTCTTTGTTTCATGTCCGCATTCAGTTGTGATCTGCAAAAAACTATCATACCGGACTTCATTTTATCCAATCAAACTCTCCACATCTTTCAGCCGCTGCAAGATATATTGCTGCAACATGCTAAAATTCAAACTATCATAACGGCAACTATATCGCTTTGGCTAAATACATTCTCTCTTCTCGCCCAAACAAGGTGCACCGCCCAAAAACGGATGCAAAGTTTTAGTCCTTGAAATTCTACAACATTTTCCTTCGCTGAATTGTTGTTCATTGGTCTTGCATCTCCCGCAAAATACTTCTTCCACTCAATAGATTATTGATAACCGACATCTCACTCCAATGAACATCTTTACCCTTCCGCAATTCAGCATCCGTTCCTTCCTCCCATACTTTCCCCACATCTTCAAATTTAACACTGGTACCGTGAATACCAAGAACTTTGGCATTGTCACGTGCCAATAATTCTTTTTTGCCGTGCTTATAAACGAATCTCAGCTCGGGTTCAGAATGTCCTTTATATGTCAAATTCGACCCAAATCCTTCCTTTAGTATTGATTGGATCACTGTTTGAGATGCGAAATTCTTCTCCTCGATGTATTGACATGCCTTGATTGCAAATCTGGCCGCAAAACACCGATCCATCGCTGATGGAACTCTTCCTTGTTGAACATGACCAGGAATGGCTGTTCTACTCTCATACTTTCCCTTGCCACTCTCCTTGATGATCTCCGCAATCAACTCCGTAGTGTATGTTTCTGAAGCATTTTCATTCCGGATAAACATTTTCCCAGACCGATTGCTTCCCTCGTCCTTCTCAAAGGTTTTACTCAATAGTGTCAAATCCTCTTGCAGACCTCTAAGCGTAATCTTATCTTCGGGCGTATACACTGCTAACGCACCAGTCACTAAACCAGTATAAGCCGCAATGTATCCACTATTTCCACCCTGCACCTCAACAACAAAAACACGGCGTCGAGAAGCGGAAGCACTTTGCTTCACGGCATCACAATAATTCACAAGAGTATTCAGACATGTGTCTGACCCTAAAGAGTATTCAGTTCCAGGAACGTTGTTCGAAACGGTTGCTGGAAGACACACCATAGGCATGTTGAAGATCGGATACTGCTGTTTTGCGGAGTCAAGTTCGTGGAGAGATTGATAAGCCTCAAAGCCGCCCACAATAATCAGACCATGAATCTCGTACTTTTGCATGTAGAATGCGACTGTGCCCATATCAGTTGACGGCAAAGTTCTATTCGTACCCAGTTCCGATCCTCCCATATTGTGCCATTCTTCCACATCGAGCCATTCCAATTTTTTCACCGCACCATGTCTGATCAATCCCGACCAACCATTCTGCACGCCAAAAACCGTATGACCTTTGGAAAGACAGTAGAGCGCGGCCGCCCTAGTAGCTGGATTCAAGGCAGCTGTTGGTGCTCCAACATGCACAATTGCAAGATTGAGACGTTTAGATTGGTCTAGAATCTGGGAGCCGTCATCACGTTGCGATATGTCTAAGAAGTTGGCATAACTCTCTTTAAACGTAGAATCACGTAATTCCATCGCGTGATCAAAATTTCTGGACTCAATAGCACTTGCAACGCTCTTGGTAAGTTTGACAGCTTCCATTAAAGGTTGACGAACAATCTTTCCATCCAGGATACCAATCATAGGAGAAGGTGTGTCCACTGTAGTTTCCAAAACAGCACGAACAGCATCCACTCCTTGAAGAGTAGCTAACATTCGATCAAATGCAGAAGCTGTTCCTCCACGTTGAACATGACCCAAGGTGGTGATCCTCGTATCTAGACCAATTTCAACCAAACAATCGAGAACCTGTTGAGAAGTGATAGGTTGAAGTTCATCATCTAAAGCTCCTTCTGCCACAATCACAGTGGTCTTACGACGACCTTTCTCTCTATGACGTAGACACACTCTTTTAAGTTCATCTCGCCAACCATTGGCTTTAGGAGGTCGTTCAGGAATGAAGATATAGTCTGCACCACAAGCAATTCCAGCCATCAATCCCAACCAACCACAATGGCGACCCATGACTTCCACCACAAAAGCTCTCGAGTGAGACGAGGCGGTAGAATCAATGTAATCAACCATCTCACAGATCCTTTCAAGAGACGAATAAGCTCCAATTGTATTATCTGTGGATGCCATGTCATTGTCAATCGATCCGACCAATCCAACAATCGTCAAATGTCGATACTTTGAAACTTGATCAGCAGTCAGTTCTCCAGTCTTCACCAATTCATCCACCAAAGAAGGCCACTCACTTCTGAAAAGATCTGCACCGGTCAATGATCCATCACCACCACAAACAACCAAAGCATCGATACCTTCTAAAATCATGTTCTTGGCAGCTTTCAATCTTCCCCATCTTTCTTTGAATTCCATACATCTTGCCGTACCAATCAAAGTACCTCCAAGTGAAAGCCATCCACGAACATCATCCCAGTCCATTTTTCTCAACAAAGAACCACCTTTCACCAAACCTGAGTATCCTTCATAGCATCCGTACACTTCGCAATTATAATATATACCTGCACGGACAACAGCACGGACAACAGCACACATTCCTGGTGAATCTCCTCCAGAAGTCATCACTGCAATTCGTTTCTTCGTTTCTAGTTCATCCTTCTTGATAATTGCCGGTTCTTTCTTCTCTTGAATCAGTTCAGAAACACTAGTAATTTTGTTCTCCATGACAAAATTTGGATACTGGGTGAATCCAATCCGATTTCCAACAGGATCCACAACATAAAAGTCAATCTTTTCAAAACCTGATTCAATAACGTATCCATTCCGATTACAAATTGCTTTCAAACAGTCCAAATCCAAACTGAAAATGACCAATTCTCCTGGCAAGTCCAAATTCTTATGAACATCATGACTAACTAATCTCACTTTAATCATCATTCCATTGTTGAAATCACCAGTTGGCTCACATCCAATTGATTGTAATGGATAACAACTAAACCAACATTCCTTTCTAGAATCGCTAGAAATCCCAATCAATTCGTTCCCGGAAGAATTAGCATCTTTCGAGAACGTCTTCACCACAGATAATCCGAACGATTTATAGAACTCTAGTAGCGCAACATATTCTTGCGTCTTACTAGTAGTGAATGAATAGAAGTTAACTGATGAAATTAGAGACATATATCTCGATTCTTTTACCAATTCCACCTTATATAACAATAATGGATCAGTGTCATCCTGATCACCTTACCTCGTAATTTTTATATCCTGTACTACTAACACCTAACACCTAACACCTAAGACTACTTCTTAAACAATCCAAAGCGTTTCTTTCGAGGAGATGGGACTTCGGAGCTTGATGTTGTTGCTGTTTTCGTCAAGTTGGTGAATGTCATCGAATGGCCCAATTTAGGTGCCCCTTTAGTGGTAGATTGACCGATTTCACCCTCACTTTTTGAATGAAGCATAGGATGAACTGGAATCGAGCTTCCAGAAGTCGAACTGTTCATTTGTGGTCTCAAATTGGTCTCTTCCAGTTTCGTACTTAATATTAATTCATCTTCTTGTTGTTTGAGATGTTCTTTGAGTTGGACTATCATTTCTCGGGCATTCATCGCCCGGATCATCAATTTCACATCACTAGTCAAAGCTCCAATTTCAACCAACACATCAATAATGGTATCTGAACATGCTGGTGAGTCTGGACTCATTAAATCTTTCAAAGAAGGCCATTGTCTTGATTTTGCACCACCTTTTTTTGTCGATTTTGACTCGCTATAATACAAATGATCCAATAATCCTAAAGCATCGTCAAATGATTCACCAGAACTACTATCATTCTGGAACGGATCTGGACTAGATGTCTCTCTTGAACGTGTTTGATTATCTGATGAGAATGAGTCACGAAATTGGAGTCCTGAACTATGCAAACTTCCCGATTCTGAATATCTTCCGATAGCTTTGGAAGCACGTTTTAATAAAATCACATCCATCATTGAATCATCCAAAGTGGTAAGATAATCTGTGAACTGATCAATTGCCTCAATTCCTGTCTTTCCTCCAGGAATTTGCATATCTTTAAGAATCTGTTTGGAATCCTCCACTAATTGCGCTTCTTTCTTGGCTATAATAACAAAAAGAACCTCTGAGATTAGATCATACAATAGTGGAACCTCGTAAAGCTTGGATATGAGCATCACCTCCACACATGTAGGAACTAATTTCCAATTGCTGCCAACTTGACCGGTATAGAGGAATTCTGAGAACGCTCTGACGGCTTCATTAGGAAGAGGTAAACACAGAGCACGCGGCAAACGTCTAAAATCCAAAACTGCATCGGGGCCATCAGGAAATTCGAAACTGGTCTCCTCTTTAGTAATTTCAGACTTTTCGGATTGAGATAGTGGATCGATGTCTTCCATGTTGGAAACTGAGTATGCTAATCTACTGGTTGGAACAGTAGGAGGTCCTAAAGATGAAAAAGACGAAACAGAACCCATCATTGATTCCTTTAATCCTATAGTCTTTTCAGGCATTGGAGGTTGGGGTGGGAGATCATTTGCAAACAATTGTAAGCCTGGGTTTGGTGGTTCTGGCGAATCAGTTACCACTCTTGGTATATTTGAAGATAATGAGGAAGAAGACGATGTTGATGCGGCAGAGGCACGGCGAAGATTGGATTCTTTACGTGAAATAGTAAGAAAATCACGACTAACAGATGATGTTCTTCCTGAATTTGGCAACGAACTACGTCGTGAACCAATTCCTTCTCTTGATGATGGAAAGAGTGATTCTCGACGTTGATTAGACGAGTTCAATGAACTGCGTCTTGATGCTGGTCCAGAGCCCAATTTTGGAGTTCCAGGGATTGATGACGACTTTCCAGCATCCTGGAACGGATATCTGAACAACGGAGCTCGCACTTCGTTGGGTCTTTGACTTTTGGATGCAACACTTTCTGTTTCTGAGGCAAGTCTACTAATAGAACTTCCTGAGTAATAATCTTGATGTTCATTCAACTCGGCGTAAGCTCTTGCATAAGCATCTGTAAGTAGTTTATCAAACTTATAACCCCAACGTTTTCGACATAGATTCAAGGGAAGTGCCACTGATGAACCATCAGCACAGATCAATTCGAAATCAGAAATAGAAATGGATCTTTCAAAAGCTGCTTTTCCCAAAGCCACTGCATAAGGAGGGAAAACTGATCTGATTGAGTTGGTGATAATTTGTGGAGCAACATAATGCGAATATGCTGCAAAACTGGTGGTTTCATTTTGAAGATGAGGTGTTGATTCTGCTCGTTTGATGTTCCGTTGTGGATGAGGTTTTTCCAGAATGGTCTTCTCCATTTCAATTCCATAAGTATTTGTGAATGGTAAAGAAACCGTGATGCAATGATTGAAATATTGAATACTTGGTAAAGTAGACGTAGTTTCTACATTACCAAGAAAGACGACTTTATGATGAGATGTCCAAACAAATCCTTTGAAAAAACGATGAGACCACGACGAATGAATACATGACATTTGTAACCTAATCCATGTTCTTGTTCTTCGATTGAAAACGTAAAGGGATATGTTGAAATCACCAGGAACGAATCCTGCTAGAATCAAACTATCTCCAAACTCAAATAATGATGGATATAATAGAGTGCTTGGAACCAATTTGGATGGGTTTTTCTCCCAAACTGGATTGATATCACCAATTGAACTCTCTGTATCTCGGAAAACAACAAATGGTTCTAGATTGGAAGATAATTGGCCTGTAAAAACATAAACGGGACCTGAAAGATCTGTAAATTCCAAATCTTGAACTTGGATAACATCGGCAAGCGATTTTCTCAATTCCATATTCTGGATCTCGTCTTGATTAAACTCAGGAACTCGCATTTTAATCGCCACTTCAATATGCCATTTATCATCAACCTTATCATATATATGAGAGATCAAACAAGGTTGACTATTTTCGTCGGCTCCTCCAATGATAGCAAATCCATGATGAGTGGGTAATTGAATCATACGTAGAGAACCTAAAAACACAAAATGATGATCGAATCTTCTTAATAACAGATCGTTTCCGTCCGGCAGAATACAGCTCCATGATAAATCAAACATATCGAATCTCCAGAAATCATTCATAAGGGTCAATTTGTTATTGTTATCAAATCTCATTCCTCCACAGATATAGATGTAATTATCATGAACAAAAGCAGCATGATACATTCTTGCTGGAGGTTGATCAGATTTGGATTTGGTTATCATTCTGGTCCAATTTCGAGTCAATAGATTCAACGAAAACACTTCTGGAGACAAATAATCATTATAATCATGTTTGGGTTCCAATAATCTTGATATTTGTTGATCAAATTCAATTTGACATTGTGAAACTGAGAATCCTGCCTTCAAAGATAGAGGTAAGACAGATCCACCATAGACCACGATTTTTGATCTATAAATGGTACATGATGCTCCAGATCGAACGTCCAACCTGTTAACAGCGTCCTCGGAGTCTGTACAAGGCAATTGGATCCTATAACACTTGCTGGACAAGGAATCCAATGGAGCCATTATATTAAATAGAAATATATTTTAGAAGCAAGTAAGTACGGGGAATCAAAATTTGGGAAGCGGACGACATTTGAAATTTAATTTAATTCTCTTTCAACAACATGCTTCCTTTATATCTTTTAACTTCAGTAAAGAAGCAACCAATTCTTGTTGAATTGAAATCTGGCGAGACGGTGAATGGTCTTTTGGAAAACTGCGATTCATGGATGAACTTGACTTTGAATGATGCAGTGATGGTGGATTTACATGGACAAAACTTTGAAAAAGTGCCAGAGGTTTACTTGCGCGGAAGTCAAATCAAGTACGTGCGGATGAGTAACGACTTGATTGACAAGTTTAAGGACCAAAATAGAAACCAAAATAGACCACGCCAAATGCAGAAAAGACCACAACAAAAAAACGGAAGAGAAGGTAGAGAAAGAGACAATAGAGATAGACGCAATGGCAACAACAGAAGATAACGTTTTCATGATTCATTATAAGAATGGAGACCATCCTAAATACATAAGTGCAAGATTCTGTTCATTAACAGCTTGTCTGATCAATTCTCTGACGACTGCTTCATGACTCAAATCCAATGCTGTCAATTTTTTCAGCACGCCTTCAATGGCCATTTTTGCTTCGGAACTGATGTCTTTTTTCACCGCTTCTTCAAAAACTCCTTCCCAATCTTCTTGAAGACGTCTTTTCCTCACCGGAGAAACCGTCCAAGAATAAAGTGGATCGTATTTCAACACCTCCAAAATATCACTAATATACATGCTATTTGCACGTAGAACTGCAAACACGTTTTCACAACTTTTGCTGAACACTCCATCAGTTTCTGTAATTCCCAATCCATCAACAAGATCTCTTGTTAAACGAAATGGTACTGTTTCCGGAACTGGTAACGCTTTTCCTTGATCAAATGCCACTCCTAGATCTATATGGATAGGTTCACCAGTAGCCTTATCAATCAGGATATTATTGCAATGACGATCTCCAAGTCCCAAAATATGTCCAACTATACTTGTACATGCCAATCCATGGCTATAAATGAGTCTAGACTCAAACCATTCATCAGGAGCCACGAAATTGTTGAAGAAGAAAGTTCTAAAATTGGGCTTGATTCGTTTGCAAATCTTTTGATAGTTGGCAATCCGTCGAGAAGCACTGCTCGATTGAACATTCTTCATTTCTGATCTTGCCAAATCAATTGACATAGAGTCTCTCTCGTGTAAGGGTTTCAAAATATCGTTCAAAGCTATTGAATTTGAAATGTACTCAATGACTCCAGCTCGAGGACCAAATGGAACAACTTTATATGTTCGTATTCTCAATTTCCTTCGTCTGGCTTGAGAATCTTGACTTAAAAGTAAATTGACTTTCTCAAAAACTTGTTCCATGATTCCATCTTGTCGTAAATCATCTGATCCTCCTTTCACAATCATTCGATGTGTTTCACCCGAACTTAGTATAAACTTCAAGATCTTGGGTTGACTAACTCCAGACGGAGCAATTGAAACATTCGAATCAACACTTACCACGTATTTTTGCCATTGTTCCGATCGTGGTAGCTGCATACTAGGAACAGGTATTTTCAATTGAGGAAGTCGTTCAAACCACCATGATGAGCCTGGAATCTTGTTGAACACAAACTTCCTATGTCCTTTAACCGGTTCATTAGCCAATTCAAGACAATGTTGACTCATTTCGTCTACAGCAACAATCAAATCCTTACATTTGGAAGATGATTTCGACCAAACACCTCTGGCAGCTTCTCCACGAGCCAAAGTAGCCGCATCCTCTGTATCTGATGCACTAATAATCAACGATTTCAATAAATACAACACATGCAATGGATAATTGGTGCAAATCCGAAAGATCAATTCTTGCAACCGGTTTTGAAACACATTTGTCTCATTCATCAATCTCGAAGTTAACTGGTTCAACCATGGAATAAACTTATACTCTTGAATTGCAAATATGTCCTGAGAAACCTCAACCTCGGTATTTTCCAACCAAAGGCCACACAATCGATCAATATTACGATCTTCCAGATCTGAATTCATCACTGCAGCAAGCACATAAAAATTGATAGCACGCTTCAAATATCGACTTCTATTAGCTGCTGCCTGCTTCAATTCCTCTTGCTCGATCTTGTATTGAATTTTGATCCGCTGATGAGCTCGTTTAGCATCTTTCCTTTTAATTTCATCATTGTCCCTATCACTAGCAAATATCTGTAATTCACGTAAATCTCGCTCCTTCTGCTTACTACTCAATCGTAATCTGCGAATGTCTCTATCCATTTCATCATTACGAACTTGAGAATCACAAAATTCTGCAAATATATGATACATCTGTGAACTCTGCTCCCCACGATATAGAGAATCCCATTGCTCGGACTCAATATAAGTTTTCATCAACGTATCTGCAGTTTCTTGACGAGATTCATAAGACCATTTGACAATATATGCATTCAATAATCCATGATAGAAACCAGAATTGGGTATCATGTGTTGAGCTATCTTGGCTGTGTTTCGTAAAGTCTCCAAAGCATATCCAGTTTCTTGTTGATTCCAAAAAGCAGAAGCTATATTGAACTTACAGAACGCAAAAATCTCGTTTTTCTCCATCTCTGTGCTCTTTTCATATATCGAGTTCATAGCCACTGCAGCGTTGGTGGCCTTTTGATATTCCTTGTTTCGTCGTGCGAATTCGGCGTATTCGTTTAAATCGTACACCGCTTTGAAATCGGTCTTTTGGGTAGCTATTCTAGCTAGATATAGATCTTCTATAAGATCAAAAGTGGTCTTAGTCATCCATTGACGATGTAATGTTTTCGTTTGTGTTGCTTCAAAGATGTAGAGACTTTTCAACCAATCAGACTTATGTTTGAAGTTGGAACGGGTTTCTATTAGTTCACAAAAACTTGATTCATAAGTTTTAGAGTTCTTTAATCCATGAAGTAATGAATAAACAGCAGTTCCTTGATCTGACATGGAAGGTGATCGAACGTTCCATTGACCAAGCTTCCAAAATTGTGAATACACTTCAATCCCATTCTGGTTAGCTAGTACTTTAGATAATCCACCAAATCCAACTTCAATTAAGGAATCTGTTAGGCTAGCGGATTTATTGAGAATTTCATATCGTGCATTATCAAACACAAGTTGGCCCCATTTATTGTCTGTATGACGTAACCTGTCAATACCATAGTGTAGACTAGAATCCATAGGCAGTCCAAAGAATAGATCATTTTCTTCTATTGACGCATATACATGCCTCAACCATGCACGTTCATTTTGCCAGTCCCGTTCATTGGTGTTCATGTAATATTCTTCCATTAACATAAGTGCTGCTTTCGGTGACGTGACTGCTGCAGATTTGAAAATTGCCGTCGCTTTAAGGCCTGCACATATTGCTAAATAACCTCGTTTACCGAGAATAGCTCCTGCACGAATAAGCAGGCTTAATTCTAGTAAGCAGCATGTGATCCGGAAATCGTATTTGTTCTCGAACACCGTATTGATTAATAGTTGTACTTTTGTGGCAATGTTCATGTTCTGGCCCACTAGAAACATGATGATCTCACAAAATGCAGATGAATCATGTAAGATGTAGGTACTGAGTAGTATTTCTAAGGGAGTTGCTTCCTCTTCAACAAGTTTCATCACCACTTCACTTTTGAAATTGGAAATATTCCATGATGATGGATTTGCTAGATCAATCGAGACCTTCGGAGTTTGATCCATTAATTTCCAAACGAATTCATTGATCTTGTAAATTGGGAATTTCAAATCAAGCTTAAATTTCTTTGATGATAAAACTCCACAAATGCAAAGATAGCAGAATTGTGCACTATTTGATTTGATTTTCTTCTTAAACAGATCCATAAGTGTCTCTATTGACCAATTTTGGTTCTTCAAGTCAAACATTTCGTTCTGAAATTCAGAACTCTTTATTGTTACCTGTTGACCTGTTTCCAGAAATACGGTAGCAACATATTTGGAAATCCAAGAATTGAACTTGAGTGATATATTATATTGATTTTGAACATCATACAACTTTTGAGCTGCATCCAATCTTAATGGTGAATAATTAGGAAGTTCGGAGATGCAATCGAAGAGTACACTTAATAATTCAATTGTAGTTTTGTCAAGACCTTTTATAGTTAAATTGATTAGATCTTGAGAGTCTAAACCAAACTGTTTTCCATCTAATAAGTTAGATGTTGCAATGAAAAGGAATTTGATAGATTGTTCAAATCTTGGTAACAATTTACCAAGATAAAATCGATTATTATCTCCGCATGGATCACGTTGAATTAATTTAACCCAAATTTCAAAAGGAATAATCATATTTGATGCCAATTCAATAGCAAATTCAGGATCGTTTATGTAGATCTCTTGGAAACATAATTTTCGAGTTTCATAATCGATATGGTTTGGGAAAAGATGAACTAATAATTTGATTCGTTTTAAAGATCCATCATTTGATTCAGAGATTAATTTGAGAGCTAAGAAATGAACCAATGAACTATCAATCTTGTCTTTAAACGGATTTATTAGTTCCTCAATTGTATTAATTTCCAATTGGAAATGTTGGAATTCATTTTCACAAAGTTCCAGAGCTTGATTGAGGATCAAATAAAGTTGTTCATCAATGTATTGTGACTTGACATAATTTTGAATCTTGAAAAATATCTTTTCTTTGCAACCATTTGGAGTCCAAGCTAATGCGATAGCTAATGAGATCGATTCTCTCACAGCAATTTCGGGATCCAATTCCAACGTTTGACATAATTCATTTAACATTTTCGATCCACCATATGCTAAACATAATCCAATAACTTGTCGATGTATGGAGATTAAAAAATCATGATAAGTAGGGAAGAACCAATCGTAAGGAAATTCAGTCAAGGGAAGTTGAAACCCAAGCCAAACTTTCATGATCACCAATTTATAATCAGTAAAGAATTGTTTAGGATCAGTTCTAGTTAATGATGATAATCGTTTTGGTAGAAGTTGATGGAAATTTGGAAATGACGATAATTCTAATAAATTGCATAAACATGCCAATCTGATGATGACTGGATTGGAAATACTAACCAGATAATTAAAGAAAACAGATGCTTTTTCAATTGAAGTTTGAGGTGATTCAAATGTTTGTAATAATGTTGAATGAAGATCCAAATTGGATTTAAGTATTGGTTCCAAATTTGAAGCTATCTCTAATTTGGTATGATAACTTGATCTTTTAAAAAGATCAATTAATCGTTCAAGAACATCGGGATCCTTATTTTCAGAATAGATGCATATATTTAATCTTAGAATCTCACATCTTTCCTTGTGAGTACATATCATGTCATTTTTGTCGAGATCAGATAAATATTGATAAATATCATGAGGATCAATATATTGATTAGGATGATTGACCCAATTGGTGGCAAAATAGCAAAGAATCTTGCATATTGTCAATAATGTTCGTTCAGATGTTTTAGTTTCATGACAAGTCAATAAAGGTAGTATTAATTGAAATATTTTGTGAAGATCATTTTCATCCATATCTCGTATTTGATCCACCACTCGTTCACAAAGTTCAAGAATTTGATCAGGTTGAAGTTGATTGATTAAAATTGGATCAAAATTGGATAAATTTAACCATATGAAATCAATAGGATCCATTTTCAATTGATATTGTAGATTTGGATTCATTCCCATTTTAATGAAACATTTCACCAAAGATGGTTGATCAACATTATTAAACACTTCTTGATCAACAAATCCCTTTTGATATAATATCAATAACCAATATAAATTGTTTGGTTTCAATTGATCAATCGACTGTTGAATATGGCTCTTCAATTTATCATCTAAACATCTTGTTTTTTGAAGAAATTCACCAATTTCTATAGATTCTTCCATCGTGGTAGGTTTATAATCCTTGGAAATGAACCAATTAACAACTTGTGACCAAAATTGTATTCCATCATTAAAAGAATAAGATTTCAATCCTAAATTGGATCGAGATATTAGTTCAACACATTCCCAAAACTCAACACTATGTTTATCAATATAACATGGACCATTTATTTCTGGAGTTGTCAATATCATTTCCAGTTTCAAGATTGTTGATTCTTGTAAACCAGTTCCAACCGAATGATATACAGCTGAAAATAGTTTACAAGCTTGAGTTGTAAATCTAGAATCATTAATCATATCCAATGCCAATAAGGCCAATTTGTCACCATTTGATATATTAACCAATGAACTTAAGACACTCAATGCTTGACGAGTTAATAATCCATCATGTGATTGAATAACCATCAATATTTCATCGTAAGAAACATCTTCTTTTTCAATCAATTCTTTCTCAACCCATATTTCGATTATCTGTAATGCTGTAGTTGCAACTTCTCTATCCAAATCACCTATATTTCCAATCAACCAGTTCACAAACTCTTTTGGAGATGTCTTTCGTAGTAAAGTTGCAACTTGATGGAAAGAATTGGTTAATTTTCGTCGTTTAGGTGATGATTCACTCTCCACAATCTTGAAATATTTAATCAATGCAATTGCAAAGGATTCAGAAACATCATGGTTTTGAGTACAAATTTGATATCCAAAACACATCACTGAATGAACATTAGGCTCAGATTCAGGTACTTGTATAATCAAATCTGTCATTTGTTCAATAAAGTCCAATAATTCAGTCTGAATGGCATCAATTTTAACTACCCGAAAATTGGCTACCATTTGAGTACCAATTTTAAAACACCTCTTTGACAATTCCATATCAATTATTTTCAAATCAGTCATCATCTTACTCAACAATCTCATCATATAAACCATACTTTGAGTTTCCTTTGTGATCATGTCCGAATATTGTTCAATGAAATCAATAATCTCCAAATAATAAGAATGATCCAGTAAAAAAAATTCCATCGTAGACGTCTTCTCAGGAGTCACATACTGACAAAGTAGTTGTAATAAACTCGAAACTATAACTTCACCTTCATTAATAGATAACCCAAGACATTGAATGCATTTCTTGACAATTTGTATATGGTTTTTCATCAGTAGGTGATCTTTAAAGTTTCTAACAGAAATTAATGAATCTAATGAGCGTACCAAATTGATCAAGCAAGGCTTCAAAATCATCGAATGATCTCTCCCAGCAAAAAAATGTCCCATGAGAAGACCAATCAAATCACTTATTTGTCTATACTTGAATCGTGAAATCAGATCTGGCTTCGATATTGCAAAACAAACGCGTCGAATCACATCGCTACATCGAACAAGTCGAGTCTCTAAAGTGTCACGAGTACGTTCCGAAATGTCTCTTCTTAAATATGATACTGTATCAGAACTTATGTTTTGTGATAAGACACGAATCAAGACAATTGTATCTGCTTGGAAATCCACCGTCTCGATATTCATCTCCTCAAGCGCAGAAAGCGCCTCAGAACGCTCACGAAGCTTTGTAGATCCAAGTTTGTCTATATATTAGCAACTATGATGTGTTTTACTCACCAATTAGATCCCATAAACTCATCCAACTACCATGTAAACTACAATTAAACCAATTTTCCTTGAATTATTTTATTTCATCTCTCTCTCCCTTACGTAATCGGATACTCTTCAGAAAACTTGTTTAAACAACCACACCAGAGTTGGATGCAATTCTTGGCCACAAGTCAGCACACTCCTTACCAACAGGTCCGGTGATAGCAGAACCCTTCATCTCTCCCTTTGGGTTGACAATAACACCAGCGTTGTCTTCAAAGTAAAGGAAGACACCATCCTTTCTTCTCCATGCCTTGGATTGTCTAACAACGATAGCTGGCATAACTTTCTTTCTGAGATCTGGCTTACCTTTCTTAACAGTGGCCATCACCATATCTCCAACAGAGGCAGCTGGCAATCTGTTCAATCTAGCACCTGTTCCCTTAACGGCCATAACGTAGAGGTTTCTAGCACCGGAGTTGTCTGCGCAGTTCATGATAGCTCCAGTTGGCAAAGCCAACGACATACGGAACTTATTTCCAGAGGCACCGGATCCGGACATTGTGATATCTGTGTAATATGTTTAAGTTGAATTTTTTCGTCTTGAACAAATTTTTCAACTATCTACACCAGCCACTGGTGGCGGTACATTTTACTTTTAAACCCTGTACTCGGTCACGTGAATAAAAATCATAGCGTAAATTGTATATTGTAAATCTCGAAGAAAGCACTTCACACCTCGTTATATAAAGTCTGCAAGTATTCCCGAACATAGTTGGCAGCCATTTTGAAACGTCTTTCTCTGTATTTTTCGTAGATTGCCTGGTGGTGTTGCGTTGCCTGGAAACAGCATTCTTCAAGAACTTCTGCCATTGGTTCCAGCTGCTCCGCGGTGTAGCCAGTATAAAAGACATGATAATCGGTCCATTTTCCACGTCCGAGCATCCTGCGTGCTAGAAACTGTGCGCCGGCAGCGATCCAGCTAGGAGCAGACCCCACAAATCGCGAGTCCATGATGGTGACTTCTATGAAGTATTTGGCAATCGTCCTCACGTCGTTATCGTAATCATCGGCTTTGGAACCTCTTCTAAGAAAAGACATAGGACCTGGCCAACCAAACTCGAACTTCAGCACCTCGATCATGAATTTTTCTGCGCGCAAGAACTCTGCGATCGTGAACTGGTCTCCAACCATGTAGATCATCTGTTTGATCGTGGGCACGTTGATCTCTTCATATTTTGCTGCAATGAAAAGAGCAACGGCACCACAAAGCTGGAATCTAGATAAAGAGATTGCTTTCAATGAAAGGAACCGATCGATTATGTTCACGGTGAGAAATAATGTTTCTGGGAGCAGATTAAATCTTCCATGCAATTGGACTAGCCAATTCATTAATGTTGCCCGATGTTCCCAGGTCAGTTCATTTTGTACCTCCTGAACGTATCTTGGGTTAGGCGCAAACTTGTATTCTAATTCATGGAGATAGTTGAAGATTTGGTTACCGTATTCTGCCACCATCGACACATCAAAAGTGTCCTCATCGGTAGGATCTAAATGGTCCTTGGAATGTTTTTGATAAGCTCTTGTGATTTCCTGCACAATTTTGTCGTTAATCAATGGCGACATTGGTTCATTGACAAATCCAGAAACATCATAATCATGCTCATCAGCATCGTCATCCTCACAATCCTCCTCCTCTTGCTCTTGTTCCTGTTCCACTTTGGAAGTGAGGTTCACTGTAGTCTTGTACGACGTCTTAGTGTCTGCTTGTTTGGTATTTAGCAAGGATTGTGAAAGGACTCCAAGAATCTTTCTTTTCGGTTGAATTTTGGCCACTTGTTGAGGTTTTTGCTGTTCTTTGAGATTCACTTTGGCATTCTCATCATGATGAATGCCAGTCCGTAGACCATAGCTTTTGCTATTCGAACTCATTGTTTTCTAGCCAATGAAAAGCGGGTATTGGTCTTATTTAGCTATTGGTATGTTTGATATAGAGAAGATTGGGCTCTTAAGATGATAAGCGCTCAAAATGGTGCAGAGGTTTGGATTCGTGTAAACGCTGTTTATTAATTATTTTTTTGTTGTTGATTGTTTACCTTTTCCGTCACTTTGTTTATGCGTCGATCGACGAGTCAAGAAATTGGCAATTAAGATATGTGAAATTTGGAGACTGAAATTTACAAACAATGTAGGCCGATGAGATGAAGTTGGGGGGAGGTAATGATTTGGGAAGTGAGGAGGGGGGAGTCTTTTTCATACAAACATCTAAATTCACATATATTTAAATTCTAACAGTAATTAATTATGTCAAATAATAGATTACCTCATAACATCAATCATATCAAATATCCTCTTTATTAACTAAACAATCACATCCTTCCTTAGATAACTCAAATTCGCTTGTTTTAAAATCACATTTCATCCTTAAACTCCCATCTTGCTACCACAACAAATTTAGATGTCATAGACACCTCACACCACAACATAACCTCCCCAATTATCATTCCAAACAGTACAAGTTTGGCGTTTACGAATCTACAAAACGTCACTCTCATTCATTCATAAACAACATACAAACCATCGCTTCGTGATTTTTCATACCTTTTTGTATCCCCTTGCCGGATTTGATCTTGACCTAAATTTTTTTTTATCAGCTCTTCAATTTTTCATCATGTTCCAGCATAAAAATATCATTGCTAATGGCGACCTTGTACTCATCTACATTGGCAGAGATAACCTGAAACCAATCTTTGTGAAGGAAGGTGAATCTTTACAAACCAGATATGGTACTTTTCCCCATTCTGATATGATTGGAAAACCATTTGGATCTCAGATTACTTCTACGAAAAACGTTGGATTCATCTATGCGTTGCACCCAACTCCGGAATTATGGACTGTTTCACTTCCTCATAGAACTCAAATTGTGTATACTCCCGATTCCAGCTACATAATGCAACGAACTAACGTTCTTTCAGGGACTACTGTTATTGAAGCAGGTACAGGTTCAGGATCATTCACTCATGCTTTCAGTCGGACTGTGGGTCCAAATGGTAAAGTTTTCTCCTATGAATTTCATGAACAAAGATATCTACAGGCTAAAGAAGAATTTGAAAGTCATCAACTACTCAATACTAGACTTACTCATAGAGACGTTTGCAATGACGGATTCGACTTGGATGAGGAAATCAACGCCCAAATGGTGTTTTTGGATCTGCCATCACCTTGGGAAGCTATTGAACATCTTTCAAGAGTCATTTGCAAGGATCAAACTGTCCAGATCTGCTGTTTTAGTCCATGTATCGAGCAAGTTGTTAAATCAGTGGAAGCTTTGCAACAGCATGGTTGGATAGATATTGAAATGACTGAAGTGCAATCAAAGAAATGGGAAGCTCGTAAAGAGATGGTTAGAGAGTTAGACGATGCAATGGAAAGACTCCGAGATGTGAAAAGAAGACAAAAGGAAGGAATCTCATTGAAAAAACTGCCTCCAAAAAGAGATGTTAACGGAACCGAACGAGATCGTGGATACAATCCTTTTGGTAAAGGAAGAAGAGTTCAAGAAGGTGAGGAAGGATTTCAATGGCATAATGTGACTAAAACTGGTCCAGAGTTGAAAACTCATACCTCTTATCTTCTCTTTGCACGTCAAGTTCCACGACTAGGTGCGAGTGTGTGATTTTATTTATTAATCCGGGGGCCTAATTAATATAGAAATTAACAATGAATAATGTATTGAATATTGTGATTCGGAATGGAACATTAAAGAACAATTTGATCCGACCGATCAGTTTGAATAGATCGTTTCATTATCGACCACCTCGTCAACGTATTGTTCGACCTTCTTTGTTCAATGAGACTTTAGCCAGATTACCCGAAACTGTCAAGTTGGCCTTGGGACTTACTGCGGTTGGATCATTGGTTGTGTTTGTTGCTCTTCCGGTTTTTGTTCTTGTTGTACCTCCACTTTGTGTTGGTTCATTTATGGCTTTTAAGCTTGCTCAAAGACGGAATCGGGGCCAGATGTTGGAGAAATGGACTCTTTTACAAGATTCCAAATTGATTTTCCATCCAAAATCAAGTTCCAATCCTCTTTTGGTGCCTCCATTGGATCAGATCAATAACAATCTTGCAAATTTTGAACTTCGTCGTATATCTGATGCATTTTTGATGAATGAAGATGGAATAGCTGATTACTTTAATGTTAAATCAATCAATGATATAGCAATTGGAGTATTAGAAGGTATACAATATGATTGGAGAAGTTCGATCAAAAATATCAATGGAATGGTTCAACAAGTTGAAGATATGATTACAATTCAAAGTCGATATCTGTTTGATAAGCGAACAGGTGAGAAGTTAGCAAAAGTGATTGTAAGCTTGAAAAATCTGGATTCTCCATTGATGGAATCTCATTTGGAAAATAACATCGCCTATACCAAAAGTCGATGTGTAATTGAGATTATCCCAATTGGATTCATTGCTCATAAACGATTTATTATTAAAACGTCTTCCACTGAAGGAGACGTCATTGATGTGGAAGGTAAAACTAGAACTTTGTGAATAGAAATATATATATTAACACCTATCTAATCGGTTTTCTTTGGCTTTTTCTTCTCAGCTTCAGCTTCTTTCTCAGCTTCAATTTCTTGCACAATCGCTTGAATTTGATCAAGAGTAAGCTGATCAATAACTCGTCCTGGTTTCATGACAGAAATTTCGATATTTTTAGCACCGGTTTGAACCACTTCCAATAATGCCTTGACGGTCAATTTCAGAGTTTGATCTTCATCCAATTCGTTGTCCTTGTCGTAATTCTTTTCCAAAAACTCACGCACAGTCTTGCTGCTACGTCCAATTGCATTGGCTTTCCATGCCGAGAAGATTCCTGATGGCTCTGTTTGATACAATTTTGGAGTTTTATCGTTTTCATCAAATCCAGCAATCAATGTAGAAACTCCAAATGGACGGGTTCCTCCACTTTGGGTATATCTTTGTTGAACTCCAGCAACGTACTTTGTCAAGTATTCCACAGAAACTGGATCTTCCAATGTCAGTCTATGAGATTGTGCTTCGACACGAGCTTTATCAATGAGAATTCGGGCATCAGCATTGAGTCCAGCAAAGGCCAACTGAACATGATGATCGATTTTATTGATTTTAGATGGCGAGATTCTTGGATCTTGCAATTTCAATGTGGTTCTTCTTTCACAAGCCAAAACCACCACTTCTTTGCCCTTCACTCCCACTGCACAGGTTCCTCTTTTAACGGCCTCTAAAGCGTATTCCACTTGAAACACATGTCCATCAGGACTAATTGTTAGTGTTTTGAGTTGATTCAACTTACCTGAAAATCGATAAAGCACTATCGTAACCACTCATAACAAATGTGGCAAAAAAATATAATTTTTGATTTTGATGAAAATAATAATTTTATATGAAGAAAGACAAGAAACAGAGGCCTCCAAAAGTGCCTAAAATCGTTCCCAAACAAGATCAATATTTGAGATTAGGATACTTGTATCAAGCAGCTATTAATCAAAGTTCAAATTCGGTGGTTTCTAGAATGTATTTACGACATATGGACATTGTTGCAAAGAAGACAGTGTTGAAATTAGATCCCAGTATTAAACGAACAATTTGTAAGAAATGTCAACGTTTACAAATGATCCCGAATTGTGAAACTCGAATAACAAATCAAAGCAAATCCAAATCCGAAAATAATGATATCCTACAAATCCAATGTGTTTGTGGAACTAGCAAAAGATACCCAATAGGTAAGAATCCTAATTATCAACTATTCAACGACAAGACCGCAGAAAATAATTAAATTAATGTACATTATTTAATAGAATTCATCCATCATGAAAGAGGTCAAATATCCGCGTGCGCCCAGCTGTTTTTCCTCCTCTCTATGTCTTTGAACAATCTCAGTTTGAGACCGTTTCCATTCTCCAAAAGCTGAACCGTAATCAATTCTAGTGAGTTTCTCTAAAGGCTCGTCCTCTTTGTCAATGTCCAATTCTCCTAACATAACCACATTTTCTCCTCTAATAAGGAAAATCTGTGGATCCACAGATTCTCCATACCTGTTTCCATCCAAATAAATCCGTTCAACACCGTCATGAATTACAAGATTGGCAAATTGGTCAAATGTTCTCAAAACACCAATAATACTTCTTCCATCTCTCATCAAAACAAACACTTTTCTATCAACCGACCCAATAATGGCAGCCGTTGTGGTGAATGAATACGACTGTAAATACAGGTCCTCCTGGTTGGAACTAGAACCACTCGACATATTTTAATATACTAGGTTTTTTTCCGCCAAACTTACATAAGCAATATATCTACTTACAAGAATTCTCTCGCTTTACGTCTGTACTCATTGCAATCTCTAAGCCATTGTCTGTAGTCCTTTAAAGACCCAATCTTCTCTCCGTAATAATCTGGAACAGGATTATTCATACTCTGTCTTGAAGCGTCAACTCTCCGCTTGATGATGTGTCTTAGGAACAATTTCTGTTTGATACGGAACAAGTCTATGATTTTGCGGTTCTTGATTGCAAAAAGTGGGTCTCCAATCAATCCTGGTCCTAGTAAGAATCCAACCATGCCCGTGGCCATCATTCCTCCAACATAAACAGTGAACATATCGACTCCGAATACAGTTTCTGTAGGATCGATCTCGATTTGCGAAACATATCCCCATGCGAATACAACAGCCAAGAATCCAGCAAGACCAGATCCCACCAATGACATCCGACGTTGTTCTTTACGCAAATTCAAAAACTGTTCCCAACTCATTTTCTTTGACAATTCTAACTCTGTGGCATTCAACTGATTTTTGCTGATTGCATTAGATTGCAATCTAATGCTCATTCTTGGAAAACTACTAGATAGTAGACCTATTCTAGAACGCAAACCCAACTGTCTTAAAAACATAATGATTCAATGAATTTTATTGACAATTCTTAACTAAATTATAAAAAAAACTTGCATGATGAATTTTTAATCTTCTTGAGGTTCCAATAACTCTGGCAATTTTTCCATAGGAAGTCCTTCGTAAATGATCTGATAAGTAGCCTTAAATAATGGGAACTCATCCAATTTATTCATCTCGTTCAAAAACTCATAAACTTCCTTGGTGGTGTGAATACCTTGACATGATTGACCATTCAATAATGCTTTTTCTGCTTCCAAAGCACTCACCTTATTTTGGGCCATATATTTCCCAACACGAACATTTCTTCCACCAGCACACGTAGTAATGATATCTGCCACACCAGCACTCTCATGAGTGAAAGTACTTGATTTGGAATCATCGAAAAACATATCGGC
This sequence comes from Ogataea xyloterini, assembly GCA_030573155.1. Taxonomy (NCBI): domain Eukaryota; kingdom Fungi; phylum Ascomycota; class Pichiomycetes; order Pichiales; family Pichiaceae; genus Ogataea; species Ogataea xyloterini. Next base: position 1,194,583 of record JAJMCS010000002.1, on the reverse strand, counting down.
AAATTTGATCATCTCAACCAATCCAATTCTCATAACTGCAGATTTGGCATTATCTCCCCACCCTAAACCTTCAACAAATCCAGCTGCCATAGCAATGACATTCTTTAATGCACCACTAAGAGAAACTCCTGCAACATCATCAACCACTCTAACATGGAAATATGGTCTATGGAACAAACGTTTTAAAACAACTTGATCCACATCCTTCCCATCACCACGATAATCCTCAGGAATTTTGTATGCAACAGTGGTTTCTGACCATTTTTCTTTGGCCACTTCTGGAGCAAGATTGGCTCCTGATAATGCTCCACAATAAATCCCTAATTCTTCTGTAATATATGTGGATAATAACTTACATCCATCTTTGCTCACTTCCAATCCTTTCAAACAAGAAATTGCTCTCACTTTCGAGTTAACTTTGCCCTTTAATTGTTGTAATATTCTTGGTAAAAATTGATGTGGAATGTTGAAAATGATGATATCTGCATCCGAACATGCTTCAACTAAATCTGGAACGGCAACGAGGTTGTCAGGAAGCTTGATTTCCGGTAAATATTTGACATTCTCATGATCAGTATTGATTATCTCAGTAAGTTTACGACCCTCGATCAATTCTTCGAAAACCCACATTTTCACAGTCTGATGAAACTCATTTGGATATTCTTTTGCATTCTCAGCAACAACCTTGGCTATGGTTGATCCCCAATTACCAGATCCAACCACCGTTGTCCGAAATGGTTTAAATGAAGAGTCAAGCTTCTGGCGTTTAGAAGCCAAAACGTTGTTCACGTTGTCCAACCTTTCTATTGCTGTCATAAAGAAACGTATTGATACTAATCTCGGATATAAACGGGCTCTCGAAACAAACAATCTACCGTATAAGTTTCGGTACATACACTGGCAAAAATTGTTGGACGGAAAAATTCTAATATGGTCGATTTAAGAGGGGAAGGGTCCCAATTGAAAACCGTTAGAATATTTGGCCTCCTAATGGGGTTTATAGGGTGTATGAATTAGTTTTCATGAGTTTTTAGTTTGTTGATTAATTACAGATTACACCCCACCGTCTTTTCTATTGCTAGCCTATTTTAGCCGATAGATCAAAATTCCTTACTGATTTAAAATACACTGGGGAATCCCCCCCAGTATAAAATTATGTGTGGACCTAAATCTATCATTGCTCCTTCAATTTTATCGGCCAATTTCACAACTTTGGGCTCTGATGTTAGTAAATTGTTTCTCAATCAAAGTGATTGGATCCATATTGACATAATGGATGGCCATTTTGTCCCTAATATCTCTATAGGATTACCTGTTATTCAACAGCTCCGTGAATTATTAGCGGATAAAACTAAATATTTCTTTGATTGTCATATGATGGTTTCCGATCCAGAAAATTGGATTGAATTGGTTGCTGGATTTGGAGCCAATCAATATACTTTCCATTTGGAATCAACAAAAGATCCAGCCAATGTCATTCAAACGATCAAAAAATCAGGAATGAGAGCAGGTTGTGCTTTAAAACCTGGAACATCAATTGACGAGGTGTTGTCCTATGTTGACCAATTAGATATGGTTTTAATAATGACTGTTGAACCTGGTTTTGGAGGTCAATCATTCATGGAAGATATGATGCCAAAAGTCCAAAAACTTCGATCATTATATCCTAAATTAGATATTCAAGTTGATGGAGGCTTGAGTAAGAAAACTGTTGATATTGCTGCCAAAGCAGGAGCTAATGTGATTGTTGCTGGAACATCTGTGTTTAGAGCAGAAAATCAAGCAGAAACAATCCAATCATTGCGTGATTCTGTCAATAAATATGCTTCCAAGTTGTAGCTAGCTTATCTTATCTGGGGTACGGGTGTTAGGAGTAGCTGAAAATTTTAAAAAGACCAAGAAAAAATATTAAAGTAATAAGGAAAAAAAGAATATTCAGATCTAATCATAATGCCTTCGAAGAATTCCATAAATAAACCAAAAGATAACATGTTAAGACGTCAAAAGGGACGTAGTTTAGGCCAAAGACGGTCTGGAACTCGTTCTGGTGATCGGTCTGACGGTCCTAAATCTACAGCTTTGAAATTGTACAATGGAAGCACAGTGAGTTCTGGAGTGACTACTAGAACATTATCAAATAAGAAGAGCAAGAAAATTGAAAGAAACAAGAAATATGCTAAAGCTCGTAATCTTGATACCACTCAGTTGTTGGTGGATGTTCAAGCCAAGCAAGAAGAGATGGAAATAGACGATACTCAAGAACAGCTCCAGGAGACTGTGCGAAGTGCTCTTTGGGCTGTGGTTGAAGACGCTGCATCAAACGGATTTACTTATGATGTTTCTGGAGAAGGAACCACTTTAGGAGGACCTTTGAATATATAGATTTTATTAATTTATATGCGCCTATTTTTCAAGTATACCTCTAGAATCAAGTTCTTTGGAAACATGGTCTCTAAGTAATTGGATCACATCTTCCGGATTGGTAGCCTTGAAAACAGAAGTTCCTGCCACAATGACGTTGGCTCCAGCTTTAGCTGCTGCTGGAATGGTACTAGGACCCAAACCTCCGTCGACTTGAATATTCATTTGCGGATATTTGGCTCGAAGATCTTCAACTTTGGGCATCATGTTTTCCATGAATGATTGGCCTCCAAAACCAGGTTCAACAGTCATAATCAAGGCCATATCCAAATATTCAGCCAATGGATATAAAACGTCGACAGGAGTTCCTGGTTTAATAGCACAAGCAGCCTTCATTCCATTCTTCTTGATCAACTTAACCAATTCTAATGGAGACTCAGTAGCCTCATAATGGAAAGTATATTGATCTCCTCCGGCATCAGCAATCTCAGGAACCCATTGTTCTGGATTTGCCACCATCATATGACAATCAAAAAAGAATTTGTCAGGTTGAGTCTTGTCTCTTGGAACAGCCTTTCTTAGGCTAGAAATGATAGGGGGTCCCATCGTTAGATTAGGAACAAAATGACCGTCCATAACGTCTAAATGAACCCAATCAGCTCTCGCTTCAAACATACGATGACATTCGCATCCAAGCTGGGCAAAATCTCCAGCAAGAACTGAAGGTGCAATGATTGCTTTGACCATATTAAAAAAATAGGAAAATAAAATAATTTACGTGGGGGTGTGAGATCCGAAATATTAGAATAGTATTTTTCCGAAGCTAAGTCGGATTAAGTTATTTAGTCTCCCTGTTATATGTCTTGCTCATCCAAAGTCTTGAACTCCATTTGTTTGATGGACGAAGGGAATTGAATTCCTCTTTCCAATAATTTGGCAAAAAGATTGGCAAAATCAGTCATACATTTCTCCTCATCTTTGGCATATAATTCAACATATTGACGGAATTTGGAATCCTTTTTCAAAACCATATCAGTTGGTAACATCATCAAGGATTTCGTTGTGGAATCAGTATATTGACGTTTTCCAGACCATTGTTTGATTTGCCAATCTTCATCTAAAAGAAGTTTGAAGAAATCATTAGTCACCATTGTTGGTGAAAAAGTCCATGGACCATCATATCCTGATGAATATGTATGACATCTACCCAATGCATGTCCAACACCAATCAAACAAACCATTTCTTGATCAGTGAAACCTAATCTATCGGAAAAGACAGAACGAACATATTCTCCTGTTTCTTGAGAAGCATCAGGAAGACGATGATAAGGAGGTAGAGAATCAGTTTCCTGATCTACACGACCAGGTCTCCATTTGATTTTTGGTCCATTGAGTTCTTGAATAGCACAAACTCCACCCAATGTCCATAAATCTCCATATGACAACTCTGGATATTTGGTCTTGATTGGTTCTAAGAAGTCTTGTGCTGTTTTCAAACCTGCATTTTCTGGATCTTTTTGTTCATGAGGGAATCTCATAGTTCCTGCAAACGAACCACCTTTAGTTTTGGTATTATCATTTTGATTATATGTTCCAGAACAATGCCATGACAGTCTGACTAAGATTGGACCATAAGATCCGTCATCGAATTCATCTTCCTCTCTTAATTTCAATGCTATATCGTTATAAATTTCCTGGTATTTTTCGAATGACTTGACATCAGTCGACGCCTGTCTAACATTGGTTGCAAATAATGACGATGCAAGTAACTTATTAGAAGGTTTTGGATTACTCGATGGATCCATCATTGGATTGGAATTGAGTCCAGAATAAACAACATAGGTTCCAATGGCTGCCATAGAGGAAACCATAGAACCTAACCTAGGATATGATCTGGAAAAGAAAGACATTTCAATATTGGGATTCTAGACGGGAAACTATTGTTTACTTATATAGTATAATAGAAATGAAAGAAAACAGTGATCGATGTCAGCAGACAACGTCAGTTACTAATATTCGTAAAATGTCTAGAACTGGCCAATGGCTGAACTATAATTTCTAATTGTCCCGATTAGGAAGACCGAGAGGAGAAACGTTGAAATTTCCAGCCTGTGATTACCTGCAACAGAATTCTGTTTACATTACATGCGTAATCGTAAGTAGCCGTCTTTCGCGGCCTGTAACGATTCGCGGCACAAGGAGGCACCCGGCACTCCAAGCACAAATTTTCTCGCACATGTCATCAAACTATATAACTTCAAGCTTCGTCTAAAATATGACCCCTCTCAGAAACATAGATACCGTCCAAAAACTTTCTGATATCCTTGTTTCTCACTCTGCAGATCTGTTGGATGTCGGCGCAAGTTTGGGAAACGTTCTCAAGAGAGTTTCCTTCCACAATCAACTCATCTTTTTGAGCAGTAGAAATCAGGGCAGTACATCCTTCGTAGACCTTAACCTTTCTGAGTCTTTTCTCACCCAAAAAGTTTCTGATCTCGACAAATGCTTGTCCATCTTCAGTGATAACATTGACATTGATTGGGAAATGCGCATACACAAATCTCATCTTGTACTTGAATCCAACAGTAACACCCTTAACCAAGTTGGAGATCAAAGACTTGACGGTTCTCAAGGTTGCAACATGCTTTCTATCACCATTATGAACAGTGATTTTGAGCTGTTTGTCAGAAACCTTGGCGAATGTCACATCAATATGTCCAAGATCTTTCTTCAACTCTCCACGAGGACCCGTCACAGTAACCTTACGGCTTTTGATCTGGATGTGGACACCTTCTGGGATATTAAGAAATTCTGAGGATTGAATGTACTTCATGATTATAAGTGAATGAAAAATTTTTCCAGTCCGTTTTTTCCACTTGTACAACTTTAGTTACCCGCCCGAACTATTGATATTTTTTTCAACTCTTGTTGAAAATCAACTCTTTCATGCTTCAATCTTGCAAACAGTCCATAAGACAGTTCCACCATTCCTCTATTGTGTCTGCTTTAAGCAGACAACAACGAATGGAAAAAGGAGCACGTAAGAAGAAACAAAATCTGGTTTTGCAAGTGAGTAGAATCATCAACAAAGAGAAGGTGGATCCTGTTCTTGGAAGAGCCAAAAATCCATTTATTGAGCGGTTAAATATGGAGATTGAAGAACCTACAGTGTTGTCTAAAGGATTCAATCTGTCTGAGGTGGAGAAATTACTATATGGAGCCAAAGAGTCACGGATTTTAAAGACCATTTCGGCACTTGGTCATGATGAAAATAGTATTAAACAAGTTGAACAACAAGAAGAAGAAAAAAGACAAACTATACTTCGAATACTCAGCATGAGAAATTCAGACAGTGTTGATAAGGCTGATTGGATTCGCAGATTTACTATTCAAGAATTCAGTAGATTTGAAGGTGATACTGGATCTCCAGAGGTTCAAGCAGCATGTTTGACCGTCAAACTTCATAATCTTATGAAACATATCAAACAAAACCCTAAAGATCTTCAACATATTCGGAATGCACGGATGTTCACGCAAAAGAGACAAAAGCTCTTGAGATATTTGAAAAAAGATAATCCAAAAAGATATTACTGGGCAATTGAGAAATTGGGACTTACGGACGAGGTGATTGAGATGGAATTCAATTTCGACAAGAAGTATATGCAAGACTTTGAATTATGGCCTGGCAAACAATTGGTTCGTGCTGGAAAGAAGGATGTTAGAGAACAGGTGAGATTAAGGAGATTGATGACCAAAGAAAGAGTGGACGATTTGAAGAACAGAAGGGGTGGCGAAGAAGGAGAAGAAGAACAACAACAACAATTAGAGCTGTAAATATTATCATTGTATATGCAACGGAATTAGTAAAAAGGTTTCTTGCAATCTTCCGGTGTAGATTCCAGAACTTGCTCAATTGTCCACCGTGGAGCAATTCCTCGTTGATAATCACCAGGAACCTTAGCTCCACCGGAGATTCCCGAACTGAACTTGAGGAACAGTTTGTCTCCAATATTATCACACGCAATGAGAATCTTGTCAATATCCTCTTTGGTTAATGAAGCAGAAACACAAAGTCTCACACGGGAAGAGATTAATTCTGTAGCTGGATATCCAACCACCACGACGGCAACTCCGTAATCGTACATCATTCTGCTGAAAGCAGGCATCTTTGGAGGTGCATATAATAATAGAGGAATGACTGGGGAATCATCCACCCCGTAGACAATGAATCCCAATCTCTTCAATCCAAGACGAAGATATCTCGAATTGTAAGCTATTCTTTGCAATCTTTGTTGCCCTTCGTCACCATTTAATTCACCAATAATGATTCGTAACGAAGTATTAATTTGAGTCAAAACTGCTGGAGGAATTGACTCTCCATACACATTGGTCGAGATATCCAATCTGAGCCTGTCGATGAGATGTTTGTCTCCCGCAATGTAACCTCCTGCTGCTCCGAAAGATTTGGTGAAAGTACCCATTAACAAATCCACTTTTGAAGGAGGAACTCCAAAGTATTCACAAACACCTTTTCCTGTTGGACCTATGGCACCAATAGAATGTGCTTCATCAACAAATAAGAAAAATTTATATTTTTCCTTGAGTGCAACCAAACCTGGTAAATCACATAGAGTTCCTTCCATGGAGTACAAACCTTCCACACAGACTAGGATCTTTTTCCAAGGACGATGAGATTTCGATTGTCCTTGAGAAATTGCTTCTCTAAGGATTTTTTCGAGTTGTTTCATATCATTATGAGGGAAAACTTTCACAGCAGCTCCAGAAAGACGAATACCGAATCTAATAGAACCATGATTTAACGAGTCAGAAATCACCAAACATTTAGAGTTCACCAATGATGTGAACAAATTACCATTTGTACCATATCCCATAGAAAACATCAAAGTATCATCTTTACCAATATAATTGGCCATTAATGCTTCAGTACTTTTATGAAGATCACTTGATCCAATCACATTTCTTGGACCGTATGATGTTGTTCCATATTGCTTAACAGATTCAATCGAATTTTCAGTACATTTTCCAACAGATTGAGCAAATCCCAAATAATTATAGGATGACAAATTGAGTAATGGCTTCAGCTTTCCATTATAGAGGAAAGTTTCATTATAATCTGGAGAAATCCGATCGAAACATCTCACATATCTACCTGGAACTCCGTGGGTTGGACGGGCAAAACAATCATCTAATCTCTTTTTCAAACGACGTGGATAGAAAGACTCAAAAGCAGAATACCAAGGAGGATACCCATTTTTCGATAACATAGCTTCAAAATGTTGAGGCATGAACCGTTTTCCAAAAAAGTCCTTCATATGACCGATGATGATCAGAATCAAGTAGTTCAAATAGGTGAAAATCACGATGAAATATGGAGGTTCGTCCATCACCGGGTTCAACGATTGATTCGGGTCATATTTCGGTTCATACAGGTATTCTTTTGAAGATAAGGCTCCAAATTCCAATTCAAGTTTCTCCTCCGTGGATAAATGTTCCTCCGGCGCGTTCGGAAGTGTTATTGAATTGTAGCTATTCATTTTGTAAGCACAACTGCTACGCCTTGTTTATTTTCTGATTGAACAAAATATTTTGTTCGTCCAAGGTACGCGAACAATTTTGGCAGATTCTCTCCAATTTTGATTGTCTGTGATATGAGTTGTATAATAAGATTGAAAGGATGTCAGGTGTTTGGTGGACTTTCTCGTCATACAAAAACCAAGATATTTACGAATCCGTTAGATTTTCAACTTTATCAGGGTGAAAAATGGGCAATTATTGGTGATGTTTATCGGTCGAAATTCTTACAGACATTGAAAGGATCCTATATAATTGGTCCTGATTCTAGTTCTAGATGGTATCCATTAAGTTCAATCAAACCTGATGTTAAGATTGAGTTGTTAAGATTTGTTAACAATGGTTCATATGGTCATGGGGCTCTCAATTCATCTGGAGGATTTACTCATCTTTCTAGTCGTTATGAATATTATAAAGATATGGAGGTGGATGAAACTGTATTCAATTTTGTTTCTAACAATTCATACAATTCACAACATCAACCTGATTCAAATAAAGTTTCTGAATTGTTGGATAAAGTTGAATTGAGTGGATTTGAAAACAAATACATTACTACTCTTAGTAACGGTCAATTTCGAAGAGCTCGAATAGCTAAAAGTTTATATGAACAACCGGATTTATTAATGATCGAAGATCCATTCTTAGGATTGGATCCGTTTGTTACAAAGACTATTTCTAAAGTTTTAGAAGAAACTTCATTTCCAACCACTGTTTGTCTTGGATTAAAATTAGATGATGAGATTCCAAATTGGATAGAAAAAATAGCCATAGTGGACAATTCTGGAATTATCAAGCAAGGAAATCGTCAAGATTTGGATCAATTGGTTTTGGATTTGAAACAGAAACATATTAGTCAACAACTCAAATTGAAATCTGAGATTGAATCCAAAATCTATCATCCAACAAAACAACTTCTTAAAGATTCCAAAACTCCTATTTTGGAGATGGAAAATGTCAATGTTGTCTATCGTGGTAAAACAGCTTTAAAAGATCTTACTTGGACAGTTAATGATGGTGAAAAATGGCATATTAGAGGAAGAAATGGATCAGGAAAAACAACACTTCTTTCTTTAATCACTTTAGATCATCCTCAAGCATGGAATAAACATATTAAAATGAATGGAAATCCTAGAGCAACAGGAAAAACCAACTATTTTGACACAAATAATGAGATTGGATTTACTTCACCTGAATTACATTCTATCTTTCCTAAGAATCTAACTGTTGAAAAAGCCATTTCAACAGGATTTCAAATAGGTTCATATGATCCACCAAAATTGTCTTCTTCTCAACAGAAATTGATTGATGATTACTTGGAAATTGTCAATTTGACCAATCAAAAGAACACATTATTCAAAGATCTGGCAATTAGTAGCCAAAAAATGGTTCTTCTACTACGTGCTTTGATCAAACAACCAAAAATATTGATCTTGGATGAATCCTTAAGTGCAATGTCAAATGAAGATATAATACGAGGTAAAAGTTTGATAGATCAATGGAAAGGATGCGTTTTAATCATTGGTCATGTTGATAATGAAGTACCTAAATGCGATAAGTTTATTGATCTAAATGGAGCCAATGTTGGAAAATACATCATAGGAGATGTTTAAAATCTCAAACACGAACATAGAATAACACATATGCATCACCATTAACAACTTTGGAAGGTGAACAATTCTTGGTGACTTTTTCATCATCAAATAAACACCATCCATTACCGGCTCCTTTATCAATAAAAGAAGTATAATGTCCATTTATAAGATTTCCAAAATGATTAATGACTCCATATAATTTATATTTGAAAGGAGGAACTTGACCTCTAATTGGTAATCTGCTAAGTTCAGATCGTTCTATTTCAGATTCAACTTTTGGCCAATATTTATCCAATTTCAAATCCATTGGATAATCAATATAGGTATTCAATTTGGTTAGATAGTTACCCATTTTGAATCGTTTCAAATGGATAATCAAAACTTGAGGTAATCTAGATATCTTTAATTGTTTCATTGTTCGTTGTTTCCGTTTACAATTTGGACAAAACCATGAATCTTCGTCCTCTAAAAGCTCCGGTTTAACAAATTCATCAAAACAAGCTTCCAAATTTATTTGTTGTTGATTCTCAGGTATTGGAAGACTGATTGTACTGTAAGCGTTGTAAGTTGTTGAAGTTATTGAACATTCTAAACACTTCAATTGTGACATTATTTGACCTTGAAATATATCCACAATGATACTGAAGTTGGTCTTTAGATATCTTTCCCATTCTATGGTTGAGGCTATTCGAATTGGTAATTTCTCTCGTTTTTCTTCTTCTTGTTTGGTCAATTCGGCAAGTTTTGGATGATTTCCATTCTCATTGAGATCTTCATGCAATGAATCCAAAATATAGTTGAGAAATTCTGAACAATCTTGTTGTTCAAGATTTTTATACATGTTATTCAAAGAAGCCAATACTTTCCGAAAACGAAGTGGTGTGATCGATTGAGGTTTGGAAGGAGTACTTTTCTTGTATAATCCAGTTAAAAGATCCGAAAATTCGTTTGCAAGAATACCTTTGGATCCTAATCGAGAGTTCATATTGATATGTTGTCTGAAGCTACCAATCAAAAAGAATTCTGTGAGTTTTTTAGATCCAACTAGACATTGTAATCCGGAATTCATATAACATGAGTTACCCAGATTCGTTAGCCCAGTCATTAGATTCAAAGAATTTTGAAACTCGATGTTTGGTTGTGTTGGAGGTGGAGTTGGTTTTGCTGGAAGCATTGGAAGTTGTGATTTTGGAGGCATTGATTTTGGTTGAGGAGATGGTACAGGAGATAAAAATGCAGGTAATGGTCTTGATGGTGATGCTGTTGATCGATTTGAACTTGGTTTTGATTCCGATGGAGAATATCTAGATGGAGGATTGGATCGATGAGATAATAATTCTCCCATGTTTTTGATAAGCGATTTTTCATTGTATGGAACAGATTTCCTTGATGTGAGATCTTCTTGACTAGAAATAGAGCTCATGGAGTCCTTTCTACTTAGACCAAGAACTGGTTTAGGACCATCCAAAGGAGATTGAAGGGTCGAAGTTTGTGACATCCATTGTTTGAATCCACCTTCTAGAATCACCGGAGCATGTTTAAGAAAAACTCCGGAATTTTTGGTTGTCAAGATGGTCAATAGTTTGATTAATTCTGGACTTCTTCTAGAACTAATAGAATCATGATCCATTATCACAACCAATTCAAATTTGTCTCTTTGAATAAACAAATTGCGTTCTTCATCAGTATCGGTGATCATTGAATACTTTTCAATCTCCTCACAAGTATAATTATCTCTAATCGAAACGGGTTCTAATTGGATAATATTATCAATTAAATCAATATGATTCATTTCGAATTCTCGTTTGCGTCGTAAATCTATGATCAAAACATGTTCTGCATATGACTCCAATATTTGTAAAAGTTGATCAACAGAAATTGAATCTCTAAAGCCTTCAAACGCCAAAGAAACGTCTCTTTTAACAACACTGGTATCATCTATAGATTTACCTGTTTTCAAGGTCTGTAAACGTAAAACTAAATCATCTGATAATCCACGAATCTGTTGCTTCAATTGCTCATAAACAGGACGTTGTCGAACCATATAATTGATCAGATCCACATAAAATTGATAAAGACTGGGATTTTGTTTCAACTGACCATAATCGGCCAATTTGGGTATTAATTCACTCAATATCTTGGATGCAGCATTATAATAGAGAAAACTCTCTTCAAATTCAGTACTGGTGAGCTCAGAAACCGACTTCCGGCCAATCACCGCCTTATAACTCTCTATGCATTCTAGAGCTTTAACAAGATGTTGTTTAGTGGTGGGATTAGACCCAACATCTAATGTTTCCACCAATTCATCTGCCAGCCTCGTAAGCTCAGCAAGATTACGGGGCTTGTCAATTTCAGCAGGCATTGGCCAAGATATTGATACACAGTACTATAAAGATATTTATAACCGAATCGCGTATCGACCTGAGTCGATCGACCGCAAGATTTTCACCATCCATCCATTGGATTGGAAGACTGTTGATTGTTGGCATTAGCCAGGATCTGTTCTGGACTGATCATTGAAGGAGTTCCAGATCCAGAGGTATCGAATTGCGTCATTGTAGAGTTGTATGGTTGTTGGTAGTTATTAAACTCAGGGTTGAATTGATTAAAAACGGGTTGTTGAGGTTGTTGAGGTTGCGTTTGAGGTTGAGACTGTTGAGGTTGATGTTGATTTAGTTGTTGTTGGATGAATTGGGAATAGAGTTGCTGTTGTGGTTTTGGTCGTTGATTTTGAACCTCAGAATGCGAGTTCCATCCATAATTCACCGGTGTCTGTTGTTCGTCCTGCGAGAAGGTTTGGTTACGGAATTGAAATTGTTGTTGTTGGGGTTGTTGGGGTTGTTGAGGTTGTTGTTGAGGTTGTTGCTGCTGCTGTTGTTGTTGAGGTTGCTGTTGCTGCTGCTGTTGTTGTTGCTGTTGTCTCATCATCTCCATGCGTCTTTGGAAAAATGGTAAGGCCTCTGGATACAACTGGTTCAGAATCTTGTATGGTTCGTTAAGTTCAGGTAGTTCGGGTGGAGGAAGAACAATTTGAGGAATGCTATAGTTTTTTTTAGGAACGTTCGAAGGAGTAGAATGGATATCATTAATTGAAGCCAAACAAGTCAGATTGAAATGGATTCTCTTCAAATAATTCTGATAAGTGTCTTTTCGTTGATTGTAATCGGGATTCATGGCGTTAGATTTGGTCAAAACGTAAGATTGTAATAATAAACATTTATGAAAAAGAACAGTATTTATTCTCAACAAAATGTCAATTCTTCTTTTATCAATTTCCATGTTGATCATTGGTTGTTGAGCTGAATGTGCCTGCATTATTTGAGCTAACGGCAAGTTCTGGAACTGATCCATTTTTGAAACAAACAATATTGAAAATCTACAAAAGTACCTTTGGATTTATCTTTTTTTGTAACTTTTCAATCTCTACACCTCTACACCACAAAAACCCACAATCTGAGTTTTTCCTTCCGAAATTTCACAGATCTGAGATTAGACCCTGTCCATCATGTTGTATGGAATCCTATTTCTACCTCTTCTCGTCCTGGGTATTGATAGTGAAGTGGCATCTGCCGATTATAACTATGCGTTAGGACTTGCTATGAGAGATTACTTCTATTATAGTCATGAAACGTCATATTTCAAGACATCCGAAGCATCGGTCTTCTCGTCTCTTGTTGAAGAATATGATAATAATCTGTTCTTTGACCATCTTTTGGCAACTTCATTGATCGATTATGCCACTTCAATGTTCTCGGAATTACCTTCTTCCGGTCAACAATATATCTTGTCTGCAGCAACAAGTTATTATACCAGTTTTACTTCTGTCGATGCACCTGTTACCGAAGTGTTGACATTTCCATCAACAACTCCTTCCAAGACAGAATGGGATACAGAAATCATTATTCCGGATGATCAATCAGCTACATATTTGACCTATTACAAATTGGCTCGTTGTAATGCCTTATGTTACGATGTAGCCACCTATGGCCGTGAATATAACCAAATGGCTGTAACCAATCCTGGATTTGCTTCAAGCTTGAACGATATAATGACTGCTTATTCTGCCGAGTCCGATATTCTTAGGATCAATTTGGAATGTGACACCTTATTGGCTTATTTGAGTCAATTACCATGGAGTGGGAGGATCTTGGAGGAAGCTAAAAGTTCGTATTTACTTCTTCAAATGCTTTACAACACTCCAACATCGAATCCGGATTATTTGACACAAACTTATTATCAATCTTGGGTGTATATTTCATCTGCTCAAACAGACAGTGATTTAACCACCATCAGTGCAGCAACTGAAGCAGCTTCGTCGACTGTTCCATCATCAACTAGTGAATCCTATATCACTACAACCAGTGTTTTAACATCAATATCGGTCATTACAGAGACTCCGTTGGCATCTATGACCAGTACTCCTAAATCCATTATCAATATGACCAATACGATAACAATCGATTATAATGATCAAACTCTTGTTTCTGCAGTGATAGAAGGATTAGTGATCGATTATAGGAGTCATACTGATGATTATAAATCACTTATAACAGAACATAGTGCGCTACATATTGTTGGAAATTACACCTCGATGATTGATGAATTCAGAACAAGAAGTGTTCAACCCGATGTTGAAGAGTACGATTCGATTGTTCAGATCATTTATCAATTTGCAAACGTTATTCCATGGAGATCTCGAATCTGGGATGGAATGGGATGGTGGTATACTAATCAGATGTTATCTAAAGGAGATAAGACAGATAGTTTTACAGAGGGAGCTGGACAATTTTTCACTCAATTGTACAATCCACAATTGACAGGTCAATTGGATGCCAGAATCACTTCTGCTCCCGAACTAAAGACCAATGCCGGAATCGGAGTGGAAGATTAAATAAGATCGATAATAACCATTTTTCTCGTAATTTTTTCTGAAAGTTAATGAGTGGCTTAACCATCGGGAAAAAAAGTTTCAAAAATTTGTTCCTTCTTAAATAATCTTGATTTTAAGGTACACATCAGACAATCTATAATGATATCATTATCGATCATTATACGACTGCCGTTTCTTTTATATCAACTGATACAACATTTGATTGTTCAAGCCCTGAACAAACGCTCGATTTTCGCATTAATATGGAGCTTTGCAGTCAATTTCTCTCCGGTGTTTGTGTGGTTGTTGATGTTCAAAAATGCAGGCTTAGTTCCAAATGAATGGAGACCTGAAATTCATGTCAAATTAGCAATGTCATTAGATGCTTTTGTATTTGATTGTTCAAGATTCTCGGCCTGGATCTCATTCATATTAATTTTATCACTTTGTTATTTGTTTTGGTGGTTCGAGAATCAAAGATATGACCCTGATAGATTAACCTCACTTCCGGAATACTGCAAGTTCAATCCAAACAAAGACATAGAATCGCAAACTAGTGAGGAAGTAGAACTCACACTCCTCTCAAATTCAGATTCAAATTCCTCATCAACAGAATCTTCTGCATCAAATTTGATCAAAGATCCCATTTACTTACCAAGCAACTGTGTGACCTGGGCTCCTTTATTTCTCCTTGCAATCTGTTGGCCTCTCTTGAATATAGATCATGCATTAATTTACCCCCAAACAACACCAAGAGATTTGACTGCATGGGTTTCTTATGTGTTATTCCATTTCTTCGCTCCCCTATTCACAGCCATTTATCTCTACGTTTTCCAAACACCAGGAGCTATCAAATGGTTCTCATTTGCATTAGGAACTCAAAATATTGCAGGGGTTTTAACTCATATGCTCTTCCCAAATGCACCTCCTTGGTTCATCCATCTATACGGAGCAGACGCATCTGCTGATTATGATATGCCTGGATATGCTGCAGGTCTCACGAGAGTGGACCTGGCTTTGGGAACTCATTTGAACTCTAACGGATTCCATAAAAGTCCAATCGTCTTTGGAGCATTACCATCACTCCATTCCGCAATGGCTGTTCAATGTTTCTTTTTCATTGCTTTCTACACTAAATGGTGGACACCCAAAATCGGATTGTTTGCATTTGTCACTCTCCAGTGGTGGGCAACCATGTATTTAGACCATCATTGGCGTTTAGACCTGATTTTAGGATTGTTCTACGCAATTCTTAGTTTCACATTCTACAAACAATACCTTGTCCTTGCGGAAAGTAAATTCGTCAAGGCGCGACTGCGGGGCGATTTCGAGACAGGATCATCATACGGAATGCGTGTGTTCCGTCATCATTGGCTCAAACGACTCTTCGATCCACATTATTAATCAATTCACATGTCCTCATCCTCATCTTCATGAGTAAGATCACAATGCATATCATGCCATTCTTCTTCTGCAAAAGTGCACTCACTAATTCCATCATCAACAAACCCCAACCCTTTATAGAAGTCCACCAACTTCTCTTTGGCCAATAAAATCACTTTGTCAGCCACAAATTGCTGGTTTAA
Organism: Ogataea xyloterini; assembly: GCA_030573155.1. Lineage (NCBI taxonomy): Eukaryota > Fungi > Ascomycota > Pichiomycetes > Pichiales > Pichiaceae > Ogataea > Ogataea xyloterini. Next base: position 1,178,579 of record JAJMCS010000002.1, on the reverse strand, counting down.
TTTCTGTAGATAATCTTTGATTAAAAGAGATCCCAATTTCAAGCCTCTGTATTCTTCATGAACCACCACAGAATGTAGTCCAATAACCCGACTTTTCTCAACATGGCCTGTTTCCTTGTCATTCTCATCTTTTGGAATCTCCATGGTCCGATCGGTGATGGTGGAATCAGCAGTCTTGGTAGCAATTATATGGGCAATCAGCCTCTCTTTCCTAATGGTGGACCTTGTGGGGAGGACATCGTGTTCAAAAGCTTCTGGTTCAAATTCTCTAACGAATAATCCCGTACAAAGCTCTGGACAAACCGTGAGCCGATATTTTAATTTGTTCTCCGGTGCTCTTTCTTGTTCGGGGAATCCATTACGTTCAAGGCTGACCACTTGGGGTAGGTCATAAACACTCAATGGTCTGATACTCAGATGTTCTGGCTTTTGTTTCGAATTAGATTCGGATTTCATTTTCGAATCCTGTGAAGAAGTTGAACTGGATGATTCAGTTGTTGATTCGATTGAGCTCATAAAGAAACAAACAATTTGTCAGTTGGTAACATTTTTTCCACTCATAAAAAAATCCCTGATGTGGCTTGTGGTGGCGGATTACAAAACAGACACACTGGGAGTAATATTTTTTTCTCTAATTCAAGTTGCTCATCATGTCTGATATAACACTTCCTCTTGAACTTATTGATAAGTCCATAGGATCTAAGATATGGATTTTAATGACTACAGATCAAGAGTTTGTTGGGACTCTTGTTGGGTTTGACGATTTCGTTAATGTTGTTTTAGAAGATGTTGAAGAATACGATGGAGACAAACTGATTTCCAAACGCCCCAAGATGCTTATCAATTCTAGACAATTGGCTATGTTGGTTCCTTCTGGTGAAAGAACCAGTTGTAGTACCAAATAATACAAATTTTTTGCACTGTATGTACACTATTCTAATGCATCGATGACAGTATCACTGATTCTCCATAAAATGAGCATCCATACACTTCTATAAGGGATGAACTGATGTGCCAAACAGTTGATTACATGATCGGAAACAAATTTGGAGTTTTGAGATGATTTTGGCAATCTTGGTAATTCGATATCTTTAAGTTTAAGATTGATTTCTTCAAGTAATTCTGGTCTATCTTTAAGATAATTGGTTGCACCTCGACGAATTCCAAGATCTGTTACTTCAAAAATATCATATCTTTGTAATCCAAACATTAAGAACATTGAAGAAGACCATGGACCCAATCCTTTGAATTTTTGAATATCTAAATTGATTGCAATATCATCTGTTGTTTGAAAATAGGATTCTGAAAATTTCACTCCTTCAATTGGAATTTCTTCTGATTCAATGAATGCTTTAGATAACCGTTTAATATAATCTGATTTCTGATTGGATAATCCACAAGCTCGTAATTCTTCAATTGTCTTTGAATTGAAGATTTCTGGTCGAGGTAACTCTGAATCTTCAGATATATTATCAATTACCTTATTTTTAATTGATTTAGCAGCTTTACCACTAAGTTGTTGAGATATCAACCCATTAACAAGACTATCAAAGTAGAATTTCAATGATCGATCATGGTTGGAATCTTTCAAATATGAATTAAATGGACGATCCAAATATTGAGCAATTGATGGATCCTTTCTAACGATATAATTCAACCCCTCAATAAACTTATCAGTATGAATTGATTTGAGATTATCCAAAGAATGTGATTTTGGTTTCAATTGGGAAAAATAATCAAGTTTAGGAAATGTCGACTCTAATTGGATGATTTTTGCCTTCTTAATCGCAGTTTTGCCACCCTCCGTTGCCACCGTTGAAGACCGCTTCATATATAAATATGTGAATGCACAGCCAGTGGCAAAAAAATAATAGTGTATTTTTGTTTTATAGTGATGAATCTAACAGTGGCAGTTGAAGATACCGATCAAGTTTTAACGGTAGAATTGCCAGAAGATTTCGAATTTGCAGATCTAAAGGCATATTTGAAATCCGAAACTAATATCGATGAAACTCAACAGATCCTTATTTATGATGGCAAAGAGTTAGATCTGACCAAGGTTAAAACCTTTAAGGATCTGGGATTGAAGAATGATGATTTGTTGGTTTTAAAGAGAAAAAGCCAATCAAATATACCTCCACAACAAGGATTTTTAGATAATCAATTGGAAACGGCTCGTCAACAATATTTATCCAATCCTCAGATTCAAAACCAATTGGATCCAGAAACAAGAGCAGCTTTGAATGATCCCGTGAAATTTAAACAATTGGCATTGAAAATGGTTGAAAACCAACGCAAATTACAACAAGATCATCAACAAGAACTCAATAAGTTGTATAGTAATCCTGATGATCCAGAAAACCAAAAACGAATCATGGAATTAATCAATCAAGAGGCAATCGAGGAAAATATGAGAACGGCAATGGAAATCTCACCAGAATCATTCACCAGCGTCCATATGTTATACATCAATTGTGAGGTCAATGGAACACCGGTGAAGGCATTTGTTGATTCCGGAGCTCAAACGACTATTATTTCACCTTCATTAGCTGAAAAAACAGGATTGACAAGATTGATCGATAAACGATTCATTGGTGAAGCACGAGGAGTTGGGTCGACTAAAATTCTTGGAAGAGTTCATTCGGCTCCGTTGAAAATTGAATCGGGCTATTTCCCATGTACTTTCACAGTGATAGACACTCATGTTGAGATGTTACTTGGATTGGATATGTTGAGAAGATATCAAGCCAACATTGATTTGAAACATAATAGATTGGTGATAGATGATATTTCTACTCCCTTTTTACCGGAACATGAATGTCCAAACATGATGGAACAGGTTGGGTCGTCGTCGACTCAATTGGGTGGAAATATCTTCAATCTTTCAGATAATAATGCACCAACACCGACTACCAAGAGACCGAAGATGGAGATTCCGCAACAAACGGCAGATCCTTCCAAAGTTGAACAATTGGTTTCTATGGGATTTGATCGGAAACAAGCAACCATGGCATTACAACAAACTAATAACAATTTGGAACTTGCAGCAGGAATGTTATTTGATTAAAGTTTGATTGCTTCTTCTTTCAATTCATCATCGAATGAGATGAATTTCATACTTGGATGATTTTGTACTATATTTGAATTGATTCCTGTCCAAATCCAATCGACTCTATTATTGATTGGAGGTAATTTCATTCTTGCTTGGAATCCTTCTATGAAAGCACGATCGATTTGATTAATTGTTGTACTGAAATTGACGAATTCATTATAGATTGAGACCAGAGTCCATAATTGTAGTTTTCTTAGACAAGCAATGACCAACGAGGTGATTTGACCTCCATTATTGCAGAATAAATATATTGGAGAACATTCTTTATTGAGTACCAATTCAAGTACTTTTCGGATCTGATCGGCATCAATTGGTATTCCTCGCTTCTTTCCTTTATCTTTGGTATTATTATCTGTTTCTATATGAACCAATTTGATATTATTTTTGGAACAAAAGGAGAATAATGAAGGATCATTCTCCATGATGATTGGTTCTGGAATCAAACAGATCATTGTTTTTAAATTCAAAGTTTCTAGATATTTATAATTAATTGGACGAGGATAAGCTCCACGAGCAAAAGTTTTATGAACTTTGGCAAATTTGATTGGTGGAGTGAATGGTTCTGGCATTTGATAATTAAAAGGAAATTTGATTAATTTAATTTTAATTAATTTTTTGCCAGCATGGAATTTATTGAGACAGAGACCCAAGAATCCGGTCATAAAGATGAAAAGACCGAACAATTGGTGAACGAATTTGAAGATAAGGTGGAAAAAGTTTATTCTGAATTGGAAAATCAAACAGTTTCGGGATGGAACTCGTTTAGTGGGTTTCTTAGTACTGTTCAACAGAAATTGCCCGATTACTTAAATGAGACCAAAGAAAGAGCTAAACAGATTGATTTACAAAAGACTTTGAATATTAGTAAAGAGAGTTTGGAAAAGAATCTATCAGCTTTACAAATCAAATTTAATGAAGATGAATTGAAGGAGAACTCCACTAAATTACTTCATAATTTGAATGAGAATACAAACAAGTATTTGGATGAATTGGACCACGATTTGGAGAAGATTGAAAACATAACTTTGGGTTATGCTAATCGATTGGGTAGTATTATTGCCAAACAAACTGGTTTATCATTCAATGTTTCAGGAGAATCCAATGATGATAATAAGGATGAAATCATGTTCAATATGCCTCAAAATCTTGCTACAAGTAGATTGGAAGCTCAATTACATGAATTAGAAAATAATAAAGAGTTGTACTTGGGGAACATGAAAGATGAAACTATTTTGAAATACGAATTAAGTGAAGAACAAACCGTTGAAAAGACTCAATTATTAACCAAAGAAAGTCTGAAAGGATTGTTTAATGAACTAGTTCCAGACCAAATGGAAGAATCTGTTTTCTGGAAAGTGTTTTTCTCTAATAAGACCAAGATCTTAGAGGAGGAGAAAAAACGGAAAGAAATGCTTGAACAGAAACCTGCTGATGATGATGAGGAAGATTTCGATTGGGATGAAGAAGAAGAAGAAGATAAGGGAGAGAATTGAGTTTGCTTATATTTTTTTTTTTTAAATGGGGTTTTACGTAATACCTTATAAATATTTACAGATCTTTATCAAACGTGTTTTCTATCTTTTAATGACTCTTGAATCTATCTATATTGTCCGTCATGGATATCGGGAGAATTGGCTTCCAAAGAAGACCCAACGTGATAGTCCTACAGGAGATAATGAAAGTGATCCAATTTTGGCTCCTATTGGAGTTCGACAAGCTGAAGAATTAGGATCTTATATATCAAAAGAATTAGACGTTAAACCCGAATTGATCTTTTCTAGTCCTTTTTACAGATGTATTGAGACTATTCAACCTGTTTCAAAACAACTTGGATTAGATATATATTTAGAAAAAGGAATTGGAGAATGGTATCGACCAAATAGAGCCAATACTCCTCAATCAGCATCGATCGATGTTTTATCCAAATATTTAGACAATCTTTCAAATGAATGGTCTTCAGATACAATTATTCCTTCACCACAAGGTGAAGAAGAATCCGAATTGTTTGAACGATGTGTCAAATTCTGGAAGACGTTCATTCCTAAGGTGGAATCTCAATTCCCAAAGGTTAAAAGTATCATTTTGGTGACTCATGCTGCTTGTAAGATCAGTTTAGGAATGTCCTTATTGGGATATACTAGCAATTATGATTATTTAGGTCCAGAATATGGTGGAGATGGAAAAAGTACTGTAATTCATGCTAGTACTTGTTCATTAGATTATTATAAGAAGGAAGGATCTAAATGGAAATTGATTATGAATGGAAATACAGAATTTCTATCGGATGGACCTCTTATGAATTGGCATTTTGCAACATCGAAATTCGAAGCTGGAAGTAAAGAAGATATTGCGTCAAGAAACGCGAGGCCTTGCACGTGATGATGATGAATATGAAGACGTTTATGTTGCTTTGAAATTCCCTGCAAATCAATACTTGAATTTGGACAAATCTCAATTCAATAGTTATTTGAAACCAGAAACGTTTGAAGAGACTTTAGATGATACATCAGAACATTCGAATTTGAGATTGAGTGGTTTGGCAGAATCCAAACCTCTAGTTCAACTCAATAATAATCTATATCAAGGTGAATGGTCTAAATTTGTTGGATCAGAATTGGTATTCAATGAAAATGGAGAATATGTTTCCAAAGTAGATGGTCATGTTGTTTTGAAAGGTGGTCGTTTAGAAAATACCGGCAATGATAAAGAATCATTTTTGGCTAAGATTATTCAAACTGCTCGTCATGTTAAAGAAGATCAAATGCAAATGGATTAATTTAGGACTCTTTTAACTGATCGATCTAAATCCTCATTTGTCCATTCATATGCACGTTTATCTGTTGCTATCTTGGTTTTCAAAATGAATCGTTGCCAATCTAACAATTGATAATCTTTAGAAATAGATGATTTAGAAACCGAATTTGAATCCTTTAATTTCAATTTTTGAAGTTCTTCAAAACAAAGAAGTCCATAGGATCTAATTAAAAGATCTGCTCCATTAGGAAGATCAACAATTCGATTCAAAAAGCTTACAATTTCTTGTTGCAATTTGAAGTTCAAAAATGGTGAATTAGTTAATGCCATTAAATATTCCAGAATTCCACTTCGATTAATGATTTTCAAATCCAGTTGATTCACCATTGATTTAACCATTGTAGTCAATAACCATGAAAGTTGTCTATAATAATCGTCATTAATATTGGATCGTCCAAGATGTTTATCAGCAACAAATTGTTGAGTGATTGATTTCAATAGAGGAATATCAAATGATCTAAATTTGGAGCCTCCAAGAAGATATCTATATGTTTTTTCATATAAGAAATGACCTGGATTATTCAAAATTGGAATTAGATGAGAAATCATTAAAATGATCACCGAATTGAGTTCTTCAGATGTTAATAAAACTCCTAAAAATACTTTGAATGCTGATCTATCTTTGAAAGAGAACAGATGAACTTCAGATTTGGTATTTTCTTCTTTCAATTTGGCAATTTGATTCAATTCATTCTCCAAAGTGAAATAACTAGCCATCAAGATTCGACGGGAAATATGATTGATTTCCTTTTGACAATTGGTTAAATTCATCACTATGAATTGAAGAAGATCAGTATCGATCAATCTATCAACATCCACAATGATTTGAGAATCTTGAGATTTGAATAATTCTTCATTATTGATAATTAGTAACATAATGAATTCAGGATCATAAATTGTTCTCTCATAAATATTATCAAATATTGAATGTTCAAGAATAACATTATTATGATTGAAAAATGATTCCCAATTGGACCAATCGCTGGTTTTAGGAACTTCAAATGATTCTGTTGATCCTTGAAATTTAGAAATCGAATTAATAATGAATTTCCTTGATAAATTAATAGTCAATCCATTGGTAATGAAATTTGTTGTAGATGATTCATAAGAATCTGTATCCAAGAATTCCCAATTGATAACAAAACTCATCCAACTTTGATTACAAGAATTTTCAATATGTTTGATAATCTCTTTTAATATCAAATCATCAGCTCGAATAGAACCTGAATAAAATTGAAGAATCGTTTTAACAACATCAAAATTGGTAACTGGTCCCATTTTAAACAACCGATAAAGAATCAAACTGGTATAAAATCTATTGTTGATGTTGAACTTGGAAACTTGATCATTTAATACATTGAATTTGTTATTGATCAAGATTTGAATATGTTTGTTATAATGAACAGTTTTGGATTTAGTAGTTAATAACCAGATACAATATTTGAGTATCAATTGATTTTGAATCCATGATTTGGAAAAGATCACTTCTAATTGAGAATTAATAACTGATGGTGAAACAATTGACCAAATATTGATATTTTCTAAAACAGATTGTAATGATTCAATGAATGTTAAGAATTGATTAGAAACATGATCTTTTTCAGCCAACATTTTGGTGATGTATAATATTGCTTTAGAACACCATGGTTTAAGTATAGAATTGGATTTCAATTTGGATATAAGATATGTTGTTTCTGGACTGAAAATGTATGATGCAGTGTTATAGAATGGTTTAAAATTCAATAAGTCAGAAACCAATTGTTCAGAATCTGAATTGGAAATCATTTGAATATAAATAGGAACATTAGAACATTTAGATGTTTGTAAAAATGTCTTTAGTTGATTGGTTGCAATATCAAATAATTGATTTTGAAGATGTTCAGATTTGGTTAGATCAGCTAAAACAATAAGATATTGTAATCCTGAAGTTGAATTTTGAATTGATGGGTTGATTTGATCGATAAGTTTTGATGCCAAATGATTATTTGATTTCAAAATCAATGATATTGAAGAATATAATAATTCATTATTAGTTGCTTTTTCAAGTAATTGAATCACTTGTTCATAAGTAAAGTTGATTTGAATAAGTTGTTGATAATTAATAAGATTTTTGGAAGTAATATGATCAGCAAATTCAACTAATTGTATTGGTGAAAGTGATAACTTTCTTGAAACAATCAATTCCAAAGCTTTATTTTGAATCAATTCAGAATCTTTCAAATGTTTAATTAATGAATCATCTTGAAGAATCCATAATGAATCAGAAATCAATTTTTGTTCTTCTAATGAACAACAATTATGTTGATCAACAAATAAAGCATATTCATCAAGAGATTTTTTAATTTCTGGATTCATTTCACAAATATTGTAAAACATTTGATTCAATAAGCCTGAAACCAAATATGATTTCTCATTAGTTCTCAAATATAACTTTCTCCAATATTTGGATTTGTAAAAGTCTATTGAATTGGTTGGTTTCTGTATCAAATAATTGCCAAATTTGGAAAATAAAAGAACCATCAATTCTTCAATCTCCGAGACTTTAAATGAATCATCTTGGATCAAAATCTCAATTCTCTTTAAGATTCCAATTATATCAATATCAGTTATAGCCAATTTATTGATAACTGTTTTCTTAAGCTGAGAAATAGGAAAATTCACCATCATTTCGAAAAATGAATAATCTTCTAATTGATATTCATTCAATGAACTTTCATAGTTTTCAAAATCTATAATCTGTTTATCCCAATATTTCAAAATCACCATTTTCATTGTATCCAATGGTTCACCAACTAAATACATGTATTTGGAAAATAGATTGATCCAAATCAAAACATTTTCATTGGTTGCAAATTTCGATTGTTCAATGGTTGCAACATAAAAAGGACTCACATTGATTCCAAATTCTTGTGATATATCAATATATTTATAAGGAGATCTCATAACTCTGGAAATTGATTCATCCAGAATCCTGCAAACACAATCTATTTCTTCATCAGATTTGATAAAATTGGAATATTCAGTCAATGAATAAACTAAAGCATATGCTTGAGTAATTAAAATGGAATTATCCAATTTGTAATCTGTAAAAGCCAATGAGGAATCAATTAATCCAGAAACAACATTAACAACTTTATTGATCATTTCAGATGATTGAAGTCGATAAGGAAGTCTTAAAATGGTGGTGAATAAACAATTTTTGGCTGTTCCAACATTCCACCATTTATTTTGAGAATCTGAATTGATTTTCATAAAAGTATCCAATATAACTAAATCAATAGCTTTAAAATCATCAGTTTGTCCTAAATTCAATTGGGGAAGATTGATTGAAACAGATTGATTCAAAATCAATTGATAATATTCACAAACCTTGAGTAAATTGACAATGAGTAATTGATTATAAGGAGGAGACTTATAACATTCATTTAATGCTCCAATAATGGAACTTAAATCTGGTAATCGATTGGTGAGAATCCCCAAAACCTCATTTTTAGTATCCCCAGGTATTAAATCAATACAACGTTGTAATTTTTGTAATATATCAATCATTAATTGAGAACCAATATGACGAATTAATTGAACTGGATTTGTCAAACTTTTGTGAAAAGAAGTACGTCGTAATGAATTTGGACAAATATATTCAACCAATAAGGTTGCTGATCGATTTGAAGTCATAATTGATTCTGGAATATCGAATCTAATGATTTTGGTTAATAATAATGATTCGGCAATGTATAAAGCGGATAATTTGGGATCATGAACTCCAATAGAATGTGAAAGATTATAATTATAACATGGAATCAATTCAGGAATTGCTTCAAGAACACAAACTGTTAAATCTAATTGTTTTTCATCCAACCATGGTTTGCAACTTGTTAATAAACTAAAGATTAATTTATTATGGATTTTGAATGTTTGATCTCCAATTGTAACTGGAACTCCAGATTCCATATTATATTTATCATCAGGGAAAACTAAACCCAATTCGAAATTCGTGGTCAATTTGATAAGAAATTCATGAACTTGAATACGAACAGATTGATTTGAATAAAGATCTAGTAATTTCTTCAAGATGAATTCTCCAAATATCTTACATTTTGTCATTTTCTTGTAGGAATGTTCTTCAAGGATTGATTGATCGAGAAATTGGAAAGTCGATCGAATTAATTCAGATGAATCATGAGTATCTATGAATTTGAACCAATTGGTAATAATTTTGCGATTATTGGATATCAAATCTTTTCTAGTGAGAGGACCTGCTTCACAACATAAGGTTATCCAGAATTGAATAAAATTGGAGCGAATCGAACTTGAAGATTGACATTTTTTAGGATCTTCAAGTTCAATTTTGGATGGAACTAATAATTGAGGTAGAATCTTTAATGAAAGATCGAAATTATCCAAAAATAGATCAACAAACGTTCCTTTTCTAAATTTAAGGGATGTTTTCAATAATCGAAGTGCTGGATTCGTGATACCTGGTTTATGATTATTAAGACTTCTGAAAAACACCTTTATATTGTGAGATGATAAAAGTTCCTGAATCAAGTTGGAACATGGTTTTTGAAGTTCAATAACATTGGATCCATAATCAATTAACAATTTGAACTTATTAATCAATCCAGAAAGTCCAGAATGATCATTAATGGTGGAGAAATAAGAAAAAGCCTGAACAAGAGTATTCAAATTGGTCTGTAAAAATGACACCAAAACATCTAATCTTGATTCCTTTTGTTCATTCAAACCATCAATCAAACCCGAAAACTGATCCAAAGTACTGGTATCGAGATTGGAAACGTATTTGGTCTTCTTGGACATGCTAATTAGAACAAATTGGGTATTCTGAAATAAATCTTTTTTTTTTGATAAAATATTTTTTTGAGTGGTGCACACATCTAATTGAAAACAAACAAACACGAAGAATTGTTTATTTTATTCTTCTTTATGTGGGGAGTTCAAGCTGCTTTACGACTCAAGAAACAACGCGAGAGCAATGTGGGGAGTATAGAGACTGTCCAGATCCCTGGATTCTCTAAATGGCTTGCACAGGAGATCAATGTAGAGACCAAATTGATTGAATCTGGTGTTGATCAATTGGGGATGGCAATGGAAGAACATAACGAATGGATCAATGGAGTAATGAGAGAAATGTTAAGTTCTGAAGGTGATTTATCAATATTGGAACGAGATGATAGCGTAATGGTGTTGATGAGTCCTAAACGACCAGCTAGAATAGAACAAGTGGAGAGGGAGCCAGAACCAGAGCCAGAGCCAGAGCCAGAAGTGGAATCTAAAATAGAACAAAAATCAACCAATGAGCAGAATATATCAATGGAAATGGATCCACAACCTTTATTATTCTCAAATACAAACAATTCTCCTCAAAGTCTGATAGAAAAGTCGCCCATTAATCCACCTCAAGTGGTTTCCAAATCACCCGAATCATCTCCTCAAGTCATGTTACAATCATCTCCACCATTGACAACGAATGTGCATCATTCACCACAACGAAATTCTTTGTCATCGGATCTCTCTTTTGATGCCATATCCAAAAACATACGCAAATCGTTTGCTCGCAAAACAATGATGCTGGATCCACAATCAAATGAGTCTTCAAATGAACCTACACGTCAAATCATTCATGAACCTACTCCTACAACAGCAACTACGCCGACGGATTATGTTACCAAAGTCCCACAACAATCTGAAGTTTCAGGTCTCCTAGACGAAGGAGACATTATGCTCAGTGATATGGACAACGATATAAGTTTTCAGATTGGCAAATTGGAGAAAATTGAGCTTGCACAAATACGAATTCCACTCAAGACCGATGTGCAGACTCGATTGCCGAACATAAATAATAGCACGACTCCAAATGCAAGTCGATCACCAATCAAATTTGCAGAGCTGCCGTCGCGTGAACCATTAACAGTCAAGTCCAGCAAGAAGAAATCGTTAAGAAAATCCATTCAGATGTCAAAAAGACCAGCCAAGACACAAACTCGAATGTTGATTAAGGAAGAACGTCGAGACGACATGTCTCCATTCAAAGATTATGGATCTGCAAATTTGGCCAAACAACCATACAATCTTCGACTACCTCCAATTAATGATGCCTCGCCATCAAACACAGGTAGTAGTGAACCCACAGTTCAAATCAATAGAGGACTGATTTACAAATCATCTCCATTACGAAATGAGCTTGCTAGATCTCCAAGCAAGTCTCCTAGTAAATCTCCAGCCAAACATGTGAATCCTGATCTTTTAGAAAGGTTGATGGCTCCAACAGAGGCCAGTATCAAACGGAGTAAAGCATCTTTGATTCACCATGATGATCCTAGACATGAGTCAAACCTACTGACCTCTTTGAAGCTTGAGAAACAGGATGAATTACCAAAACCAATTATATCTCCCTCCAAAATCAAATCAATGATTCCTACTCCAACATTGACTAGACCGAACGTGGTTGACAAACCGAAATTGAGTCAAATGAAGCTACCTTTAACAGAACAGATGTTGCGACCTTCAGGACGGTCTCAATATGGATTAACGTCGCCAGATGCAAAGAGTTTGATTGATTTGAGCAAAAAATTGGAGAAACGAAAGAAATCCGAACATCAAGCTCAAGTAAAGAAACAGAAAACGGATATTAAATTGAGACAGATCTCTGTTAACCATCCAAAACTGAATCGTCTTCCAGAACCAACTATCAAATCGAAGAAACCAATAAAGACGATTTTTGACGCGAATGAACTTCCGGAAATCAATTCGGACGCTGAAGATGATGAGGAGACCAAATTGCTGGCTCAATGGGGGTCGAACTCGCACATCAAACAGTTGCTACGCAAACAGGCCAGAATTGATCCAGGGACCGTGTTTGGTCCAATTGGGAAGATCAACTGCTCGGAAATTTTCGAAAAGTCATACTACACGGGCTTGAATATCAAATGGAACGAGTCCGATATTCTGAACTCCAAAGAGATTGAGGATTACGATCGTAAAATGGGATATAGTTAGGTATTTATTTACACCTCGCACCTAGATATTTACATATTTCCTTGTAAGGCTAAGATGGCAGAAAACACGGGTGTGTTTTTTTTTAACTCGTTTCTGTTTTAGGGAAAACCAAAGTTTGTAAAGAAAACAAGCGTATTTTAAGTTTGGTGTTGGTTGGCGAATAGTCTTGTTTTTAGGTGTTTCTTGTGGATACAGATCTTGAGATAGCTTTCAAAGAAGGTTCTGGAAGTTCTACAGATAGATAGATTTGAATATTGGTGATTTCGAAAACGACGTGTTTTTGCAAGGGATATCGAAGTTTCAGTGGAATAAGAAGTGTTCAAGATGTCTAGAATTAGTAATAGTGGGCTGGAAGGCTCTCAAATGCAGATGGATGAGGAAAATATGATATCAACGAAAACAATAAGTGAACCGATGGTCAAAGGGAGGCAGTCATTGACAAGAGCCCGATCAGCGTTGACCGATATTGATGGGAACGCCGGTGTTGGTGAGATACAAAAGCCTAAGATGATAAGTACACAACAAACAGGGAAAGTTAATAATGGGCACGATTCGCTTGCTTTGAGAGTGCGTGCCGACGAGGAGGTGAAGCGTGTTTCCTTGAAACGACAAGCGGCAGACTCTAGTAGCGATCTCCTAGAACATGGTACACAAGAAGCAAAGAAAGTGAAGGTTGAAACCGATTACACGTGGGATGATTTGGATGCAGACGATGCAGATGATCCATTGATGGTTAGCGAATATGTGAACGACATATTTGATTATTTACACGAGCTTGAGATCAAGACACTACCCGATCCGAATTATCTACATTGGCAAAGGAATTTAAGACCCAAAATGAGATCTATTTTAGTCGACTGGATGGTGGAAGTGCATTTGAAGTTCCGGTTATTACCCGAAACGCTGTATTTGGCAATAAATCTAATGGACCGGTTTATGTCGCGTGAAAGTGTTCAAGTTGACCGTTTACAACTTTTGGCGACTGGCTCGTTGTTTATTGCTGCTAAATACGAAGAGGTTTATTCCCCTTCAGTGAAAAATTATGCATATGTTACCGACGGTGGATTCACCGAGGACGAGATCCTCAACGCTGAAAAATTCATTTTAGAAATTCTAAATTTCAACATGTGTTACCCAAATCCAATGAATTTTCTTAGACGAATCTCCAAGGCGGACGATTATGATGTCCAATCTAGAACAATCGGCAAATATCTGCTGGAAATCTCCATTATCGATCACAAATTCATAGGATACCTGCCATCGTTGTGCGCCGCAGCAGCGATGTACATAGCACGCAAGATGCTGGCGAAAAACGAATGGAGCGGAAACCTGATCCACTACAGTGGAGGATACAAAGAGAGCGATTTGAAAGAAGTGAGCGAAATGATAATAGATTATCTAATCAGTCCGATAGTGCACGAAGAGTTCTTCAAGAAGTATGCCTCGCGCAAGTTCATGAAAGTCTCCATTCTTGCCAGACAATGGGCAAAGAAGATCACCAGCGAGGGGAAGAACATTATGGATCCCATCTTGTGACCAGTTTGCTTCTGTAATGGTGTAAGGGTGTTTTCTTTTACGATATTATTTACAAGAAAATCAAAAAAATCTCCTAATTAATCCCACACTACACGCACTTGGGTGTTTTGTTTTATGAGTATCCGACTAGATTTGGATGAAGTTCGTAAGCGCCAGCTATTTGATGGTCTCTTACGCGCCCAATCGCAATACTATCTTGCTCATCTTGAGCAGAGGGTTTGTGATCCATCCGAGTTTTCATTCTCGTATTCCGATACTCATATCATTTTGACACCGATTGAGATAGAGTTGATCTTGGAAGACAAATTTGAGATATTTGAGTACATAGGTCGATTGAGTCGTCTTCGAGCTTTGAAATCTCATATTTTAGAGTTTCGTAATGAGATGTTTTTGAATCTCTTACGATCTCGAATTTTGTCCTTTACTAGATTGATTTGCCCAAAGAAACTTCAATTTTCTGATTTGGGAGCGATAATAGGGTCAGGGTCGAATTTCAATGATCTTTTCTATTTTCAAAGAGCAACAGGTGATCAATTGATCTTGAATTATGATAAATTAATACACTTCCTTTGTTTGAGTTTGAAGAACAATAGTATTGATCTGGTTGACGAGTTGATTTTTGGGTATGATAGATTGATGATCAATATGATTCTGGGTTGTATACAATTGATTAGACCATTTGAACGTTTGAATTTCCAGATCTTGGATTATCAAGATAAGATGTGCAATTCAGGATATTCTTATACTAATGGACATCGAGCACAAGAATCGTGGTTTCGATATATTGTTCATATTCAGGATTTTACAACGAAATTCAATTTCTTGTTCCCCTTGGATAATTGGAATCATACCAATGTTGGGAATTTGATGAGTTTCATCTTTTTAACATTTCGTGAACCAAAAGAGCTGGTCTTTGATGGTTTGAAGAGTGAAGAATGTTTGATATTTATTCAACGACTTGTTAAAGTTTTGAATATACCAATTTCATTAAACAGAGGAATTATACGATTTGAAAACCAAAATGGACGTTTGCATCTAAACACACTGATCAATTCTGCAATGAAGTTATTTAATAGTGAAAATTGGGCTCCACAATTGAGTGTGGTTTGCAAAATCATCAATAACTTATATTTATATGGAGAAGACAAGATGAATAAGGACTTGACAGGAAGAAAGCCGGCAGAATTATTATTTAATAGCTGTGAAGAATTAAGTGAGCTAATTGGACAGCACGAGCTGAACGAATTGTTAAGACTCTGGGAAGAACAAGAAATACAGGTCCATAAACCTGAAGAGGTGGTGATTGTACTAAGTGAAGATGAGGAGGAAGATGAAATGCTGCAACGGAAACGGTTATTAATGGACAGTAGATGTAATGGTTATAATAAATAGAAAAATAAATAAGTTATGTTGAGTTATGGCCCAATGGGTTTTGTTCTGCGTTTACCCACAAAGTTGAACATTTGAGTGTCATAAGCAACGTACATTAATGAGACGGGAATCACCACGAGAGCCATCATAGCGATTGAGGTTGATTTCAGATTGAACACGTAACGATTGGCTAGAGTCTCTCTAAAGTGGGCAAACCTCTGGACTTCTTTATCTGTTCGTAACAAATGTCTACCTCCAGCCATAACGAGGGGTAAGAAAAATATTAGATAACTTTTTTTTTTTGATTTTCCAAACATGTACAGGCCATTGGGAGTGTTTATTCGCCGCAATTCCACAATTCGTGATTATTACCAGTTGTTTCCGAAAACGTTTCCGCAAGGTATTTCAGGATCTCCTTTTCATGTGGACCTTCGAAAATTGCGTAAAGAGTTTCGCACGCTTCAAGGTACCAATCATCCGGATTTGAAAGGGGATGCAGATAAATCATCTATCTTGAACAATGCATATACAGTACTATCAAGTCCATTAAAACGGTCTCAATACTTACTCAAGCTGAAAGCCGATATTGATTTGAATGAGGATGATGTTAGCAAGAAATTCCAATTCCAAGATCAATCAATCTTATTACAGATTCTAGACATTCATGAGGATTTGGAAGAAATCCAGACCGAGAAGGATTTGGAAAGTTTATCGAAACAAAATGATCAAAGAATTGAAGATAGTGTACGGAAACTTGAACAATTATACGAGGGCGATG
Source organism: Ogataea xyloterini (assembly GCA_030573155.1). Classification (NCBI taxonomy): domain Eukaryota; kingdom Fungi; phylum Ascomycota; class Pichiomycetes; order Pichiales; family Pichiaceae; genus Ogataea; species Ogataea xyloterini. The sequence goes on along the minus strand of JAJMCS010000002.1, from coordinate 1,161,951 downwards.
ATTACGAAGCGATTGCTGTGGAAACGGTGAAATTAAAGTTTTGGGAAAATATCCGGAATGCCCTTAAAGAATGGGAAGCAGGGAAACCGGTGAACTTAACTCATTAGGAAGAGGGCAGAGGAAGGAGAAGGAGAAGGAGATCGAAATGACTGGGGTTATTGTATAACAGAAAGCATATGAAAGACAATTGTGTTAGTTCCTACACCTAAAACCAGATACAAGAATCACCGCCTTAATTAATTTCTTAGTAGGGAAAACCGATTTGATTAACCCAATATATATCATGAATTTACCCGAGACAGAGAAAGATCGACATATTGCCGAGCTGGAGAATGAATTGGCTATTTGTCGATTAGAGAACGCGCGGTTCGAGCAAAAATTGGCAGATCTTCGTGATGGGGTTGTTAGTCAGGATCGAACGATCAGCGTGATAGATGCTCCTACAGATCAGACAATTGAAGACACAAGTATTGGGGATGAGATATCAGATAAGATCAGGCATGAATATCAAATTCAGATCGAGGAATTGAAGAATAAATTGAAAAGTTCAGATCATGAAAAACGGTTTCTAAAGAGCGAACAAGTTGTAATTTTCCAAGAATTGGAGGCTGCACATTCCCAGATACAGAATATGATGAAGATGGGTCGAAATGGTGTTGATCAATCTACTTTAGAGCGAGCTAAAAAAACATTACACGACATGGATATTTATTATAAGAATGAGCTTTTAGAAAGCAAGAAACATCAAGTTGCGCTGGAAGAGGAATTGAAGATAATAAAACGCTCATTTGGACTTTTAAGCTCGCGATTTGTTGAATTGAATGACGAATTGACCGAATACAAAGAATTGAACTTGAAAGATGAAAAAGTACAACGATTACAAGAAATGGTGATCAATCGCGATAATGAGCTTGAATTCTTGAAACTCAAAGTGCTGGAACTAGTCGAGGGCTCCAGACATTCGCATTCGTTCGAAAACTCCGTCTCCAGCAACGAGCACAGCCTTACACAGCCAGAGTAGAGGGGAATGAAATATATATATATAAATATATATTTAAATGCAAAAAACACACAGATCTTTTTGAATGATGATCTATGATTTATTGGCGTTTCTTATGATTGGGTCGTTTGTAAACGCCCAAACGTATTTAGACGCCGAATTGCATGTTTTACGAAATCGAACACGATCGTTATTCTATCATGCTTGGGATGGTTATATGGTGCACGGGTTTCCATATGACGAGGTGAATCCGATCACTTGTGAGGCATCGAAACGGGACTTTGAAGATGAAATGAATACCTGGAAGAACGATGCGATGGGAAATTTCTCTCTTACGTTATTTGATAGTCTTGATACGTTTGTTATTTTGGGAGATAAAGAAGGATTTCATCGGAATGTTCAATTGATCAAAGATGTTTATAATGATTTCGATATTGATTCCAATGTTCAAGTTTTTGAGACTAGTATTCGAGTTTTGGGAGGTTTATTAAGTGGACATTTATATGCATTGGATGAACGAAAAGGTTACAGTATTGACAATTATGATGGACATCTTTTACGATTGGCTTATGATTTAGGAAAACGATTAATATTGGCATTTGATAACAAGTCTGGGGTTCCATTTCCAAGGACAAATTTGAAATATGGACCTTATAAAGTTCCTAAAAGTCTTCAAAAAGAACAATGTACTTCTGGAATCACTTCATTACTGTTAGAATTTGCATTACTTTCTAGATTATCAAATGATCCGATATTTGAACTTGTTACTAGAAAGACATTTTTGAATCTTTGGTCTTCACGATCTCCATTAGATCTTCTTCCGATGTCTGTTGATGCTCGATCCAATGCATTTACAGATCAAATTACCGGAGTTGGGGCTTCGATTGATTCATTTTATGAATATGCTTTGAAATATTCCATCTTATTTGATGATGAAATATTCAATGAGATTTGGCAACAATCGTATCGATCTCTACTTACACATTCTCAAAATATGAATGGGATCTTTACTAATATTCATTATTCCAATGGGGCATCTGCGCGCGAATGGATCGATGCCCTTGGAGCGTTTTTTCCTGGTCTATTAGTCTTAGCTGGAGATTTACAAAATGCTTTAGAATTTTACATGATTTATTACAAATTATGGAACACTTTTGGTGCTATACCTGAAAGATGGGATTATAGTGGATCCAGATGGAATTATATGAATGGGAAAACGTATCATCCTCAAAAGACATTACCTGGATTTTCTTTAAAAGAAACCAAAGAATTATTAATGAGAGATTCAATTCTTTTAGAATGGTATCCATTAAGACCTGAATTCATTGAATCAACATATTATCTTTATCGAGCAACAAAAGATCCATTTTTTCTTCGAGTTGGTGAATCGATTTTGAACAAATTTGAGACCGAATTTTATGCTCCATGTGGATTTGCTGGTTTAGAAGACATTCGAATTGGAACGAAACAAGCTCGAATGGAGAGTTTTGTTTTAAGTGAAAGTTTGAAATATCTATATTTGTTATTTGATGAACAAAATGAGTTACATACAATCAATTCTGGTGCTATTTTTTCAACTGAAGCTCATCCTTTCTGGTTTGATAAGAAACTTAAAGTTTATGATTTGGTGAAAGATATTGATATTCCAGAGGAAAATAAAACAATGATGGATTTTGTATGGGATAAGATCTTTGATAAAGATCCATTACAAGTTGATATTCAATTTGGAAAATTGAAATTAGATAAAATGAGTCTTCCTGATTATATTCCAATAATTATGAATTCATCCATTGAAAACGAGTTGAAAAAATGTCATATTAAAGTCCCCGATAAAGTTCAATTAGGAGATCAAGTTTTTGTAACTCCAAAGATATATCAAGTTCTTAAACCAATGTTGATGAACCTTGATTCAAATAATTATATTCAATCTATGGGATTAAAATTGGATCCAGATTATCTTCAATTATCTCAATGTCAAATCTTTAAAGATGATTCATATCGATTAAGATCCAAAATCCTAGAATCTCCTTCATTTTACAAACTTGATCATCAATATCAAATCTCTTTACAAAAACCATCTTATTATAGAACTACTAATGATTTGGAGATTGATGGAGATTTCTATTCAATTTTTGGATCTAAAATGAAATGTTCAATTTCACAAACAACAGATCAATTTGATGCTTTAATTGGTTCATTAGATCAAACATCTGATACCAAAATCTATAAATTGATTCAAACTATTGATTATCATTATGATGATGATAAATTACCTATTTATCCAGGAGATCTATATTTAGATCAACTCAATAATGTTAGATTGACATTTGAAGTGTTAAAAGATGGGAAAATAGGTCATCTGGGAAATCTGATCCAAATCGATCAATATAATACAACTTTAAGATTACTCAAGTTAAATGGTCATAAAATCAATCATGATGAGATTGTTTGGTTGAATATCAATTGGTTTTCCAATAATTCTTATCCAAATATCTGGTTCGAAGATCATGGACTTTTAACAATCAATGATCAAGTTGTCTCCAACATTCGTTTGGTTCCCGAACTATAAATAATAAAAGATTTAATCTTATTAATTAGAACAATAGAATTCAAACAATAGAGGATCGTAAATTACAGACCAAGGAAAAAAAACGATTGGAAAGTATTCCAATTTGTTTGGTTGTTTCTATTCCGATAAACATTTTTAAACTTTCAAAAAGCAACAGACAAGGTTGATTTCATCGTTGAAACTCGACGATCCAATAGAAACGCCGAATTCATGTCTGATTTTGCTAAAACGTTTTTTGCCTTTGGCAAACAGAAAGTTCAATCCATGGAGACGTCTGAGGCAAATAAGAATTCTGTCATGTCGTTTCCATCGGAAATGATGCCTCAACCGGCCATCCCAACCATTGCATTAAGTGAAAACTCTTTTGCAATGGGAACAACAATCAAGGGCGATCAGAATGCTCTTGATAAATCTATTACTAATTTGGACCAAACTCAACAAAGTAGTAACCTGACTGCTCAATTATCAATCAACTCATCCCAACCAATCAAAACCAACGTGGCAGCAACTCTACCAATCACCTCCGAAGCTGATACTTCAACCACCATTCCTCGTGGTAAACTTAGAGTCAGCATAATCGAGGCTGTCGGACTAAACGTGACTCATGAGAAGTCGCTTCCCTACGTTGTTTGTACCTTTGAAAGTTCTGAATTTGTCACTCAGGGCCCAGAGAGTTTCGAACAAACCAAAGATATACCACGTCCTCACGACCACCCTCACGGCCACCCACCACAAAGACGGCCTCTGGTCCGCACTCAAACCTCGTCTCAACACAACTTGAACATTATGGCGCACAACTACAGCAGTTCGAATCCTGTTTGGCATCATAAGGCCATTTTTGATGTGGTGGGGGCAAAATCCGAGCTAGATATTAGTGTTTATGACTCTTCGCAAAACGACCATTTTCTTGGTCATGTTAGACTCAGACCACAAACCATTGAAGAGAGCAGGTCTGAACAATGGCTTGAGTTACAACCCCGTATTAACACCGAATTTGTTAGTGGGAAGATAAAGGTCAAGATTGAGTATTCTAATACTGGCAAAAGACATTATGGCCCTGAAGACTTTGAGATTCTGAGACTATTAGGAAAGGGTACTTTTGGACAAGTTTTCCAAGTCAAGAAGAAGGATACTGGTAGAATCTATGCCATGAAGGTTCTTTCCAAGAAGGTTATAGTCAGAAAGAAGGAGATTGCTCATACCATTGGTGAAAGAGATATTCTAGTTCGCACTTCGACTGCCGACTCGGCTTTCATTGTTGGTTTGAAGTTCTCGTTCCAAACTCCAGTTGATTTGTATTTGGTGACAGATTTTATGTCTGGAGGAGAGCTATTTTGGCATTTACAAAAGGAAGGAAGATTTACTGAAGAACGAGCAAGATTCTATATTGCGGAGCTTGTTCTTGCTCTGGAACATCTCCATGATAATGATATTGTTTACCGTGATCTGAAACCTGAGAACATTCTTTTGGATGCCAATGGACATATTGCGTTATGTGACTTTGGACTTTCCAAGGCCAATCTGACTTCAAATGGTACCACCAACACGTTTTGTGGAACAACTGAATATCTTGCTCCGGAGGTGTTACTTGATGAGTCAGGATATACAAAGATGGTTGATTTTTGGTCTTTGGGAGTTTTAATTTTTGAGATGTGTTGTGGCTGGTCGCCTTTCTATGCCGACAACACTCAACAGATGTATAAAAACATTGCTTTTGGAAAAGTTCGGTTTCCAAAAGAGATTCTTTCACCTGAAGGACGTTCGTTTGTGAAAGGACTATTGAATAGAAATCCTCGTCATAGACTTGGAGCTATTAATGATGCTAGAGAATTAAGAGCTCATCCATTTTTCAACGATATTGATTGGGATCTTTTGAGACAAAAGAATGTTCCCCCACCGTTTGTTCCGCATATTGCTAACGAATTAGATACGTCGAATTTCGATCCTGAGTTCACCACCACTTCCACTTCTGTTATTAACAAGCAATTATTTGTGGGGACTCCATTATCATCTGCAGTTCAAGAGAATTTCAAAGGGTTTACTTATGTTGATGATTCGATGATGTTTGATCATTTGAATAGTCAAAGTATGGGTAAACGAGTTGGAAATTCGTACAAACCTGTTTATGGTTCTTTGATTCCAGGTAATCCTAATCTTCCACCCGAGGAGGAAGTCATTGATGAGGATAGTCAAGAGGATGATGAAATTCCTCAAGATGACATGGATGTTGATGATGATTTTGTTAATGGTCAATTCGATTTGTAGTCTCGATCATATCTACACTATAAAGGAGAAGTTTAAAAAATTTAATTTAAATTAAATATTTTTCATGTCTACTTATAATGTTTCTTCTACCTCATCGTACATGCAGGCCATGCAACCGATGATTGAAGTTTTGAATGGATTAGATTTGGGAGAAGTTGATGAGTTTAAGATCCCAAATTTGAGCGATGGAAGTTCGAAATTGGATATATCCAAGCAGGTGGTTGATTTATTAAGAGAGTTCGAAAATAGTGTACAAGTTGATTTTGATGATGAATTGGATGAAGAGGATGGAGATGAAGGTTCAGGAGATTTAATTAATGAATTGAAACGAGATTGTGAAAGAATTAATTCGGATAATTCAGATCATTTATTACAAAGTGTTATATCTATATTAGATTCAGAGACTTCAGAACATGTTGAATCATCACTTTTTGATCTTTTAGGATTTGATGAATTCGATTTGATAACCAAATTGGTTATGAATTCAACACAAATTGTTCAAGAATATCGACAAATTGAACAGTCCAAACAATTACTGAATATTGATCAAATACGAAATCAAGCTAATGAGAAATTGAAAGAAAATAAGAATGTGAAATTGGAATGGAAACAAACTAAAGATCAATATCCTCATGTTTTCAGATCTCATGAGGCTGGAAATGTTGTTTCTTTTACTGGAAAGAAATATAGTCTTCCATTTGGAACTGTTCGAAATTCATATGATAATTATGAAGAAATACTTATACCTAAAGCTGAACGGAAACCTAATCAATTTAAAGAAACATTGATTCAGATTTCAAGTTTGGATTTCTTATGTCAAGGAACTTTCAAAGGTTATAAGACTTTGAATCGAATGCAATCTTTAATTTATCAAGTTGCTTATGATACCAATGAAAATATGTTAGTTTGTGCACCAACTGGAGCAGGAAAAACAGATGTTGCCTTATTAACAATTCTTCATACTATTAAACAATTTCTAACTGAAACAGAACAAGATGATCGAATTCAAGCAGATATTGATTATGATGAATTTAAAATCATTTATGTTGCTCCATTAAAAGCATTAGCAGCAGAGATTGTTGATAAATTCTCCAAGAAATTACAATGGTTAGGTATTCAAGTTCGAGAATTAACTGGTGATATGCAATTGACCAAAGCTGAAATCATGACTACTCAAATTATAGTCACTACACCTGAAAAATGGGATGTTGTTACTAGAAAGTCTACTGGTGATACAGAATTGGTTGAAAAAGTGAAACTATTGATCATTGATGAAGTTCATCTATTGCACGAGGATAGAGGATCCGTGATTGAAACTTTGGTTGCACGTACTTTACGACAAGTTGAGAGTTCTCAATCGATGATTAGAGTTATTGGATTATCAGCTACTTTACCTAATTTCGTTGATGTGGCCGATTTTCTTGGTGTTAATCGTCAAGTTGGTATGTTCTATTTTGATCAATCATTTAGACCTGTTCCATTGGAACAACAATTGATTGGAGTTCGCGCTAAAGCAGGAACTCTTTTAGCTCGTCAAAAACTTGATCAAACTGCATATAAAAAGCTTTCTAGTATGGTTGAACAAGGTCATCAAGTAATGGTCTTTGTTCATTCTAGAAAAGATACTGTTAACACTGCCAAGACGTTTATCAAGATGTCAGGAGAAAATGATGAATCTTGGTTATTTGATTGTTCGGAATCATCCAAACATTCGTTATTCCAACGAGAAATGTCCAAGAACAAAAACAAAGATCTTCGAGAACTATTCCAATATGGATTTGGAGTCCATCATGCTGGAATGTTACGAGCAGATAGAAATTTGACAGAAAAGATGTTTCTTTCAGGAGCTATCAAAGTTCTTTGTTGTACAGCTACTTTGGCTTGGGGTGTCAATCTTCCTGCTGCCGTGGTTATCGTTAAAGGAACTCAAGTTTATGATTCCAAAGCTGGAGGATTTGTTGATCTTGGAATTAGTGATGTTATTCAAATCTTTGGTCGTGCGGGTAGACCTCAATTTGAAAGTCATGGTATTGGAATTTTATGCACAACCAATGACAAGTTAGATCATTATATTTCCTTATTATTACAACAACATCCTATTGAATCGAAATTAAGCAATAAACTGGTCGATAATCTCAATGCCGAGATCTCTTTAGGAACTGTTACTAATGTTGAAGAAGGAGTTCAATGGTTAGGATATACTTATATGAATGTTCGAATGAAACAAAATCCATTTGCTTATGGAATCAATTGGCAAGAATTAGCAAAAGATCCTTTATTGGTTCAAAAAAGACGAGAAATGATCATTGATTCGGCTCGTAAATTGCATACTTTACAAATGATCATATTTGATGAACGATCTGGAGCATTTATTCCAAAAGATTTGGGTCGAGTTGCTTCTGATTTCTATTTATTGAATGAATCAGTGGAAATCTTCAATCAAATGATGAGTCCAAAGGCATCGGAAGCAGATGTTTTAAGTATAATTGCAATGAGTTCTGAATTCGATAATATTAAATTCAGAGAAGAAGAATCCAAAGAACTTGAACAATTGAAAAATGATAAAATGGCTTGTGAAATAGCAGCTGAAACAACTTCTGCTCAAGGAAAATCCAACATTTTACTTCAATCGTACATTTCTAGAGCTCCAATTAAAGATTCTGCCTTGATTTCAGATTCAAATTATGTTGCTCAAAATGCTGCCAGAATATGTCGTGCCTTATTTCTGATTGGCTTGAATCGTCGTTGGGGTCTTTTTGGGCGTGTCATGTTGTCCATTTGTAAATCAATTGAACGTCAATTATGGTCATTCAATCATCCAATGAGACAATTCGATCTACCTCAACCAATTTATCGTCAAATCGAATCTCATAGTCCTTCAATCGAAACATTAAGAGAAATGAGCTCTGGAGAATTGGGAGATCTAGTCCATAACTCCAAAATGGGACCCATTCTTTATCGTTTGATAGGAAGATTCCCATACTTGATGGTGGATACAGAAGTCTTCCCAATAACCAGTAACGTGATGCGTATTCACGTGACCATAGAACCGGATTTCTCGTGGCATTTTGAGAGTCATGGGAATGTTCAGATCTTTTGGCTTGTTGTTGAGGAAAGTGACAAGGCATCGATTCTACATTTTGAGAAGTTTTTGATTAGTAAAAAACAAATGGGATCTGTTTTGGAGATGGATTTTATGATTCCATTGACTGATCCAATGCCACCTCAAATTGTTGTTAGAGCAATTAGTGATAGTTGGATTGGTTCGGAGACTGTTCATGTTATTTCGTTCCAGAATTTGATCAAACCTCATAATGAGACCATACAAACAAAGCTTCTTCGTCTTCAACCGCTTCCAATCACTGCTCTTCATGATAAAGAAGTGGAGAACATTTATGGTAGCAAGTTTCGATATTTCAATCCAATGCAAACCATGACGTTCCATACTTTATACAACAAGAATTCGAGTGTTTTTGTGGGATCTCCTACTGGGTCAGGAAAGACTGTTGTTGCCGAATTAGCTATTTGGCATGCATTCAATGAATTTCCTGGATCCAAGGTTGTTTATATTGCTCCTATGAAAGCTTTAGTTAGAGAACGTGTTGATGATTGGCGAGCAAGAATCTCGGCTAATTCGAGTCATAAAGTGGTTGAGATGACAGGAGATTCTCTTCCAGAAGCACGAGAAGTTCGAGAAGCTGATATAATCATCACTACTCCCGAGAAATTTGATGGTATTTCTCGTAATTGGCAAACTAGAAAATTTGTTCAGGACGTTTCGTTGGTGATTATGGATGAAATTCATCTTTTAGCAAGTGATAGAGGTCCAATTTTGGAAATCATTGTTAGCAGATTGAACTTTATTTCTTCATATACCAAAAAACCAATTCGACTTCTTGGATTATCTACTGCTGTCTCCAATGCAATGGATATGGCTGGATGGTTAGGAGTTAAGGAAGGATTATTTAATTTTCCTCCAAGTGTTCGTCCTGTTCCGTTACAAATGTATATTGATGGATTTCCTGATAATTTGGCCTTTTGTCCGTTGATGAAAACGATGAATAAACCAGCATTCATGGCCATCAAACAAAATTCTCCTACCAAGCCAGTTTTAATCTTTGTTGCTTCAAGAAGACAAACAAGATTAACAGCTCTTGATTTGATTCATCTTTGTGGAATGGAAGAGAATCCAAGACGATTTTTGAAGATGGAAGATGATGAATTACAACAAATCTTATCAAAAGTGAAGGATGAAACGTTGAAATTATCATTACAATTTGGTATTGGTCTTCATCATGCCGGATTGGTTGAAAGTGATCGTTCAATCTCACATAAACTGTTTGAACAAAGTAAGATCCAAATCTTGGTGGCAACATCCACATTGGCTTGGGGAGTTAACTTACCTGCTTATTTGGTGATCATTAAAGGTACTCAATTTTTTGATGCCAAAATTGAAGGTTATAGAGATATGGATCTTACAGATATTTTACAAATGATGGGAAGAGCAGGTAGACCTGCTTTTGATACTAGTGGAGTTGCGATTGTTTACACTAAAGAATCAAAGAAACAATTCTATAAACATTTCCTTAATGTTGGGTTCCCGGTGGAATCTTCCTTACATAAGGTACTGGATAATCATTTGGGAGCAGAATTGGCAGCAGGAACAATAAAGACTAGACAAGAAGCAATTGAGTTTTTAACCTGGACATTTTTGTATCGTCGTGCTCATCATAATCCGACGTATTATGGAATTGAGGATATTAGTGCTGAAGGAATCAGCAAATTCTTGAGTGAGTTGATTGATCAATCCATTGATAATTTGAAATTATCCAAATGTCTGATTTCTCATTCTGATAAGTTGAAACCAACTCCTTTCTTGCAAATCTCGTCCTATTATTATCTTTCTCATAAGACTTTACGAAATCTATTGAATTCAATTCGACCAAAGGCCTCATTTCGTCAATGTTTAAGATGGTTAGCAGAAGCAACCGAATATGATGAATTACCAACTAGACATGGAGAAGAACTCATTAACATGGAAATGTCTCAACAAATGAGATATCCTGCTGATGATTTGGAAAATGCAGAATTCATTTGGGATCCTCATATCAAAACATATTTATTACTTCAAGCATTCTTTTCAGGAATAGAGCTTCCAATAGCAGATTATTCTCAAGACACTGTTTCAGTTTTGGATCAAAGTTTACGTATATTACAAGCATATGTTGATGCTACAGCAGAAATGGGCTATTTATCAACCGTTTTAATGATGATCAAGGTGATGCAATGTGTCAAACAAGGTGTTTGGTTTGATGATGATTTTATTTATACATTACCGGGAATGAAACGAGAATGGGAACGTGTTGAAGATGATGGATTAAGTGTTGAGATTGGAACTGTTTCTCCATTACAAAAAATGGCCGATTTGTCTGAACAAGAGCTCAACAAATTGTGTTCTCAATTACATGTTAGAAATAGAGACAATTTCAAGAAGATTGTGAAAACCCTCCCTGTGGGAAATTTCACAGCATCCCGAACACAAAAGGAAATTCACTTAACGCTGAAACATACAAATCCGGCGCTTAATCGTGATTTCAAGGTTCATTGTCCTAAATTCTCCAAACCTCAAAGAGAGACTTGGTTTGCAATTGCTTGTGATTTGAACGAGGATAAAGTGTATGCATTGAAGCGGTTATCTCCACGGAGAATTGGAAAAGTCGATCAAGTCGAAGGGACCTTGATTGTAGATATCTCAAGACCATTGACTGTGATTCTTGTTTCTGACTTTACAGATCTTCAGTACATGAAGAAGGTGCTGCCCCCACAATATTAGCTAAGCAGATTTAGAACTCAACATTTCATAAATTAAAAAACATCTCTACACTTTGATATGTCATATGAAGAGGAACTAGATGGACGAGTTTATCATGCTGCTTTGAGTCTGAATTCCACTACATTGTATACGTATGATAATGCCGATCTTACAGCGAAGCTGAATGTGAACTATTCGGAGCTCGTTTCGAAGAATCTTGGAGTCATTAATTCTGTTCAGGAAACAAGGATCAACAGTTTGAAGTTGGCCTCAAATGTGATTTTGAGTCTAAATGGATCTCATTCTACTTCTCCGAGAAACGTGTTTATGAATCTGATGCTTTACTATCATAAGAAGTTGTTGTCCAATAACAATCTAGTCACAATTATAATTCTATGTAGTGATCGGATGTTGGAGCAATTTGTATACAATTTGATGGAGAAACTCATGATAGAATATACAGAACACTTTTATGAAAGTGATGAGGGCGGTATGAATTTCGAGTTCAAAAATAAGCTACGAGAGGTGATTCTAGACCATGAAACAAAATTACTTCAATTGACTGCAAAGTACGGATCCACCGAGGATATACAAGATATACGAGACCTCATGACCGAGAACATCGACAAGATCCTTAATAGAGGAGAAAACCTCAACAATCTGATCAATAAAACAAGCATATTGAATTCATCAGCAGGATCATTCCGAAGACGAACAGTCATGGTCAAACGCAAGCTATGGTGGTCTAATGTACGGTTTGTGGTATTAATGTGTGCAATTCTGGCATTTGTGATATATTTATTCATCGGTCTTGAATGTGGCCTTCCATTCTACAGAAAATGTCTGCATCCTTCCAAACCGTCGCAACCCGGACGATCAAGCGTCTGGTAATATCGATTGTTGATTCATGATGATGGGGATTGTATCTGGTTGAGTTGATTCCAATTGAGAAACGTCTGGGGCATCTGGGGTGTCCACTTCAATTACGTCATCCATAGTATCATTCACTTTAAGCCGTTTTCCTTCAGTCTCTTCGTTTTCTTCCTCGTCTGGTTCGTCTGTTTCTCCCTTCTTTTTCTTTCTTTCCTTGCGTAAATTGAATTTGTCTAGTTCTTCCTTCAGGATCGGCACAAATCCTGAAAATTGAGCGCGTTCAAGTCCTTCTAGAACATCGTTAGCATTAACAACCTTTCTTCCTTGGTCTTTTGCAATCTGTTTGGCATGATGGTATATGTAATTCACGAATAAAACAGATCCACGTTGGATCACTGTTTGAGAGTCCTTGGACACAATCATATTGGTTTCCGATTGAGAAAGGATCTGTTTGGACAACTTATGAACCGTCGATTTGGGAAACAGCATCGACTCAATAGTCACCTTCTCATTATCGGCCGCAGTCTCAAAATTCGACTCCTCGGCATCCTTTTTCCATCCTTTGGCAGGCATGACACGAAATAGAAATAAACTAGTAATCTGTCGACGCAGATATTTTTTTTCTCGACCTCCTTCCCCAATCGAATCGACTTATCGACAAAATCATCCCGTTTAGGTATTATTTCTCCATTTAAAGTGGGTGAACATTCTTGACTTTGTCTTGTTTCCAACCATCAAAATGGATTTGCAAGAAGTCCAAGTGCTGTTCAAGCCTTTGAACAATTGTTTGGTCAATCTACCAGCTTCTTTGGTCAATCCTTTTCTTGCCACCAATTTGTTGATCCAACAAGTTGCAGTCGAATTGAATTATCGACCCCTCGGTTTGAAAAAAGATGTCAAATGTCTTGTTGGATGGACAGGGTATTTCTCACCAGAATCAGGGATCATTGAAATTGATCCTGTATTTGCCAAATCACTCGGATTAAAAGAATCATCAAAGATCCTCCTTCAAATGGCATTATCTTTACCTAAAGTCCAATCTGTTGAATTGGAACCTGAAACTTCGGCAGACTGGGAATTGACAGAACTTTATGCTCAGACAATCGAAGATCGGTTTCTAAATCAAATCAGATGTGTTACTGCCGGTCAAAAGTTGATCGTATACCCTACATCTAGTTCCAACAATGTAATTAGGTTCTTGATCAAATCAATCAAGTCAGAAACAAGTGAAATTGATCGAGGAATTTTGGCTACTGATTCAGAACTTCATATCATGCCAAAAGTCCATTCTAGAGATAAATCAACTCGAAGTTCTTCTGCCAATGGAAAACGAAAAAGATCTGTCTCTGGACGTCGATCATCCCAATTTGATAGCATTCCTTCTTGTCTTTTACGTTCAATATCCCTTCCTCATGATTTATTTGGTCATCAAGACCTATTGCAGTCAAATTATGTTGTATTTGCCAATTTGAATCAGGATTTCATTAATTCCCAATTCAATTCTATCGAATTTGTTCAAGTGTCGGTGGTTTCTGGACCAGGAACTCCATCTAAAATCAGTGGATTGGTGGAATCCTCCAAAAATCAAGAATCTTCTCCAGGTACATCCAGAAATAACTCTTCTTCAATGGTTGATCACTCAGTTCCTGTTTCACCCACAGATATTGAATCCAAAAAAGTGGTTGCAAAATTGATACATGATCCTTTAGCTATGGATAAAAGTATAGGTATCTCTCCATTATTAGCTATTGCTCTTGGAATTGAATATCGATATGGTGATTTGATTTGTTTGGAAGCTGCTCCACAGAAATACGATACTGATATTCATACTTGTGTTTTACGCAAAATAGTCACATCCACGTTGAGTGTTAACGAATTGGCATTGAAACAAGATGAAGATAAGAAGATGAAGGAAGTTGTTGCAAAACGAGAATTGAATTTAAAGTTACAGAATGAATTGAAACGTATGAACTTTATGCATTGTCCTTTAACTAACGGAATGAAACTTCCGATTATTGATGGATTACTTCCGCAAGGAGCCATTTTAGAACTCAAAGGTGGATACAAATGGGGACTTATTGATGAAAGATTACCTAATTTTGAGTTTGGAGAAGATATACTTAAAGCAGAATCATATGTTCAACAAGAGCAACCAAATTGGAGCTCAGAACTTGTTGGTCAAGAGAAGTTATTGAAGAACATGATTCGTTCAATTAAACGTGGAAATAGTTCATTATTAATAGGATCGGCTGGTTGTGGAAAAACTTTGGTGATTGAACAAGTGATACATCGATTGAGAATTGAAGATGGTTATTATACAAAGTATGTGAATTGTGAGACCATATCTAATGACAATTTTCATGCTATTCGAACGTTTATTGAAGAAGTCATCAAAGAGGCCAATTGGCATTCTCCTTCGGTGATAATTTTGGAAAATATTGATTTATTGATTCCTAAAGAATTGGAACATGGAGATACTGGAACAAGCAAACAAATTAGTGAATTTCTAGTCAATTCTCTTAAACCTGTTCTTAAGAATCGTCAAGTTTCATTATTAGCATCATCAAAGTCCAAGGACGCTATCAATTCGATTATTTTCCAAACTCATTTGATTGAAAATGAATTCAGCTTGAAAGCTCCCGATAAAGAGCTTCGGAAACAATTAGTTCTCAGATTTATTGAAAAC
Source organism: Ogataea xyloterini (assembly GCA_030573155.1). Classification (NCBI taxonomy): domain Eukaryota; kingdom Fungi; phylum Ascomycota; class Pichiomycetes; order Pichiales; family Pichiaceae; genus Ogataea; species Ogataea xyloterini. Next base: position 1,146,746 of record JAJMCS010000002.1, on the reverse strand, counting down.
TATAACTTGAATCTCAAACAAGATGAGATCCTTAACGACATTACTATTGAAACAGAAGGATATCTTCCTTCGGATCTCAGAATTCTAGCTGATCGAACATTTCATGATTATATTTCAAATGAGAATCAAGAACCATATTTGGTAGCAGCTAACTTTGAACGTGCATTAACAGGATTTACACCTTCATCTTTACGTGGAGTGAAACTACAGAAATCGAGCGTTGCATGGTCAGACATTGGAGGCCTAAACTATGCTAAACAGGTGTTATTGGAAACATTAGAATGGCCTACCAAATATGCCCCAATTTTCGCCAATTGTCCACTACGATTAAGATCAGGTATCCTTTTGTATGGATATCCCGGATGTGGAAAGACTCTTTTAGCATCTGCTGTTGCTTCCCAATGTGGTCTTAATTTTATTTCAATTAAAGGTCCCGAGATCTTGAATAAATATATTGGGGCTTCAGAACAAAGTATTAGAGAATTGTTTGAACGAGCACAAAGTGCCAAACCATGTATTTTGTTCTTTGATGAATTCGATTCCATTGCTCCAAAAAGAGGTCATGATTCCACTGGTGTGACTGATAGAGTGGTCAATCAATTATTGACTCAGATGGATGGAGCTGAAGGATTGGACGGTGTTTACGTCTTAGCAGCCACTTCAAGACCGGATTTGATTGATTCGGCCCTTCTGCGGCCCGGTAGACTTGACAAATCAATTATTTGTGATCTTCCAGATTTCGAAAACAGATTAGACATTCTCCAAACGGTTGCATCGAAATTCCAGATTTCCAGCGATTGTGATCTTGCTTCATTTGCGCGGGATCTAGAAGGCTATTCCGGAGCTGATCTACAAGCTTTTGTCTACAACTCATATTTGAAAGCTATTCATGAAAATCTGGATCAAATGACCGATGCCGATGAACCACAGACCGAGAAAAAAATCGACTTCTTCTCAATGATGAAGAGCATGAGTCCGGACACGAATATGGCTCGTAAAATTGACTCAATTTACAATAATATTCAGCAATTGAGTCTATCAAATGACCCCGCTGTTTCTCCCGAAAAATCGGCTCCCATTGTCATTTGCTCTAAGCATTTCCAAATGGGACTCCAGGAGACCAAAAAGAGTATTTCAAACAAAGAATTACGAAATTTCGAAAGCATATATGCACAGTTTGTGGACGGCAAGCGAGAAGGAAATCTTCCTAATGGCGAGCCGAGCAACGACATTGGAGCCCGAACTACATTGATGTAATTTATAATAAAGTCCGGCTTAGAAATGGAAAAAAAAAAAAAAACCTCGATCCCGAGCCGAGGCCGACTTGCTCTTAATCCCGAAAACTAAAGTTACTATATAGTATGTTCGGATCCCGCGGTTAATTAGAGTATCTAATGATGGCAGTCAAGTCCATCTTACCGAGGTTATTTAAACGAAATAGCAACACTCTGGATACGCCCACAGAACCTGTGCCTGTGCCGTTGCCAGACCAAGACGAATTCGTCAACGCTTTCAAAGACCTACCACCAGAATGGGAAGTGCGCTATGATCCTGTTCTACAACTGTATTACTATTATAATGTGTTTGATAATGTTTCTCAGTTCGATAGCCCGTTGGAGGTCAGACATAATGAATAACGACTTGTATATATTATAAATGATGAGTTTCTTTCAATAACCATTGAATTGCTCTTGTGTCTCCCAATTTCTCCAGGAATGGGATCACCGAGGCGCGTATTTTGTCATAAAAACAGTTGATCCAATCGATTTGATCTTCACTTAATAACTTAACATCAATCAGGTTGCGACAAAATGGAACCAATGTGTAATATTCAAACTCTAGTATTTTATCTTTGGAGTACGATTCAGATTCAACCACCAATAAATCACTCTCGATACGAATTCCAAACATGTTATCAAGGTAATAACCGGGCTCATCACTGATAAAATTGCCAGGTTCCAATGGTTTATAGTTATAACTTGTTTCAACTGGAGACAATCCACAAGGTCCTGAATGAACACAAATAAACGTATCGATTCCATGGCCAGTACCATGGTTATAATTCAATCCCTTCTCAATCAATGGTTTGCGAGCCAATGAATCAATGTACATTGAGGAAGTTCCTTGTTTGAATTTCAACATGGCCACATTTAAATGGCCTTTAAGAACTAATGTATATTTTTCGATCTCATCATAACTTGGCTTACTGAAATGGAGAGTTCTAGTAATATCTGTTGTTCCATCAAGATATTGAGCTCCTGAATCCAATAAGAAGATTTTATCTGGATCAACACTCGAGAAATCATCCAAAGTGGGAGCATAATGAATAACCGAAGAATTTGGTCCGGAACTAGAAATTGTTTCAAATGATAGGCCTTTGAAATTGGACATCAAATTCCTATAATGAGCGGCTTTGGTAGCAACTTCGATTTCATCCAGTTGTGCTCTTGGAGGAAAGAATGATTCATCCATCCAAGCAAAAGTTCGAATCAAGGCCACTGAATCTTTGAGTTGGGCAAACTTTTGACCTTGAATTTCTGTTTGATTTTTGATTCCTTTAAATTCTGTGATAATTGATCGATATTCGATGTCATAAGTCCCGGAAATACTCATGTAAAGAGCATAATTTGGACTGTTAGAAAGAATAACCAACTTCGATTGGTTTAATGTATTTTTTAATGCTGGAATAGTATTCCAAATCTCAGAATAGCAATGAATGTTGAGATTTGCAATGGTTGATAGATATTTGATTGTTTTTGATGTTAATTTGGATTTCTCAACAAAGAGATCAATTTCATTCATTTTAATGATAGCATAAGAGAAAAACACTGGATTATAAGGAATCGAACCTCCTCTTAAATTGAAAAGCCATGCAACTTCCTCAAGTTGCGAAACTATCAAAGCAAATGCGTCTTTTTGTTTAAGAAATTCACGTATTCTGGAAATCTTGTTTATAGCATGTTCACCAGCGAATCTCATTTCGTGTTCAAAGATTTGATCTTGTTTTGGAACCGGTGGAATATATCTTTCTAATTTCATAACTTTGTCAACTAAATTATCCATCAATGGGAAGAATTCGACATTGATTTCATGACATTTCTCTTTAAAATAGACCCCTAGTTTAGAACTGATTAATCGTGGATCAACAGCAATGGTTTGGAAGATACTTGAATTGGCTTGCTGTAAACACCAATCTTGCCAACTGATGACTCCAGGAACTCCTTGTTTGAGTAGAAACCAATTTAAGTCCAGTTGACGAGAAGCTTGAAGAAAATACCGTCCATCAGTGGATAATACTGCCTCATTTAATGAAATAACAGCTATACCAGCGCTTCCAGTGAATCCAGATATAAATTGACGTCTTTGATCTTTGGGAGATGTATATTCACTTTGATGTTCATCTTCGGAAGGAACAATATAAACTCCAACTTTGTATAATTTCATGAGCTGTCTAAGCCGTTGAAGTCTCAAACTAGAATCAAAAGCTTCAGTCCCCAATGTTATTCTCTCTTGTGATTTGTCATTACCATTTGTTCGTGAAAAAAACCATTTCAAACTATCAAAACATGAACTATGTTTCTCATGTGAATCAACCAATCGGATCTCTCCACCATCATCCTTGGTTTCAGTAAATATTGGTCTCGGAACCATTGATAATAGGAAAAGAGGAGAGAATTAAAACAATTTGTCATAGACGGGTCGATCGGCTGTCAACTATTTTTACCGATAAGAATTAGCTGCCTCCAGAAATTAGTTAGCAACATGTGTATGATGAACCCTAAACATATTTACAACACGAACAAAAAGGTCACAAAGGCTCTAAATAAGAACCTGACCTTTGAACCAATGCAATACGATCCTACTATTGATCCTACCAACATGGAACAATATAATCCAAAGATATACAAGGTTGAGCCTGTTTACAGGAAGATTACCAATGATGAGGAAACTGGTGTTTTCACAGAGGATGAAAAGAGTCTTCCAGATTTACCTCCTAGTTATTTGGGATTAGACGAAAAATCCGGTATTGATTTGCCCCCATATTCTCCTCCAAAGTCTAAAAGATTTCGTCATTCGTGGTTATTGTTTCTGTGTCTTTCGTTTGGACTTCTCCACGAATTATATAAGGGTCTAGTCATAATCAGAAAGGAAGTTTATTCCAACAGACCGCCAGTCAATAAGGGAAATATCGTCATGGTATTCCATGAAAGCTTACATGTTTCATCAAACGACGGAGAGAGTTTACAAATTGTTGAAGTGGAAAGTATCGAACTGGATTGAAACGCCTATATAAAGATTACTTATAACTTGGAAGAGAGACCGAGGTACTTAGCGTGATGAGCAGCATGATCCTTAACAAAAGTTGAGATGAAGAAATAAGAATGGTCATAGCCTTCCTCGAGATGAAGATCAACTTTTCCCTTCAATTTGGATTCCTCACTTGCTTTAACGAGATTCTCTGGCAATAATTGAGCATCTCTATAATAGAAAGGATCAGCCTTACCGGTGTGGATCAAAATTGGCGTTGCTGGACCATCGTATTTTTTGATCAACTCAGTTGGATCATACTCGGCCCATTTGGATTTGTCGTTGCCCAAGTATCCACCAAAACATTTCTCTCCCCATTGACATTTGGATGGGTTGGAAATTGGTGAGAAAGCACTAACACTCTTGAATTTTCCAGCATTTCTTAAGTAGAACATTAATGCACCATATCCTCCCATAGAGTGACCAGTAATGGACATGTTCTCAAAGTCCAATTGTGGATAAGAGGATGCCACTTTAGGGAACAATTCCTTCAAAATGTATGAATACATTCTGTAATTGGATGCCCACTTTTCCTCGGTGGAATCCACATAGAATCCAGCACCAGTACCAAAATCCCAAGAATCGCCTTCACCTTCGATTTCAGCACCTCTTGGAGAAGTGTCCGGATATAGAACAGCAAACCCGTATTCATTTGCAAATGGAGCCCAGAAACCTTTCTCAGAACAATTGTCTGGAGTACAGGTGAGTCCAGAAAGATACACAATCACTGGGAGTTTGGCATTTGGATTATCATAGTACTGCTTTGGCAAGTACAAATTGACATCCATCTTGGTTTTAGTCTCAGTGGAGTCATGTTGAAGTTTCAATAACTTTCCTCCGAAGGTTTTAATCTCTGCTTTAGTTGAAAAAGACATTGTCTAAAGAAGTTGTAGCTAACAGAAGTTTTTATTGATTACTTATAGTCTAAAATTGAGTCTAGGCTATTAGGGAAAAAATAGCCCGATAAAGAAATTTATGAGGTTTGATCTGTGATAAAATTATTTGCGGACTAGTTGTATATAAATGAAGATCAAGGAGCAAACAAGACCTGAAGCTGACAATGCCATACCCATGTAAAATGCACTTCTTATTCCTGTATATGTGTCTGCTCCATGTAGAAGTTTATAGTATTCAACTGTTCCAGCCAATCCCAATCCTATTGAGATGGAGTAATTAACCACTGTGGTCACTAAAGAAGCAGCCAATCCCTGATGTTGTCTGGGTAGTTTGTTTGATAAGATGACAATTCCTGCTGGGAAGCTAATATCCATTCCGAAACAACTTATCACGACCGATGGGAATTTCTGGGGCCAGTAATTCTGATGAGCAGGTCGTAAACCCATGATAATTAATCCTGCAGTAAAAGCCATCAATGCGCACATCATTACTATAGATGTTGGAATTCGATGAATCACATTAGCTGTGACCATTCCAGCTATCAGTCCTGATATTATTGAAGGACCAAATTGACATGTAGTGACTAATGGACTCAGATCTTGAATATCATAAGAAAATCTGTATGTATAGAAGATCCAGACTCCAAAACTGGACCATCCAAGACTTATACAAGCAAGGGTGAATATGACTTCATGATTGAGTTTTGGAACCAACGGATGCGATGCTTTTGATTCCACAAAGGTAAAAGCTATTAGACAACCAATTCCAACAATTAGTAGCACATAAACATAAGGAATGTTCCATCCAACAACAGGACCTTCATTAAATGCAAAAGTAGTCAAAACCAGGCCAACAACTCCAATTATTGAGCCTAGGATGTCGAAATGATGACGATTGAGTTTCCCATGGACGGTGACGATGTTATTTGGGATGATGAAAAGTGATAGAATCGCATTCACGATACAAGTAATAGTGGTGACATAATAAGACCATGGCCATTCAACAAATTGGGCAAATATAGAACTGAATAACGATCCAATGAAGAATCCAGCAGGTGCAACGGCGCCAAAGAACCCAAATGCAAGATCTCGTTGTTTTCCTAGAGGAAAATAATGGCCCATTAAACCCAAAGCGTTGGGCACAGCAGCGGAGATTGAAAGACCTTGAAATGCCCTACAAATATCAAAAAACTCAATTGAACTTGTGTAATGACTCAAACCTGCCAATAAGGACCAAATTCCAAGACTGATAAAACTAGAGACATAGACTTTTTTGTATCCTAGTAAATCACCTAATCTGCCAGAGATTAAGATAAAAGTACCCACTGTCAATGAATATGCTGATGTCATCCATGAAATCTCACCCAATTGATTCTCAACATTGAAAGTTTTCGCAACATAGGGAGTAGGAACTAACGATTGAGCTAATAAAGCTTGAGCATATATCTGAGTGCTTGCTATCAACAACACAAATACCACCAATCGAAGACTAGATATCTGTTCAAATGATGGACTAGGTTCTGCGAATTGTATATGAGAGACCACTGGCTGAAGATCGTCTTCCATTTTCGCCACCATTAAGGATACTTGAACTTTGCTATATACACAAAAAAAGTATCACGGGAATTAAAACTAAATTAAGAAATCACCGAGTCACGTACTCCCCCCCCCCATCTCGGTGATTTTAGGGTTTCTTTTTGACTTTGGGATCTTATGAATTAATCGGTCTGTTAAGAGCGTACTTGTAGAATCGTATATTCGTATATTCGTATAAGGATATTCCCTCAAACAGACAAATGAGGCTGCTTTTTCATAGAGGTGTCGTTCGGGCAGTGCAGGTGTACATTAATCATTGCTCACTCCTAACAATATCGCTTCAAGAGTTTTGTAACCATGATAAGAGATCATAACAATTCTTTCTCCATTACGCTTAAAAGTGGGCTCCCATATTGATACTTTAACTCACTTAAGGCTGTGCATTTCCAACACAAAAATATTTCCTCACTATGTTCAGAGCCACTTTTAGAACTTTGAGAGTGTTACCGACAATCAGTTTGAGACGACCAGTCTCCAACAAGGTTCTGTCAATCAGAAAGTCGAACTTTAACAAGGTCTCTTTTTTCTCTGTTTCTCTGGCTTTAACAGCAGGATATTATTGTTCTTCCCAGATCGTCAATGACGACTCTTCATCTACCAATCCGGAAAATGAAGTCAGTGTTGACTCTTCCGTTCATCCATTTCCTTTACAAACTTCAGATTGGCTATTACAGACCCCTTTCCAATTATTGGGATACGGAATCAGAACTGTCACGTTCTTGAATATGAAGGTTTATGCTTTGGGATTATACGTTGCTAAAGAAGATCTTCCTTTAATAAGGAATGTACTCGTTTCCAAGGTCAGTTCAGACCCATCTAAGGTCGCCTTCTCATTAAAAGATCCTAATCTTTCATCTCAAGTGGTGGAACTACTTTTGTCATCTGGTGCACGGTTTTCAGCCAAAATTGTTCCTGTGCGCAACACCGATTTCAACCATCTACGGGACGGATTAATCAAATCGATTAAATCCAATCCAAAATACAAGGAATTGGTCAAATTGGATGACGGAACTGATGAGAAATTGAGTCAAGGAATTGATCAGTTACGTAAATCGTTTGGATCACGTAAAATGACTGCGTTCAAGAACTCAACATTAATGCTCCAACTTTTGAGTGACGGAAAATTGGCAGTGTCTTTCCAGCAGTACACGACCCGGGGAGAGTTTTCGGAGCCATTTAGTATGGGAATTGTTGAGGAGCCGTTGATTGGAAAGTTACTGTTTATGTCGTATCTATCGGGATCTAAGCCGCTAAGCGAGCCTGCTCGTTCCAAAGCTGTGGACGGATTTGTCTCGCTTGTATAAAAGATGTATATAATATTTAGGCTACAATCCTAAAAACCCCGGAGGTTGTGTGTTTTTTTTTTACCCTTTAGCAAGCATGCTCCAGAAAATACCCCGGACTAGGGTATAAATAGAGATTTGTTCCTTCCTGTGGTTTTAATTCTGAAAATGTCCGAGTCTCAACAACCTATCAATACCGATCTGATCACACTAACCCGGTTCATTCTTCAAGAGCAGAGTAGACATGCTCCTCATGCCACTGGAGAATTGACATTATTGTTGAACTCGTTACAATATGCCTTCAAGTTCATTGCTCATACCATCCGGAGAGCCGAACTAATCAATTTGATTGGTCTTGCTGGTGTTCAAAATGCCACTGGTGATGACCAAAAGAAGCTTGATGTTATCGGAGATGATATCTTTATCAACGCCATGAAGGGTTCAGGTAACGTCAAGGTTCTAGTCAGTGAGGAACAAGAAGATTTGCTTATCTTTGAGAGTTCCAATGGAAACTATGCTGTCTGTTGTGATCCAATTGACGGATCTTCGAATCTGGATGCGGGAGTTTCTGTTGGAACCATTTTCGGTGTCTACAAATTACAACCAGGGTCAAAGGGTAGTATTAAGGATGTTTTACGGTCTGGAACCGAGATGGTTGCTGCTGGTTATACCATGTATGGAGCTAGTGCACATTTGATGTTGACTACTGGAAATGGAGTCAACGGATTTACATTGGACACTCATTTGGGAGAGTTCATTTTGACTTATCCAGACCTGAAAATTCCTGATAAGCGGGCAATCTACTCCATTAATGAGGGTAATTCATACTATTGGGCCAAAGAAGCTCAAGATTACGTTGCATCTTTAAAACTCCCTCAAGAAGACAATAAGGGAAAGCCATATTCAGCAAGATATATTGGATCGATGGTGGCAGATGTGCACAGGACGTTGCTTTATGGAGGTATTTTCGCTTATCCTGCCGATTCCAAGTCCAAGACAGGAAAATTGAGAGTTTTGTATGAATGTTTCCCAATGGCTCTGTTATTAGAACAAGCTGGAGGAAGAGCTGTCAATGACAAAGGTGAACGGATATTAGACCTGATTCCAAAGAAGATTCATGAGAGAAGTGGAATCTGGCTTGGAAGCAATTATGAGATTGACAAATTACTCAAGTTCATAAAGAAATAGAGTTTTGGCCACGAACAGGTGTAATGGTTTTTTTTCCTCTTCAGTAGCGTGCCATGCCACCTTTCACTTTTTTCGCGCTCCATAAAATTTCATCAAACTTCAAAATTCAGGCAAGAAAACAAATATGAGCGATTGTAAGTGAATTGAATACGTATTTCTAACAACATAGTCCGTGTGCTTGATCTTGTGAAACCGTTCACTCCATTCTTACCAGAAGTTCTTGCTCCTGAAAGAAAGGTGTTGTTCAACCAAAGATTAATGTGGACTGGAGTGACCTTGTTGATATTCTTGGTGATGAGTGAGATTCCATTGTACGGTATCACTGCCTCGGATTCTTCAGACCCTTTGTACTGGTTGAGAATGATGTTGGCTTCTAATAGAGGTACCCTGATGGAATTGGGTATCTCGCCGATCGTTACATCCGGTATGGTGTTTCAGTTACTACAAGGAACCCAATTGTTGAGCATCAACATGGAGAACAAGAAAGACCGTGAATTGTTACAGATTGCTCAAAAGATCTTTGCTATCATTCTTTCTGTTGGTCAAGCTACTGTTTATGTTCTTACTGGTATGTATGGACGTCCTAGTGATTTGGGAACAGGTGTTTGTCTCTTATTGATTCTCCAATTAGTCTTTGCAGCAATAGTGGTTATTTTGTTAGATGAATTGCTTCAAAAGGGATACGGATTAGGTTCTGGTATCTCCTTGTTCATGGCAACCAACATCTGTGAGCAAATCTTCTGGAGATGTTTTGCTCCAACCACTGTTAACAGAGGACGTGGAAATGAGTTTGAAGGAGCTGTTTTGGCCTTTGTCCATCTTCTTTTCACCAAGAAGTCCAAAAAAGTTGCTCTTTTGGAAGCCTTCTACAGAGATAATGCACCAAACATGTTCCAAGTGCTTGCCACTGTTTTGGTCTTTTTCTCAGTGGTTTACTTGCAATCTCTCAAAGTCGAATTACCAGTCAAGTCTACCAGACAGAGAGGACCTTATGGATTATATCCAATCAGGTTGTTCTACACTTCTAATATGCCAATCATGTTACAAAGTGCATTGACTTCCAACATCTTTATCATCTCCCAAATGCTCTATTCTAGATTCCCAAACAACTTTGCTGTTAAGTTGCTTGGTTCTTGGGAGCCAAGAGCAGGTTCGCAGCAATTATTTGCCTCCTCGGGAATCTCTTATTATATGCAACCTCCATTCTCTTTGACTGAGGCTTTGTTGGACCCAATCAAGACCACAGTTTACATCACTTTTGTCTTGGCCACTTGTGCTTTCTTCTCCAAGACCTGGATCGAAGTTTCTGGTTCTTCTCCAAGAGACGTTGCTAAGCAGTTCAAAGACCAAGGTTTGGTGATTGCTGGACACAGAGAAACTTCGGTCTACAAAGAATTGAAGAGAATTATTCCTACTGCTGCCGCTTTTGGTGGTGCTACAATCGGAGCATTATCAGTGGTCAGCGATCTTTCTGGATGTCTGGGTTCAGGAACCTCGATCTTGTTGGCTGTTACCACCATTTATGGTTATTATGAGATGGCTGCCAAAGAAGGAGGATTCTCGAAAACAGTTGGAACAGGATTCACTGAGATGATGTAAAGTATAAAAATAATTTAAGGAATTTATCACTAAAAAATATTGTATTTTCTTTTATTATGGCTCCTCCACAGAACTCGTCCTCATCTTCTCGGAGAATCAAAAACATTTCAATCTCGAAACCGATCATCTATGGAAATGTGGCCAATAAGGTGACAGAATCCAATCCATTACCAGAAGGTTCTCCTGTTGATCATACACATACATGGAAAGTGTTTGTTGCCGACCCACTTGGTAATGATTTGTCAAGCTACATTCGAAAAGTGGTGTTCAAGTTACATGAAACTTACAACAATCCAACAAGAACTATTGAAGAGCCTCCTTTTGAGGTGACGGAAACAGGATGGGGAGAATTTGAGATTGTCATCAAGATCTATTTCAATAATGATTGTGGAGAGAAAAACATCACTTTTTATCACCATCTAAAATTACATCCATATGGACCAAATCTTGAAGAAAGTCAACGTACTGGTAAAGTTGAAAGTATCTTATTCGATGAGGTTGTTTTCAATGAACCTACTGAAAGAATGTTCAGACTATTGACTGCTAAACCAGGATCTTTGTTGCCATTTAAGAGCGAGACATCAAATTATACCAAGGAAGCAGAGAGACAAGAATTAGATAGAGTGGAACAAGCTTTGGAACAAATTCGAAAACAGTTAGCAGAAAAGACTATTGAATTCAAACAATTGGAAGATGAACGTCAACAATTAACTACATAAGTTATACTGTCTTCATTAATGTACATTAATATAACTCAATACCTCTTCAATAACTTCCTGTAAGCTCTTTTCAGAGCTGTAATATTTTTTGTAGTCATAATTCAATAGAATCTTGGCCAGTTCCATTCCATCTGTGTCAAACACCATCACTGATGGAAGAGCATACGATCCTCCACCTAGAGGATCTGTTAAATGTAAATTCTTAGCAATGAGTCCATGAGAATCCAATAAGATTGGAAATCGTTGTTTATTATATGTGTCGTAGTTGCTGGTTATTCCCAAAACAGAAGCATTAAAGTCGACTGAGTTCATCAGCTCCATTAATTGGAAATCAGTTTTCGTAGGACCAAAGAAAAATAGAACCATAGGTAATGAGAACTCGCAGTTTTCTCGTAATCGTGAGTATAGACAAGAGTTTGGCTCAAGAATCTTCAAGTCTTCTTGATCAATAGCCATCTGAAATAGATCAAACACATTAGATTTTTCAAAATGTGCCTGTCGTATCACAATATCAGGAATACCTTGACGGCAATGTCGAATAAATTCCGAACTGGATGAACATGAAGACAAAGGTCGAGTCTTCTTATTGCCATCTCCATCTTCTAATCCGTCAAGGGTGCGTTTTTTACGCCAAACAGTGTCATATCCGGAGGACAAATCATGAGCTGTGAACTGGAGCTGTGTCGAAACCGAAGGAAAGGAATGCATAGCAATGAAGAAAAATAGGGGACCAAAGGGAACAGATTTTCAGTTGATTTATACTCAGCGGGTGTTTTACCGCCCAACGTTTCTCCGCTTTACTCAGCAAAGATCATCAATATTAGAATCCGGACTTTGAATAGTTATTACGCGGGTAGGTTTAGTCAGATGACCAAACCTCGCGTGATTTGCTCTCACTCCTCCCTCCATGGTTCTCATGCACGACCTTATGGCGGGTCTACGGAGGTGGTTTGCACACTACCCATTATTGTTTCTGCAATAGGATTTGCAAGCAGCCAAAATAAGTATTGTGTGGCGCACGCCTCCGGATACTCACGATCGTTTAAGGGTGCTGCAAAAGACAATCTACACCAATCAATCTTCTTTTATCGAATTGATTGGAAAATGTTGTCTCCATCCACGAAGGATTCAACTTTAGTTCCGGTTAGTAGGGACCGAATGAAATCATTCAACTTCAATGAGAAGAAAGTTCCTCTATCCAAGATTGAATCTAGTCATGATCCCTCTGAAGAGCGTAATCAATCTGGATTCAACAAACAATCTGCAGAGGCGAGCGATAATGCTCTAAACTCTCCATTATCATTGACGGATGAAGATCAACCCCAGACTTTGAATCAAAATCTGGATAGTGACCAGTTATCGTTGGAAAGTGCTGTTCCGCCTTCGATAGTGTCTTCGCCATCACGAACCAAATCCAACCTGTCCCGGAATTCTTTGAAACATCAAGATTCCTTGATTTTCGAAAGATTTGTTCAGGATCCTATGATCGACTCCCAACCGGTGCCTTCCTCTCTTCCAAGACATTACTCTACCGAAAATTTTGTGCCAGCATCGCTTTCTCTCACGGCGCAGATTTCTCATGACGAATTAGACCAAGTTGACCGATTTGTTCCTTCAAGAAGATCATCAACAGCAAGTCTACAAGCGGCCTTTGCATCACCGACCTATCGAAAGCTGTCTATCTCCTCATCTACAGTTAACAACAGACCAACTACCAAGGGCAGTTCGTCGAATCTTACCGAACAACTTCTTGCCCAACAAGGACAAACTGTTCGTCCATCAGTCTCCCACTCCTCTTCTTTTGTGACCATTCCGCAACAACAAAATCAATCTTGCGCTTCCCCATTGCTCAAACAAAACAAATCCACCCTCTCCTTTTGCTCTTATGCGGACATGATCAATCTCGAAGACCAGGAATCTAAATTCCCTATCAGACGGCCTAGTATTAGTGCCAGTATGTCTAATCATCCCAGACTCTCCAGAACGAGCTCTACTTCTTCCTCTTGTGTGTCACAAAGATCTCCTATTAGTGCACAACCTCCTCAGTATCCGTTTTTCGGACCTCCAGGCTCTGCTCCGGCTCCAGTATCATCGCCTACATCCTCAGGACCTATATCACAACAACTCTTTTCCAGAGGACTTGCTTCTCAAAGAAGTATGAGCATTCAATCTGGAAGAAAATTCACTGTGGATTCGCCAAGCTCTGATTCTGATCCTGATACAGAACCAACTACTACAGTCTCACAAAAATTGGCCGGCCTTCGTAGAAAGGTTCCTGCCAGACTCTCCAATTCGAGTCAGCTCTCCTTTAAGGTTGGAGGCCAGAATATTGACGATGTCTTGATCGACAATGTTTCCGATGATGAAAGCATCAAGAACTATGTTGGCCCAGGGTTACGCACTTAAATCGCGATATTTATAGGATATTTAGGTTGACACAAGCCAGGTTACGCACTTTTTCTATTCATTCGCTTAAATAATTCTTTCTGTTACCGGTTCTAACAAACCGTCTCAGCATCCACTCGATATCGGCATCTTTGTCATCCATGGTTCCCAATCTAACTTCGAACAATCTCATTTCGAATCGGGGACCAATCTCGCTTAATTCTGCATCATCTTTAGTCCGAACATAGATATGTTGTCTAACACTAATAAAATCATCATTATTAACAAAACTGATCACTCTTGGTGATGTGGCTTTGACTCCAGGTGGGAAAAGATGTTTCAAAACTTGCGTCACTCGTGCTCCTAGCTTGGAAGTCAAATTCTCAAAAATCAAATGTGGATATGCTTCTGATTGGGACCCAACATTTAATATATCATGACGAAGAACAACATTATGAAGAGTAAAAGTCACCGACGGGCCATGCGGAAGATGAGTTATTGTTAATGTTGTAGGCACTCCACGATGTTCATGAACCACTATCACGTCAGTGACTCCTGATTTCTTGCATGTATCTATCAAATTGCTAAGAATATAATTACCTCTATTAAGTCTCATAGCATTGGGAAATAATAGCTTTAACTCTTTTGTGAATTGAGATAATCTCGATGAAGGACTTCTGGATGTTGTAATTATGATTTTAGGCTCGATCAATCCCGAAAGAGCAGAATATTCATCATCAACAGTCTCTTGGATCGATTCGTCATATAGATAATCTTTTTGTAATTGTTGATCATCGGCTACCTCTTTAGGTAAATTCTTTCCAGAGGCCAAAGCATGACTTAATTGACGACGTTTTTCAATTAAAGTCTGTTCTTGTAACTGTTGTGCCTTTCTGTATAAATATTCTCTACGTTCTCTAGCTTGTCTTCTTAACATGATTAACTAGAAATTTTTTTTAAAGTTTTTTCATACATATTAAAAAGCCGTTACATTTTCCATTTTTCGATCCATAGTAAAATACAAAATCATCCCCCGACTTTCTATTTCTTTCTACCAAAGAATCCTCTTTTCTTCTTTGTCTCCTCTTGCTTGACTGGTGGAGGAGCATAAACACCTTGTTGTGTCTGGGGAGCTTGTTGTTGTCTTTGGTAATTATTTCCATCATATATTGGTTGACCATATTCGTCAAACTGTTGTTGTCCTTCTTCGTAGCCTTGTGAATATGGATTTCCTGTAAATAGAGGGAAATCTTGTCTAACACGCCATCCAAGTGTAGGAGTCTCCAGTTGTTGTTTATAAGATAGATCACCAGTAATGGCATATTCAAATGATCGTATAGTGTCCATAGGTCTTTCATCTCTGGATCTCGACGGATTTGAGACATCTGGATTCATAATAGTGTTTCCAAACACATCCTTCAATCCACCATCTCCTAAAGATGATTGTCTTTGGTGTTCATTAGCGGACTGTTCGAAAGGCTGCGCCTCATTAACAGCATTCAAGATCGGATCATGAACATTCGCAGACCTCATCTTAAGTCTTCTTTCATCATCTTGAGTGATTTTGTCCTTAATCATATGAGTGGACGACTGTGAGTTCCTTTTAAACAACCCCATTTTCAAGATGAAGTTAATTTATTTTTCCACAGAACTTTTCCAAAAGACGCTTTTTCGTGTGTGTCCACGAGAACACTGAATTGAACTAAAAATATCTGTATATATTTTTATAGTTGATTGATCTCAAATTAGACGCCAACAAATTGACACGTTGATTTTGAGACGTTTAATAGCTGAGATTTCCAATTATTACAAGTCAAACTGATTTTTTATCAACCACCCCTTTAACCTCAAACCATTCCCCCCTTTTAGCTTTTTAATTATTAGCGTCGATCGACGCGTCTAAACATGTCATTCCCCCACAGCGTAAAATATTATTTGATAATTATCTCTCTCCCGTGTTTTTAAATCTTGTCATTGTGTTTGAAACTCTGGATCTCACTAAAACCTCTGTTTATCCAACAAATCATAAGTTGCTACACAGAGGTTCAAAAAAAGATTCTCATCGACCCGACCATTCACCAATGAACGTGTCTTCTCAACAAGGCTCTTTGCCACAAGAACTTGCCAAATCGTCTTTATCCTCTACCTATTTTGACACTTTGGATGAGCTCGATCAATGGAGACAATCTATTGATCAATATAGATTTGAATTAGATATCTTTCATAAGCCCACAGAAACTTTGGCTGCTTATAAACGATCTAAATCAGACCAATCGCCAGATGAAACCAAACTACTTGTTTGTCATGATTTCAAAGGAGGATATCAACTGAATGAGGATGATTCACCATTTGGGTATTTTCCACACCCTGATGGACGACATTATTATCTTCAATATCCTCAATTAGTTGACAAATTTGTGTATTTCTCTCATCATCGAGTGAGTGTTCCGCCTGTGTCTTGGATTAATTTCTGTCATAAGAATGCCATCAAATGTCTTGGAACTGTCATTTTTGAAGGAAACTCATACAAAGACTTCGAACAATTGGATTATTTCGTTAAGAAACGGGATGGGAAGTTTGTGTTTGTGGAAGCATTGTGTAAACTGGCGGAATATTTTGGATTTGACGGTTATTTACTCAACATCGAAACTCGATTCAGTAACTTGAAAATAGCCAGCTTACTGCAACCATTTGTTGAACAACTTCGAGCAGAATTACATGTTAAGTGTTCAACCAATGAATTGATTTGGTATGATTCCTACATCTATCCAGATAATAAAGTGGTGTACAAAAATGGAGTCACCGAGTCTAATTACAACTTTTTTCTTACCACGGATGCTTTTTTCACCAATTATTGGTGGAATGTTAAACATTTGCAAGATAACATCAAAAATATAGGATTGTTAGGATCATATCAAAATGTTTATGTCGGATATGATGTCTGGGGAAGAGATACATTAATAGGGAAAGGTGGATTTGATTCTGCTTTGGCCTGTCAAATGATTAAACGGTATCGATCGAATGTGGCATTGTTTGCACCAGCTTGGACTTATGAATTTCTTGGCCGATCAGAGTTTCTTAGTAACGATACAAGATTCTGGGTCGGTCTATTTGAAGGAGAATCATCAATCTCATCGACTATCAAACCGCATAATTCCGTTTTATATAAGCTCAACGAGTCCAATTTTGTGTTCTATACAAACTTTGGATCTGGAGAAGGATTTCAATTCAACGAAGGTGGAAAGACAGTTTATCACCATCCCTGGATAAATGGAATCTTACAATCTGAGCTTCCAATCAATATTCACAAACGAAACAAAAATGGGTTACACTGGAATCTTAGTAAAGATGATTCTTTCCATGGCGGATCGTGTTTGGAGATTAAATATAATGAAGTGGTCGACGAGAATGGGTTTCAAATCTTCAATAATCAAATGATCAATACGTTTCCTTTATTTTCTTTTCAACAGGATTGTTCATTTTCAACTGTCAATGTCAAAGTGACGTACAAACTGAATCATAAAACGAATTCATTTTTCAAACTGAAAATCAGATACTATATTGAGCGACGCTACAGATCTGTGCAGAAAGTTAGAACAGGATCTTTAGTTATTCCATTGCTTTCGACCACAGATAAATGGTTCACCATCGAAGAGCCATTACATGTGAGTCTCCATACATCTCACGAATTTATTGTATTGGATACCGCAGAACTGTGTTATGATGAGACGAACTCAGATCCATATATGCGCTCACATGTAGTCGAGGACTCCTCGGCAACTTCTGTGATTGACGACGAAGAATATGAGAAACTGATAAACAGTGAGATATACTTTGATGACGAGGACGAAGATTGGATAATCGTTCCAGCAGATATATCTATTGGTTCTACAGAGAATGGGGGTAAAGAAAAGAACACATGGGAATTGATGGCAAACACTTTACGCAGGAAAAGCGTACCTGTTCATGAATCTGCTCCGCCAATTTTGAAACTAGGTGAACTGGCTATAATCAATGCTAATGATTATCCTTCACCCAATTTCTTCAAAATTCCAGAGATTAAGGCTGTTCAAGCTCGTTCTATTGATGAGAAAGTTCTATTGAGCTGGTCAAGCCATCAAAAGTCAATACTGTACTATATTATTTTCGTGAATGGTTCTTTTGTTGGAATCAGTCCAATTGCAAGATTTCTTATGGATTATCAAGCGGAAGATGAAAAACAATCCAAGAAATCAACAGCGCTGAATCTCAGAGTTCGTATCGATAGTGTTAACAGACTAGGCGTGGTCACTAAAGGAATCGAGGTGATTTGTTGATTGACAATGCGGCTCAGTGGCCCAACGATCAAAATTTAATAGTTTCCCCAGATTAGCGGTTCAATTAAGTATTTTTATACAATGAACTGTACAGACTCCAATAAAGGTCGCAAACCATTCGAACGAACAACTTCCGAACCAATATTAGAGCGTGTTTCAACGTCTTCTTCAGAACCTTTATTTTGTGGACAACCGCCTAAATATGACCACCGTGCTATTTATCGATTCAGCGAACCTCCTGTCTCAGAACAGGCGTTACGAACCAATAGTTTACCATTTGGGTATTCTTCGGAGAGAAGTTGGTTTGATAAGAGACAAAATCATGGACATGATTCTATCAGATCTTTTCACAATCTGAGCAGTCTTTATTGGGGTTCCCAAAGCAAGAATACCAATGTGAGCAAAACTAGCTATATAATGATAGATGGCTTACCATATCCTTTGAAGATAGTTTTTCCCGAGAAAATCTCCGAAAAAGCCTTGAAGCAGGATCTCTCTCACACTATGGCTACGCGGCCAACCTCGCAACAACTCTCATCCAAACACAGCCAATTATCATTGCAACCAAAATGCAGCTCTCTACCCTTGTTGGTTATTCCTGAACTTTCAGGTATTGAAGAAAATCGAAGTGCTGACTTGTCTCCACAATTGGTGTTCAACTCACCAGCACTTTCTACCTCCTCTGATGAATTTTTTGAGTGCCAGACTTCTAAAGACGACTTTAGTAGACCAAAAAGTGCATCTTCTAGACTTGAAACTCACTCTCCTGTTGAGCCTATCAAATCACAGGAAGATAAGGAGTTTGTTGAATTTGATAAGTCGTTCAAAATCTTGTCTGGAAACCGCAAGCCACTAATTCAAAAAGTCGCTTATAAGGATGTCATAAATCTGATCAACAACTCTCGAGGACTTTCTGGACAAGAGAAAGAAAACACAAGCAACGACATAAGATATGACGACCCTGATGTACTAACAGACTACCCAGCTGACTCTATTTACGGAGAATATCTAAATGAAAAGGTTATGCTTTCCGCAAATGAGTCAAAGATTCATGGATCTCCGTCAATAAGGATGTTGACTAGTTTGAAAATGATAAGCAGTGATCTCAATTATTGATAAATTATACATAGTCAGCGGAATGGTAAGCGTGCGAAAGTGCTATCATACGATGCTTCACTAATTGTGGTCAATGGCGAGTTAATTTTGTGCACAAACTCCGGAAATTGACCTTTGGAGTTTTGAAATTTGATTGGGGTCGTTAATTCTGTACTATCTTCATATTCATCGGTACATTCTTCGCTTCCGCTAACATCAATAGGTTGTTCTGGTAATGGCTTGTCGCGATCAAATGTGTCCAAACTGTTAGAACGAGAGATCGGTTTAAATAGAGTGATTGTTTTGTTGGTTGTTTCGATTCGATCATTTGAAAATTGGGAAGATGAGGTAGAATGGAACATTGAATTCGATTTCAACTGTTTTCGACGTGATCTGGAGATTGAATGGTCTCTGCGTTGAGGTATTTCACCTTCAAAGTCAAAGTCTTCTGGTACTTCATTGATCTCATCTAGCAACGAATCATAAATCTCAGTCTCGTTCTTGGGAATGTCATCATTACGCATCCAAGAATATCGATTCTCCAGGAAATCAAACTCGTCAGAATCACGAGATTGAATGCTTGTAGGACGGAATTTCGTTACCAAGTCTTGAATATCAGAATTGGATTGGTTGGTTGGTAATAGTTCTGGACTTATTGTTGTTTCCTGATCTGATTGGAAGCTATAATTTCCATTGATGAAATCGTCATTTGTCTCTGGGGGTGTTGTCTTTTCAAAATCATTATAGTCATCATCTAGTTCTTCATCGCTCGAAAATAATTTCCTATTAAACAGTTCTTCTGTATCGTCTTGTTCGTCTCCATCATAAAGATTCATCTCTTCCTGTAAACCATTCAATGATTCATCATCATCGATAAATTCTTTAAATTTGTGTTGATTTTGTTGTAACTGAGCTCTCATCTCCTCATATTTCAGTTGATCATATGATTTATAATATTTAAAAGAAGCATTTCTTCCAGTGGCTTCAAAAGAGAAATCTGAAGAGGAACTAGAGTCTGAATCCGGTTCTTGCTTTCTTTTAATCACCACAATGGAGAAATCCTCATTGGAATCTGAATTTTCTTTACTTGGTGTAGAATCCATATTAAGTGATTTAATAGTGACGTCAGGCGGTGAATTTGTCTCCGATTCATCAAGTGAACATATTAATGAACGAGGACTTTGGTTTGTACTCCAAACATGAGTCCTGGTTCCAAAGATGGTTGCTGTAGATGATTCTGATTTGAAGTTCCATTCATCCGAGTCACTCTTATTTTTGAGCTTGGGAGAACTGATCACTAAATTGGAACTCGATATCTTATGCTTCAAGAAGCTCTTGATTGTATTTTTATGCCTTCGATTTGGAGAAACTGGGGGGATCTCCAAATTCTCACCAGATTTGGGTTGAAAAGATGGAGAATTAGAATCTCGATGCGACTTAATCAAAGACCGCATTATTTTGGGGGGGTCGTTCTAATTAAATTCTAATTATTTTTCTATGGCTTTATTTCGTGCTAAATGATTTATTTACTGCCTGGTAGCAACACCTCCCACCCGCTCAGGTCTGTTTTGTTTTTTCTCTAGAGGATATTGGAAGCCTCCAAGACTCAATCTTTCATTTCTCTCGACAATCTGGTTGACCTTATCACTCAAATTAAGAGCTAATTCTTGTAATCTGGAAGCCTTAAGGTTGTTGTTCTCAACAAACTCCAAAAGGTTGGCTGGTTGGTTATACAAAGCACTGATCTCCTCGTTGGAGATCATTTTGAGCACAGTGGTCTTGACCAATTTCTCATCAGTCTGGAAGATCGAGGATAAGTTAGAAATGGATAATTTGGAGTAATATGTCTCATTGGTGAACAAATAAGTTCTCAAAGCTTCAATCTGTAATTTTTCAAGTAACATGGTCTTGATCTTGTCGCTATTGTTGAAAAGGTCCCAGATCTTGATAGAATTGATCAACTCGCTGGCCTTTAACCAGTCCGATTTCAGCAGTGCCTTAGCAGCCAACATAATATAATCTCTTGTGTATTCTGGTGGTCCGTCGAAAATCTGTCTCTCATGGTATTCCAACACTCTTTTGAACGATTTCGAAACGGCAACTCTTCGTTTGGCAAAGTCTGGATTTTGGGCCATCAATGGAACCTCAATCAATAATGAGGCAGTGTAGAAAGCGCATTCCAAAAGCTCCAGATTCACATGCATGTGAAATGGAAGTAATCTTTGTTTGTCCACCTGGGATTGTTGCATCTGGAATCTTTGAACTCCTTGTCCTAATAATTCCTTCTGTCTTGGAGAGGTGGCGATCTCATACAATGATTGTTGTGCCTCGTGGATCAATCCACAACGGAAAGCACTCAAACCAAGTTGAACAAGCGATCTGTTGAAAAGAACTTGTAATTGAGGATCTGCAGTGTGAATAGTTGCTTGTAAATGCGAAAGTAATAACATGTCACGAGCTTTGTAATATTGATCATTGAAAGCGTAGTAATAAATGTGATAAAGAACAGCTTTCTTTCTGAAGACCGAGTTAGGTTGTTCGTAAAGAACTAAACATAACGAGTCGATGAGACCGTTTGTATATTCGACTCCTTGTGGTCCAGATTCGGACAGTTTTGAATAAGTTTTGGAGTCCAATGAGTCGTCGAGTCTTTTCCAAACAGAGTTCTCGCCAAAGATAATTAATTTGGTAGGCTTGTAGTAAACAAAGTCCAATCTTTTCAAAATGACTCTGACCAATTGTTCTCCCTTTGGAGTGGCCAAGTCTTCTCTGGAAATTATAGCTTCATAGTACACTTGAGCTCTAACCAGCAAAGTGTAAACGTCAGACTCGTCCCTCAATCTGGAAACGTATTCTGTGGAATGAGGATCAATTGCTAAAAGATGAGAAATCAATTCGTCAGCAAGTCTTTCGACCAGCGAAGCAATCGATCCAATCATTAAAACAACCCCATTGGCATCAGCTTCTGGTTGAATTTCAATATCGTCAGTTGGTGAAGCAGTTTCACTAACAACGAAATTACGGTTTTGCTCCAAAACATCCAACAAGGCATTAATATCTCTAAGAGCAAACTTCCATTGATCCAAAGGCATAAATGCTGCCTTGGAATACATGTCAAATCTAATCGGAACCATCAACAAATACACCGAGATCAAATGGAATGGACTTTTAGCCAATGTGGTCAATTCCTCAAGCTGACCAATTTGTTCGTTCAAATCAACGTTTCTCTTACCTCTGGTCTCAATGATCGACCGCAAGATGGTGAATATACCAGCGCTCTCAGAAGCAGCCTTTGATTGTTCTGTCTGCTTGACCACAACAGGTTCTGGCTCAACAGAAATACCTTTCTCATATGCTTCAGGATCGGCTCTGTAAAGATCAATCTCCTTCTGGTAATCCTTGGTAGATTTCTTTATTCTTTGTTTGACAATATTGAATGATTTGGATTCAGAAGCATTCAACTTCTTCTTGACTTCCTTTGCTTGAAATGATGCAACAGTGTCTTCCAAAATGACAAGAAGTTTGATATATGGACGCGGAACTGATATATGGAATTGTGGATGTCTCGAAACAGACTTGGTCAACTTGTCAAATTCACCAGCAATCTTGATCCAATCTTCAACCATCGAGTAGTTCTCAATCTGATCAACGTTGTTGGCAATCTCCTCCAAGTACTTCTCCTTGGCACTCTTGACAACTCTCTTTTCCTCTCCATCACTATCTGAATCACTATCACCTCCTCCACTCTTGAAATTCTTCTTCAAGAAGTACGAAGGTCCTCTCACCTTTCCAGCTTGATAGTCATCATCTGAATCATCATCTGAACTAGGCCCTGAATTCCATTCATCAGAACTCTCATCCTCATCTTCATCTGATGATGCCCCTTGATCAGAAATGTCTCCAGCTTCAGATCCCGATGACGAAAGAAGCTCTTCAGATGAAGACAACAATTCCTCGTCCGATGAGTCCTCCGAATCGTACACAGTCGCAAAAAACCTTGACATAGTGTTGTTTAGTAGAATAGATCCTGCTATACTTGTTGCTGATTTTTTATGAAAAATTTTATTGGGAATGCACGACCAGAAATTGAAGGAAAAGAGGATGAAGTTTCAACCACAATTTGTAGCGTGATTCAAGACAATCGGTTCATCGTTTAATCCATCTATACCCAATTGCTCTTCTGATGAAATCTCGCAGCCTGAATTTGACTCCATCACCCTTTTCTTCAAGCCTATTTCTCTTCCTATCTATCACACCTCCCACCACCTGGTTCTGAAATCTGATTATGTCATCACGAGCACCCTCCAGCTCGCTGGAAAAAAACTAAAAGAACAACAAGACAAACAAAGCACGCATCTTCCATCCAGTTTAATTAGACCCTTGGAGTTTTATCTTCAATTGCATCAATTTCTGCTGCACTCCAAGCATTTGTTTATTTCAAGATGAAGATGCTCACAAAAGTAAGTGTTTCGACCCGTTGACGTGTACCGTATACTAACAAACTATCAGTTCGAATCCAAATCCTCAAGGGCTAAAGGTGTGGCTTTCCACCCTAAACGGCCTTGGATCCTGGTCTCTCTTCATTCATCCACCATTCAACTTTGGGATTATCGGATGGGTACTCTGATTGACAGATTCGAGGAACATGATGGACCAGTTAGAACTGTTGATTTCCATCCTACACAGCCTATTTTCGCCTCTGGTGGTGACGACTATACTGTTAAAGTTTGGTCTTTGCAAACCAGAAAGTGCATGTTTACTTTGAATGGCCATTTGGATTACGTTCGAACCGTGTTCTTCCACCATGATTTGCCTTGGATCATTTCGTGCTCGGATGATCAGACCATTAGAATTTGGAATTGGCAGAATCGTCAAGAGATTGCATGTCTCACTGGTCATAACCACTATGTCATGTGTGCCCAATTCCATCCTTCTCAAGATCTGATTGTCTCTGCCTCGTTGGATCAGACCGTCAGAGTCTGGGATATCTCGGGACTCAGAAAAAAGCATTCGGCTCCTCAAGGTGGAATGCGTTCTTTCGAAGATCAATACAATAGAAACCAGGTTCCTCAACAAGACATCTTTGGAAACACGGATGCTGTTGTTAAGTACGTGTTGGAAGGTCATGACAAGGGTGTCAATTGGGCTTCATTCCATCCTACTTTACCATTGATTGTGTCAGGTGGTGATGATAGAGTCGTTAAGCTCTGGAGAATGAGTGATACAAGAGCCTGGGAAGTGGACAGTTGTAGAGGACACACAAACAACGTTCCATGTGTCTTATTCCACCCATCTGAAGATCTGATTATTTCCGTGGGAGAAGATAGAACAATTAGAACCTGGGATCTCAACAAAAGAACTCCTGTCAAGCAATTCAAAAGGGAGAATGATAGATTCTGGCTTATTGCTGCCCATCCAACTATGAGCCTGTTTGCCACATGTCATGATTCTGGAGTCATGGTGTTCAAGCTTGATAGAGAAAGACCTGCCAGTACCATGTTCCAAAACACCTTATTTTTCATCAATAATGAAAGTCAAGTGCAACAATACCAATTTGACAAGCAGCAGGTTTCACTTCCTATGCTCAGTTTGAGCAAGATCAGTAAACTCTGGACCAAGATCAGAAATATCTCATACAATCCTGCTGAGCGTTCGTTACTGGTTCAGGCTGGAGAAAATGAAAACGGTGTTTATTCTTACATGGAGCTCCCAAAAGAGATTGTTGGAGCTTTGGAACCAAGTCCAAGAGGAGAGGGTTCTGCCACAGCTGCCTGTTTCATTGCTAGAAACAGATTTGTGACCTTCTCGAAGATCACTCACAAATTGGAGGTTCGTGATCTCAGAAACGCGGTCACTAAGGTGATTGATTTGGATCCAGCTGTCAAAGATGTTGTGTATGCTGGTCCAGGTACCGTTTTATTGATGAAATCAAATGAGGTTATTCACTACGACGTTCAACAAAAGAAAGAATTGGCCAAAATTCAAATCAGCAATGCCAAATACGCCGTTTGGTCTGCAGACACTCAGTATGTTGCTCTTTTATCTAAGCATACTATCATTATTGCCAACAAGAAGCTTGAAACCGTTATGTCTATGCACGAGACTATCAGAGTCAAAAGTGCAGCTTGGGATGACACTGGTGTGTTGATTTACTCTACCTTGAATCATATCAAATATGCACTTTTGAACGGTGACAACGGAACCATCAAGACTTTGGAGAACACTCTCTATGTGATTAAGGTGTCTGGCAGAAATTGTTACTGCTTGAACAGAAAGGGTGAAGTTGAAGTTGTTCTTGTTGATCCTACTGAATACAGATTTAAAAAGGCTCTGGTCAACAAAAATTTCAATGAGGTGTTAAGAATAATCAAGACTTCCAATTTGGTCGGTCAAAACATTATTGGTTACTTGCAAGCACAAGGGTATCCTGAAATTGCTTTACAATTTGTTGAGGATTCCGAAACTAGATTCGAATTGGCTATTGAGTGTAACAATCTCGATATCGCTTTGGAAGAAGCTAAAAAACTGGACAATCCAGTCATCTGGGAAAAATTGGGTAAGGAGGCTGCTTTGCAAGGTAATGTTCCAATCATCGAGTTAGTCTGTCAACAGCTGAAGAAGCTTGAAAAGTTGTCATTCATGTACCTTATCACCGGTGAGACAGACAAACTTTCCAAGATGGAACAAATTGCAGAGGCCAGAGGCGATCTTTCCTCGTTGTTCCACAATACGCTCTACTTAAACTCTGTTGAGAAGAGAATCAGTACTTTCATTGAGGCAGGTTTAACGCCTCTTGCATATGCCACTGCTAAGACTAACGGTTTGGACGACATTGCCGAGTCCATTCTTGCTGATTCTGGATTAAGCGAGTCTGCAATTGAGATGTTGGAGTTCGGCAAGCCAAGCACTGTTCCTCAACCTAAGGTCGTGAGTACTGATCCTTGGCCTTTGGAAAAAGCATCTTTATCCTACTTCGAACAAGCTCTTCTTGGAAACTTTGAAGGTCTTTCGATTTCCGAAGATCATTCACAACCTCAAGCCTCTTCTTTGGACAAAGGAATTTCTGCATCTCTAGATGATGAGAACCTGTTTGAGGATGCTGAGCCTTTGGAAGATGATGAAGGATGGGATCTAGGTGATGAGGAACTTGAAGTTGAGGTTGGTGAAGAGGCTGAAGATGAAGAGGTGGCTGAGGTTGGTGCATTATCAGGAGAACTTGGCCTTTGGGCTAGAAACTCCAAGTGTGCTGCCGGATATATTGCTGCCGGTGCATTTGAGCCTGCTGCTCAGATGTTGAACAAACAACTCGGTATTGCCGACTTTGAGCCTCTTAGAAAGAGATTCTTGGAAGTTTATCAATCAAACAAGGCTTCATTCCCTGCAATTGACGGTCTTCCATCTTTGAAAACATATATCAGAGCGGATCCAGAAGAGGAGTCTGCCAACAAGGCCCTTCCATATGTTCCAGGATTTGACAAGCTTGAGAGTGAGTTACATGAAGGATTCAAGTTGTTTAAGGGTAACAAGTTGGCTGAAGCTATTGTGGTGTTTAGACAATTGATTTACACTATCACCACGCTGGTGGTGTACACTAAAGACGATGAGGACAAGTGCAAGGAGATTTTGAGTATTTGCAGAGAGTACATTTTGAGTCTTTCGATTGAGCTTGCCAGAAGAGCCTTGCCTCAAGACGATGTGAAACGTAATTTGGAATTGGCTGCATATTTCACTAAAACTCAGTTGCAACAAGCACACAGAGTGAATGCTTTACAAGTTGCCATGACCCAATCTTTCAAATACAAGAATTATGCTCTTGCGTCATACTTTGCCGGCGAATTCCTATCCATTATCTCTACTGGACCTAGAGCAGATCAAGCCACCAAGATCAAGGTGAAATCTGATTCGATTTCGACTGATGCTATAGAGATTGATTTTGATCCATACGCCGACTTTGATGTCTGCTCTGGAACATTCACTCCAATATATAAGGGGTCTCCTTCAGTGACGGAAGCTCTTACTGGGGCCAAATATCATGCCAGCGAGAAGGGCAAGATTTGTTCCATCACTAAGATCACTTTGATTGGAGCTCCAGCTTCTGGTCTACGGATTTTGGCCTGAATGTAATAATTTCGTACAATGAATTTCGTCATAAATCGTTATGTATCGGTATATTTGCGTTTTTTGAACCATCTTTCGAATCTTTCCACAAACTCAGATGGTTTACCAATAATTTGTGTTGGAATTGAGTTTTTCACTTTGTTGATAACTCTTTTATGGTATTTATCAGCGGATTCGATATTTTCAATATCTTTGAGTTGACTTTGGTAGAAAGGAACGAGATTAGCGAGACAGTCTCGTTCAAAGTCGGTTAAATCATCTTTTTTTTGCATCACAAACCATCCAATTAGCCAGATCACCTTAATGAAGTTAGGGAACTTGAATCTTTCAGGAACCTTAGTATTAATCTCAATTTTGTAGACTTCCAGATGATTTTTTAGACTCAATAGGTTCAGAAAGTTGCCTCCAACAATCACCGAATCACATGGAGTATAAACTGAATGGATCCATCCAGACGGAAGAATCAACAAATCTCCAGCATTTATATCTATTTTAACACCATTGTTCATATAAGAAGGGTCGATTGGTTCTTTTCCTTGTTTGAAAGGAGAAATTAGGTTTCCAAACCAAGTCGAATTTTGATCGTCTGACAAACACCACTTTTCATATGCAATTAAGTTCTTTTTTGTTGGTGGAAACATTAAAAATTGTTTATGACCTTGAAGAATGGTGTAATAGACAGAAGTTCCTCCAAAATCAATGTGAAAGTCTGTATATGAATCTTTCACTGACATGAGAATATATTTGCTGACTTTAGGGCGTTCTATTTCATGAACTTTCAATTCTTCGTTACATTCATCAAATATCTTGTTAACCACATCAATGTCTAAAACTGATTTAGGAAGCTGGATTTGATCGTTTAGTTCGGTTTGAGAAATTTCCAAACTGATAACATTTCGAATTCTATCTCGATCTTGAGGAGTTAAGTTAAAATAATCTCTCCATTTACCCAATGTCCAATTTGGAGAGTTATTTTGAGTTAAGACATCCATAACGGGTAATTCCTTATCAGGTCCAACTTTCTGGGCAATCTGAGTAACATCAAGCTTTGGAAACTGGAAATTCAATTGATAATGTTGATCATAATCAGAGATATTGGGGTTACATGATGGAACTAAAATAGGACGTTTCATTTGAGTTTGAAAAATGATGTTGGTAATAATAGAATCATCTACTAATCCGTCTTCATTTCCATCTTTCTTTGGATCAACGATATAGATCAATTCTTTTAAAGGACGATCATTTTGATATTGCTTGAAATCATCAATATGTGGATGTTTATCGATTTCTCGTAATTGTTGACCTTCATTTAAAGCAATATAATCAATTTTCTTACGTGACCTACCAGACGTACGCTTCAACAAAGAAGGACCATGTTTTAATGAACAATTAGGACAATGATACTCACTAATGGGTTCAATTTGATGTCGTTTCAATTCAACACAAATCACATGAAACCAATGTCCACAAATCTCACATCCAATCCAATTATATTGTCGATCAAGTTCCGACTCCTTGTTGTCCGAAGATTGACAAACAGGACAGTTCTCGTTCTTCAATTGTATGGTCATGATGAAAAGCCGGGTAAAATTATTTTTAGTTGAAAATTCAAAATTTACTCTTCCATATTTTATTCTTTTGATAATGCTTTCGTTGCGTAGATGTTTTAGCACTGTCACCAGTCGGTGTGAAGAATATACTTTGAAAAATGCCATGAAAACCATAAAAGATCAACAAAGCGAACTAGATAACATGAGGAAAACCATGATTCATCCAAATTATATTAATGGATTCGAAAACCAGAAGACCTACGATCCTTTTGACTTCTCTATTGCTAGATTGAGATATGCTGAGAAACAAAAGAAAGATTCTCAGCGCAAACGGTTGGATACGTCTATTTTCAATACAAGAGAAGTGAGTCCACTGGATTTCTATTGTTTTCCAAAAGTGCTATCTCGGTATCTTAATCCTCTCGGAAATATCCACCATCGCTCGGTGACTGGATTGAAAGGAAAAAAACAGGAGAAGTTGGCTCTTGCAGTGAAAAGAGCAGTTGTTGCTGGATTTTTGAGTCCGATGTCCCGTGATGTGTCGTTCAGTCTCAAAAGAGGTGATACATTATAGATTCATGTATATATATATATTTAATTAGGAAGAGTTTTTGCATCAACACCGATCCATTTTAAGTAAACAATGGTTCCTTGTCCATATATGGATTTCAATTGGATATCTCCATTGAAAAGTCGATTATAAGTCAAACTTAATGGTAATCCATAACCCATTCCTGCAATAATGTTGGCTTGATTTCCGCCAGTATTATTGAGAGTTTTATATGAATCACCATCGACTGAAGATTGATCAAAAGTAGTGAAGGAGTAATCAAATAACTTATCCAAAACATCAGGACTGATTCCCAATCCTTTATCTGTGATCCGGATTTCCAAATGGTAAAATTGAGGACCCGGTTTCTCGATATTTGGCTTGTTGACCACAATCAAAGTCTCAACTGGATCTTTGATTTGATTTTCGATATGAGCCCTAGTTGAATTCTTGAGTATCTCATTCAAAACATATTCGATATGAGCAGAAATATATGGGAATTTTAAAGGTTCATAGGAATCAGGAGAATTGAAATTCTCGATATAAGTTTCCGTGGAACTGTTATCACTGTTAATAACAACACAAGTGACGTTCATCTTGATCTTTTCATCATATTTTAAGGCAGCCATATCATTAACAAATCCAAATGAACGACTTAAAACCTCTAATACATTCATGTTTTTCTCAATGATTCCAATTTGATCCAATCGTTCAAACTCTTCTCCACTATAATTCAATTGTTCAGTCAATTGCATATGATGATTGGCCAGCAATCTCATCCAAATCCGTTCTCTTAAATGATCATTCAAAAACGTTACATCATCAATCAAGTTGAATGAAGAGATTTCCTCAAATCCCTCGCTCAAAACAGACAAATTGTCCGTATGAATGTCTATTGTCTGTTTGAGCATTTTGAAGAACAAATCATTTTGTTCCAATGTAGTGATATGAAAATCAAAATCTCGTTTATCTAAATCGTATGACGGATCGCAATCCGACACGAATTTGAGTAAAACGTTAAGTGTTTCCAAATATGTGTTATAAATGACGGCAATTTTAGGATTTAAGACCATGATATAAGGAAGTTTCATAAAATGAGTCAACCTTCGAGTAACTAGAACAAGCATGTCGTTCAAAGTGTCATTTGCATTTTCAATCAACATCAATGTTTTGTCTTTATGTGTGGCTGCTGAATTGAACTTCAAAAGATCGTTCAAAGAAACTGTCGGTAAAGGTTTGGAAGCCTCTCTGAAAATGAACCGTTCCAGAGTGGATCTTAAAACATGTTGTTCTTGTAATTTATTATCAGGTTCTTTCTTCAATCTAAATCCAGAATAACGTCGTTGAAAAGATCTCGAACCATATACTGGCCTCGAGACCTTGAAAATAG
The DNA here is from genome assembly GCA_030573155.1 of Ogataea xyloterini. Lineage (NCBI taxonomy): Eukaryota > Fungi > Ascomycota > Pichiomycetes > Pichiales > Pichiaceae > Ogataea > Ogataea xyloterini. The sequence goes on along the minus strand of JAJMCS010000002.1, from coordinate 1,115,753 downwards.
TCGTATTTAAATATCGAATAAATGACATTGTCAAATGACTTCAATAAGAAAAAACTGATTTAATTTTTTCCCCACAGATTATTATTTCTACAACGTTCAATTTGCTTTATTTCCAACTTTGGTCCGACTCAATAACAATTCAGAACTGTTATGTTGAGTGAAACGACGGGGAGGTGGTGGTGGAGGTTTCTTGTGCCGAGCAGCTTTTGAATCCGACGATGAAATAGACGAATTGCTTTGTGTGCGGTCGATCGACGGAGCAGGAGAATCGGGTGAGTCGATCTCACTAATTAACGAAGATTGAGAAGAATCATGACGTAAAATGGTTTGAATTGGAAAAGGTCGGGCAAATTGGGGAGAAGGAGTCTGTTCTTGAAAATAATCCAAAACCAAACATCGCTCTGCTAATCGTTTGGTAATAGCTGAAGCCTGTTCAGCATCTAAGAGATATTTCAAAACCTCTAATAAGCTATCTTTCTTATATCTCTCGTCTTTGATGCTTGAAAATAGTAGCATTGGATACAACACTCTCAAGTAGGTGTTTATCAATGATTCTTCCTTCACAATTGAGAGATTATAGAATTCTCTAATCATTATGTCCATAATTAACTTCAGATCATTGAGATAGAATTTGTCACAAGTATCAGAAGTGGTGAAAACCAAATAAAACACCTTTAGAATTAAAATCCTAATCACATGATCTTCTTCTCTATTGAAATTGAGTATTAGAACTTCATTGAAGTTCTGAAATCGTTGACTATTTTCAATCATCTTTGAGAAAAACAAGTTTGGGGATTGTGATTGATTTGAGAAATGAGACACCATGAATTGTTCATTTAAAACCAATAATACCTTGAAAATCAAGAAGTTATTCAAATTGTCTTCTTTTGGAACGACTTTTAAGCTGGAGAATAGGAATTCAGTCAAGTTAGTATCAATATAACTCAATTTTGAGGTCTCAAACTCATGGTTTTTGCATAATTCAAACAACAATTCCAAATATGTAGTGTAATTGTTGGTAAAATAGTCATTACTTTGTGAAGTTTTAACAATCCGGGCATAATTTGACAACACTTCAATAATAGTTTCAAATCCTTGATATTGTTGTAAGGTTTCTAGAACTTGTGGTTTCTCCAATTCATAATTGATTATCAGTATCCAACCAATAGTTCTGATCAATTTCTCATTATTTCCAATCGAAATATCAACTTGAGTTCTCAAATCTGAATCCAATCGATTCAAATCCAATTGTAAATTTGTCTTGTTGCATGAAACACTATAATTGATTAATGAGAGCATTTTTCGGATGCAAAACTCCATATTGGATTGGTAATATTCTAATTTGACAAGATACTCTGCAATTTGATGATAAAATTGATCCTGAGATTGATCATTAGTTAATTCATCAGAATGATCAGATACAAGACTAATATAATTGACCAGCAATTTATTGACTTGATCTTGAGATGAATGATAACTGAGGTCTTGTGTATTCATCATATCATTAACACTACTCCAAAACTTATCCATAGTGAGTTTCTCATCATTAACGAGATCCACATCGGTCATATTGATGACCCGCCAAAAGTATATTTTATCTTAACCACGAAATCTTTTTGGCAGTATTAATTAAATAATATATATTCTTAAAAATCATTATCACAATGCATGGATTATCAGAGGTAAGTAAAAAGAGAAAGTTAAAACTAATTGATAGGTTTATGAAAGTGAACATGATGCTGAAAGAGCAACTTTGAAAAATGATTATTCAAAAGCTATTGCTAGTCATGAAAAATCCATCACTTTATTACAAGATATAATTGACAAGATCAAAGAAGAGTCTCAAATTAATCATTTTAATACGTTGAATTCATTGACTACATTATCCTCGCAAATCGAAAAGCGGATCATTGAATTGAAACAAATCCAAACATCAAAACAACAACCTATCAAAACTCCATTGGAAAGAGTTGTATCAGAACCTATTAATACACATTTAATTGATCAGATTAAATTGATGATGATGAAAGACTTAAACTTTGACATCTCTACTAATAAAATCCGATTTATAGATCAAGACAAAATCAATCAACTCGAACATGATTTACAATTGATCAATTTCAAAGAAAAATCATCTAAATTACAGAGCTTGGAAGACGAACGCGCTAAAACAGAGACTCTTACAGACTTGAATTTGGTCTATTATAGTGAATTGATGGCAACTCATGAATTTCTGAAAAACTTGATCACTCTATTCAAATCAGACTCCCCATCAGCACCAGTCGATCAACATCAAGAATACAAATCGACTATCGAGAAATTACAACAAAAGATAGCCACGCAAGAACGCGATCGGATTGTTCTTGAAAACCAAATCATCAAATTGAAAGAACGATGGAACAATCTGGTCGAAAGCGCTCGTAAACGAAAAGAGCGTGAAACATAATCTATTTCGCACTATTTATTTCACTTTAGCAGCATGCATCATCTCCTCCTTGTTAATAAGATGCTCAATAGTCTCAATGCCACTCAAAAGTTGATCAATGTTGGAACTCCATTCATTCAAACATTCATTTTCGTTCTTTGGCTTGATGAAATTGACAATCTTCATTGGTCTGTTGATCTTCGCATACACAACTCCATTGTTGACAAGTTCAATAATATTCAATTCAACATCCTCTTGAGACAATTGCAAAAGCTGGCACAATCTGTCCAACCGAATTGATGAATAGTATTTCGAAACCACCCTCAAATTGTATTCTATCACTCGCTTTTGAAGATCTTTGTAATGTAACACACCCTTTTCTGTTCCTTGATCAAAGGACCCATCTTGATTTAAACTATTGCTAAATTGAGACTTGAATTGGTTCCAATCGATCAACTCATCGGTAGTAAACAATTTCAGGATCTCTCTTTCCGTTGGAAGCTTATCTAGATTCTTGTCAAGCTTGACTCTCGAAATTAAGTCATTTTGCAAATTAGAATATGGGGAAAGCACACTGTAGTACACGATCTGTTTCAAAGTCTCCAAAGACACATCCTTGTCACCCAGCACCTTGGGAATCTCATAAACCTCTAGATAATATTTCACAAGATTGATATAATCATCTTCACTCAACGCAATATCAATCATGAGTCTAAAATATTCCAATTTTTGATCTGCAAACTGGTTCAATGATCTCACCAAAATCTTCTTGGAGAGCAGTTTGGACATTTGATAATCACCTCTTTTGTTACTCAAAACCATCTGTCTTAGAATGAATTCAATCTTCTCACCTAGTTCCATCGATCCATAGGTTTCCACTTGCAATTCACATAAAATTTCACATGCCTTGTCTAAATCCTTCTTCTGGTCCCATAAGATGTCACTGAGGATTCTGGTCACCCTGGCCCGTTCAATCTCCACAAAGATTTTGTTTTCTGTCACTGTACGAATGGTTTCTATGGTTTCGATCTTGACATCCAGATCTGTGATATCCTCCAAATGGGTCATTGCTTGTTGAACCATCACTCTGACTGAGTCCTTGAGTTGTCCTTGTTTCTTGGACAACAAGACAATCTGTTCATTGAGCAATGACCAATCTTTTTGTGAGGCCAATAAATCTACCAGTTTGATCATGATTCTCTTACAAGAGGCTAGATCAGAAGCCTGTCTCGTTTGTTTCTCCAGTAGGAGAAGTTTATCCACCGCAGCCTTGTAGTCTGCGGTGGACAACTGATCAATCTGTGGCAATTGCTCGTCCAAAGTCTCAGTGAAATCCTTTTCTGCCTTTAATGGTGCTTCTCTAGACATGTCGAATACAAGAACGTTCAGTTCTTTTGCCACAATATTATTTGTATACTGGGTTTAGAGCCCGGAAGGAAATCTTAATGCTTATGTAAGATCTTAAAAGAGCAGTGGAATATAAGACATTCAGAGGCACCAGTCAATAAGAATAGAGCTCTATTATCCATCAAGATTAATATTTATGATTCATTCAAACTCATCTGGATTCAATGCTCCCTCCCCAATGATCTTATCTCATCGTCCCATATTTAGCGTATATACAAGTCACACCTCACACCACTTATTTAAAATAAATATTTTGATTTAAGTACTAAACAAACCACTCAACCATGGATACCTCTTCAGTCATCGGCTCTTCGTCGGTGTCGTCGTCATTTAATTTACAATGGGTCTTTATGGTTGAATGGGAAATTGCCCTGGTTGCTTCGATTGGGATTCTATTCTATTTTAATCGATTGATGGGCTCCCTTCTATCAATAATACTCAAATACGTTCTTTGGAAACGACATAAAGTGCGGTTTAAGGTTCATTCTTACAAGTTATCATTACTTGGAGGTCGTCTATTCTTTAAGAATGTCACCATAGTTACTAAAAATGAAATGATCTTTATACATCAAGGCTGGATCACTTGGAGATATTGGTTATCAGTGGTTCAACAATCTGGATTTGTTGATCAACAATCTTCTGATAAGAATAATCAGCTGTCAACACGACTTATGATGGAAATATACGGTCTTGAGGTGTTCATGTACAACAGGATGTATGTTTACGATGAAATACTTACAAAATTGAATCAAGGAAACTCGGTGGACAAACATACGTTTACCAGTTCTACCAGTGCAGATGAACATACCATGAACGAAAAAAATCCAGAGATACAATCTTTCAATGTTCCACAATGGATTAAACTATTGCCCCTCAAGATAATTGTCAAACGAGGCTCATTTGTGGTTGGAAATGAAACCACTCCTTCGTTGTTAGTAGGCTCTTATTCTACTCTTGAAGGAATGTTTGATGTTCTTCGACCAGATTTTAAAGCAGACAAATATCGAGTGGACTATAACTTGCGCGCATATCAACTTCAACTATTTTTAAAACCAAACATCTCATATAAGGGCATAGGACAACTTCTTGAGGATCTCGATAAAAAGTCAACGAACTTCATATCTCGTTTTTTTTCAAAGTTCAGTTTCAAACGCAAGACTACCCAGTCCGAATCTGTGATAAAGGATGAAACAGACAATTGGTATGGACTTGAACGGTATTTGAGTACTAGAACCTTTGCAACAGCTCCCGAATCAGATGAACTCAGTCCTACAGATCCAAAATCAGATATTTTGATCTTTGCAAAGTCCGAATACGCACGATACACTCATATATTTGAGTCTGAATATGTTGATATGCATTATTATTATGATATCGCGGGACCTGTCCCTTCCATACCTATGGGTTCAGAACAACATGTTGCTCCTGCTAATTGTATTGATCTCTCAATATCTGGCGGAATCATTCATTATGGACCTTGGGCAGACAAAGAACGCATCCATTTGTACCAAATGATGTTTCCATCTATCTCAAGAGATGCGGAGCCTTGCGAAGCACCAAAACCAGGATCCATCAGGCAATACGAGGGATTCAAAATATTTATAGAAACACTGGACGATCTGGTTCTTCGAATACCCTTCAGAGAAACTTCAAAAGACATTTTATATGCTGGTTTGGATCAGACACGGCCATTTGGTTGGCTCGAACTCAAGATGGGTTCAAATTCTACATTCAATAGTACAACATCATACATTCCAAAAGCTGACGAGGGATGGAAAAACACTGTTCATTTGGACCTAATCAATCCTGCCCTTTCTTCCAGTCTTAACCATAATGTATTTTTCCGTGCTTCTAGACACACAGTTGATGCAGATGTTGGTTATCCTCTGAAATGGAACGGTGCAACCACATGGAAGTTTCACAATTTCTCTACTGATGGTGAGCTTTATCTGTTAAGAGAACACCTTACCCTACTGACTGATATGTTTACAGACTTCAGCACTGGAGATCCGACTCCGTATGAACTGTTCCGTCCGTTTGTGTATGAGTTGAATTGGAACATTGAGAACTACAACATCTACCTGAATTTGAATGAGAAGAATATTGTCAGTAATCCTCTGGATTTCTCTGATAATATCTATGTTTCATTTTCGGGCACAAAATTGGACTTCCAAGTTCTTATTCCATTGGAGACTGTCTATCGAAAGTCTACAGTTTTTGACTATAAGTTGAACACTACATTTGATTTGGCTGTTCATCTACCTCCATGGCATACTGGAGCCAATTTTCTTCGCAGGAAGGAAGTTGGTAGAGCCAGTAATTTTGAAATGTCCGGTTCATTTACTTTCTTCAACACCGTGGAAATAGATACGGTTGATACTATAATTGTCAATTGTACTTGTGAAGATACGACTTTGGAATGTTATGGATTTATAATCAGATATGTTCTTCTTCTCAAAGCCAATTATTTTGGAGAAGATATCCAATTCCAAACGCTGGCTGAGTTCTTGGAATGTTTCCACAATCAAAATCAAGATTCTCCCGAACAACAAATCTTTGAACCTTTTTCAGTGAAGTTAAAGAACGAAACTGATCTGTTGTTTTCGTTTTGCGTCAAGAACGGGTGCTTGATTCTTCCTTCTCATATTTATGATTGTGAGTCTCATGTTGCGCTCCATTTTGACTCACTTGATATTGATCTTCGATTCAACAACTATTATATGGATTTGCAAGCTGATTTCTCTCAGATACAGGGCTGTTCTATTGAAAACGCAGATCAAGATACCATTTTCGAGAGTACGGTCAAAAACGAGAAGTTCAAGCCAGAGCTGTGTATTGATTATTTCCCAATTCACGGTCATAGAGTGTTTGGATTACCCCCTGATGAGCCAACTTATTTTTGCCGATGGGAATTCACTCCTGGAAGGATAGGAATTGACTCTGAACCTGGATTTTTGGATTCTCTTTCTAGAGCATTGGGCTCTATTCATATTGGATATACTGATTTGGAGAACTCGTTGAATTTACCTGAGGAGGTTCTTTTTGATATTCTTAATTTGACATTTACCTGTCCAGAGATTTCAGTGGAACTTAGTGGACAAGATTATAATTTTGCTCTGCACTTGAATGAGTTGTTACTTACTATCTCTGATCAAGCTACTGATTCCTACACATCCAGGATAAATTTGAAGATAGAAGAGATTATCTTACAGGCAATCAAGGATGGTGAAAGTGTGCTTGATCTAAGTACATGGCTTTATTTCACTGATTTCATAAAAAAGCCAGATTTTGCTACCAGGAGAAAAACTCAAAGAGCTCATTTGAAAACACATGATGCTCCTTTCCATAGATGTCCATTTTTGATTGCATCTGAAGATCGTGATAGCACCTACTATCGTCAATATGGATGTATGAGACCATTCATCAATATGCCTGATGTTCCTCCTCCTCTGATATCAAACTCATTGGATATCGTGGTGAAACGTTATCCTGAGCGAATGAAAGACTCGTTGGAGCGTGGAAATCGTACAGAAATGTCATCCATAACAGAATACAGATATCAGAGTGACTACCGGTCTTCGATAACTGGTCTTGGAGATGATGGATGTGAACATGATAATATGGTGTGCGACTTCGGTCCATTGACGGGATTTGTGTCTCCAAAAACATTATTGGTAGTGAGTCAAGTGGTGTCCACAATGGACAGATTTTCTGTTTCCAATGTATTGGATGAAATTCAGCGAGACTTTCTCCAATATTTGATAAACAAGCATGAGACTTGTACGTTTGAGAAGATTCTGCGAGCACTAATACCGAAGATCCATCTCAAAGTAGCAAATTCGAAGGATTCTAAAGATTACATTGATCTCACGATGGAGAATCCAGTTTTCAGTGCATGGTTTCCACCAGAGGATAATCCACAAATCATTGAAGCTCTGATGCCCCTGTTATTATTAACGGTTTTTAACAATGAACAGCCAGCTTTCAAATTGGAGATCTCCAACTTGAAGATAGAGATCTTTGACTCGAAGTCATTGTTTGACGTTAATCTCGAGAAAGACCAGCTTTTAATTTATTCAACTCCACATGGTTTGGAGTGGACCATCAACTTCGCTCTCTCACTGGTCGAGGGAGTACAGGAAGCAATGGACAACATAGAATTGGCGGCAAAAAACAAAACCAATGCCAAGATTGATGTGGTTCATATGGTTTCCATAGCAGGTGTTGCGGTGCGCCATGATCCATCATGTATTACGAAACCATCTTATATTAGCAAGTTTTCGGATAAACATGTGAGATTGGAAGACAGTTGGAAAATTGTCACAAGATTGAGACATGTGGTTTACAATCTTCCTTCAAAATGGCAGGACGATGTCCAAAAACAGTTGGTCAATGCTCATCGAGACGTACCTCATGATGCCAAACAACAAGTTTTCGATATTTTTTTGAACTGGAGAAAGTGGGAATTCAACACTATTTCGACCAGTTATGTTTTGGTCAGTGTTTTTGGTAAAGAAGATCCAGATCCAATTGAAAGAGCAATCTTATTACAAGCAAACCTGAAAAAGATGAAACTTCATCTAAATCCATTCAAGAACCTGGTTGATCTGAAAAATCTGAGCATTGCTTTCAAATCCTATAAACTGGATCAAGATTTATGCCAAATGGCCTCTGAAATGAGTAAAACAAAGGTAGAAAATGGTATGGATCTAAATGTTTCTTTGGAAAGTATCAGGACCAATTTTGGAGGAATTAAGAGGTCTCTTGATTATATTAACGATATGATCCTGAAGTTCTCAAATAAGACGGAATCTGCTACTACCATTAGTTTGAAGAGTTCTAATCAAGTTGCAGAGCCTCTTTATTTAAATTTCAATTTTGTGCTCAAAGATTTCAGGCATTACCTTTCAATCAACCGATCATCCGTTGATATTCATGGAAAAGATGCGAATGTTTCTCTCTCTGGAGTGAAATCGATGGAGGGTCTTCTTCTCACAATTCTTCTCAAGAACTCATCATTGGCTTGTTCATTTTCAATAGATAAGTCCAAATTGATTGAATATACGTGCTCCGAGAGTACCGTTTCTGTCACAGATACAGATTCTCAAATATATGTTGACTTCTCTACATCTTCAGCAAATCTAGTTGCGGATGCTGGATCTCAAACATATTTGAACGCAATTGATGTTATTTTGAATGACGAATATAAGTTGTTGGAACCATTGATTCAAACGATGGATCAATTACAGAAAAAGAAGCCAGTTTCACCCATTTTATCACCAAAAAGTCCAAGCTTTTTGAGAGAGTTGAACAAGAAAGTGGTTGCTAGTATCTTCATTTATCAATTTACTGCTCATTTAGAGATTTTGTCTCCTATTTCTTACAAGATGGAACTTCATGATCTTGTTTTGGATGTTTCAGCTACAAATAAAGGATCCACTTCTAATTTCACCATTTCCAGAATCAGCACCAACATTTTGACATCTTCAAGCGGTCGCCAAATTCAATATGTAAATCTGGTTCTTGGAAAATTAAGATCACTGACCAGTTTGATTGAATCTGAAAATCGTTTTGATGTATTTTCTCAATTGCATCTGGATTCTTTTAGAATCAACGCTTCACAGAACAACGCATTGTACTTGGCCAAATTAATTGAATCTGATTATGAGATTGTTAACCAACACGTTCAAGAATTCGACAAGTATTTTAAGCAATACAAACAATTGTTCAAAACTTCAGAAGCAAAATCCAGCAGTTCTGTCAATCCGATCATCAAATTGAATGTTGGACTTACTTTAGACTCATTTGCTTTTATTTGTCTTCTGAACAACAACCAGGCATTTCTGGATTCTTCTCAAATCAATATGAAGTTTATTGACTCAGGGTTCAATTTCAGCAATGTCAAACCACTAAAGGTCCTGAAAATGCCATCAACAAAAATAAGTTTCCTTTCTCATGGTCCTCAAACGTCCAGATTCACAATCTTCGATATTGGTTTGGAATTGCGATACGTTGAATCAAAACAACCAAGTAAATTGCATCAACTGGACTTGATTAGTCAACATTGTCGATTTGTTCTTGATCCATACTATGCTAAGGAATTGATTGATGTCTATTCTGGATTCCAAAAGAACTTCAACAGTTATCAATTTCCACAAACTTCAACTTCCAAGAAGAGTATGAACGTCGGCGAGGTTTGGGATTACCTGGGTGGTTATTCCTTCAGAATTGTATCCGCGAATATGTGTGTTGGATGGCTACTTCCGAAAGCAAGCCGTAGACTATCAGACGATCAAACCTCCATACCCGGGTTTATTCTTGGATATCAGAAAGCAGAATCATTGTGCACTACCAGAAATGGTAATGTTCTTGTTTCGGGAATGTATTTGTCTACAGCTCGTGGAGACAACTCGAATACTTATTTCTCAGTTGGAGACGAAAGCTTAAGTGAAAACAGAGCATTTTTCCCAAGATTCGAGCTAAATTATGGAATCCTTGTCACTCCTGAAGGAAGAGATATTCAGGCAAAATTGGATGGTGATAAGGTGGACTTCAAACTCGAAACTACCAGTTTCACTGTTGCTGATAAGTTGATTGGGTCTATTTTGAGCGTTCAAGAGGAGCTGGAATCTGTTCGATTCCATGGAAAGATGGCTCCACAGCCTTCTGACGACTCGAATACGTTCTTTGCGTCTATCCAATCCAGTTTGAAGTCTATTGGTTCTGTTTGCACGTTCAACGGAGCTTCTATTATGATTGTGAATCCTAATCTTGAAGTAAATGGACAGCCGACTTCCTTGGATTTACAAGCACCTTCTATGCAGATTGCTGCTGAATATAAGAAATCTCATGAAGCTCTTAAGAAGCATACATTCTCGCTTCAGGCAACAAGTTCTGGTACGGACAATGTTTTAACGGCATCATGTGTGCCCGTTTTAATTAGTTTGGTGGACAATATCAAAACATTGATGGGCCGTTCTCCATCCTCGCTAAGCCCTATTGAAAGAAGACGTCCTAGCATGAATGAAAGACAAGAACCCTTTAATATTGAACGTATATTCGAAAAGATCAAGCTGAACATATCATTGAAGATTGAGCCTCAGCGATTAACATTGAGCTGTGAGCCAAATGCCAAGGTCGAAACCGCAGTTTCCACTAATGGATTATACTGGCATTTCAATACTGATACAGATATGATTTCAACAGTTTTGTATGTTGAAGATCTGAAGGCAGAACTGCAACATGTCTACTCCAAAGAAACTAGTGGATCTGTTGGTATGAACAATATCTTGTTTTCTGCCACAGTTGGTAAAACTGGGGAAACAAAACTGATGTCGTATATTGCAAGGGTTTCACACATTGATGCTTATTTGAATATTCAACAACGACAAGACCTGGATATTTTCCGAGACATATGGTTACCACCTGAACTTTACAAGACCCCTGTGAAGCAAAAATCTCCTACTGATGAAAAATTCAATTATCAGAGCATCGCTTCTCGTGTTCGAGATGTTTCGAATACCACAAGATTTCCTTGGATTTTAACTTGTTTGATTGGAAGGATAAACTTGAAACTGGATCTTGGGTTCTCTCTGGGAACTTTAGATATTGCTGCTGATAAATGGTGGCTCAAATCTACTAAACACACTAATAGAGACCAAAATTTGAAGTTAGAAATACGAAAACTTGAAATCAACTCTACAGGTCGTCTTGGCGGTCGACTTGTTGTTGAAAATATGAGAATAGCTTCGGTTATATCGTGGTCCTACGAAGGAAATCTGGATAGACCATTGGCACTTGTTTCCGCTGGTTTCCAATCACTTGAGACTAAAATCTCTTTGGATTATCATCCTTTTTTTATTGCAACCATTTCAAACGCAAGGACAACCATTTATAATCAAAGTGTTGACGATAATGCAGACCGACTCGTCGGAAAGTCGTCAATTGAAACTTTCAATGTGTTTATGACCGCGCTTACCGCTTCCAATTTTGTTGATATCTACACTATTGGTTTGCGAATCAGACAAGATATTAAGATATCATATCATCAGACTCTTAATGATTCTGTTACAGATCAGTCTCCATTCAGAACTCAAAAAGCAGCAACATCATTATTGTCTTTACCTCCTTCAAGACTGTCTGACGATACTCTTTCTTCTTCCAAGTCGATTGAGGAGGAGGGGGTGTTCAAGGACGTGATTGGAAAGTTTTATGCAGATTTTGATATCAAGGTTGGATTGATGCAGGTCCAAGTGTTCCCGAGTAGTTTGTTGGACACACAAGCTTTAGTGATCAAGATTGGAACGTCCAATGCTCAATTCGAATTGATTAGAGGTGAACGAATGGAAAGCAAACTGAATTTGAGTCTAGATGATATGAAGGCTTCCTTATCTTCCTTCAAGACAAAACCTACAGAGGCATCATTGGCTGAGACTGAAGTCCGTAACTATGTGAAGTTGGCCAACAGTGCTGTTGGAGGAGGTATATTTTTCTTCCCTGCTATGAAGATTGCCATGGATGTTGTTCAGTCTCCGGGATCAAATAATATCAATTACACGTTTGATAGCTCATTTGGAGGAAATGTGGATGTTCGTTGGAAATTGGGATCGGTTTATTTCATTCGAGAGATGTGGTATTCTCATGCCACCTCTTTGAAAACAAGATTGACAGCCTTACGGATTTTCACTTCTGGTTATGGTATGGACTCTGATTATATGCTGGAAGAAAATTATAAAGAATCGATCTTTGAAGCTGTGAATTTAGAAGATAGAATCCAAGACGTGGAGGCTGACAAGAAGTATACATATATTGCTTTGAGAGAACCTCGAATCGAGAATCCAAAATTGCGGGATCTTGGAAACGCTACACCTCCATTGGAATGGTTCGGATTGCATAGAACCAAATTCCCAATGCTTGCTCATCAATTTGTGATCGTGGGATTACAAAAGGCTGTCAAAGAAGCAGAAAGTAGATATGCTAACTCAGTTAGATGAATAAGGTAACAAGATTATTTTTGCATCCCTACACCATTAAAGTAAAGAGAAACTAAAAGTATATTCTCATCCTTTGTATAATGGCAGAAACAGCCAATGAACACCGAGCGATGTCGGTGGACGTGCGCGCTGGGGCCGATCAGAGTGGATCTAATTTACCACGCACTGAATCTCTTACTGGAGTTTCACAATCATTGAATCGGTATCCATCGATAATCAAAATGGATCGGAGAGACAATCATCACAAGAAACTGGTAATTCCTGAGTTTGAAAGTACCCGAAATCGAGCAGCATCGAATTCAGCATTTCTAAGCGGTGATTCCACCACGTCTTTATCAAGTTATTCGATTCGAGAGGCCGATGAAAGCACGTTTGCTGATCAGACACAAACTTCACGATATATGGGCGAGAACGTTAGTCCATCGTGGGTTTTAGCTGACATTCTTCATTCCTTAGGAGATAAGCAAGCTTCATGGCAAGAATTGATTGAGAAAACTAATGATCTGGTGGAATTATTGCAAGAAAACAAATCCTTACAGAAAGATCTGGTGTTTTCATCAGTTATCAACGTTGTTCAACGATTACTACTTCATGAGAACGAAACAGTGGTTGGGTGTGGATATGGAATTTTGACATACGTTTTGACTAATTCTCAAGCATTGAGGTCGTTCAATAGGCTAGATCTTCATGTCTTTATTATCATGTCTTTAACCCGCGATTATAGAAGAACAACAGAACGCAGGGAATGTTTAAGAATGACGCGCCAATTTGTTGAACTTGAAAATGGAGTTAATGAGCTATCTGCTGGTGTTGTTCGTTCCTTAGCTCATATGGTTGAAAATCCTTCGGATCCATTGAAACACGCTGCATTCGAACTTCTTGTTGAAATCTCTTTGCTTCATCCAGAGTTATCTTATAAAACAAACGTGTTCAGCGTCCTTCTACATCATATAATGGAGGGATCTTCTTCATCAACAGGGATATGCTGCGCGGCATTTCTCAAACTTTTCGAATTACCAACCACTCGTCCATATATTATGGAATCTCAAATAGTTCAATTACTGATTTCTCCATTTATGGGGATTTCTCACGTTAAACTGGAAACTCTTCAAACAGCCGCTATCTTGATAATATCTATGTTGAAGAATTGGTCAGGGGTGATTGCATTTTGTCAAGACGATCTTAAACCGTTAAAACAATTGGTAAATTGTCTGACTTTCAACTCTACATCAATCGGGACGGTGTTAGTACAAATGTTTGGTGATTTACTTCGAATCAAACCAGTTTCATGGATGGATCCTAAAAGCGATTATTTTGCAAGACCAACTCCTCCTCTTGATCCTCCAAAGTCAATGACTGCTCCGAAAGGTACTTCCAGAAGTGCACCCGAATCAGAAAGTTCAGTAATAAATCATTATACTGCTTTCTTATTACAGATATTCATCGAATGTGGATTAGTGGATAAATTGAAAGCTATGTTTGAGGATTCCAACGATAAAAAGACCTCCAAACGAGTGATGATTCTTCTATCTGAAATATCATACTTGCAATCATATCTTATACCCGACCAATTGGCCATATCAATAGCTCCTTCTTTCAAGCTCAATGAACAAATTGAAAAAGATCTGAGAAAACATCATAATGCAAACTTGTTACTATCCGAACATGAACAAATAAGTGTTCCGGAACAAGTTGTCAAAGGGCTGAGATTAAGACTTCTTCAGGGTGTCGATACCGCAAAATTGAAGAATTTGATCATAGATACCCATGTCCTAGCTTCAAAAGACTTTTTCAAATGGAATTGGACACTTATTACAGAACTGATGCAGGGTCCATTGAGAGATCCAAAAAATCTAGAAGAAACAGTTAGAACTACAAAGTTCTATAAAAGGTTGATGTCATTTTATCGTCCATTCAAATATCGGTTCTCGACTTTAAGAAAGACCAAAGCAAATGTACAATTTGTTAAGGTTGGTTGTGAAATATTCAAGAATTTGTTATCAAATGCAGAAGGTGTCAAATACTTGAGTGACAATAAGATTCTTCCTCAAATTGCAGAATGTTTAGCTCAAGTTGATCCCTACTCGGGTATTACTGCTAGTGATCCATTGTTTTCGAAGCAGAAGCTCGAAACAACCCTAAATTATGGCTATTTCTCATTCTTGGGAGTTCTTTCAGCCGATCCTCATGGCTTACGAATGTTAGAACAATGGTGGTTTTTTGACATGTTCTATCATATTACTGATGCTCGATCTGATCGATCTGATTTAGTTCGAGTGATTATCAGAGAAATGAAATATAATACCAATAGTCATATGAGAATTGTGTTGAATAAAGTAGCCGGGACTTCAAACAGTTCTTTACGGTTATATTCAACAAAGTTTTTAAGTTCATTATTGGAAACAGAAGAGTGTGAAGCTTTTGCATGTCGATCTTTAGTGACTCAATTGTGTGATGAAGAAACACAGATCAGAGAGCTTGTTCTTGATCGACTAACTGCGTTTGCTAAGGATGAGGACAAAATTTTGGAAATCATCAAATATCGACCTTCAGTGGAAGTTCTTGGCCGTCTAGGAGTCTCTTTAATGCTCAAATTACTTTCTACCCAACCAGGATTCCGCTATTTACAGGAGCACAACTTTATTGAAGAGGAAATGGAATTATGGATCCAAACAAAGAACAAGCTTTATGTCGAGCATATAGAGGCCTATATTGCGCAAACATTGTTCAACGAAAGAGGTCAAGACTCTTTACCTTATCATTTTTTTGGAGCATTGGTTAAAACTATGGAAGGATTGCAATTATTCGAAATGACGGGAACGTTTGAATCGTTTTCCAGAATCATTGAATCATATGCGAATCTGGTTCATACTGGAGAAGAGTCCGAATTCTATTATACGAGCACGATTAATGAGCAAGAAGAGTTGGTTACCGAATTGAAATCTGTTCTTTGGGCTGTTGGTCACGTCGGGTCATCTGAGTACGGGATTTCTTTATTGGAGTTGAGCAATGTTGTTGATGACATAGCCCTTATTGGTCAGATGTCCCATAATACCTCAATTAGGGGAACTTGTTTCTTTGTGATGGGATTAATTGCTCAAACAGACTTGGGATCGGAAATGCTTGTTGATGCAGGATGGTATAGTAAGAGTCGAATTCAAGGTTTTTCAGCATTGTGTTTGCCAAAGAGTACAAGTTCCTTTTTGAGATTGGATCCTCAAGAACAACTATTGGCTAAGCTAAGTCGAGTTCCAGACACTGAAGTTGATGAAGATTTTGAAAGGATCATGGAACAGAATTATCTTCCATTTCATAATATGCAGAAGAATTCATTATCCAATGGACAAGCAACACAAATTTTAAAACAGATCTACATCAATTTATTATTACTACCAGTTAACCAATCAAAGGCCATTGGAAACTTGAATCGATTGAAGAATAAGGCCCCTCAGTTGTTTAATTCAGAGCCAGTTGTTCTCAAATTGATCATGTGGGTGCTGGAAAATTACAGGGTGAAATATACAGTGAAGAAATATCTTCTTGGAGAACTTATTGATTTCGAATCTCTGATGGAACATCTACTGAAACATAACAGGAAACGAGTTAGAGAGCAAGGTGTCCTCTCATCGGGTGGGAATGTCACTACCGAAATTTGGTAATCCTTATCATTTTTTACATAAGCAAGGGTCTCCAAAATAAAATCGGAAGCGAGGAATACAGATTTTTGGGTTGTGCATAAAAAGAGGGGTCAAAATGATTTACAATGAAAACGACCCTCCAAATTTTGTATGTGGTGGTTATATAATATGGGAAAAACTCCACCCCTTCCCCTCGCTGCCAAAATTAAAAGTACCGTGCGTGACGCCGAAGAAAGCGGGAAAGACAGTAGTAGATTAATTTACTTATAAGTACCCTCATTGCTCTCATCTATATACAAAGCATTCACCACTATGTCTCAATATAACGACGATCTTGAAAAACAAATTGAACCTGAACATCTGTACAATATCAATAAGGCAGAACATAACTCGGATAATTCCCAACCCACCGCATATCATGCTGATGAACATGACGACCATAACGACCATATACAACGGATTATCCAGTCTGAGGATGGTCGTCACGTTTGGTTGGGTCGTGAAAAGTATTTGAAAAGTGAGTTGTTTGAGGCTTTTGGAGGTACTTTGCAACCTGGTCTTTCAGCACCAAGTGTTCACAAATTTGCCAATCCTGCCCCACTCGGATTATCGGCATTTGCCCTCACCACTTTTGTGTTGTCCCTCATCAATGCCAATGCAATGGGGGTCTCCACAGCTAACGTTGTGGTGGGATTGGCCATGTTCTATGGAGGATTAGTGCAGCTGTTGGCTGGTATGTGGGAAATGTCTGTTCAGAACACCTTTGGTGCAATGGCTCTATCTTCTTATGGAGGGTTCTGGATGAGTTTCGGTGCAATTTACATCCCATGGTTCAATATTGCTGGTGCTTACGAAAGCGAAACCGAGCTTGATAACGCCCTAGGATTTTATCTACTAGGTTGGACTATATTTACTTTTATGTTGGTGTTATGCACCATGAAGTCGACTATTGCGTTCTTCTCACTTTTCGCATTTTTGGACATGACATTCTTGCTGCTTTCTATTGGTAAGCTTGCTCCTTCTACGGGCTGTACCAAAGCAGGAGGTGTGTTTGGTGTGATCACTGCCTTCATTGCATGGTACAATGCAGCTGCTGGTGTA
Source organism: Ogataea xyloterini (assembly GCA_030573155.1). Taxonomy (NCBI): domain Eukaryota; kingdom Fungi; phylum Ascomycota; class Pichiomycetes; order Pichiales; family Pichiaceae; genus Ogataea; species Ogataea xyloterini. Next base: position 1,098,189 of record JAJMCS010000002.1, on the reverse strand, counting down.
TTCGATGAAACAAACTCCTATGTGCGTATTAAGGCTGTTCCTTTGCCCAAATTTGGAAAGAAGCTCAACTAGCTAGCGATATTAAAGTAAAATATCATGTTTTCTAACTAATTTAACTATTATCTTTTATCCCCGCGCTAACTTCCTAATTAATACTCGGGGATGACTTCGGGTGAAAAAAGTTCAGGTTAAAAAATTATTTCACCTATAATCATTGACTCATTATGTTACGCTTTGAAAAATTGGGCTCCAGGGGCTTCCGTACTGAAAGAGCTTTGCGTTCTGCTAAAAGTGCTTTTCAAAAACAAATCGAAAGCAATTTCAAGCCTGCTGCTCCTCTTTCGTCGTCGGATTTGAACCCTAATGTTTTAAATGCTAAATATGCTGTTCGTGGTAGAATCCCAACTAAAGCCGAGGATTTGAGAGTTCGTTTACTTCAAAACCCTCAATCATTGCGTTTCGAAAAGATCATCAATGCCAATATTGGAAACCCTCAACAGTTGGATCAAAAACCTCTTACCTTCTATCGGCAAGTATTGGCTCTTTTGCAATTTCCAGGAATGATGGATTATCCATCTGTGGTTGAAGCTTTCCCAAAAGATCTGATCAAGCGTGCAAAACTCTTATTGGATAACATCGGATCCGTTGGTGCTTATTCCCACTCTCAAGGAGTTCCTTATATTAGACAAAGTGTGGCTAATTTCATCGCTAAGAGAGACGGCTACCCAAGCTCTCCGGAGGATATATTCCTTACTTCTGGTGCATCCACTGCTGTTTCTTATCTTCTGACTACACTTTCGTTGGGACCTCAAACCGGATTCCTTATTCCAATTCCTCAATATCCCTTGTACACTGCTTCGTTGGCTTTGAATGACTCCACTGCTCTTCCTTACTATCTGAATGAGCAAGACGATTGGTCTATCAATGCTAAGGAACTTGTCAAAATTATAGAGGATGCTAAGTCCCAAGGAGTTGACACTCGTTGTTTAGTCCTTATCAACCCTGGAAACCCAACTGGTGCCATTCTCAAACCGGAAGCAATTGCTGATCTATTGGTCGTTGCTGCTGAGTACGGCTTGGTTGTGATTGCTGATGAGGTCTACCAAGAGAATGTCTTCAAAGGAGACTTTGTCTCTGTTAAGAAAGTGCTTTCTCAATTGCAAGAATCGGATACTTCTGGAAAGTTCACTAATGTTCAATTGGCTTCCTTACATTCCACCTCTAAGGGTATCTCTGGAGAATGTGGACAAAGAGGAGGTTACATGGAGTTGATTGGATTCGATGAATCGGTCCGTGCTACATTGTTGAAATTGGCTTCCATTTCTTTATGTCCACCAGTTGCTGGTCAAGCTTTAGTGGAATTGATGATCAACCCTCCAGTCAAAGGTGAAGAATCTTACAAATTATACAAACAGGAATCTGAAGCTATTCATGAAGCTTTGAAAGAGAGATCGACAGTGCTTTACAATGCATTCAATACCATGGAAGGGGTCACTTGTCAGCAACCAGAAGGTGCAATGTACTTGTTCCCAAGTCTGACCTTGAGTAAAAAGGCTCATGAAGAAGCTGCAAAATTGGGAATGGAACCAGATGAATATTACTGTTCGGAATTATTGGATCACACTGGTATTTGTGCTGTTCCAGGTTCTGGTTTCGGTCAGGTCGAAGGAACATGGCACGTTAGAACTACTTTCCTAGCTCCAGGTACTGAATGGATTGAAGACTGGAAGAACTTCCATTCCAAGTTCATGAAGGAACACCAATGAAGTATAGACAGATTTATTTGTTGTATTAATTAAGCTTTTCTTTCCCTAAATCGGAACTTGTAACATCTATACATGAGACCACCAATGATGCGGTCCACACAGGCAGCCATGCAAAACTAATAATCATCCAGGTCCAATTTTGAATTCGTTTGTAACCAGTTAAAAGTCCATATAATAATTCCACAGGTCCTTGCAGTAATGTTGGATCATTCCAATTGACATCAAAGATTCTGCTTTGTAATTCTTTTTGCAACAGGGGAATCGAAAAGTATTGCAAGAGATTCCTGAGCACGTCTAATTGAAAATCTAACTTTTTGGAGACTCCGAGAACAGCTAACCACAAATATGGAGACGATAATATAAGCCATATAGTGTTTTTCCGGTTGGAGCTCAAAGGTCCGTATTTAATAAAAGTTAATGGGAACGCAGCAATGGATATCAGGAAAGAAAGTGAGAAATGCAAAACTAGCAAACTCACTAATGCGAAGGCAAAGTAGAACAATGAACATCCGTTCACAATTCTGGTGAATTGAGAAACTCTAACAGAGGGCCTTAATTTGTATCTCAGTAACAAGGGAACGAAGCAAACCATTATATTTCCTAAGATCAGTCCCCATGTGAATTTTGTATATGTGTCAATGTTCTGTTGTAAAGATAAACTTGAGGAGAGCCACATCAAAGATGTTCCAAAAATGATGCAGCCAAATGTAATTGTAGTAAATGCCAATAAAGCAAAAACTAAAGGCACAGTATCGACTATGACGGTGGACTCAGAAAAATCGACCTTCATATTATTGATATTGTTATTGGTTAATAACGCACTTGCTGAACAAATCACATAACTAGCAGCTGTAAGAACACCGGCTGGAAGATAATTACCTATTGAAACAAATTGTGATGGAGTCAATAGAAGATAGAAGAAGAACGATTGATGGAACTTTTCTAGCAAATTATTCACTGCACGGAAACATGCCTCAATGACCCTTCCTAAAGTAGTAATGTCACGTCCCTCTGTTCCACGGGCTCTAAAAGTGATAGTTTGGACATTCCATCCACTGAATGCTTCACAGCCATTTCCTCCACCCTTCTCTGGTAATATTCCTGCCGTTGCCATTTCAAAGATTCCTTTGGCCAGAGTTGTCAATCTACTGGCATAGTCATTGGTCCATAGTTGACCCTTTGGAGTGTTATGTAAAGAAACTTTGAATCCTTCATGCTCACTTATCATCACCGCACAATTTATTAAATCCAAGTTTGGTAACTGGCCATTCACTCCCACATAATTGACTTCCACATAATCCAATCCATCACTATCAGAAGGGTACTCGATCACAATGGCGCTTTCAATAGATCCTCCAGTCTCGTCTAAAGTTGTATGATAAGCATCAACCCAATTGCGCAATGTGTCTTGGCCATCCTCGGGAAAAACAACAATTATATTCTTAGACCAGATTGACAAGCGATGGAAGTAACGAATTAAGCCCATTGTAAGTGCCAATCCGCCAATATTTTTCTCTCCTTCACTTGTCGTCCATGGAGCGACAATCACCATAGCCTCGGTATCATCTCCTTTTGGAACATGATAGATTCCATAAGAAGTCCTTAGTCCACTTGCTGAAGAATGTTTGAAAGTCTTGTAGCCAATGGTGTTCATCCAATCCGCCACCATTTCATGTCTCTCAGTCATTGCATCATTAATATGCTCAACAATTTGTTCACGGTAGCCTCGCACAAAATTCCATTCCGACTCTCTGAAGAATGAGTATGCCTGTGATGGCATCAAGGCGTTCTCAGAGATGTACGTGGATCGAAATTGACCTTCCAGTGGGAGAACAAGAATCCATATAAGACCAAGAATCCCCAAAATCAGTGATACTTTTGGCAAAGATCGCACCAATTTGGGAAGGAGTCCATGTTTGTTGATCCTACGCTGGAGCGCTTCCAACAATGCCATACTTCCAGTAGTACAAAGACAAGAAACAAGTTATTTTGATTTGAATTTCGGGGAAAAATACACGGCAGATTTATGATGGTGTACGGATGCAATACATATATACTTACTATTGACCTTCAGAGTCCGGTTCGATATGCGGTTCGTCTTCGTCATTTTGATTAGTGGTGGTTGTTTGCACACCTTCGCTTGTTCGACGACTTGCCACTCCAACGGGGAAAAGCGGATCTCTATTGATGAACTCTGGAGTTGAAAGACCGGTCGATCTCAATGACCGCCGAGGTTGAATAACTCTTCTTCTTCTGGTCTGAAAATTAACAGTATTGGCAAAAGAACCTGGCTGGTCAGACCTGATTAGGGGAAGTCGGTGTAAAGTTTGACTGTTCAACAAACTAGAAGGGTAGTTTTCCCTGATTCTGATTGGATTACGCAATCTCCCATTGAGATTTTGCAACAGTCCACGGACCATTCCCAACACACTAGCATGATTAGTAGTGTTACTCGTTGAAACTGGAGATGAAGGTAATGGAGATGCTATGGGAACGGCATTGACAGGATCCACATTTTCTTGGTCAGGCATAATGAAAGTTAAATGTCTAGAGTTGAAACCTTCGATTAAAGGACGACTTTCACTAATAACCCGGGCCAAGTTGGGTAATATGATGGTAGTTTCATTATCTGAATCCGAGTTTCTGCCAGCAGATTGCTCGTTAGTATTGCGTATGCTGTGACGACACAGAGGACAGCTATTGTTAGTCTTCAGCCATTCTCGAAGACAGGATCTACCGAATATGTGACTGCAAGGCATTTCAACAGGAACGTGAGTGTACACGATGTCTTGTTGTTGTACTTTCGATGCAGACACTTGAGGCTTTGTATCATTTTCCATTTTGCGCAGCTTTTTCGGCTGTTGCTCAGCATTCTCCTCCTCTTCTCCTTCTTGTCCTCGTTTTCGTTTCTGACCAATTTGGCGTCTGCCACTGATATCTGAATCTTCGTAATCATCGTAACATATTGCACATTGCTTATCTTTCAGATCTCCAAGTTTCTTTATCTCTAATTTGTCAAAGCTTTCAACCGATATACCGGATGCCTTCTTGACCGAAGTAGCAATGGTCCTCAATGCAATAGTAGTTGCCAACCTAATTAAAACCTGAAGGTTCTCGTCATCGCTGTCATTGATATTAGGGACATGTAAAATGAGAGAACCCGATAAACTGCTATTTGTATCTGCAGGCTGGACCGAATTTGGCTGTCCATAAATATAATTGACCGTGAGAATGATGTTGCGTGAAGGCTCTGTTGCCGGTGTTAATTCCCTGTAAAAGGGACCTCCTATGTGGCTAGCATGTGGCGTTGCCGAATTTGCTCCATCTAAGGAACGATAGATGGGCGCAATTAAACTATCCAATAAACTGTTCGCAATACGCTGTTCACCATAAACCCCCTCGTTAGACACATCAAAGGCTGGATAATCCAACCCACGGACCCCTCGTGGGGTGGTTGTACTCTCTGTATTAGTTTGGGATGTTGCTTCATCTTGGTTAGGTTGTGGGGGCACTTGAACTGGTTCTTGTTCTTGATTTGAGGAGTTGCCATTTGCGGGTCCAACTTCAATTATTAGATTTTGACTACTTCCATCGGCATACTGTATCAGCACAGCCGGTAAGACTAGTCTTCCTGTAGCGTTTGTTGGTGCACTCATCACAGAATAGCACCAAATATTAACTCTTTGTTAGTGACTTTGACTTGTTTCACTAAAAATTGCAGATCGATTTTTTTCTTTGGGCGATACAACTTACTACCAGGGGGGTATTAAAAATCAGATTACAAATTATTTCTTTGTGATTTGAACATTAATGACTTTATAGAGCTCCCAATAGGGTTGATTATTATCATGTCTCTAATCCAAGCTCTGAGAATAGCTGAAATGTTTCCAGATATTCCTTTTGAGGTAGTTCAGAAAACTGTGGATGAACACGGAGAAAACACGGAAAGGATATCAGAACATTTGTTAAGTTATCAATTTTTGAAGGATTGCGAGGATTCAAGTCGGTCTGATAAACCAAACAAAGTAAGCAAATCGAGCAAAGTAAACAAGTTACAACCAAAGCGAGACATCATTAATGATGATATACAAACACAATTATTGAAACTAAGTAAAGCACTTGATTTCCCTAAATCAAAACTCGAACCCATCTATCAGAAAACCAGAAGTATTGATAAAACAGTCATCGAGGTTGTTCAATCCGGCTGGATTCCTACTGAATCAGAAATTACAGCTAAGTATAATAAACAATTGATGGAAATCTCAGAAATCAAGAAAACCAATCCGAAACTCGCAGGTCTTGAAAAGCGATTCTGTATGAACTGTCTGCATTATTTTGGTGGTAATTTGGAGAAAACGTTGAATCTTCTTTCTACTATGCACAACTCTGAAATATCCATTAGAAAACAGTATTTCATACCGTCTTCTCCTAGACCGATTGATCCAATTGATAATCTACTCCAATTGGCAGAACAAACGAATAAATTAGATTTGCATGGCCTCACGGTCTCAGAAGCACAAAAATGCGTGCAAAAATGTCTGGATACGTGGTGGGATTACGAACTAGAACATCGTCTACATGCTGGTACCAATCTTGGAATGGCTAAATCCATGTATGCTGGTCATCTGGAAATTATTACAGGAAGAGGATTTCACAGTAATAATAATGTGCCAAAGCTTAAGAACATGGTACACCAACTACTAAACTCTCAGAAGTATTTCTTTGATGACATCGTGTTGGGCTTCAGAGTGACAGGGAAAAAATCCTGATTGCGCTATATACATACTCTAACGTTTCTTCACTTCCTTCCGGGCAACCTTTCCTCCAAGCTTCTTCTCGACATAGTTCTCACCCAGAACATTAATATAATCATCTTCGGCGATCGAATCCTCCAACTTGGTTCTGGTTCCTGTCATAATTCTCTCTCTTCTTTCTTTGTCAGCAAGTTCTCTCTCTTTGTTGATCTCCTCGTCAGATTTACCAGAATGCTCAAATTGTGAGAACCTGCTCTTGAACTTGCTCATTCTACCATTAGTCTCAGCATCCAGTTGCGACATGTCCGGCTTAGATGGATTCCACAGCGGGTTTGTTCTCTGATCAGTGATCATTCTAATTTCTTCCTTCGGGAGCTGCGTACGACGAGTCACCACAGATCCGTCAGAAAGTTCCATAAGTGTATCAAACTTGTGATAGATTGCAGGTCTAGCTTTTCCAATTTTAATAATTCTTCTTGGCCGTCTAGGAAGAAGACTTCCAAGCTTCACTTTTCCTGAAGCATATGCTCGCTGTTGAATTAACTGATTTACACTTCCGAAGCTTTTTGAAAACATACCAAGGTTGTTTGAATCTCTTAAATACTTTTAAATTTTTCAGCTTGTCGAAAAAATTAGCTTGGACCAAATCTCCTTAGCATTGATGATTTGGAGCCTCTTATGCATTCTTTCTATCCGATGGATAATTCAGCCTGGCTAGCTCAATCGGTAGAGCGTGTGACTCTTAATCACAAGGCTGCGGGTTCGAGCCCCGCGTTGGGCTCTTTTTTTTTATAAAACCTGTATTATGACTTAAAAAACTTTAGTACTTGGTATTCAAAATCCTCTGGGTTATCGAGGTAGACATGGTGACCAGCATGGTTTAAGACCCGAAACTTAGCTTTTGCATTTTCATTTTCCCTGTTGATACGATTGATATCGGAAACTATTGAGTATCCTCCTTCTCTGCTCATCCAGTCAACATCGCCATAGAGCCACAGAGACTTGATCTTAATTTTCTGCGGAAGCCTCTCTGAAATTGGAAACTTAGCAACAGCTCCTGGTGCCAAAATTCGCGTCAGCGCATACTCACCTGAGCCTTTGGCAAGAAGTATTTTTGTGGTGTATTCGTTCACCACTTCCAGTTCTTTCATGTCCTGCAAACTCGAAAATCTGTTGAAAGTCCACCTTGAAATCAATTTACTCGAAATTGGACCCAAAGCTCTTGCAATCTGAAGTGGAGACCAATTAGATTCCCAGAGTTTGACAAGGGTTGGACTCAACTTGCGGGCCGTCTTAATATGGTGTGCTGAATATTGATAGACAAAATCTTGGCTACCATTAGAAGTAATAGACACCAAATCTGCATCTATGTGGTCATTGGCCTCATGATCATGGAACTCCTCCATCAAATCAATTCCTTGAGTCTCTGCTAACTTCGTCTCCTCGTTCAACGACCGTTCGTGGCCCTTGGTAACGGAAAAAGCAAGGTCCGACCTTTCCACACCGACTGGAGAGATCATAACCAACTTGTTCACCACATTTTCGCCATATTTCATGTAATAAGCAGCGGACAGGTATCCTCCCATAGAATGACCCATCAAGATGAAATCATTCAATCCCTTTGCTATGCGCCACTTTTCAAGTGCATCGATAAAAAAGTCTTCGCTTTTCAGTACATCTTCAACAGTATCACCAGTCAAATTCGGAAACTTTGGTCTACTAGACAATCCAAATCCAAGCATATCAATGGCATGTAGTTTTGTTCCGGGTATCGAGGTAAGTCCCTCGAAGTTTTTGTAAAAAAAGCCTAAAGCTGCTCCGTAACCATGCAGGAGAACCACATTTAAAGGCTCGCCATCCTCTCGAGGAAGTGTATTCTCAACATAGAACTCGTGTATGAAGTTATTCCCTTCATCTATTGGAGTGTCGATCAATTCCGATCGTCTGTTATTAGCTGGATTTGGATGGAATGGAAGATAAGATAATATTTGATCTTCAAAGTAACTCAATGGTTTGCATGAGAAGTATAGTTTAAACGCATCCTTATATGAAAGAGCGGACCGGATCTTTGTGGTTTCATCGTTTAGATGAGTAGAAGCAGGTTTTTCAACGGTAGCCATTTCAAAAAGGTTGCAACTTAATCAAGCCCGAGTGGCAAATATATATAGATAAATAAAATTATATTTCGCCCCGGACATAACAATCCAAGTCCGGTCAAAGAATCTATCCTGCAAGATTTCTGCGGATAACTTTGTACGCTCTCTTTAAATAGAATCAGAGCAGATGGTGATAATGTACGCAATCAGTTCTGTTTGACATACCTGAAATTGTTTACCCGAATCCAACAGCATGCAATGATTTTTTACACAGCCGTGGTTTCCTGATCTGGTTTGTGGGGGTTAGGGCATTTTTGGAAGCAGACCACTTTATGGAGTAATGGAAATATTTGATTGATTTTATGACTTCATTGGCAATTTATGACGATCCGTTAGTTCAGTTAATGAGTGATCCAAACTTGAGCAAAGACAAGTTCAAGTCTCAAGAACTTGTTCGACGTATCAATAGTATCGATGATTTCAACGTGAAAACTTGGTGTATTGAATCCTTCGAAATTTTGAGAGATTTGGAAGCAATTGAATTAAAGATTGGCAACTGGGAATTTCAAACTTTAGAGTTTAAATTGTCCCAGTCGCTGATTTTAAATGAAGATGGCGTCAGGAAACGAAGTCTCAATGCTGCTTTGGCCAAGAGGGTTGCAAGTAATTGTTTGAGTCTATATAAAGAATTACAACAATTGAGGGTCGAAATTACTGATCTTAGCAGTTCGTCTAAGTATATGAGTCCATATCAACGAATTTCCGATTCAGGAACGATCTTGACCAAGTTGATACTTCGAATAATGAAGCTACAAAATACATTGACTGACAAAATCTCGCTACATTATTCCAAAGCAAAACTGGTTAATATTGGGATTGATTTAGAGAATATGATTTATCAAGATGGAAATCATCAATATGAATCTATCACTGAGGAAACTGTGTTGAAATACAAACAATTTATCAATAATCTGCTTCAACAAATCGACGGATGTGTTGAATCCGGAGATGTTGTTGGAGCTCTAGATTGTATTTCTGTGGTAGCTGATGTGGAGGAAATGTTTGAATCTATGAAAAGATACCATTCTAAAGTCTCTTACCTAAACTATACTGCTGATGAGTGTTCAGGTGTCTTGGAATCATCGATCTCTTCGACTGCAACCATGGTAGATTCGGTTAAGAAAAACCATGAATTTGGAAAAATTCACCGCAAACGATCCAGAGCAGAAAGAATCAGTAATTTCGACTCAACAGCTTTCGAATCCCCATTACATAAATCCTCCATTACTGAGAATCTACCATTTTTGATGCATGCGTTCGAGGAAGCTAGAGCAGTCCAAGAAGACCTCAATGAGGTGATTGATTCCCCAGAAATGAGGGACTATGAAAAAAAGCATCCATTCAAACAATCTGTACAAGTTCCTACACCTCCTACATCCAGAACTTCAGGGTACAGAACGTTATACAAGCCATTGCTCAACGCTATGCTCACTCCATATTCCAGTCACATATCCTAACATAATTAAATATTCCATTCCCATTGTTCATATATACAAGAACACTTATGTCTATTGTTGTGTCGTTCTCTCAAATCCATGTTCCTTGATAGCGTTTATAGCTCTCGTCACAGACGAGCCGGCATTAAAGTTTTTAGAATCATCCACCTTGAGAAGCATTGATCTAATGACTCTTGGATCATTTTTCAATGACCTTAGAATTTCACGCTGAACTGCACTAGATGAGTCAAACAGCATTACAAAATGGGAGCCTTGAAAATGTTGTTCTCCAGTCTTTCTAAAAATCTTTGGAAGTGGTTTCACCCCCAAGGCAATAACTTCTCTAACCACTCCATTATTCTGAATAATCAGTTTTCCTAAAGTACTAGCAAGCTCTTTGGCCTCTGTGTGGACAGCCAAAGGATTTGTGACTCTGGCAATAGCGGCCAATTCGTAAAGCATATTGAGCTGTGAGAGCTTTTTTTTCGAACAAAAAATTCAAATCGATGTATTAATTACATAATCATTTAGTCGTGGATTACGTCTAAGTTTCACAATGCATATTTACATCTTTACACCAAGTCGCCGTAATTTGATATGCTAATTTGTAGATAGGAAATTATTAGGGTTTTGTTCATTTCAATCATGTTTACGTGGCTATTTGGAAAGAGGCTCACTCCTCAGGAGCAAATGAGGAAGAATCAGAGACAATTAGAAAGGACTCAAAGGGAATTGGAAAGGGAGAAGGTAAAATTACAACAACAGGAAAAGAAATTAATACAGGACATCAAGAAGTCAGCTAAGGCGAACCAGTTGAAAGCCATAAAAGTGCAAGCGAGAGATTTAATTAGGACTAGAAAACAGGTGGAGAAGTTTGACAAAATGAAGACTCAATTACAGGCAATTTCCTTACGATTACAAACGATGCGGTCGTCTAACCAGATGACTAGTTCTATGAGAGACGCTGCACGGTTATTGAATGGAATGAATGGACAGATGAATATCCAGGGTCTGTCTAGAATAGCTATGGAATTCCAAAAGTCCATGGATGTCATGGATCAAAAACAAGAAATGGTTGATGATGTAATGGATGATCTTATGGATGACGAAATTGATGTTGACGACGAAGAAGAGATTGATGAAGTTGTTGATAAGGTTTTGGATGAAATGGGAATTGATCTGAATACAAAATTAGGTTCCTCTATACCTGACGTCACCAAACTTTCTGCAACCGAAAGCAGTAGTGGGTTACGGAACCAACCATTGGCTATGGGAGCAGAAGGTGGATTGGATGACGACTTACAAGCCAGATTAAATGATCTCAAAAGATGAGGTCGATCGTCTCATACAACAACGATTTTATCTGTCAACGTGGATATAATAATATATCGGTAATTTTTTATTTGGTTGCCTTACAGCAGTTCGACTTAATCCCCCGCCCGCCTGCCAGGAAATGTATATGCAGGAAGAGAAAATTAAATTATTTGGAGGAGATTTAAAACTAAGTTGGCTCAGCTTTTAGTCTGAAGAACTTATATCATATCATATTGACTTTGGTACAATGCCTTTGCAATTCCATAAGGATTCTGGCTCCTCGAGTCCTAAGGAGTCAAAAGAATCATCGCAGAAGGGATTCTTTAAGAAATTGCAGAATAAAACATTACATAAACATCATGAAGACGATATTACTGTCCGAGATGGACGTCCAGAAGCTAGCAAGTCGCATTCATTACTCCACCACTTGAAGCTAAATCATAACCATCATGAACATGGTAAGACACATCCACAAAATGGAACAAAGGTCAAGCCTCTCAAACCCAGCATCACGTTGGACCATTCTCCAACAACTGACCCCAGTAAGCATATACATGACATGTTAGGTTCTTCTGGCAGAACAATTTCTGCACCAAGAGAAAGTGTGGTTCCTAAGCCAACGGCCAAGTTGGGACTTCCATCTGTCGATGATTATAAACCGGCAAAACCTCAGAAATTGGAATATAACCCTTATGGAGTCAAAAGTTCAGGCTTACATTTCTCTCGAACGTCCTCCATGACCAGAAAAACACACACTTTTGATATTATGGATGATGAAACAAATGTGTTGCCCTATCCTGTTGATATGCCTAACGACCATCTTCCTGAAAAGTTCAAAATGGAGCATCAACTGCTTTTCGATGAATATCAATTCCCCAAAGACGATACTGGAAATATAGGTTCTGGAGCTTCGTCTTCAGTGAGAAAAATCCACAAAGTCAATAAACCAAAGGAAGTGTATGCTTTGAAGAAGTTCGTTCTTTTCAAAGACGAAACTCCGACTGAGTTCTACGAACGGGCATCCAAGGAATATATCATTCACAAAAATCTTTTCAATGGGCTTCATATTGTCAAATGTTATGCATTAATTAGAATTCCTCATCAGTCTCATCTCACCCGAGGTTGGGGTTTTGTTCTAGAGCTGTGTAAAGCAGATTTGTTTTCTGTGATGTCATGTCCATCTTGGACTTTCAGTTCGACAGCAGAGAGGATGTGCATTTTCAAACAGGTTGTCTATGGAATCAAGTTCATGCATGAATGTGATATAGTTCACCGAGACATAAAACCAGAGAACATACTCTTAACTGCTAATGGATGTGTCAAAATTACAGATTTTGGAGTTTCGGACTACGGGCATAAAACACCAGGAGATTTCAGTTCAGATATCAAACTGAGCACCCAGTTGGTGGGATCTCCTCCATATCAACCTCCAGAGGTCCAAGCATACCACGAACTTCCAGTTTCAAAACGAGTTCCATATAATCCATTCAAAATGGACCATTGGGGACTAGGAGTACTACTCTTTGTTCTTTTCTACAACACGACACCTTTCACGGAAAGTTCAAGAAGGACTTGTTCCCAATATAGAGATTATGAACATTCGTATTCCTCGTTTTGTTCCAAAGTGCCAAGTTTCCGCAAGCACGATTACAACAAATCACCCGGAATCGAGTACAAATTTGCAAAGAAATTCCCAGAAAAGGGAATTGCTAGAATTGCATGGCGTTTGGCAGACCCTCAAGTTTCAACCAGATATGTGTTGTATGATCTATTCAATGATCCAGCTTTCCAACAGGCGGAAATGTGCATTGATGAGAACGAATACGAATGCAATTTTTACCACCATTCAGATTCTAATTTCAAAGGCAAATTCGAGTACGGACATGAGTCGTCATCTGTTTCATCTTTTGAATCAGCAAGTTCGACCACGGCAATTCCAAAAAATTCCTCGGGAATTAGTTCTGCTGCCTCGGCGCGCTCGCGAGCAGGAACAAGTTCTTCTGTGGTTCGAGTCTCAAGTATGCTCGATGTTGGAAAGCCTAAAACGAAACCGTCTCCTTCTATGATTGATATGGCTGGAGTAAGTCCAAATATGTCAAAACACGAAGCATTGGAGCGACGGAGAAGCTCGTCACCCTCCAGCTCACCGCTGGCGATGATTGCACCATCAAGAAGTTCAACAAACGGCAAGAGTGTTGATCCATCGAATTCCCCTCTTCATCTTGCTTCAGAGTCTCCTGAGATGTTCTCTGAGCCCGAATCAGAACCAGAATTGGACTTTTCGTCGCGAAGGCCAGATGCTATAGATGATCATCCCAATGCTGTATCGATGAGTAGTAACCCTTCGGTTCTAACACTCAGCTCACTTTGTACCATGGACGGTCTGCGACAGATCAAATTGATGGATCAAGATGTTCTCAAGGTGATTCCATCGGATGTGATCTGTAAATGCGGGGGGACAATAAAACCCCATAACCATCTTCACAACCGTTAGTCTAACTAATTTACTGGATTGTACTTATAATCGTTTATTGTAAATCAAATATAAACTGGCGATGAAAAACAAATGTACTCGTTAAGCAAATGCAAACTCAAAAATCGTAAATCTGTTCAATCACATCATGTGTGGATAATGTACCAATATGCTTAGCTTATTTTCTTTTTTTGCTGGACGAAGGTTTGAGCAGCTCAAAAGAACACATTAGTTTGCTGTTGACATTCATCACAGCACCCCAGTTGTCAAACTCTCCACAGTAGTTTGGAGCGGAGAAAATAGTCACCAACTTCCGCTTGGCATAAAATTCGTAGCCTTCTTCCACAACCATATGTCCTCTTGCAACTAAGTCGAATTGGAAATGATCACAGAATTTCTGCACCACCTTCCGACTGAAGCAGTATGAAACACCTCGATCGTTTTCCGACCAATCCCCACTCATCGACACAGAAGATCTTGAGGAGCCGGGAGCAGCCTCCTGAGGATCTGACCATAATAAATCGGCTAACAGACCGTTTTCCGGAACGTCCGTTGGTCTCTGAATTTTCTTGATTTGATTGAGATCTGTCAAGTGGGGAGAGAGTCCTCCATGAACACAGAAAATACGATCCGCAATGGTAGCGGCAACGGGAAGTGTGTTGAAAGTGTCGACCACATTCTTCCAGACCTTCAAATTTGCACGCCGCTTGCATTCATCATAAAATCCATACATCTTGGTGATGTTAGCACTCTCATGATTACCTCTCAACATGAAGAAATTTTCAGGATACTTGATTTTCAAACAGAGCAGGAGAATGATAGTTTCGAGAGATTGTTTTCCTCTGTCAACATAATCACCCAAGAAAAGATAATTTGAATTTGGAGGGAAACCGCACAACTTGAAAATTCTGATCAAGTCATTGAATTGACCGTGAATATCACCGACAATCTTCACAGGGGCAGCCAGCTCCAGTAAAGTAGGTTGTCTCATTAAAATGTCTCTGGCTTTAGCACATACCACTTTAATTTCTGTTCCTGTGACCAAGAATTTCTTGGAGGATTTCTTGGTAAGACCAGCTTCAACCAATCTTTCAATAATATCATCAATGTTTACTTGAGAAGCAGATACTTTCTTTGAAGAAGCGTCAGATCTTGATGGCTCTTTCTTATGATATTGAGTCACCGAAAAAGGGCCAAGCGTTTCAGCGGAATCCGCAGATTTAGGTTCTTTTGGAAGTTTGACTTCCGGAGTGGATTCCTTGCTTTGTTCCGCGATTGGAACCAAAGTGGTTTCCTGGGAGTGAGGAGGAGTGGTTGCTGAGCTGACAGATGAAGATGAAATACTTGTAAAACAAGAGTCTGCATTGCTATCTAAAGAAGAACAAACATCTTCAGTAACATCTTTCAGAGGTGATCTTGAAATGTTCAATGTGTGTGCCATCGAAGCGGCAATTTCAAGGTCATAAGAACTGGACTCTGAAGCAGACTTCCTTGTGGAAATTGGACGTGATGAGGGGGGGCGTAAGATATTTTCATCTTCGTCTTCACCAACAACAACCACGGCCGTTTTGACGGCCTTTTCTTTGTGTTCAGAAGCAGTCTTGGTCACATTATCGTTTTGCGTAATTGAAACTTTGTTGTCGTTAAGGGAATTATTCTTAGTTTTGTTCGTTAAATGTGTCTGGTCATGTCGCGCCTTTTGCGACGGGTCTGGGTCATCCAAAGATGATCCGCTACTTGTCACAGAAGAAGTTGAACATCCATCTTTACTGGGCGAATTTCCCATATTCTTCAATCTTACGAGACGGAAATATGTCAAATATGAGCTTGACTATTAAAGCTAGGGAGCTTGTAGGTAAGTAAGTTGAAGTTGTTAGCACAACACTAATAAAATATCAGATTCTAATCAGGACAACGCCTTCAAAAACACTATTGGTAGAAATTTATTTATTGGTTGACTGCAAATTCATTTCGCCGATTGTGCAATCCACGTGAC
This sequence comes from Ogataea xyloterini, assembly GCA_030573155.1. Lineage (NCBI taxonomy): Eukaryota > Fungi > Ascomycota > Pichiomycetes > Pichiales > Pichiaceae > Ogataea > Ogataea xyloterini. The sequence goes on along the minus strand of JAJMCS010000002.1, from coordinate 1,082,294 downwards.
ACTTATTTAAAAACGGCAGACAAGAGAGGCTGCGGCTTAAACTTAAAAAAGTGTCCTATGATTTCAGAAACCTATGAGAAGACTGAACCCAGCTCCTATGACCTCACTTGATCATCACATTTGAGTATAGGTGCTACTGTAGCGTCTTTAATTCTATAATCGTTGTTACCTCAGACTACTTCTTCTGGAAATATTACATAAGCTAATTATTGTGGAATCTCCAAAATCAGTTTACCAGTGGTCTTACGACCTTCCAAGAGAGCGGTTGCTTCAGGGTACTTCTCTAATGGAAATGTTGCCGAGATGTCAATTTTAAGAACATCAGAGTTGATCAATTCCAAGAGTTGCTCGGTGTAGTATTTGAACTCTTCCGGCTCCACAGTGTAGCCGAAAACCACTGGTCTGCAGACCTTCAAGTTCTTTGCCGATAACACGGTGATGTCTAATGGAGGAACAGCACCCGATGATCTACCATATGAAACAAAAGTTCCCTTTCTCCCGAGGACAGTCAACGAGAGGTCCACGGTGTCTTTTCCAACTGAGTCAAACGAAGCTGCCACACCTTTTCCGTTGGTAATCTCGAGAATCTTATCAATCTGTTGCTGTTGAGTGGTTTCGGAGAAATTAATCAAATACTCTGCTCCAGCTTCTTTGGCAAGCTTCAATTTTTCATCGGTGGAAGCCAATGCGATAACATGGGCTTTCTTGACCTTTGAAAGCAATTGAACAAAAAGAAGACCAGTTCCACCAGCAGCAGCTGTAACAAGAACATAATCATCCTTTTGAACGTTGTGAGCTTCATTAATAAAGGTCAATGCAGTTAGTCCTTGGACAAGAGAAGCTGCCACCGATTTCATTTGTTGGTCCTTGATATCAGCAGGAAGTCTCAAAATATTGGCCTTTGCTGAATACTTGGTATATTGAGCAAAGGTACCACTAGAAAGGTATCCAACCTTGTCACCAATCTTGAAATCAGTCACATTAGATCCAACCTTGACCACTTGACCTGTGGCTTCACGACCCAAAACATATGGCTTTTGGGTTTGGTAACAGCCTGTTCTATAGTACACCTCAATATAATTGACCCCTGTGTACTTGTTCTTGATCAAGATTTCATCCTCGCCAATCTCAGGAACTGGGATATCGTCGTATTTGAGAACATCAATATCACCAGTTTCGTTGATGAAGATAGCTTTCTGAGTAGTTGGAACAGACATTGAAGATAGGGGTGCTACAATTGGTTTGATAAAAAACCTGTGTGGTTGTTTGGTGGAAGAACAGACGACTTATATAGACGTGAGACAGATGACTTGATTAATAATGGTGAGACAATTGACTTGATTAATAATCTGAAGTGGTATTAGTAAAAAAACACGTGAAATTAAAAAAAAAATTACTCCGATGCGGGGAGTCGAACCCCGGTCTGCACGGTGAGAGCGTACTGTGATAGCCGTTACACTACATCGGACTTTTACATGCAGAAAGGTTTCCTGATCGACACATTCTACCAAACCGTAGAATTATTAGTGTTTTGATGAAAGAAAGTAGATCCAACAACGTTTGATATTGTATGTTTGATATTTGCAGCCGCCATAATATTGGGGTCTGAATGAAAGGAGACAGGGAAGGTTGAGAGGAAATGGTAGGAGAATGTTAAAATTTGGTAGCACTACTTTGTTATTTAATTTGCTTTATGGTTTGTTGTCCGTTAGAGGCAGACTTTTGTATATGATGTAGGTAGTTGTTCAATTTGAGATCATATTCCTATTCCAATTCCAAATTGAAAGCTGAAAACCCAATTCAGATTTCACACGGACCATAAATATACATTTTGAAGTCATGTTTCCCCTTTCAATGTGGAGAGGAGAGTATATACAGGTACTGTTGGTTAAAAGTAAAAGCTTTCAAAGGACAAAAAACTCGATATTGTAACAAAGTACTCTCATCCATGATTCGTATGAATTCTCCAGAGAATTCTTTCAAATATCAAAAATATCTCATAATTAAAATTTACGTGTTAATGAAGAGAGTTTACGACGAAATGTAAACCCGCTTTCAAGAATAAATGATCAAGCAACGATTTTCGACCATCATGATCAAATTGAAAACCCAAATAGACAAGTGAAAAAAGAAAAAAATAAACTCCGATGCGGGGAGTCGAACCCCGGTCTGCACGGTGAGAGCGTACTGTGATAGCCGTTACACTACATCGGATCTTCTGGGTAAATTTTGGCTCCTTTTTAATATAGCGGGATATTAGATGGAAAGAGTCATCTAAAGCCTTGACTACATGGATAATGTCGACGGCAAAATACCGATATTAACAACTGCTGAGTTGTCGGATTGGTCTACACTCTTTTTTCACTTCTTCGTCTACTAACTCTACCATTAATTCAAATGTATCCACTAAGCGAATCGATTCAAATACCATCATTTGATCGAATTATATAATGGACTTGGTCTCCTTCCAGCCATTTTTGCAATATGTAGATCGATGCATCCTACTATCGCTGGTAATCCGGAAGTAAATATATGTAATAAAGAAAGAAATTTTTCACTTATATTTTTATTTTAGCTCAATCTGTCATTATGACCACCATAACATTTGTGACCGGAAACGCTAATAAATTGAAAGAGGTGATTGCAATTCTCGCCGATGGGAATCCCGAAACTGTGGAAGGCGAATCGAGAGTTGGAAGATTTATCATTACTAACAAGAAAATTGATTTGGATGAGCTGCAGGGTTCCATAGAAGAGGTCACCATTCACAAAGCCAAGCAAGCAGCAGAAATCATTCAGGGCCCGGCTCTAGTGGAAGATACATGTTTGGGATTTGTTGCACTACAAAATCTACCGGGTCCTTACATCAAATGGTTCCTACAAAAGCTTGGTCTTACTGGACTCGTTAAACTTCTGGCTGGTTTTGATGATAAATCAGCCAATGCTATCACTACTTTCGGATATTGTGAAGGCCCAGGAAAACCTGTGTTATTGTTCCAAGGAATCACCGAGGGAGAGATTGTTGATTCCAGAGGTCCAACAGATTTTGGCTGGGATTCGATTTTTGAGCCGCATGGAACAGGAAAAACATACGCAGAGTTACGGGGACCAGAGAAGAATAAACTTAGTCACAGATCCAAGGCATTGGCTAAACTCAAAGAGTATTTACTATCGGCATAATGAATATATCGCACTCGTTATCGTTCTTATTTAAGCAAAATATGTGAAACCATGTTTCTTGCGAAGTAACAAACAGAGATCATCAAGATAGCAGTGATCACAACTTGTGCATTGTTTCTGATTTGATAACTCATATTTTTCTGCAACTTGGCAAGATTATGCGACTCGATTTCCTTGACAATCGTCGCCGTCATCTGGAATATGTATTTGGATTCTTCAATTATTTCAAGCTTGATTTCCTCAGGTAAAGCGTTTCTAGTCAAAAGCTCGTAATCTCTCTTGTAGACTGCTCTGAGCTGATCGATGTCAGGAACATCAAGTTTGAAAAAGTTTGTTCCTTTCTCCAACGCGTCGGCTCTGGATTTTCCCTTCACCTTTGGGAACAATTTGAGAGATCTCATCACCTGAGAATTGAGAATTCTGACACCAGCGAAAAGAGCAAGATACATAACGTGCATGTAGGCAAGCAGCAAATGCGGTCTTTCTTTGGTACTCTCCAAGATGTGTTGACAGTATTCGATTTGCTGTGGAAGGATAGGTTCTGCGAATTTCTCTGGGGTGTCTTCATAGAAGTACATGAGGTCGTTGTATAAAGGTTTAGTTCTGCGAAGAGCAGGTTGGAAAATCTCTTTGATCATCTTGGCATTTTCTGTGTCTTTCTCCATTTCACGATCAAGTGCAATCTCGATATGACGGAAAATATGGTAGAAAGCTTGGATACCTTGTCTATACACCTTTTGATTTCTGAGGGCAATTGCAAACTTCATTGTAACAATTGCATCGACTTTGTCATGAAGTGGTCTGGTCTCTGCGTTGATTCTGTTACCAAGAGCTCCGACATCGTCTTTAGCTGGGATGTTGAACTCTTGCACTTGGGCGGACGTTAATTTGTGGTGCATGTTTTCTGATTATAACAGAATTCATGGGGGCGGGGGTCCACTTTTATAGCTGAGACTGTATCATACTAAAAATTTCCGCCAAAATCTGCCAGTTTTCTGTCTGGACTTAAGGGTTTGTGTCATGTCCGAAATGAAAACACCGAGCACATTCGAACTAACAAAACATGCTGAAGAACCCGGACAAGGAGCACTAGAGCGATATATACCAAGTGCTTAGGATAACACGTTTATGTTCTCTAAAAATCGCATCAACCAGGCTCAGATACCTTTTCGTTAGTCCGTTGGTTGCTATTCTCGGAAACTTTTTTTACACAGAAAATAAACAGATTCTGCCAGCGATAAGCACGCGCCTAATGTCAAAACTTTAGCAGACACTGAGTGACTCAGACGCGTCAGTAGTACCGATTACTCCCTCAAATCCGAGGAAACCAAAACCGACTAATTTCATGGGATAGTGTAATAAAACTGTACTTCAGAGTTCTCTCAACCAGTAATCTATTCTGTTCCATGGATTTGCCCCCATCATCTTACATGGTGCAAGGAAGTAACGTTAATTGAACGAAAATAAAAATTGCATTGATAAAACTTCACTCGCTGCCGAATCATGAGTTCTGATCTCCACGAATTCGATGCGCCTAATTTCAAGAATTCTACTTTCAGACTCGATAGACCTTCATCATATCTTCTGAATAAAGCAAGAAGAGATGAACTAAATGGGTATTCGAATCTCAAAAAGTCTATGAGCTCTTCTACTATTTATATTGGAAAGCTATCATTTAATACCACCGAAGAGCAGCTTTTTGAGCTGTTCAGTGATTGTGGAACCATCAGCAAAATTATCATGGGTCTAGATAAACATAAACTGACCCCTACAGGATTTTGCTTTATAATCTTTGATAAACCCACAGGAGCTCTCAATGCAATTAAATATCTAAACAAAACCAAAGTGAATGGACGATCTATGGAAATTGATCTAGATCCAGGATTTGAAGAAGGAAGACAGTTCGGAAGAGGAGCAGATGGTGGACAAAGACAATCTCAATATTCTCAACGGGGTGAATACAACAGAAGAGATAACAATGATCACAGAAATGGTAGAAATGGGTACAGAGGAAGGGGAGGTAGAGGCAGAGGAGGTAGAGGAGGATACAGGGAAAGACCCCAGAGACAATATATTCCACAATCGCAATACAGGGAAAATTATTTACCACCTCAGCCTGTGGATACTCAAGATCCTCGCGAAACACAAGGATATGGAGAGGCACCTCAGGACCTCCCTCCTCACATGGTTAATCAAGACCTCCCTCCTCATTTACAATGAATATCTGTTGTTTACGAAGTAATTTGGCATATATGTCCGGGTAATTTTATGATGGCTTCGATATTTTTTATTTCGTGCGATTAAAATCTACAGTAAGGCTTTGTTCTCTAATTACTACTAAGTTGCGCACTCGCAAGTTCTTATATTGTGAACAGTTACGACGAGGCTAACTCAAAATCCTTACCGCATCTCACTGATTTCTATTAACTGTAGTCAATCTTCGGATCCAATCTAAAACCAACCAAGATGGCAGCCGAACAGGATACATCACAGTTGGAACAACTCAAAGAGGCGGAGAAATTAGCTTTCGACCATCCGAACTTCTTTGAACAGATTCTAGATACGACAATTTCGATCTGTTTGGCCACTCCGTGGAACGATGTCAAAATTCAATACCAATGTTTGAGTTTCATATACAAAGCGTTCTATCAGAAGAAGATTGAGTCTTCCGAGATTAGAGAAAGTCAATCCGTGAAGCTAATTGATCTTTTGGATTACTTCATCATTCGGAACGAAGAAAGATATCCAAACCATATGATTATACAAAAATGTATTGACATATTGAACGCTAGCTATGATCTCATATTTCTACAGATGATCAAGAATCCTGATGAGAACAAATGGGATCAACTGACCAACATCCGAGATTATTTGTTATCCCAATGGCCTTCTTCATATCCTTTGCAACCATACAATCCAGAAACTGATTTTTCAAGATCTTTTGCGTGTAAGAACTCACTGATAAAACTGATTGGAAAAATAATACAAGTGCATCTTCCTTCTGGTTCAAATTCAAATGATATGAAAGATGACATTTCCGTTACAATGATCAATAACAGTCATCCGTTCTTGTTGGATGCCAATCTATCATCCCAAGCTCAGAGTCTGCTGGATGATCTCCTTGCAACTTTGAATGACGATATTCTCCTTCCTACTCCTGTCTTTTCTACAATTGTTTCTACAATGATGGCCTTATTTCGTACTCGTGCGAAGTTCTTCTCCACTAAATTCATTATGTTTGTGCTAGCATACGAATCACAACTGAAACTGGATCCTCGTTTTGAAAGAGATCAAAAGTTGAAATTGAAATTGATTAAGCGATTCAATGACAGGATAGACAAGTGTTTGATTTCATTCCTTCTCAATAAAGGTTTTTTGGCCAAAGATCCAGGTTTGAAAGGCCGATTTGATAACAAATTCAGCTATTTGGTTGAGAAGTCCAGAAAACAAAGACAGAAGGGAGTATTGAACACTGATGACGATGATGACGATGAAGTGAAACAAATCAAACAGCAGAAATTAGAAGCAATTCAAAAGGACAATATCATGTATTTTAATGAGTCCAGATTAGCAAGATCTAGTGATTACAAAGCTATATATACTCTCATCAAGCCGGAAGATCAGCTTACCAATTTTGAAATGAGCAGTATCCCCACCGAACTGTTAACATCGATGGTCATTACGGCTTTGACCAAAGTAAGTACCCCCAAATTGGTGCATGGGCTGACAATCGTTTCCGATAGATACAAAGATCTGTCTACCAAAGCGGATAGTGCTTTCCAGGGAAATTATATCCAGGCTGCTGCAGATACACCATTGAAGAGAAAACGCGATGAAGATGGTGACGATGATAAAGCGAGAAAGAGCCTTAAAAGTGAAGAAGTTGGTGTTGATGGAGATGATAGTGATGGAATACAGAGTGAGGATGAATTGAAAGGTGAGTTTTTAGTTCCTCTGCCTAAAGAATTCTCTCTTTCAAACAAAAAAGGTCATCTTAAATTTATTATAGACAATTTCATTGCATTATCATCAAAGCAGGTCAAGCAAAGTAAGTCCAGTTCCGAAACAGCTACTCAAATAAACGCTTTGGAAAAGCTTGCAATTCCTAACTGGAGCAAAGATTCATGGATCAAATTGCTTTCAAGATTGGCAACCCGTGGCCTAGATAATAGCGATTTGGCTGAGTGTGTTAGAGAATCGCTATTCAATTATCTCAAAGACGACATGAGAAACAGAATTGATGGAGTAATTGAATGGCTTAATGAAGAATATTATTGTGAGATCCAGGTAAGTGGTACAATTGTGGCGTCGGAAGAGGGACACTATATGAAATACAGCATAAAGGTTTTGGACAATTTGATCCCATTTTTGGAATCAACCGACAGAAAAGTCTTCATCAGATTACTTAGCGAGCTGCCGTATCTGGATAAATCCCATATTTGGAAAATAAGATCTTTATGCAAAGATCCGGTTAGAACCAAATTAGGATTTCAATCTCTCCTCTACTTGATTATGTTCAGACCACCTGCTCTTGAACATTGTCTGTCTCTATTTAGAGACATGTTGGAGGATGCAAGCAGTGATGACGCTCTCAAAAAGGAATGTTCAAACTATTTGACAAAATATACTCCTAAATAATGATACATCAAAGCAACCCTTGCTTTTTCAGTTGGTCATAAACTTTTTTACTCATAACATTACCTTCCTCATCCTCAACCTGAACTCCATCATCCTTGTATTGTATTTCGTTTCTCTTCTTTCTGGCTAGAAAATCCGATAGCCTTATAACATCATCAATTTTATCCAAATCACGATATGCACCATAATCCTCTGTGACTCCAAGCATTTTTAGTCCTTGAAGATGTTTCGGTTCTTTGAAATGAGACTGAAACATATCCTTTCCTTTAAACTTAGTATTTCCGCAGACCTCACAATTGAACTCTACGTCCAGTCCTTTCAGCTTCCACAACCACAATGGCATAGGTCTTCCGTCCGGGCCAATAGGCAAATTGGACTCGGTATCACGTAGGTCTATTTGATCTTCATTGTGCTCACGTTTCTCTGTCTCATGTTGCTCGTCTTCATAATCGTATTCATAACCATGCATATTGTTTGTGTCCCTAAATTCCAGCTCTTTCTCACGAGCAGACAACGACTCAAAGCGACTAGCTTCGACTTTACTGTTTTCTAATTGTTCATTCAATGCTTTCAAAAGCTGTAAAATAAGGAATTCTTTTCGAGCAACTTGCATGTGCAGAGGCTTGAGCGCGTTCTTCTTGTGCTTCTTTCCATTTAAATGGGAGTCATAGACAGACTGTTTAGCGAACACCTTCTGGCATAGCAAACAATAAACGGAGCCATCTGATTGTTCAACAGCAGGGGAGAATGAATCCATAATTTGTTTTATATCATGGTCAGGAGACTCTAATGGCTTAGATTTGATGTAGAATTCTTCAAGGTACCTGGCCAATTCATTGACGTAAGACTGATAATCGGAAGTTTCTTTTTTATAAGCTTCATCATCTAACTTTCCTATCTTTTCTAGGTATTCTTTATACGTAGGAGTATATTCTGAAGTTGAAGCATTGCATTTCGGAAGACCTAACCATTGTCTATAGTAGTTTCTCACATCTAGAAATTTACCCAGATTCTCTCTAGGAGTATAAAGATCAACAAGTTTCAGATCCTTTGAATATCTGCTGAGAATTCTTTTTTTGTGATCTCTTTCTGTCTCATCACTTGTGAACATACTGAACATTTCCAATTCTTGGGTAGCCAATTCGTTTGAGTTCAGACCAAGTCTCAAAATATGTTGATGTTTGCCCAAGATATGAAAATAAAAATGATCGAACTGATCGAACGTCTGAAGATCCTCCACTTCATCAAGAATGTTCAGTAATTTCTTCGACTGTGATTCAAATCTATTAAGGAACTGATGTATTTCATGTCTCTGCAAAATAGTTTGAGCATATGGCCTCTTGGTACCTGAAAATGCTTTAGATAATGGTATGTTGGTAGGTTTATAAATATCCTGATTTCTTTCTATTCTGAGGGCAATTTCATGCTCTATTCGTTCGAGCTCTTCAAATATAGCACGCTTTTCCTCTAACGACATAACAATCTGAAGAAATTTATTAGTACCTATATTTGATAGGAAAAATTCGAATGTGGAATTTTCAATATTCACAATGGTCACAGCGTAAGTACCAATTAACGATCTAGCTAACCTTTTTAGAGTTTTATTTGTACAGAATGCTACTCCTACAACGATCACGACGTTTCATGATCTCATATCGAATGAATTACCTCAATCTTTAGGACCTTGGAATTTCGAACTAAAAATCTTCCTGAATAACAAGTTCTCAAGACCTGCTAATTTCGAACCTAGTCAAATTGCTAATAGATACCTTTACATGCTCCAACTTTCATATTTTAGCAACCAAGTCATCAGCATTATCAACAACTCGAAATCTATCATCACTAAGATACCGAATACAAACGCATTAATTGCCGATTCATCAAGTTCTGATAACTCAAAACTACTGGAGCATATCAAAAATGGTTGCGCAAACAATTTGAGTACCTCCACAGAAAATTATGAACAATTGGTTACAAGCAAGATGGCTAGTCTTTGGACAATCAAACAAACAATCAAAGGTGAAGGTGGGTATGGATACATAATTTCTGTTCCAGGGTTAGGAGAGGATGGAAAGAATGAGAAGTTCAAGTTACGCACAAGCAATTGTTTTTTGCATGGACTTTTCAAAGGATTTCTCATTGAACTAGAACATTTGGATGATGAAGTAGAATCAAAAGATGAGGCCGAACAAAACAACTTGATTATCAAGTTTACTAATAGCATCAACAAAATCAAAAGCTTAATAGAATTGTACAAGTTTCCGGAAGGAAACCTCTGTTTCAATGTTCTTAATGAGACGAAACTCGATTACTTAAGTGATCTCTGTCAACAGTACTGTGACGCCCTACAATTTTAAAGAGGGCGAGATGAATGTATTAAATATTTATGCATAAGTTCTGGTCAAATAGGTTCTTTCACGGTCAATTCTTATCCGAACAGCCATTTTAGCCTGTTCATACATTGAATTCTTTTCCTCCTCAGTGAAGTATTTGTTCGTATTTGTTGCTCCGTTTGGGAGGATGGTGTCAGCAGATCCTTCACTTCCAGATTCTGAAGTGCTAGATGATACCAGAGTGTCTGAGAAATCAGATTCGTGGGATTGTTCTGAATACACCCCGTCGAGTTTCATGATAGACATTGAGGGTTTAGCGCGAAGAGTGTTGCGATTGCTTGTTCTCAAAGCTTGAGACGACTGTAAGTTGACAGTTGATCTTTGAGTTCTCAAACCCCTGGGTCTGTTGATTGTAATTGGGGGATATTTTGCGGTTACAGTTTCCCGTTCCTTGGACTTGAGAGTTGCCTTATAAATTCTTTCCACTTGGATGTGGAACGCAAGTTTTTGGACGTAGAACTTGATGATTTTAGTCCTATCGTTCTTGTCAAACTGTCCCTTGCTAGAGGCTCTTTGCGTTCTGATGATCTCTCTTGCAATGTCAGTTCTGATTGCCTGACTAATTCTATGCTCCTTGTATATGCCCGACTTGTTCACAAGCACGTCTATGTATTCTTTCTCTGAAGCTTTTGGTTTAAGGATGACGAAATGGTAATCGGCTACCATAAACTTTGGCAAGCTAGAGAACTCCTTTGGCTTGCCACTCAAAATCAGATACGATCTGAACTTGTTCTTACAGTAATCAATGAGAATCCTGTAAGGATCATCCAACAGGGTTCTCTCAAATAGTTTGATATTGTAAACAGAGTCTAATTTATCATTAATGATCACATCCGGATGCAGCGGAACATCAGGCTCTGAAGTCCAGTCAAAACTGCATAGTCCTTGTTCAGAACTCTTTAAAAAGGGAGAAAGGTTATAGATCTTGTATCTATCAAACATGTACATCAAGGATCTAATTTGAAGATCAACCGAATCTTCCTCCTCTCCCCCCAGGTATTTAGGCACATTCACAGCAACCTCAGTTCTAGACCAGAGGTATTTCCACATATCTAGATATTGTCAAACCCTAGTTTAAGATTTGAAAAGATGCAACCCTGTGGCAAAACTAGGATACGTGCTAAAGTCAATCTAAATTTTGGCCTCAGGATTTAATCTTTCTTGTTACCAAATAAGGAAAAATGTCAATAAATGCATCCTATGAACTTTAAAAGTTCTCGTCGCGTCGACCGTCCCAATCAATGATTCAAAATCATTTAATAAAGAAGCTCATATATAGCTAGTTGATTGTGTCTTAAACAGTATAGCAAAAAGGACGTTGTTCAGATACTTTTATGTCTCGTTAAAAATTAAACATAATCAGAATTTCGCATTAGGCGATCTATACAACATAATTGAGACGGGGTTGTTCTGCCGACTGTTTCAGTCTTGTATTTTACTTTCCAAGTGAGATTGTATATGAGGAACCGGTGAGCCAGAGTTACTATGAAGTCAACTAGCATAAAGGCTTTATATTGATAGAGGCTTCGTCAAGAAAACATCTCAGGATATCACCCATTGATGTTAAGGTTGGTTTATATCTAAATCTCTTCAAGAACATTGAGGCTCCTAATATAAGTATTGATTATTAAGGATATCAGAATGATGTGATATGTATGGAATACTAATTTCAAAGAGACCTGTATTCATTTATGTCTTACTTCGAGAAGCTCTCGTACTTTCATACCAAGTTCCTCGATTTCCTTTTACAAACCACTTGTGCTGATCAGTCCACAAGAGCTATTCTGACATCTTGCGCTTGAATCGATCCGGCGGATTGATCTAAATGAATTTAGTTGATAAAGATTTGGACAGATAATTGTTCCATTTTCATCCTAAAGTCTGGGGATCTCTGAAGTTGTGTACAGCTTTTATTGGTGAAATCTATTAGACATGTGGACAGGACAGGAACAGCCCTAGAGTCTGTCAGGTCTGCCAAGTATTTATTTTTTCCAGAAAAGTTAAGAAAGTTTATTACGAATTTATTATCCCCATATATTTTGCACGATTGCTTGCAAATTAATTTGTCCTACAATATTGATTCTTTACTCAAAATTTGGGGTGTTTAATAGTTTCAATGCCAAAAGGGAACGTCTTAGTGGTTTCGAATAGGATTCCTGTCACAATCAAGAAAAGCCAAGATGAAGAGAGTGGAAACACAAATTATGACTACTCAATGTCATCAGGTGGATTGGTGACAGCTCTACAAGGGTTGAAAAATCCATTTCAGTGGTTTGGATGGCCTGGATTATCGGTTGATAATGACGAAAATAAGCTTACTGTCGAGAATGACTTAAAAGAGAAATTCAATTGCCATCCGATTTGGCTTAGTGACGAGATTGCAGACCTACATTACAATGGCTTCAGTAACTCGATTTTGTGGCCATTATTCCATTATCATCCAGGGGAAATGAACTTCGATGAGGTTGCCTGGGCTGCCTATTTGGAAGCGAACAAGTTGTTCTGCGAAACGATATTGGAAAAGATTCAAGAAGGAGACCTGGTGTGGGTTCATGATTATCATCTGATGCTTCTTCCATCAATGTTGCGGGAGAGCCTGGACAAAAAAGGTATAAACAACGTGAAGATTGGGTTCTTCTTGCACACACCCTTTCCTTCAAGTGAGATATACAGAATATTACCTGTGAGAACAGAGATATTGAAAGGCGTTCTCGCTTGCGATCTGATAGGATTTCACACATATGACTATGTGAGACATTTTTTAAGCTCTGTGGAGAAAATACTAAAGTTGCCAACCAGTCCACAAGGTGTTATATACAACAACAGACAAGTCACTGTCAGTGCTTATCCAATTGGAATTGATGTTGATAAGTTCTTGAACGGTTTAAAAACTCAGGATGTTAAGGACAGGATTAAACAGTTGGAAACAAGATTTGGTGAAGGCTGTAAATTGATAGTCGGCGTCGATAGGTTAGATTACATCAAGGGGGTTCCACAGAAATTGCACGCGTTCGAGATTTTCCTTGAAAACCATCCAGAATGGATTGGCAAGGTTGTTTTCATTCAAGTGGCTGTACCTTCCAGAGGAGATGTTGAGGAATATCAGTCATTGAGGGCCACTGTGAATGAGCTTGTTGGTCGAATCAATGGTAGGTTTGGTACTGTTGAGTTCGTTCCTATCCATTTTTTACACAAGAGTGTCAATTTTAATGAATTGATATCCGTTTATTCTGCTAGTGATATTTGTGTTGTTTCTTCCACCCGAGATGGTATGAATTTAGTCAGCTACGAATACATTGCTTGTCAACAAGATCGAATGGGATCCTTGATTTTGAGTGAATTTGCTGGTGCAGCTCAGTCTCTAAATGGATCCCTCGTGGTAAATCCATGGAATACCGAAGAACTGAGCGAGGCAATCTATGAGGGATTGATTATGAGTGAGGAGAAACGACAAGGAAATTTCGAGAAGATGTTCAAATACATCGAGAAGTACACCGCAAGTTACTGGGGTGAAAACTTTGTCAAAGAATTAAGCAGAGTCTGAAATAGCGATTGACAATTCTGGAGTTATAGGCAGGTCGTTTTGATAAATAAATGTGATTAACCACACGATAAAAATTATCTATTGTTCTTGCTGGGCTGTAAAAAATTATACGATAACAAGCGGACTACGAAGTTGTCTAAATTTAATTAATTGCAACGATATTTGGTCGCTCAATTGATAAACAAGTCAGCATTTTTGTCATACAAGATGGGCCAGCTTCTTTCACAACCCATTACGGAGAAAAACATTACTCTTGTTCAACATGATCACATTTCACATTCCATAGGAGAAATGCAAGGTTACCGGCTAACTATGGAAGACGCGTACTGTGATATGAATGAAGTCATTGTAATCAAAGATCAAGAGAAAGGAGACGATAAAGGAGGGGATTTGGACCAAAAACCTCTAGAATCGCTCAAAATCAACATTTATGGAGTTTTTGATGGCCATGGCGGTTCTGGAGCCTCACGATACATTAGTGAATCGCTTCCAACTGTTTTACGAGATGAACTAGTCTCACAGATCAACACTTTATCGGAGGCTACCAAGGAAGGTCTCTCTAATTGCAAAGATGTGTTGGAATCAATTGATTTTCCCCATCTATTAAGATCCACATTTATGAAGTGCGATGCGATGTTTTACAATCAACAGGATAATAGTAGTGGAAGTACTGCTGTTGTTGTTCTTATGTTCTGTGGTTACGTGTTTGTGGCTAATTCGGGAGACTCACGATGTATTTTGAGTCAGGATGGCGCCACCAAAGCTTTATCTTTTGATCACAAACCTCATAATTTAGGCGAATTGATGCGAATTCATAATGATGGTGGATACGTGTCGGCTAATAGAGTTAACTCAATCTTAGCATTGAGCAGGGCATTTGGTGATTTCTCGTTTAAAATGCACAATGATAATAACTTCTCAAAGAGATTGCTTTCAAAGACAAGTCATAAGCCCAAAGTAACTCCTCCAGAAGAATATCAAGTAACGGTGGAGCCTGACATTGTGATACACAAGATTCAGGCCTTAGATGAATTCTTGGTAATTGCATGTGATGGAATATGGGATTGCTATAAATCTCATGACTTGACACATTTGATCAGACACCAACTTTCACTGGGCAAGAAACTTCCAGAAATCAATGAGGTCATTCTAGATAACTGTATTCGAATGGCAAATACAATCACAGGGATTGGATTTGATAACATGACCCTCATAATCGTTGCTTTGCATCATGACTACGGTAACCTAAACACCTGGTATACTCACATGAAGTACAAGATTTTGGATGAAAACTTTGGAACTTTCGGACATTGACTAAATTTTAATGACTTATGTACAAACATCATACTTAACTCTCCTTTTTCATGCTATTGTTAACTTTCATTATCGTTTCGTTGAGAAGTTCAACAACCTTGATCATTTTTTGCTCACCATGGTTAATGCCATAAGAATGAATTACTTTCAGCTCTCCCTTCAACCATTTTTTGACACAAGTTCCACGCTGAATCTCATAAAGTCGGGACGTAGGTAGTTGATTTGGTGCGACGAAAGAAACTATATCTATGACAAGTCCAAACTGATTCAACACTTTGTTGGTTATGAGTGGAACGATAGCACTAAGATGGACAGCTGGGTTGGCACATTCCAGTACCATAATGACATATTGTCCAGATTTGAATATACAGCTCCTGCATTCGGGGGCATTAGATTCAGATGTCACTGAAGTGACCAATGTATTGACAGACACTTCAATGTCTTTAGCGAAATATTGCATTCCCATTACCTCGAATGTTTCCTCAATCTTTCCCAAAACGTAGAGAAGCTGTAACTCAATGATGTTACCATTATCAGATGTTTTAGTCACATTATGCAAAAATCCAAAATCTCCAGTTCTCATGTAATCGAGATCTTGATTCCAATCGTCAATTTTTGCTTTCAGACGGAAATTGTCGAAGGTGCGATTCTGACTTTTATTAACACCTGAGACAGTCGACTCAGAACAAACCCAGATCTCACCAAATTCTCCGATCTTACAAATTTTAGAAGTTTCAGGGTTTACAATGGCAAGTTGTGTGTTCACTGGAACAATTCCGGAGTCTTGCAAATGAATCGCATTCGGGGAATCGTTTGGATTCACCAATGAAACATACCCTTGTGATAATGCCAACGGATCAAGCCATAAGTCAACTGGGGCAAACGAAAGATATGATCTCAAAGAAATCATTGGATTTAGATCATGTTGGTAGACATTTGACACTGAAAATGGTGATAATTCTGTCGAACGCATGTGCTTCAAGAATCGCTTGAGCAAATCACTGGATGGTCGTCCGTCCCACCCTATCATTAGGTTCCTTAAAGTGGAAAGATCGCATTTCTTTGGAGCAGGACTCTCAATGGCATGAGCAATCATCTTCTCGGTGACAAACACGTTTTCTATCTTGTAACGGGCTAAACTCAGATAAAAGGCTGACGGGTTGACTGAGTAGTCCACCGGTGAGATTAAATAGGTGGCCGTGCCCAAAAACACTCCCATCATAATTGCCTGAAGAAATCCCAGTCCCGAGCAATGTCTTACACAAGCGAGGATGGGTTTCGTACTGCTGATCTGGCAAGTCTCTTTCAAGTTTTTGCACATAGCCAAAAGATTCGAATGATTCAGACGAACTCCAGTGTAATTGTGATCAGAATTCCAAGATATCCAGCACAAACACTCCGATCTCTGAGTGCGTTGGTGGCTTTTGTATTGCTCCATCTTCTGATACATTGTTTTCGAACTCAAAGGGGACTTTGTGTGCTTCGAAGTATTTCTCAACTTTGGTAATACTACCTTTAGTTGAGCTGCGTAGAACTTCAATTTTGGACTAACTGGCTTATTCTTCAAGATGGTTTCAGTCTCATTATTAACAAAAATTGCTCTCACATCATAGTCTTTTATAATATGGACAAGAGAGCTGACATCTTCATCCGTGCGATTTGCATCCAGAGGGGATAATAGTATGGGAACCAATCCAGCCAGCCAACAAGCAAAAACCGAAATAATGACTTCCTCTGATAATGAGTAGATCAAGACAACATTGTCACCAGCTTTCAAGTTTGGTTTCTCCAGTATATACGAACAAACACCAAAAATTCTTGACTCAAACTTTTTCCAGGAAAGAGACTTGCTTTCCTTAACATTCATTCGCTCAATTGTCGCGAAAGCCATCTCGTCGGTCTGCTTTGATGCCCTTATCTTTAAAATTTCAAGAATTGATTTGAACTCCGTGAGCTGTAAATTTGTACGGTCATCAACACAGGTTTCCCTCAAGTCTAAGCCTGAATACTGGAGTTCGGCATAATCTAAAGCTTTGTGCCTCACATTAGAGGAATATTGAGACCAAATACCTCCCTTTATATCATCACCATGAGATATAGAACTCAAAGAATTCGAATAATTGAACTTGACATAAAGTGAAGGTATCTTCCCTTCCATAAATCTCCTCTTGCAGAGCATGTTAGCAATTTCTGGCCTTCCACTCCTTGGAGTTCTGGGCAAAGCATTTGGGGCAGTGATCAGAACACAATATAGTCGAACATTTTGAGTATGTTCCAGATTTTGAAAGGCTTTCGAGGCAATTTCATCTAGTGCACCATAATCAATACGCTCTGGAAAATGGGTCGAGGATCCTGAGGGTATAATTCTTGCTAATGGTGACTCTATAATGACCACCGGTAAGAGTTCCCTGTTTATGCTAATGTTGAAGAAAGAACAGTCAGAAATTTCATTGATACTCCGGGCCAACGACTTCACTAAATGACCAGCGTAATGATATCTGTACTGATTTGGAAGTAACTTTGGGATGTTTATTTCTTCCTCCTTCTTTAATAGTAAATACTGGTCATACCATGTGACCTTCTGGGTAATCCTATCCTCATAAAGGCCCAGTACGTACACTGTTCCATTGTAAGTGAATCCGAGTAAACCAGTACGCACAAATTTAAGGTTGAGAATTCCTTCATAGTCGGAGCATTCTGCCTGGAAAATAGTCTCTGTTGCATCGGCTAATCCCCAGAAGCCACCCGAAATACAGTGTGAGTCAACCCATAACTCTCCAACCTCCATAATTCCACTCAAAATTTTTGTTTCTGGGTTGACAATTGCCAATGTTGCATCTGGAAGCGGGTACCCAAAAGCTCCGACTCTAAGATATTTTGAGGATTCACTATCATCCATAAGAGTGGAAATAGGAGGAGGTCGATCACTTACAACCTTGACTGTGTTCGAAGTTAAGGATGATTTGTCAATAAGTAATTCGGAGAGCCTATCGTTATGATCATCATCCTCGTAAGCATCATTTGGAAGATCATCAGTTAGAGGTTTGTGGAAGGTGCAGCCCAAATTTTCCTCCTTCCCAATCCAATCTCTCATAGAAATGATAGCCCCTCCATGTTCATTCAGAGCCAGTATTGGGGCAATAACTTGACGAGGGTTTTTATGGCCAAGTGGGCGAAACCATCGGTTGCTGAGCATATCGTTGAATTCGCAATCAACTATTACTGTGTCAATAAGACACCATTTGACACAAGAAACATCGACTTTGACCTTCTTGTTGAATGTTCTAGTCATTTGAGGAAATGATTGATAATTATATGCCACCTGTTTCAAACTGAGATAATCCGAAAGCATGATTGTAACTCTATATTTTGAAATCACATGAGCCAATAACCCGGCGACCTCGGTGAGTCTCTGTGGCATCCAGATCAGCATATTACCACTGAAAATCGTAAATAATGCTGAATATATGAGACCTATGGATTCCCTAGCATCTAACGTGCTTAAGAAGACATTCTTCGGTCTTGTGTATTTAACGTCAGACCTGCTAAACTCCTGTGCATCCAAGTTTGGCATACTAGTAAGCATTGAGAGCATAGATCTCATCTGATGCATAACTGTTCTATGAGAAATCACCACACCTCTTAATTCTCCAAATGAGCTTTTAGTGTATTCGATATAAGCCAGATCACTTATTTTCATTGCTGGTGGGTCTTCATCCCTTGAGGCAAGTCCCATATCAGTTGTCTTCCATATATCCATTCCCTTTGGCCAAATGTTCGTTTTTCCCCCACCAGCTTGTCTTTCAAAATGCTTGTACACAGATTCAGACATCAAACAAAGATGGGACTGGGTATCAGTCATGATTTTTACAAGCTCTCTAGAGGAAAACTGGCTGTTCATCGGAACTGCTACCGTTCCCGAAAAAAAGCAGGCGTACATGGCAATTACCATCTCGATCACCTCCACATTTTGATAAATGAGACATACCCGGTCACCGGGATATAATGCTGCTTTATTCTTGATTTTTTGTGCAATCTTCTCCGCTCGAAGATAGAGCCTCTCCCAAGATATTGTTTGTGATTCCTTCCCTCTTGCATCCACAATTACTATTGCGGGTTCCTTTTTATAAAGTGATCCTCGATGTCGTAATATGCTTGGTAAATTCGTGAACTTGTTTTCCAATATCTCGTCCACATCTCGAGGATCGAGAGGCTTTTGTAATTCTTTAGGAAGACCCATTGGTTGATGATAGGTAAATCCAGTATCAGAATACATGTAATACTCATCATCATAATTGAAGGGCTGGCTCAAGCTTTCATTGTTGTCTTCAGGTTGAGATGACCTATCGAGTAATGCAAAATCAAACTCATTATTTTCCGAAGGATTTGGGGTAGACGTGGAAGTTGATGTACTGATCGTGGAAGACATCTTTGTTGATAGCTGTTTTCCGGGAACGATATTTGCAGGCCTGGCCGAGACTGATTGCAAAACCTCAAGTCTCTTATTAATGTAGCCTTTTTCGGTCAAATAGCCTTCTTGGAACTCATTGATAAGCTTGAGTAATTCCTCCTCGACTATCTGAGGACAATTCCTGGGAATCGTGAAATCCATACTCCTATAATATTAGCAAAGAAGGAGGTCAACTTCATTATTTGGAATGTCTATTATTACTTAAAAATCACAGGTGTGAGGTGTTTGAGTATCGACCTTAAAACTGGAATCGTAATGACGTGTTTTAAGATACCTTAATCTTGATCGAGATGTCTAAATTCCAGAGCAATGTTCAGTGGTGAATGCATGAGGAGGGGATTAATTGATTACGGAACGGTTAAATTACTTTTACTCCCTAAAATGATTTAGGGGGGAGGAATATTTGAAATTTATTTGATAGCCTTTGAATTTATAATTCTGACTACAAATGGTTAAACTACATTGCTTGGCAGATGTTTGCCTTATTCCTGTACGTGATAATACTTAAAGTCACAGTCTAACACAATCTAGATTGGAACTGGAACTCCATCAGTTTCTGATTATGTTGTAGCAGTTGAGAAAGTCATTCGTCAAAGTGGGCTTGAAAGTACAATGCACAGTGCAGGTACGACTATTGAAGGAGAATGGACTGAAGTCATGGAACTTATTGGTCATTTACATGAGATTGTTCACGAAATGGGTGTTTTAAGAGTTCAAAGTGATATCAGAGTCGGCACAAGAACCGATAAAAGTCAGTCGGCACAAGACAAAATCGATAGTGTGGAAAAAAAACTCAGATTGTGATTCGATAGGAGGATCCTTCATAAATAATTAGTACAAAATACACAGTCTTACAAGTTTCCGATCACAATTGATTTCAATACTGTGTAATCGTCAACACCGTACTTGGATCCCTCTCTACCAAAACCGGACCACCCAACACCACCGAATGGAAGAGAAGCTTCTGTGATAGCTCCAGTATTAGCACCAACCATACCAGTATGCAAGGCCTCGCCCACTCTAAAAATTTTTGCGTAGTCATTTGTGAAGAAGTAACCGGCCAAGCCATATTCGGTATCGTTAGCGAGGTCGATAACTTCTTCCTCAGTCTTGAATTTGATTAATGGAACGAGGGGTCCAAAAGTCTCCTCAGAATTGACAACTGCAGTGTTTGGAACATCAGCTAAGATGGTGATCTCATGGAAATTGTCACCAAGGTCTTTTTTGACATTACCACCAGCAATCACCTTAGCGCCTTTACTGACAGCGTCCTGTATGTGAGAAGTGACTTTTGCAACAGCTCTTTCGTGAATTAGGGGACCATGTGTCACACCTTCAGTTAGACCGTGCCCGAGTTTCAATTTTGAGACAGCTTCCACAAGTCTTTTAGCGAACGCATCATAGATTCCTTCCTGCACGAAAATTCTGTTTGCACAAACACATGTTTGACCAGACTGTCTCAATTTACAAGCAATGGCACCTTGAATAGCAACTTCAAGGTCAGCATCATCAAAGACGATGAACGGAGCATTTCCACCCAACTCAAAAGAAAGCTTCTTTAAGGTGGAGGAAGAAAGGTTCATAAGAAGCTTGCCAACTCCAGTCGAGCCAGTGAAGGAGATTTTCTTCAGGTATGGCGATTCACAGAACATCTTTCCCACTATTTTGGTTCTTTCCTGGTCAACTGGGAGAACGTTCACAACACCTTTAGGAAAACCTGCCTGTTCAATCAAAGAAGCAACTGCAAGAGCAGACAATGGAGTCTCCGTAGCTGGTTTAATTACAGCAGTACATCCAGCAGCAAAAGCTGCACCGAGCTTTCTGGTGATCATTGCACTTGGAAAATTCCATGGTGTCAAGATACCAACTGGTCCAACGGCTTGCTTGTATGTGATAATTCTTCTGCTTCGATCGGCTGATGAAATGTTATCACCGTTAATTCTTGGTGCTTCCTCGGCAAACCACTCGAAAAAAGATGAGGCATACTTGATCTCTCCGGCAGAGTCTGCCAAAGGTTTACCGTTTTCGATTGTGCAGATCTTGGCAAGGTCTTCCGCATTTTCTGTCATCAGATCATAAACCTTTCTCAGTAAGATGCCTCTCTGTCTACCTGTTGTCTCCTTGGTGAATTTCTTGAAAGCTGCATTTGCGCTGTCGATAGCTTGTTCCACCACGTCAATTGGGGTATTGGTAACGTTGATTAAGAAATTTCCATTTGCAGGATCTTCCACAGCAAAAGTCTCGCCGGAAAAGTGTAGCCATTCACCATTTACGAAAGCACCAGTCTTGATAAGACTTGTATTTTTGATGCCGTATTTTTCAGCAAGTTTTTGGACATCGGCTTGGGAAGACATTGTATAATTTACAAAAATTAGCGAATAGCTTGGATTATATAACCTGAAAAAGTGGTTTTTATTGATTTTGTTAGCGGGATTTGGTTATTAGTTATTAATATTTCCTAATCAGTTTAGGCGATTGGTGACACATATTCTGCCCCAATTAAAGGCGGTATTTTTTAGCGCTTGTAGTGAAAAATAGTTCGACGCCATTAAAATCAGAACTCGCTCATTCGACGCGTCGATAAATATCTACCTCTCTCGATTGAAATACCCCCACCACCACCTTCCAAAAGTAGCAATGCTGAAAATTTTCCGCGCAGGGTTAAGAACCCTGATGTATAAGACTCATCCATGAAGCTAAATCTACATATTAGCAGATACGGTTGGTTCTTCACTGAAAATTTTTAGTGACATACTTACTGATTTTGGTATAGTTGCATCGATCATCACACTTGAAAACATGTCTAAGGGTAAAGTTTGTCTAGCATACTCTGGTGGTTTGGACACCTCAGTCATTTTGGCTTGGCTTTTGGAGGAAGGCTACGAGGTTATTGCCTTCATGGCCAACATCGGTCAAGAAGAAGATTTTGCTGCTGCAGAAAAGAAAGCTCTTGCTATTGGTGCTACTAAGTATGTCTTGGTGGATGTCAGAAAAGAATTTGTGGAAGATGTTTTATTCCCAGCTGTTCAGGTCAACGCGATCTACGAAAACGTTTATCTCCTGGGAACTTCACTGGCTCGTCCAGTTATTGCAAAAGCCCAGATTGAAGTTGCCGAAAGAGAAGGATGCTTTGCTGTTTCTCACGGATGTACAGGTAAGGGAAATGATCAAGTTAGATTTGAATTGTCATTCTATGCCTTGAAACCGGACGTCAAAGTCATTGCTCCTTGGAGAGACCCAGTTTTCTTCGAAAGATTTGCGGGTAGAAAGGATTTACTTGATTACGCTGCTCAAAAAGGAATTCCAGTTGCTCAGACCAAGGCAAAACCTTGGTCCACTGATGAGAACATGGCTCACATTTCTTTCGAGGCTGGTATTTTGGAGGACCCAGATACAACCCCTCCTAAGGACATGTGGAAATTGACTGTTGATCCTACTGATGCCCCTAACGTTCCTGAAGATTTCACAGTTGTCTTTGAGAAAGGTGTTCCTAAAAAACTCATTCTTTCAGATGGTAAAGAGGTTACTGATCCTGTTGAGCTCTTCATTACTGCCAATGCGGTTGCTAGAAGAAATGGAGTTGGCAGAATTGATATCGTTGAGAACAGATTCATTGGTATCAAGTCCAGAGGCTGCTACGAGACTCCTGGTCTGACCCTTTTGAGATCAACCCATATTGATTTGGAAGGTTTGACTTTAGATAGAGAAGTCAGAAGTATCAGAGATACTTTTGTGACACCTACTTATTCCAAGTTGCTTTACAACGGAATGTATTTCACTCCAGAATGTGAATACGTGAGAGCCATGATCCAGCCTTCACAAAACACCGTTAATGGTGTGGTTAGAGCTAGATGCTACAAAGGTTCTCTCTCAATTTTAGGCAGATCTTCTTCTACTGAGAAACTTTATGATGCTACAGAGTCCTCAATGGATGAATTAACAGGGTTCCAACCTCAGGAAGCTTCGGGATTCATTTCAGTTCAGGCTATTAGAATCAAGAAGTACGGTGAGAAGGCCAGGGAAGATGGTAAACCTCTTTCTCTATAATTATAATGCCCTGGCTGGTTAGGGTTGCCTCTATAGGATCCGAACATATATAAGTTATCAGTGCTATATCTATCCAAGGTACGTAATTAATCTGTCATTCAAATATTGTGTCAATAATATTTTTTAATTGTCAGCGACCGACCACCAACAACAGTTTTTGGATTCAAAAATAATTTGTGAGAAATTACACTAGATAACTGTTAGTTTGAACTGCTCAATATTTATCTACTTCTTTGGTTTTGAGAATCAAATATCGTCGAAATAACACGTCCACAAAGATTTCGAGTCAAGGTCTTTCTTTTCGAGGTTATTTTTGGTAGAACTTCCTCATTCACTTAGAATCTTTCTTGAGCACTGAATATCATTGGAGTATTCAGATTTGATAAATAAGAAGCAGGGAAACTTTTGAGCAGCTGAAAACATGTCTGAAAGAGGACCTGATCAATGGTTCGAAGATATCAAGAATTGTAAAGCTTTACCAGAAAATGATATGAAGCAGCTTTGCGAAAAGGTTAAAGACTTGCTCATGGAGGAGTCTAATATTCAACCTGTGAGATCACCTGTTACTGTTTGTGGAGATATCCATGGTCAATTTCATGATCTCTTGGAGCTGTTTAAAATTGCTGGAGGATTTCCCTCCCAGTCAGGTCTAAGCACAAACTACGTTTTTCTTGGAGATTACGTAGATAGAGGCTATTTTTCTTTAGAAACGTTCACTTTGTTGATGATCCTTAAAGTCAAATTTCCGCAGCATATTACCCTCGTGAGGGGAAACCATGAGTCAAGGCAAATCACCCAGGTTTATGGTTTTTACGAGGAATGCCTGAATAAGTATGGCTCGACCATGGTCTGGAAGTATTGTTGTCAGGTGTTTGACTTCTTAACTTTGAGCGCCATTATAGATGGGAAAATCTTGTGTATCCATGGAGGACTCTCGCCTGAGATTCGAATGTTAGATCAGATTCGTGTTTTGAGTAGAGCTCAGGAAGTACCACATGAGGGCGGTTTTTGTGATCTTGTGTGGTCAGATCCAGACAATGTTGATACATGGGCTATATCTCCAAGAGGAGCTGGTTGGTTGTTTGGAGCTAAAGTGGCGAGGGAATTTAATCATATTAACAATTTGCAATTGATTGCGCGCGCTCATCAACTTGTGATGGAAGGCTTCAGATATCACTTCCCTGACAAAGATGTGGTTACAGTCTGGTCCGCACCAAATTATTGTTACAGATGTGGTAATGTTGCGAGTGTCATGAAAATCGACGACAACCTAAATGTGAATTTTCAGATTTTTAGTGCTGTTCCTGATGACACACTGAAAATCAATCCCTCAAAAAATCAGAAGAATGGAAACGAATACTTCTTGTGAGTATTCGGAGTCTTCTACGAATAATGACTGAGTTCAGAGTTTTACGTTAATGTCAATATTTACGGATATGCGTTCTGGCGGATTGTATTTTACGAGCCTTATCAATTCCATGAGAATTTGTAGCGAGTAGATGCACGAAACAACAGTGCTCAATTACAAATGCGAGCTACCAAATGTTGATGGTGCCTCAAGTTAGCTTTATAGCTTCATATCGAACAGAATATCATCATACTTCATCTCAACTATTCTGTTGGATATATAATACAAATACTATAAGATTGGTTAGTAGATTGGACTTGGTCCGGGTTAAAATAACGTTCATATCATGGGGTCCTCAAATGATCTGGATGATATCCAACTTCAATCTCAAGTAATTGTTTGCGTAATTTGTGACGTAATCCGCGATATCTGGCAGAAAATCAGATTGAAACAAATCAATGGGTTATTTCGATTTTCAGACATCTCAGGTGATCGTTATAAACTGCAAGTTTTGAGTGTCCAATATTAACGTCTCCAAGTTTTGCGCTTATGAGCTTCAAAAGGCTTGCAACTGTTCTTTCATTGCAATTCTTTTTCGTCATCGCTATTTGATTCTCATCGAACAAGCAAATGTCTCCTTCCATAAATTTTAAAGAAAACGCATCAGTCTCGTCGAGCAATGAATCTTCATCCCTTCCTTTGAGCTCACGTGGGACTTCAAATGGAAGTGATTCTACCTTTTCAGAGACCGGCTTCCAAAACATGGATTCAAAAGCCAATATCGCTAGATATCCGGATTACCGACCAGGAAATCGAGTCAGATCACCTCTATCGGTATCGTTGGAAAGAAGACTTGAGACTCTTGCAATATTTTCGCATAACAGTTCCATTTTAGTTTTACCATTCATTTATTTCTTCCTGTGGTGCTTTCCTGTATTGTGGCCGTTCTTGATGATTTACACATTCAAATATTTTTTGTTCGATCGGACTCCATCAAACGGGACAAGTTATCGAAGATACTCTTCGACACTAGCAAATTCACAATTCTTCAAGTATTTTGCTAACTATTATCCTGTGAAAATTCATAAAACTACTGAACTCAAACCGACAGTAACCCTCAGTGAAGTTGAGGTGGAAGTTTTCGACATACCTAAAGTATGTAAGATCCTTTTACCGCTCTGGCTCCTCCAATATCTTCACCAACACCGGTTGGTTCACATGAAGGTGGAGAAACGCATGACGGAAGTTCGTTCAGGCCCACGATATATATTTGGTTATCATCCCCATGGAGTTATTGCGATGGGAGTCCTCTCTGGATTTGGAACAGAGGGTGCAGGGTTTGGCAAATTGTTTCCTGGAATCAAGTGTTTTGTCACAACTCTTGTTAACCAATTCCAATTACCTTTCTACCGTGATTATTTGATGAGCATAGGTTGTACATCAGTCACAAAGAAAAACATCTTAGCCCTCTTAGCTCAGTGTTATAGTGTTGTGATTGTTGTAGGAGGTGCAACAGAAAGTTTACTGGCAAAGCCGGGATTGAATTCAATTGTCTTGCACAGAAGGAAAGGATTTGTCAAATTGGCGTTGCAAGCTAGTGGGAGAGATGACAATGATATGTGTCTAGTTCCCGTGTACGCTTTTGGGGAGAATAACATATATGATGTTTACTATACCAATGACCAGCAATACTATAATAAGAATGATGGTTACGTTCGAAAACTGCTCAAGTGGTTTCAACTTTGGCTGAAAAGAAATGTTGGTTTCACCCTTCCGATCATCATTTCCAGAGGTATATTCAATTATGATTTTGGCTTATTGCCATACAGAAGACCAATCGACGTTGTGATTGGGTCCCCAATTCCAGTTCATCGATTTGCTGGCAAAACGTACGGAGATCCTGTTACTGCTGAAGAAGTCGACCATTACCATAGCTTGTATGTTGATGCACTAAAGGATCTTTTTGTGAAGCACAAAGACAAGTATTTGACAATACATGATCAAGATCTAGATATTGTCGAATAAAAGACGAAAGTTTTCAGGGATGATTAATTGAGCACATTAACATCATTCCTCTTTAAACTTCGATGTGTGTCATCAAGAAATATGTGCTCAATTGGACAATACCCATGATCTAATGAAAGCCCCTCAACAACACACTTTGCTTATGTACTAATGGAGATCCTGACTTCCTTTTGATATATTAATCTAAGATAATATTGTTACCGTATGGATCCTGGTCAGAATCGAAAGACTAAAGACGACGCTTATGTGTGATATCGGCTTTCCCGTCAATTACTATTTTTTTGCATGGCACGTTGCATTAAACAGCATGTAGTAAATATATGCAGTACGGCGTTTGAAAAAGCCGCATTCGTTGAGTACACGATAAAGTTTCCATTAAGCCACCAACGGGTCAATGCATCATGAATACTGTTAGTTACATCACTAATGGCTATAACCTCAAGTCAAGACTGACAATCACAGCTAAATCTGAATGGATGATTGGCAACATCATAGAATATTTGAGCGGCCGTTTCGGGGTTTAGATTTAATCAGGGTCCAGTCCAGCGTTTTTTTTTGCATGCGTACATAATAACTAGTCTTTTAGTTTATTGTTCGGTCTTCAATAACCCTTTTTTATCGTGTTCATCATGGAAAAAGTAATCCTATATATGTAGTCCTGTTTCGGAACAAGACTTGCAAAATTTTATCGTCCTTGATACTGACTTAAACATGGATTTAGAGAAGAGTTCACCACGTAATTGGAGCAAAAAGTTGACTACAATCGCTTATGCGGTCTTAGTTGTGACCGCTTTTGTGGAGACCTTTGCAGGGGATTCCACTTCAGGATTAGATTCATACGCAACCTCCGAGTTTGACGCTCATTCGTTGATTTCCACGGCTGCTGTGGTCTACAAAATTACTGCTATCATCTGCTACCCAATCATGGCCAAGATGAACGATCTATTTGGGAGAACTGATGGGTTCGGAATTGCTGTTCTCATTTATACTTTGGCTTATGTTCTCTATGCATCTTGCCAGAATGTGGAAACTTATGCCTGTGCTGAGATTCTGTACGCCGTGGGAAGAGTTGGATACAGAGTGTTCCAACAAGTTTTCTTGGCTGAGTGCAGCTCAATGATCAACAGGGGTCTTTTCTCCCAATTTCCAGACGCAATTGCTAGTGTTCCAGCTCTTTATGTGGGCTCTGTCATTCAGGATGCCTTCATTGAACACTCTACTTGGAGATGGGGATATGGAGTTTGGGCAATCATCATGTTTGTCTTCTGTTTGATTCTTACAGCATGTATGATGCTTCTAGATAAAAGGTCTGGACGCCGGAGGACTGGATTATCAGTTCGTGATGTTCCAGGAGACTCTTTACTCAAAAAGGTAGGCTACTACCTATTCGTCAAATTGGACCTGTTTGGGGGGGTGTTATTGTTGACAGGAATGGCTTTAGTTTTTGTTCCCTTAACCATTACCGGAACCTCAAGCTCTTATAAGTGGCATGAACCCAGATTAATCGCAATGCTAGTGGTGGGTGTGTTTCTAATGATTGCGTTCGTCTTGTGGATTGTTTTCGTCGCAAAATATCCATTTATTCAACCCCGTATATTATTGCAGCGGTCCGTTCTGGTTTCTTGTCTTCTTGTTGCGCTTGATTGGTGTGTGAACTCAGCCTTTTCCACTTATTTCAAAACCACTCTTCAAGTGGCCAAGTATGTTACTGTTGGTGAGGCAACTCGTATTGATGACTCTAAGAAAGCTTGCTTGCAAGTTTTTGGTATTGTGGGCGGCTTGTTAATGAAGTACACCAAGCGTTCCAAAGTTTTGGCAACGTTTGGTATTCCTTTAACATTTTTAAGTCATGCTCTACTTGTTTACTTCACGAACACAGGTAGTGGATTCGCACCTAGAGCTCTTCTTTACATGGCTGAAGTCTTAATCGGAGCTGGTAGAGGTGTCGCACAGTGTGCAATGCAGGTGATTGTCCAAGGTGTTGCTGGAAGAGAAGGTCTCGCAATGGCAACTTCCCTATATTTGGCATTCAGTTCTATTGGGTCTCTTTGTGGAAGTTGTATTTCAGGTGGTATTTGGAACACTGTCGTTCTTCACAAATTGAACAAGTATCTTCCTGAAGGAGAGAAAGATCAGGCCACTAAAATCTTCAAGAGCTTGAAAGTTGCATTAGGGCACAAGAAAGGGACTGATATTAGATTAGCAACCGCACAAGCTTATAGAGAAACCCAACAATTGATTGGTTGGGTGACACTTGGCATTTTGGCTCCCACAATAATTCTGGTCTTTTTGTTGGACAATATCATTTTGACAGAAGCAAGTGATGTTTACGTAAGAGATGATGAGGAACCTATCCCTATTAAAGACAAAGCTGACCTGGAACCAATCTCGGAAGGAGAGAACACAATCGCAGATGTTACGAAAAAAACAGAAACTAGTGAGCATTCCAAGTCGGTAGCCGACGCTGAAGAGGACAATAATTCTAGACAATTGATTACTCCTGAATTATCTTGGAAGCAAATGACCACGAAAGAGAAGGTTTGTTTTTTGGTTGGAATTTAAAACTCATCGGACTCAGATAAGTATGAATCATCCTGAATCTTTACTCAATCTGGTATGAGCATTTCAGACGATCTAGTAATTCCACAATAGTGAAAATTTTGGGGATTGTTTTAGTAGTTCTGTTCTCAAACTTAGTATAAATAATGAGCATCTGAGTCTATTATTTGCTCCATACTATTTAACAAATTTATACATAGTTTTTTTCGAGTATGTTTGTTTTCTATTACGTAATCTATTGCTAATACATAATTTTAGTCACATTATGTGCTTATGTAACCTTTTTAATGTAATCAGGTGTAAGGATGATAGCAGAGTTATCTTCACATATATAAATGATTGGATTGAGATACAGTATAATTTTAATGTTAGTCCATAACAATTTTCATTTCATGTATAATATGACTGACTCTCTAATCAACAATTTTGGCGTTGGAGAGAAATTTATCGCAAGCATTGAATTCGCCCTCCCATCAGTGAAAAAGAATTTAACATACACTTCCTATCTTTGGCCCAGTAGCGGTCAGGTTCAGTGAGATGAGTTGTGGTCTAAATACTAGTGGATCTCAGCTTGTTGTAGATGAACAACTATGAGGTTGTTGAGATAAAATAGTCATGTATTGGATCAAGAGGTGTGAGGTGTGAGGCTGGTAAAACCCGGAGTTAAGATAAGACAAGAGGTGTGAGGGTCGGTCGAAAGGACCCGAAGTTTTTGATAAGATCGTCTGATAATAAAGTACTATATAAGTACACTTTAGACGATAGGAAAGGGTGGAGGATTTAGGTTTAATAAGTCGTTATTGTTGAGATAAGGTAGTCATGCATTATATCCAGATTTAAGAGGTGTGAGGCTCAGACTAAAATCTTAATCTGAAACTGTTGGAATAAGTAATTCAGATATGATTACGTCATCCACAATGTGCGGCTCAGATCATCAAATGTGATCATGCATAAGCATACATTGTTTCCTACATTAACAATAAGAATTTGTTATCAGGATTCTGATTAGGTAATGATGTTTTAGAATGGTTTCAAGAAGCTGAAGATTCTAAAACTATAAAAGGAACAATATGTAAGACTTAAGAATGAGGAAGAAACAACACTAAACAATATGGAACGTAGAGTTACAAAAGCAACAATTCAACAGAAACAAGATGGTCATACTTTATTAGAGTTCACCCCATGATCTGAAACATACAGAATACTATATAAGTACTCTGTAGATGAAAGGAAGGAGTGGAGGATTTAGGTTTAATAAGTCGTTATATTATTTCTGAATTAAATACCAATACTATGTCAAACGACCCAGCTATTCTTATGGAAAAGCTTCAACAGTTATATTATTTCTGATTTAAATACCAACTATGTCAAACAATTCAACTATTCTTATGGAAAAGCTTCAACAGTAACGCTAGCCTTGAGCTATTGTTGTTATTGGATATCAGTGGATCGGACCATGTTGCAAATGAATAGTCTCGCGTGACCTTACTTACAGACTACCTTATGCCAATACAACTTGCTATATTGAATGCTGTATCCACATAATTGCTGAACCGCAACGTTAAATATCTAAAAAGATGATATCAATATCCGAAACCTACAATAATATCCTGTGCACTGTTTGATAGGCCTTAAACTACATTTAATTTGTCTCTTGAATACACCAAGTCACTATACTATAGTAGACTTTTCAAGTCCCTCCTTAAGGAGCTTTTATTTGTTATTTAAATTAGATGATATTTCTAATCTTTTACGTAACGACCACTCAATTCTTCGATGGCAACATGGGTGTGGGTATGTTTGCCGATATTTGGACAAAAATTTGCGAACAGTCCCAGTAGTTGTACTTAATATTTGTTGAGATAAGGTAGTCATGTCATACTTTGTGAGAGATCACATTATGATCTGCGACATACAGAATACTATATAAGAACTCTGTAGATGAAAGGAAGGAGTTGAGGATTTAGGTTTAATAAGTCGTTATATTATTTCTGAATTATAAATTACCAATACTATGTCAAACAACTCAGCTATTATTATGGAAAAGCCTCAACAATATTTAATCTCGGTGATTGATTATCTTAAATAGTTGATATGCACATTAATGCATCTCATGATCATCACGTGACCTATAATATATACCACTTTAACTCAACATAAGCGATCAGACAGTAGACCATACCATTCCTACAACTACCAATGAAACCGTAGACAATATCCTTGATCTCGTAATGTGTGCTTGAAATCTAAAAGTATACAAGTTTAACCTCTCAAGTCAACTTCGTAACCGATATTCTTAACAATCGTGTTCTCGCTGATTTCAGGTGTTATCCAAAATTTCTCAAGACTTGTCTTTGATAGTCTAAATGTGCGACTACAACAGCATCTGATATGAGATAGTGTTATCCTCATGAATTTTGTAGTTGTCCTCTGACTTAAATTATTACAAACTAGTCAATAGGATGGTTTTAAAATTTTGTTTATTTTAATTATTGTAGCAGCTGAAGTTCATGATTCAGCGATAATTGAATTGACGAAAACATCTGGAGGTATTATCACTTTCTATGTTACTACTCGGTACCACTCATAAAATCTGCTGCGATAAGGTATATATCGAATTGTGTCATCTTTACATGGGTTACGTTGAAGTGAGACTGATTCAGTAAGAAATGCAGCACTTGAATTCACCGTAGCTAAGATATATACAACCATACACAAAATCTCTATACCATTTCCCAGGCACATAATCAAACTGTTGCTCATTTCTGATCTTTTCAGATCATAAATAGGTGAAAGAAAGTTTCTACACATTAGGATGAGACTTCCTGTTTGCAGTTAGTGTTTGAGTGCTGAGAAAAGGAAGCCTATATTATAAGTCACGTGATATATAAAATACGCAGATATCCACTGGTATTTATACCACTCAAACACATGAAGTAGAGCTTAATTGTAGATCCTATTAACATGATATCTGCCATCAAAATCTAACTTGAATATTATTGCAAATATTTTGTCACGTGACACATTTTATAGGCTTCCTTTTCTCACAATATCCAATTTTGGAATCGTTATCTGTTGGAATAAGTAATTCAGATATGATTACGTCATCCAAGATGTGCGGCTTAGATCTTGCATTAGATCAAGAGGTGTGAGGTGTGAGGCTGGTGAAACTCGGAGTTATGATAAGACAAGAGATGTGAGGATTGGTGGTATTAATTCATACCACGTGCCCTGAATGAGTACTATATAAGTACCCTGTAGTTCACCGATAAGATTGAGGTTTTAAGAAGAAACAACACTAAACAATATGGAACGTAGAGTTACAAGAGCAACAATTCAACATTATCATCTATCAATACCACAATATTCTGACGTACTTGAGGTAAGGACTATAACTTTATCATAGAAATCTGCCTTCAAATATGGCTAATTCTGGAGTACTATTTCTACATATTTCTCAGCTGTTCAACACAGAATTGATTATCAAGCCAAGGAAATATAAGTCAGATAATCAGTCATCCCTAGTCATAACAGATTCGATTATAATATTCCAGAAGATGAGGTAACTACGCGAGGGAAATTTAGCGTGACAATGGTAAATATTCTCATATGCAATCATTTGCTGGCAAAGCTGTAGAATTCTGCTTCTATAGATATCTTTTGTCACCTGCATTTGACAACAATTTAGAGATTTTAAATAATACCAGATAGTTCTTAGTTTGCAACATGAGCAGATCGTTCGTTATTTCTAGCAATATCTAGTGCGCGGGCAAAAAAAACTTTCCAGAGATCTAATCGTATCAAGCAGGATCCACTTGCTATACTGAACTCACATATATCATGGTACCTAACTTCTGGAATTCTTTATCTCAACGTGCATGTGAACAGAAAATCAGCCTGAAGGTGTTGCACATAATTCGCGTAAGCAAGAACATTTCTCATTTTTGAAAGAGATTATATGATTCAATCATGCAGACTACCATCCTCTATGAATTTGGGGGCTCATCTTCCTATGGTATCTTCAAACATTGAACATGCGCTCCCAAACCTTGTAGTTACTTTATCCATACATGCGTTTAATCGCCTAAGCTTCTGCTAAGAAGATCATAAAATACCAACCCCAGCTCGAAGTCGTTTTGGTTTGCTCAAGTACATCATAACTAATTGTATTTATTGGTTGTATCCCTCTGTACCACGGCCACGTGATTGTAATCAGTTAATGTTTATCAATCTGAGATTTTGCTAATCAATTTCCAGCTCTGTTTCTCGTAAAAAATGGATTTCCATGATATATTTGGCTAGCTTCTATTTTATTTGAGATAAATAGTTAATATTTTAGATTAAGTGATATATGTGGTGCAGGAATGTCCAAACTAGATATTAACTGCATATACAATATTGAAAAGATTTACAATAAGACTTTACCTCGTGAGTCTGAGTGGTGTAAATACAATAGATATTTCCAGTGCTGAGAATCAACAACTATGTGGTTAATACATATAAATATTACTAACATCAATTTACCCTAGTAGGAATCAAAAGCACATTTACTCGAGAATTGAGTCGATTGACTAAACAGTCTCTTGGTCCCATGAGGATGAGATACAAGAGATGTGTTCAATTGAATCCATTCCGTAGCACACTATCACCCTTAGCCAGGTGTCACCCTTTTTCAACTCGCTTTCTTTTTATGGTCAGTCAGGGTCAAACAGAACATCTCAATAGCTTTCATGTGAAGCATATGTACGCTATCATTCAAAAACTACCCAACAAAAAATCAAATAATGACCCAGATATTGGGAACGGCTACCCACATACTGGACTTACTACTAGTCCTCTATAAACATCTTTGGATGTGGCATTGTAGTAGCTGAAGAATTCTGTAGTTATAATTTAAGATAATTTGGCTGCATTCTCTCAAATGGTAAGACGATTTGAAAAGTCGAGAAGCAATAAAAACTCTCAGAGATTGCTTAGTATACGATAACTGAAACCTCAGTCCAATAACATTTTAAACATTTATTATCGAATCGAGTCTTCAACCTCCTTATTACTATGATTTATCAGGTTGATATGTGGGAATCCTCTGATCATGAGGTACATGGGTATCCATTTTCGTCAGCGAATGCTTATAGAAAACATAATCAAATACTTATTTTTTAAGATTGTGCTCACTTTTACAACCACCAACTCGGAAGAACCAAGTACTTTTTTCCGGTATCGAAATAAGGCAATCTAAATCCTGGGTACCATTATACCCAAGTTGACGTTGAGATAAGGAACCATGCACTACTAGTGGCACTGGTCACAAGTATTGATAGAAAAGCCACTGTAATCATCCCTCTCAAACTTGATTAAATGTGCGGTTTCTATTATGAGATATTAAAAATGACATGTAATTTAGATGATGGTAAAGAGCTCCTTATTAAGGAGGAACTTTCACAGGAGCCTCTTCAAGATTTGACATATCACACATTTAATAAAAAGGGGTCCTCCAATGATCATGTAGTTTGATATCTTTGAATATAGAACTACGTGAGAGTTTGATTGCTATAAAATTTCTGCCTAAGGAGCTCATTGTCACTAAGGTTAGATTCCGTTCCTGATATTTTATTCTCAAACCGCAGATATATTGGCATAAATAAAATATATAAGGTTGTTTCGGATGGGTGTCAAATATATATAGCGGTTAGACTCAGGAATACCACCGAAGGAGGTTTAAGTATGGCTGGTAGATATTGTTGAAGCTTTTCTGTTGAAGCTTTTCCATAAGAATAGCTGAGTTGTTTGACATAGTATTGGTAATTTATAATTCAGAAATAATATAACGACTTATTAAACCTAAATCCTCCATCTTTTCCGGTCAACTGAAGAGTACTTATATAGTACTCATCCAATGCACGGCGGTATTATTTAATACCGACTCCTCCGATCCTCACCATCTTATTTTTAGCTCAGATTTTGACTGAGCCTCACACCTCTTAAATCTGGATCCAATGCATGACTACCTTATCTCAACAGATGTTAAGCGAAAAGAAGGTAGTTTGCGTTACTATATGTAAGGTATACAATCTATCCGATTATGATTGGAACTTCAACAAAATATTAGAGGAAGAATCACATAACTGGAATTTCTTGAAATGGAATCTGTCGCATCAGTAACTTATCTTATCTCACAGCGTTGTAATTGGTGGAGACATCGAAGTAAAATTGATATGTCTAGTGTAACAGTCTCTCCAAAAGGGGTTTCTAATGCTACTAAAGTTAGATGACATCCCTGTTAAGATAAGGTGATCTATGTCCTAGGTCACATGATATATTCAATGGGTACATTAAATTTGCAAGATAAGTATTTTAGTTTAATATTTCAAAGAAATATTAAACTGGATGCATGAATAACGTTGGCCTTGTGCTGTTGTTGGTATAGATATAGATATCAGTGGATCTGTTCATGTTGCAAATGAACAACAGTCTCATTTTTCCACAATATACTAGAAATGTCATCACCTCTAAGTAATAATGAAAAGCTCCTTAAAGAAAAGATATAAACTATAGGGAAAACAGATGAATAATTTCATTTGTCCCAACTACTCTATCGTAAATTTTCCAGTTCCCAAAGTCACTTTCCGGCTCTCCACATCGACTAATGCCTCAACAAAATAGCTGGGATTGGTTTTTAGGTTCAACGGAAGTCAACCAGTGAGGTTGTTTATTTTTACATAGATGACTGGTAATCTATTGTATGTCTCATTGGGCTCAAGGTTTTTGCAATCAGATGTTAATTACACCTATGCTATTATGATCGATGAGGTAGAGATATCAAGCGATCTGCATATAGGTGTAGAAGTCTCTCCCTAAGGAGCTTTTCATTGTTACTTCAGTTAGCTGACATTCGTAATAGTATGTGTACCATTTGAGACAATTAGGTCGAAATAGTAAATATCTGTTCATATATAGACCATTTCACCAACTTGCTGAACACTATCTGGAGAACGATTCTGTTGAAGCTGTTCTATAATAACAGCTGAATTATTTGACATAGTATTGGTATTTAAATCAGAAATAATATAACGACTTATTAAACCTAAATCCTCCATCTTTTCTGGTCAACTACAGAGTACTTATATAGTACTCATTCAGGGCACGTGGTAGTAATCAATACCGCCGATCCTCACACCTCTTGATCCAATGCATGACTATCTTATCTCAACAGATTCTACCAAGCGAACTAGGAACAATCTCATTGATCAAATAATTTTATACCTGAATAATAACCCTAATATACTATTTGCAACCATAGTACATAAAATTATAGGCTGGATTATCTTAAGTCTGTTACTGTGTTCGTGGAACCTTATTACTGCACTGGGTGTGAATTCAAATATGTAGTGGTACGTAATAGTAGCCGTGCACTCGTCTTGTGGGAGATGAGATTTAAGGTTTAGTCAATGGTGCAAAGATAACCATTTCTAACTCCTACCTGTTAATGTCAAGTTCTATTTATTGTCTTTCTCAGTCACCTGGTTTTTAAATTGATTTTTCTTCACTTGAATATCATACACAGAGATCTTTGTCCAACCAGCAGGTATAGCTGGGTCAATTCTAGTATAGATATATGCTATCACAAAAGTAGTAAAATCCCCTCAAATTATGATTAGCGGATCTAGAAACAACTATTTCCCACAGGTAGTTATACCGTCCATGGCTCCAGCTTGAAGTTCTCTTCAAATATGCATGGTACTATGGCAACATGCAAGAGTGCCGTCCTTTATTCTAGGAAAGCACTTTTTCCTTTCATGTGAATTTGGGTTCCATGTTGATGACTATGTTATTATGTAATAATATACTTAAGGCTGTGTACTTCGAACACAACTGCTTCCAAATCGAGATTACATTAGGTAAGCTTCTATCAGCCCCTGCGAAGATAAGCAAAGAAAGAATGAATGATATTCAGATCTTTGAAGTGATCGGGTGCCTCTATGTGTTCACAAGATAAACTTGAAGTCTCTTCACTCTGTGGAGCTAGATTGAACTCAAATCTAAAAATGGATACCGAGAGAGTCATACCGGAATTCAAGAATGTTGAAGTGAGGGAATTTTTGTTATCTTGTTATCAACTACCATGAACTTTAATTCAAGACGCTCAACAGTTTACTCGACGCGTGGAATTGTCTCTTCTTCCCAACCATTAGCTAATGAAGCTGGACTTCAAATATTGAGGAAAGGGGGGAATTGCGTCGATGCTTGTGTTGCAGTGGCTGCAGTGTTAGGCTTAGTTGAACCAATGTCGACAGGAGTCGGTGGTGATGGATTTGGTTTGTTTTACGATAACTCGGTGAAAAAAGTATTTGGACTAAATGCTTCTGGAAAGTCAGCGGCCAAGTTGAGTCTTGACTTATTAAAGTCAAACCATCCTGGCGATGTGTTGCCTACTATGCGTTTGAGGCCAGGTTCTGTCTTTGCCGTTCAGGTTCCGGGTGTAGTCGCTGGATGGTGCGATGCAATAGAAAAGTGGGGGAGTGGTAATTTAACTTTGGCCGATATATTGAAACCCGCTATTGATTTGGCTGATCAGGGGTTTGTTGTTTCGCAGATATCAGCTGAGATGTGGGCGGAAGAAGAGTCAAAATTGAAGAGTCAAAATAAACTTGACAAGAATTTGGCTTCACTTCTTCCTAATGATGGGTTTCAGGCACCAAGGCAAGGTCAGCCTGTCAGGAACCATCTCCTGGCTGAGACTTATAGAAAGATAGCTGAAAAGGGGAAAGACGGTTTTTACAAGGGAGAAGTAGCTGACGCAATTATTCGAGAATTGAACTTACGAGGCCATGTCATGGAACATAGTGACCTAGAGGGGCATAAATCTGAATTTGTAGAACCTCTTTGTGTTTCTGTTCTTGACCATAAACTTTGGGAAATTCCTCCAAATGGCTCTGGAATCGTTGCTCTTCTAACGCTAGGTTATATTAACCAGTTAGACAATGATGGGGTCATTGATTTGAAGTCTCTGCATCATAACTCTGCGCAGTATCTACATGTTCTGATCGAATGCTTGAAGCTGGCATTCCGCGACTCTGATGAGTATGTCCATGACTATGAGCACTTTTCAAAAACCACTGGAATTGATCTCTCGACCCAATGGAAAGATCTTTTACAACCATCGTTCTTCAAACGCAGAATTCAAAACTTCAAGACTGATTCAGTTCTGACTAACAGATCTCTGAAGCATGAAATTCCAGACCCGTCTATGCGCTCAGACACCGTGTATTTTACAGTTTCTGACAGTGAAGGAAATGCATTTTCCTTTATCAACTCCATCTTTGAACATTTTGGTAGTGGAATTATTGTCCCAGAATGCGGTTTCACGTTGCAAAATCGGGGAGAAAACTTCAGCTTGAATCCAACTAGCAAGAATTGTCTTGCCGGTGGTAAAAAGTCTTATCATACAATCATTCCGGGGATGATCACCAAGCCTCTGGAAGGAGTGGAAGAGCTGTACGCTAGTTTTGGAATTATGGGTGGGTTTAATCAGCCTCAAGCACACGTGCAAGTCTATCTAAACATGATCCTCTTTGGGATGGATCCACAACAGGCCCTGGATGCCCCCCGCATTTGCTTGACACCACATAAGGATTACACTCACACAGATACGGGTCAAGGTGCCAATGGTCCATTAAGCTTACAAGTTACAACAGTCAACATTGAAGAAGGTGTTAGCGATGATGCAATTGAGAAATTGCGTACGTTAGGCCATGATGTTAAAGTCCTTAGAGATAAGGCACGGACCTTATGTGGGCGGGGTCAAATCATCCGTTGTGAATCAGAATACGATACTTTGGTCTATGCTGGAGGTAGCGACCCTCGTGGTGATGGAGCTTCTGTGCCATTTTACTGAACTCTGCTTGGTGATATCCCACGACCTTGTTAAGCTTTGAGATAAACTCCTTCATCATGAAGAGTCTTGAGCATAAAACAAATAAGACTAACTTAGGAATTTAAAAATTGACTAGATTAAAAATAAAGCAAGAGCACTCCACTCATTAAGTAAATCTCAACTTCAAATTTCCAGATAACTGGTTACACATTCTCAAAGACAATCAAGCAGTCACGGAAATGGTTGGGCTCAACTGAACTTTAAAAGGCTCGGCAAGATCGGAACTTTTTTCGTACTTAGAATTAGGCTACATTTTACAATTCATGTTTATTTATTTGAAACAGTAAAATAGGATAATATAAAAAGATATACTTGCATTTAATTCCTTTTTCTATAATTGTGAACATGGGAGGAAAAGGACAAACACCAAGATGTATTTTTGTCCGGCATGGGTAGGTAATTTGAGGCAGAAACTTTATGCTAATACATAGCCAAACTGCATGGTCAAAATCTGGCCAGCATACTTCCTTCACTGATATTGATCTTACCCCATTTGGGGTTAATCAAATGCGAGCAACAGGATTGGCTCTGGTTGGGTCGAGAGATACAAACTTGATACGTCCTGAAGATTTGAAGTTAGTGATCACGTCACCTAGAACTAGAGCTATTCACACCAAAGATTTACTACTGGAATCACTGACCCCAGAGGAACTATCCCAAATTGAATTCCGTGTGGATGAGGGTATCAGGGAATGGGAGTATGGTGATTATGAGGGCTTGAGAACAGCCGAGATAAGAAAGCTACGCCATGATAAGGGGCTAGGTGACAATTGGAAAATATGGGGAGATGGTTGTGAAGGTGGGGAAAATTATGAAGAAGTCACTCAAAGAGTTGATTCAGTCATAGCAAAGATTCGTGAGGTACACAAAAAAGCTTTTGACGACGGTGAATGTTGCGATGTTATGGTGGTGGCTCATGGACATATTCTGAGATGCTTGGCTGCTCGGTGGGTTGGAAGGCCTATCAATCGTGATCCCAATTTCCTCTTAGATGCTGGTGGGGTTGGTGTCCTGAGCTATCAACATCACAACTTTTTAGAGCCTGCATTATCTCTTGCTGGTGCGTTTTTCACACCTGCAGATGAAGTTGGACAGGATATTTAGAATTAGATTCCACTTTATAGACCCGTAAGCTCATCATAAAGCTTTTTTTGTTCGTAGGAGTAAGTCCTTTTTTGCACTTGTGTTTTATTGTCAAAAGAGTCGGTGGGGGTGTGATTAGACTTAGATTGCAGTCTCTTGAAGACACTGATGTCACTGGAAATTTTTTGTGGCGGATAGATACTTTCAGCGCCAATAGACGATGGAGGCAAACTGATTATCGATGTCTTATCACGATCACTTGGAATGACTCTATCATAATTATTAAGTTGATTTTGAATTTCTTCGATAGTATTGTTCAGTGAAAAATTGAAAGAATTATGCGGATTGTAATCTTCGTCTGTTTTTTCATTCGAGGCAGAATTTGCAGAATCGTAATCATGTACTGGTACAAGAGGATTGAAAGCAGTAATCAACTTGAGGCCCCTCTGAGAGGCCCTTAATTGTGTAGGAGAGATAGGGACTTCTTCGTCACCATTGAGAAATGAAGAAGAACCAGGCAATCCTCCGAATTCTGAAGGAACATTTGTAGGATGAAAAGGCTGTTCTGGTGAGTTTGTATTCCATAAGGTAGATTGCTTTTTAAAGCCAAATCTTGCCCATTTGGGGGAGCTCTCGACGGAAAGGTGATCGAGCTCTCCTGTAGAGGAAGGGTAATGGGTAGGATCCGTTTCATTCTTTGCCAAAGGTGATTCCTGAGGAATTGAGGTCGAGTAAGAATCATTTATTGATTCAAATGAGATGTATTGTGGATTCGAGTTCGTACGTGTGTGTCCATCAGCTTCTGTTCTTTTTGAACTCGAAGCTGCCCGAGTTATAGTATTGCTCTCAGGTGTTCGTAGTGCAGGAACTGAAGTAGATGTGTTGATGTTTATACCGTCATAGGATTTTCTTAAAAATCCAGACACTTTGCGTTTAGCAATATTGATGTTTTCACCTGTTTTTTTAATCATTGGTTTCAATAACTTATTTGGAGAGGATTTGTTAGAGGCCCTTGCTGCAATACAGGTCTCTTGTGAAACATCATAGTAGGGGCTTTGTGGATCGGAAGGGTCAGTGAGAGAGTACATGGAAGACATTACGCCTTCGTCGATTGAGCGAGTTCGCTCGAATTGTAGTCTTTGAGTTGTTTGAGTGCTTTCGTAGTTTTGTAGTTCACGGGTAAATTTGGGAGAACTAAATGGTTTGTGTTGCAAACTGTAATCAGGATATTGCTCCTGTGCTTCAGTAGATGATCCACTCAAAATTGAAACACCAATTACAACCAAAACAGTCCCAAAAAATACAAAGAAACCAGTCCAGCCGTAGAAATCCTCCCATTGTTTGTAAAACGTAAGACCATTCGAAATACTGGAAATGCTGTAAATACAGAAGACCAGAGGATATAGAACCGACGTGCTGATAGTTTTCAGTCCTTGGTTCAATAAGTATAGTTGGGAAACACATAGAACCAGAAAAGCAAAGACCAATATATATGCTGTTGCATTGTTTAGTTGTTTCATGCTGTGATTCGTGAAGGTTAAAATTGCAATCTCAATTGCAGATTTGGCTAGAAGCAAAGACTGCGCCGAAAGAATGCCTGATGAAATGCCATATAAAATACCCTGAACTACTTTGATCTTAGCCGGAGGATATTTGAATAGTTTCTCGCAAATGAAACTGATTGCCTCCAACATTCTATAGGCTGATGTCAAGAGCACCCTCTTGAAAGTGTATAGATTGCATCGGGTTCGTTCATTACCATCCTGAGAAGCCATAATATGGGTATCATCCAGAAAGTATTTAAATTCTTCTTTCCGAGATAATAGGCAAATGCAAATCCCATGGTCATCTGCTGCATTAAAGCGCAATGAGATATCATAGTTTGACACAATAATCCAAACTGAAAGTAAGATCAAAATTGTAAACTGAAAAGCTAACCAAGCCATGAATTTTTTCTGAAATAGAAGTACCATAAACTCAGGAAGATCGTAATCAGGCTCTTGGATACTTCCACCAAAGAGTGCGATAAAAAAAGCTCCGCAACTTACAAGTATTGTTCCATAAAGAGAGCTCAGCGTAAAAGGTTCGTGTAAAATAAGCGAATTGAATATTGTGTTGAATACCAGACCAATAGACTGCAATGGACTCAAAATAATCAATGGTAAAGTGGATATCTGTATGCTAGATCCAAAAACATTGGATATAATAAACAATAAGAAGCCTAAGTGCCATAGTGACCTTTTATAGGGAGATAAAACGACCTCATTTCTGTTGGCCGATTCTTGTATCAAATGAGACTTTCGTTGCAATATAAGCCCAATGGATTGACATGCAGAAGAACAAACGCCTACCAAACACCCTATGAGAATTTTGTTTTGGGCTAACAAGTTTTGAGACGATTTGCTTTCGATAGAAAAAGTCTCCAAGTTCTGTGACATCGCCACAAACATGAACTATATGATTCAAATTAATGATATGACCACCAAGTTGTGAGCAATAGCCATAAAATGAAGTGGATACTTAATGGTGAACGTGATTGCCGTAGTACTAATTTTTATTTTCTTTAATACAAAAATGCCACTTTATAATAAAAGAAATTCTATGTCTATCCTGTTGCGAGGAGACTCTTTAATCTTTCGCTACATCTTTTTTATAGCAGCAATTTATCAAGACATTGTGGAAGAAGCAATGAGAAATTGAACTAGCTATAACATTATATCACTTTCAATTGATTGAGACATTGTCGTTATGCACTGATTTGCCACAGACAGCTTCGCTTGTGTAGGCTTTTGGGCGACCTGATCGATGGCCAATACACTGCGAAGTTTGCTTCACCCACATGGGAACACTCTGTCTCTAACACTATAACACTAACCATGTGAGTATTATCAATTATACGATCTGTAGTTTAGCTTGACCATTTCATCTCTAGGCCAATGAATCTCAAATATATTCACAGCCAAAGTATTGCTGATAGCAACATTATCAGAAGAGACGTGAGTGGTTTAACGATCAAGAAGGGGCATTTCAATGCATCATCAGTATATTCACTTTAGCTCTGCAGTTACCTTGCAGTTATAACTATACACTGGAATGTTCCGACCAACTAGTAAACGGCTTCAAGTCAAATAGCTCTTGAGGGTTATCACCAGTACTAAATAGTTTCAAACTGACAATGTAACGACTACTTATGTTGAGACCCTGTCAGCATCCAAACCAGACGTTAAGCCCTAAGTCAGTTCTAACTGTGAAGTCACAGAGATCACCCAAAATGGAACATTGGTGAAGTTATAGAGAGTGGAAAGAACAGAATCAAAAAAATGATCGGATTTTTGTGATTTAATATTTATTACAGCATTATTAAACGCGTCATGGGAAACTTTTAATAACATGTCAGACTTCAGGAACTATTTGAAAGGAGTTCTACTAAAGTGCAACTCCTTGGACTTGGAGTGTACCAGATCAGGACTACAACATTTAGACATACTACTGGGAAAATTTTGCATTCTCAAGTATGAGAGCTCTCCAAGGCCTTTTTCTAGCTTACACTTCGAAAGCAATCAAGAATATGCCAGTCCAATCACTTCAACTAATTCTAAAATACCAGGAAATCAGTACTTTTTGCGAAGATGGAAGGTTCCAAGGGGTGATGATCCCGTTTTTGGAGAATTTTTGAAACTACAGGATGAGGTTCAATTCAATGTGGTGTCTCATATGCTCCAAGTAATTTCAAAGTATGATCGAGGGGACGAGGAATTGCTTATATTGGCATTGAGAGTGACTCACGGTTGTCTACTTTTGCACCCACCATCTCGCAACTTATTCATATACGAGTCAAACATGCAGATGCTGCTTAATATTCTAAAACCCACCCAATCAAAGCTCGTTTTAGAGGGCGTTATCTCTACAATGGTCAGTTGCCTTGTGCGTAGTGTGCCAAATCTCCGAGTTTTTGAGTTGTTGAACGGTCCTCAAATTATGTGCAACCTTTTAATGTACAAAACCAATGATTTGACAGCAGTGTCGAACTGGAAACAAGTTCAAGTGAAAGTTTTAGAATTTCTATTTTTCTACCTTATCCCAGAATCCAATCACAGTGACAAGACAAGTAATGGCACTAAAGAAGCCGATTCAAATTCTCTGAGTACAGCAGACATCAACAAATATGAAATCAATTACCCCAGAAAAAGTACAAAAGATAAAGCTCAAACGCTCACCCTGTATTTGAGCAAGGAAATGACGCAAGGTCTTGTGGATGAACTTTCTAGAAGTAAACCTTTTGGGGACATGAACATAGAATGGTGATATGAATGTTAGAAAGCAGGCTTGGTGATTGCGTTCACAATTGGGTCATTATAAAAATTTACATT
This sequence comes from Ogataea xyloterini, assembly GCA_030573155.1. Classification (NCBI taxonomy): domain Eukaryota; kingdom Fungi; phylum Ascomycota; class Pichiomycetes; order Pichiales; family Pichiaceae; genus Ogataea; species Ogataea xyloterini. Next base: position 1,037,388 of record JAJMCS010000002.1, on the reverse strand, counting down.
TTCAAATGTAGGAAATTGTTTCTCGTATTTTTCAGCATCACTTGATTCATTTGTATCATCTGATTGACCAACCTTATGTTTCCAAAGCTTTTTGCCTTGCTTAAGCTTTTCTCCGATTTCCTCCCAGTTCAGGTAAACAATACGCGAGAGAAAGAATAGGACCACAGAAAGTAACATGATGAAACCTATCGCATTAAAAGTCTCTTTGGAAATACCATCCTCAAGCTTTTGATTTCTACTTTGGTCATGAATAACTTTGGGGGATTTGTATGTTGCGTTTTGGCCGAATGAATACTCACCAGCACTTTCAGGGCGCTCACCTATCGGTGTTGTTATGGGAAGATTAAGATTTGAGACCTTAAGAACTTCAGAACTAGATGCATTGGGGTGTGACATCCTCAAGTCAAATGTATTTGCCCACAATTGCTTGTCTTCCTTGGCGTTTTGCCATTTTTAACCAATAACTGCCTGGGGCTAGAATACACTTTATCTCAAATCATATAGGGTTCTGTTCTATTTTGGCACGTGATAAAAATCACCAGTGCCAACTGATCTCCGAATTCGGGGACCATAAATTGGGTTAGAGTCGTGTTTCAACAAAAACATATCGGGATCGAGTTCGGAAATTTGACCTTGAAAGGTTGGAAAGAAAAGCAGTTTCGCACGCTGGGTAGAGAATCTTACCGGGCGAGTAAATAAATTCACCGCGGAAAAGATATCTTACTCCCTGTAGTAAGTGTGATCATAATTATAATATTGAAATCTTCTTCTCAGAATATTGTAAACCAAAAATGCTTTCGCAAATTGTGAAGAGTCCGATAGCTAGAGCTGCCGCCAGAAGATCATTTGCTACTACAGTGAATGAAAACTTTCTCCCAAAAAAGTATGGTGGAAAGTACATAGTCACTTTGATTCCTGGTGATGGAATTGGTAAAGAGATAACTGATTCAGTGAAGACAATCTTTGCTGCTCAAAATGTTCCCATTGACTGGGAGACGGTCGAGCTTTCAGGACTATCAGGATCTGCTTCTCAAATAGATGAAGCTGTTTTATCTCTTAAAAGAAATAAGGTTGGTCTGAAAGGTATCACCTATACCCCAAGCTCCCCATTTGCGAAGTCTTTGAACGTTGCTTTGAGAAAAGAACTCGACATTTATGCTTCACTGGTCCTCATCAAGAATATTCCAGGTGTTCCTGCCAAGCTTCAAGACATTGATTTTGTTCTTGTGAGAGAGAACACTGAGGGTGAATACTCTGGACTAGAACACCAATCAGTTCCGGGTGTTGTTGAATCTCTAAAGATCATGACGAAGTACAAGACCGAACGAATTGCACGTTTCGCTTTTGACTTTGCCATCAAGAACGATAGAAAGCTTGTGACGGCAATTCATAAAGCCAACATCATGAAATTGGGTGATGGTTTGTTCAGATCAACAGTCAAAGAAGTCGGTGCTGCTGAATATCCAGCTGTTGAGGTCAAGGATATGATTGTTGACAATGCATCTATGCAGGCTGTGTCCTATCCACAACAGTTTGATGTGATGGTGACTCCAAACTTATATGGATCTATTCTGTCAAACATTGGTGCTGCCCTTATCGGAGGTCCTGGATTAGTTCCTGGTGCTAACTTTGGTAGAGAACATGCCGTCTTTGAGCCGGGATGTAGACACGTTGGTTTGGATATCAAAGATAAAAATCTTGCCAACCCAACTGGTATGATCTTGTCTGCCACCATGATGTTGAGACATCTTGGTCTGGATGCTTATGCCGATAAGATTTCAAAGGCAACTTATGATGTGCTAGCTGAGGGTAAAACTGTGACATCAGATATCGGAGGCAAAGCAACTACCACTGAGTTTACCGATGCGATCTTGGCTAAACTTAAAGCCTAGAAAGTAAATCCCATCTTTTAACAGAAGGTGAACTATCTTTTAATAGACAGACTAAATCGTTATTTATAGGCCAACAATTCAACTTTAGACTGAATCCGGTTTCTAAAGTTCCAGTGGAGGTAGAAGATCTAGCGAACTATTTTTTATAATTTTTTGATAAGCTTTATTTCTCAAGACGCAAGTTTCATCATTTTAAGACAATGACAGATACAGTCAGCACTGCTGACTTCTACCTACAGCTCAAACAGTCCCAATTCCGAACGCCCATTGAGGTTATTAAAAAGAATTTCAAGAATATTCAAAAACTGGTCGAAAAGCAAAAGGGCAACTGTGCAATACAGTTCAAATCAATTGAATGCTCTCAATCGAAAAGAGAAAAGCTTCATTTGATCGACAAGCTTATCCAACAACAGGAACGTTTTGCCAAACTATTGGCAGTTCGAGTTGAGACTCACAATGATTTCATCTCAAGATTACAGTTCAGGATTTCAAAATTGGATGATTTAGTCCATCTCTTTACATCTCAACAGAACAATCAAAGTGCTAATAGTTCAGACCTCAATTTTAGTTTTTACAAAGAGGAGATAAACTTACTGGTTATTGATTTCCTATTGAAGACTTCTTACACCAACCAACAGCGAGATAAAGAGGCCAATACAGGACTGGCCCTTGCAAAAAAGTTAAGCCTTGATCGGCTTATTGATTACGATATTCTTCTAGAGGGTTTGAACATATACCACGAAATTCGTGTGAACAAGAACTTGAAGATACTTATTGATTGGTGTGCGGAGAATAAAAGAAGTTTGAAATTGATTCAAAATCAAGAAGGTCCCACTTTTAATTTGGAGTTTGAAACTTACTTTCAGAATTTCATTGAGAACATAAAAAGAGGAAAGCTTTCAGAAGCATTAGAAGTTGCTAATTCCTATCTTATTAACTTTCTTGATGTTGATAACGATATAAATTTGAATAAGATCGCAACAGGAGCTGCACTAATATGTTGGGATCACGCCAACATCAAGGGGATATTACAGTCACATGATTTGCAGACGGATAGAACATCGTGTTTTTATGACCAAAATGTCCAAATGCTGAACCGAATCAAAAAGAATGTTCTTCCTTACAAAGAGCTCCTCGATGACATGAAGTGGACAAATTTAGCCAATTTCTTTTTGTTCAACTTCAATTCACTGTACGGATTACAACAAAATCCTGATCTACTGATACTTCTCAGCTTGGGATCTACAGCACTTAAGACGAAGTCTTGCTCACATCGAAGCTGGATCAAAAGTGGTGATGGCTCAAATATTGGGTTTTTTGATTATCTCCATGAGGCAGAGAAGGAAGAACATCCATCTATTAGAAATGAATGCCCAATTTGCTCAACAGATCTTTACGAACTTACCAAAAGTTTGCCATTTTCCCACCAAGTGAAAACTAACGTGTACGACAATCCTGTGATGCTTCCAAATGGAAACATATATCAATTTGAGAGATTGATTAAGAAGTCTCATAAAACTTCCGAAAACTCACCTGCTAATTCTTCCAAAGGATCTCATGAAGAAGCTCTTCAAGACCTTAAGGACTTATCAGCAAAGGAGGAATTAGTGGGGCTTTTAAATGATTACAAGATTGTGGACCCTTTAACAGGTGAGTTCTTTAAGAAAGAACAGCTAGTGAAAGTTTACCCAACGTAATCAATGCTAATCATTTTAGCTAAAAATTTCAAAATAATTGCGAGGGTTTTTCGAAATTTTTAGCTATAAAACGAATGCATGGCAAAAAAACTTAATAAAAAAACGAAAGGGAACAAGTCCGTTAGAGGTAATCTTGCATCAGCATTAGCTAGATACCAGGGAGTAATTGATAAGAAGAAGAGAATTCAAAACGATGAGCAAATAAGGTTGAACGCAAGAAAAACGGAAAGTCATCATGCCAAAGATGATAGAACTTCAGATCACATCAAATTTGCGAAACCTTTTATTCCGTTTAATTATGAAGAAAACTTGCTTCTTGTTGGCGAAGGAGATTTCTCTTTCACCTTAAGCGTTATCGATTCTGGCTATGTAAATCCCTCTCGGATTTGGGCAACAAGTTTAGATTCGGAAAACGAAGTTTACGCAAAGTATCCTCAATCGAAAGAAACAATTGTCAAAGTGCGAGAGAAGGGAGCTCATGTGTTACACCAAATTGATGGCACCTCATTAGTGGAGTCTCTAAAGTTGAGCACTAACGTCAAGAAGCATGCAACGCGCAATATAAAATCTCTTGGTACTGACCATATCGATATGATCATGTTCAACTTTCCTCATACGGGTAGAGGAATCAAGGATGTGGAGAGAAATGTGTTCGAACATCAACAACTTTTAAACAAATTTTTCAGAAGCTGCCGAACATTTTTTGATGTCATGAGTTTAGGAAGTAGCTCCATCAATTCATCTTTGTCTGCCAATTCATTGAAGTCTTATAATGCTGAAATTGGTTTCAAAAAGGGTTCCCACAATTCATGTAAGCGCGAGAGAATAGCTATATCTCTTTTTGAAGGTGAGCCTTACGATTCTTGGAAAGTAAAATTAATAGCTAAGACCAGCGGGTACAAAGTTGAACGATCTGGAAGGTTTGTTTGGGAAGCTTTTCCTGATTACCATCATAGAAGAACAACTAGCATGAGAGATACGACGAAAGTGGCGAATGAACGTAATGCTCGGCTGTTTGTATTTGAAAGCAGTGACTCTCAAGAGAAGGTATTGAAAAGAAAATTGATCGATTCAGATGATGAGGATTACAATGTCAAGGGCAGCTAAGTTATGCAAAGTTATGATTAGCTTCTCGAGTATTTGACTTATTTGTGACGAAGTAAAGAAGATCAATGAGTTTTTAGGACTTGAAGGAATCAATATTAATACATACTGGCATACTTTGATAGTAGGTAATGTAGTTGTCTGGAGTATCAAAGATGATGAGCGATTATTTGCCAAAGTGCTGTCTCCAAAATAGTAAAATCCAAGCACCTGGATAGTTCAATTGAGAATAAATTGCCACCAGTCTCAATGACAATTAAATGTTGGAAGACAAACACACATTGTGATGGTTACAATCTACTTCAGGACCACATTTGATGCTACAACTAAAAGTAGTAATAAGTGAAGCATAAATTAATCACCAAACGTATTGCTAATGATTTACGAGTTCAACAACAATTACGTAATTAACACTAATGCTAACCATATTATTAGTGAGATTGAGATTATATATTTTTTCACCCCGAAACGAGACAGATAGCTTTTGGATTCGTGGGAATTTCATTTCACTAGGTAATACAATGTATGAAGATAATGACAAAGCTGCATATTTAGCGGCAACAAGGAATAGGCTTAAAACAGAACCATCCAATAGTGCTCAAAAATTGCCTTTAAGTGTGAGACCTGTGTCCGAGGGCACACATCCTTACAGAAACTCGAGTTCAGCAGTTGGGTCTGTTTTCAAATCATCGCTTGAGAGTTTGAGATTCAGACAATCATCTGCGCGGAATATTGCCTCGAATTCCCACCCCCTCACTGAGAGTGCCGAAGAGCACGGAATACCCTCTGCTCACGCTCAAAATTTTTGGAAATATCATGCACTTCAAATTAGTAAATCTGAATTCTATTTGACCACTAATCCCGACAATAGACACAAGTTCGTAAGGGGAGCTCCTGGGTACTATGTCTACCTTGAGCTCCTCCAAGATCCAAATCAAAATTATGTTACTACATCGAATAATGGATATCGTTTAATCTTCAAGAAGCAAAGTTATCCGACTGTTGATAAGGAGAGGAACGAGATCGTCTTTGAACCAGTGCGAATGTTTACTGTGGAGAAGCAACCCCTCTCTTCTGGTGGCAATGTTGCAATTAGTGGGCTAGCTGCAGAGTATCTGGATGATGAAGGACATTTTCAAAATGACACAAACGAACGCCAGTTGGCTGCTAATTTCACAAACAAGCCCAATTCAATTTCGCTCAATGGGATGGCTATGGAAACATGTTATCGAAATAATCATCTTCGTGTTTGTTCTCTCAAAGAGAAAAAAAGCACAATCCTTTTCAAAAACAAAATAGATGGCGTGAAACTTTCAAAAGAAGGGTCGATATATTACATTGATGATAAGATAGGTGGAACATCTTGGCACGAATCGATTTTGGCTCTTTTTAGACCATGCGAAAGAGACATTAAAGCCAAGTTTACTAAAAAAGTCCTCTCTAAAGGAGACTCATTTCATTCTCGAGATGATGTTGGTGAAGATTTTGAGACCTTGACTTTAGATGAAGATGTCGATTCATTCACAGACCGGACATTTTATTTTGCAAGAGATGGACTACTCCAGAGACACCCTCAAGATGATTCTCCCAACGATTTTAAACTTGGCTGGATCACAATTTATGACAAGTCTAACTATTTCGCCAAAGCCAATGGAAATTGGGAAATGGTTTTAGGACTTACATTTACCGCCGCTTTTGAGTTACTAGTTGATCGGTTTGTGCGAGATTCTGTACTAATATAAGCTTTCCTTCATATTGACAATTTGATGAATAAAAAGTTGATTAAACTTATCTTATCGTAGTAAAAGTTTCCTAATTTGTATAAGCACCGGCCAATTTTTACACCGGACCCACCTGGATAAGCTGTTTTAACCTAACCAGGAAGGGCCGAAAAAGTTCCGGCCGCGAAGAGGGAAACAATTTGATTTTGCAGGCCTTCGAGTTTTGTTTCGCGCATATTTGGCGTTTGGCACAGCAAAAAACCCGGTGAGTAAGATTTGCCTTTTTAGGAATCAACTTAATTGATTTAATTACTATAAAAAAGAGACTAGAACCCCTTATTATATAGATAGAAGTTTGACAAATCATATCTTAAAACTGAGATGACTGTTAACCCTAAAAAGACAATTTGTGTGTTCTGCGGATCATCCTTTGGAAAGGAGCCTTCGTATTCCAAGGCAGCAACTGAGTTGGGAAACTTGCTAGCCGCAAAGAATTATGGCTTAGTGTATGGTGGAGGTACCACTGGTCTTATGGGACTGATTGCTAAGTCTGTTGCTTCCAAAGATGGATATGTGCATGGGATTATTCCAGACGCTCTTGTGACCAAAGAAAGAACTGACTCAGTTGACGAAATTAACAAGAAGATTCAAACAGATGTTGAAAACCACAAGGGGGAGACACCTCTCGACGATAGCTATGGTAAAACAACAATTGTTTCAGATATGCACACAAGAAAAAGAATGATGGGACAGGAAGCTGATGGTGGGTTCGTTGCCATGCCAGGAGGGTTCGGTACTCTGGAAGAGATTATGGAAGTGACCACATGGTCACAGCTTGGAATCCACAAAAAGCCAGTGGTCCTTTTCAATGTTGATGGTTTTTATGATGATTTTATCAAATTTTTAAACAGTGCTATGGAGGCGGGATTTATCTCGAAGAATAATGGAAATATTGTTGCAGTGGCAAGCACTGCAGAGGAGGTGATTGAAAAGTTGGACAACTATGTTGTCCCTGAAGGCAGATTTAACCTATCGTGGAAGAATAACTGAGGATAAAGTTTCTACCATACATATATATCCTTATCGTAACTAACGGAAATAATTCAATACAAGTAATTGCATTACAGTAAATCAAGCATGTTAGTCAAAGGATTTGATGTAATCAATGCTACCAACACACTCAGCAACAGTCATCTGTTGGTCACCCAAAATCTTGCTCACTGCAATACCAGCGTCTACCGTTGATAGATAAGCATCGTGCTCCAAAATCAGTCCAGATTTTCTCGAGGATTTCCATTGTTTCACCTCACTATAAATCCTGCTGTCAGTCTTCGAAGGTGGAGTTGTTTCCATTTGCCAATCAAAGGTGTCCAGGTCCCACAAAACTGCTTGCATTCCAAAAGCTCTTGCAATCTCTCTTACTCTATCATCAAGTCCCCCATAAGGTGGCCGGTACCATTTAGGTATATGCGAACCAGTTGCGTTCATTGCCCAAATAGACCACTCTAACTGCGCGATAATCTCCTCGTTGGAGAGACCTGGCAAGAATTGGTGGGACCAAGTATGACATCCTAGTAAATGTCCACTTTCCTTGACTTGCATATAGATTTCGGGATGTCTAACCACATTCATTCCAATCGTAAAAAATGTGGTTTTGTGATTGAGACTAGCTAATAACTTAGGAGTCGACTCTGATGGGCCGTCATCAAATGTTTGAGAGAGTAGAGGACAAGTATATGCATCATCGTATGAGATACATTTATAACAGTCAAATGAGCAACTTGAACGGTCAGCGGGACATGAACCTGCTGGACGTGGTGGAATTGGTGGCAGATGCGAAACATCGAGAAAATCAAGCGGAATGTAAGGTGGATTTGCTCCCGGCCAGGCGTCCAGGCCAGTGAAATCAGCTAGCCAAGATGGGAAAGGTGTAGTGGCCATCATAGAAATATTCACAGAAGGGATCTCTGTAATGTTGAAAGATCGAACTGATGTTGGCTGTGACTCAGTGGGGGCCGCCAGGAGCTGGTCTGCCGTTGAAATCCAGCAAACTAAAGCAACGAAAAATGTATTGGATTTCATAGGATTAGGCTAGGTCTTCTGACTAATATGTAATCAATCCCCCCCTTAATTGCAGAGGAAAGAACAGAAATTTGTGAGGTAACTGAGAACTCCTTTATTGATTTTATAATATGCTTAACCGCCGTAGGATATGCACCAAATATTTTTATCTAGTTGAGGTCAACAGCACCTGATCTGATTTTGTGCCGTCCTCATTTGCTGTATTATTTGGTGTACACAAAGGAGAAATATCATCCATTGCCTTAGGGCTAGAGAAACTATCTTTTTTACCGATTGTGCTTAAAGAATAGTTTATAAAGCTTGGTGAGCTACCCCCTTTTTTGCGGGTCTTGCTAGTTCTAAAATCAGGCGGCTCAAAAGATTGGTGATCATAAAGCGAATTAACATTTGATCCAACCGTAGATACACTAGGTAGTCGTTTAGAGCTGGCCACAAAGCCACCAATTGTGGATCTTCTTTGGCTGGAAGATCTACTCAATGAAGATGAATTTGAATTTGAAGAATTGGAACATGTAGATGAGGCAGGCATGAATTTCGCAAGCTGTTGTTTTAACTGTTTGTTTTCCTCCTTTAAGCTTTGTATTTCTTTCATTAATCTCAAAACGATACCTTCTTGTTCTTTTTCCATTACATCAATCAAATTGTCAGGACTTAATGGTGCTCCGCTCATTGAAGATCTTCTTGAACGGGATGAAGATCCTGTGGAAGAAATAGATGTATGAGGTATGTATTCGAATTTTCCCAGTGTTGGAACGATATTAGTTTTTGGGCTTGCGTTGACAGGAGTGGCAGAGGAAGGGGCTATTTTTGGGCTTGTTACAAAATGAGGTTCCACAAAAGCCGCCTCTGAGGTAGAAGGAAGTCTGTTCGGAAGAACATGACGATTTGCGACAATAGGTTTGTTTAGTTGTAGACTCGCAGTACGCGGTGAAGTCTCTGCGCCAGAAGAAAAGCCGCTATTGTCCATCTTGTTAATATCTAAATCCCTTTCTCAGGCGGTAAGTCTTACTGAATAGGATAAGGATAAGAGGCAAGATATCAATGGGATTCAAAAGATTATTTGGAAGTTTTTAAATCAAGATAAAGGCAATATACGCAAATCAGAAAATGCGGGCAAAAAGAACCTTCGAACAATAGAAGAAAAATGTGTCATCACGAGGAGCTACTTGGCGGGGAAATTGTATGGAAAGGAGGGTAACTTGATTCAACAAAGTAAATCTACAATTCAGATGAGACTGTAAACCAGGAGATCAGTGTCTGTATGCACAGAGTACTTGGAAGTATTCCTTATCAGTGATAAACAATTTGAGGCCAAGTAGCAAGCTTGCTTTTACGTATTTACACCAAGAAATATTTTATAGCGAGATTACGTCAACGCAATCAGATTTTACGTCACAAAAAAATTATGTGGACAGATTGGGTATGATCTAAAACAAAACAAATACTACAGGAAATTTAATAAGCATGGTTTCTTCTTGCGGCGTGATGTAAGTAGTAAGGCTCAATATCTTAAGAACTTGGTGAAGATCCTTCATTATTTCTCTGAACCTCCAAATGCTGTCTTAGCTTGGCAATCTTGCTAGAATTTTTGATCGAATTATAATTAAATCGAATCGGATAGTTGAGTTTTTCAAGAGGCAGATATTTTGATCTCACGTATTTGTAAAGTAGTTCGTCTTTTGCAAACTCAGCACTATTGAGATTCAGATCTGAAAAATCACTCCCTGAACTTTCGGTATTCTCGTCAAAAACACTATTGATGTAAGATGGTTTTTGGGATGACAATAGTGGTGTTTGATCAGCAAGAAGTGACTGACGCCTGGATGAAGTAGAAGAGCTCGAGGAACCTGCGCGGTGAATCCCTTTATGGTGACTTTGGTTTGGAAGCCAATACTTTCTTCCGTCCGAAGAGTATCGCAGTCCCTCGAAGATACGTTGATTGAACGTACCCGAGTTCCTATAGATATTAATGTCATTGACAGAATCAAAATTCCGGAAATTGTATGTGTCTCCATAAAGCGTTGTCATCTTAAAATCATAGATCAAATCTTTTAACGAGAACCAATCTTTGAGAGCGCATATTATTGACAGGCGAGCCGCATCCCCATATTTATCCTCCGTGAAGTCAGTATAGGGAAATGATTTCCAGTGTAATAGAGCAAAAAAGATCATCTCCATACACAATAAGGCATTCTGGATTTGTCCACTAGAGAAATTCTCAGCTTCTTCAGAACTATGTTCTAAATCTAACCAGCCTATCCACTTCAGTAGTCCAATTATCAGACCCTGCCAATAAGAAGCAAAAATGATTAGTTTGACACACATGAATTTGCCCCATGGGTTATATTGTCTCAACTCATCATAAAGGCATTTCCAGAATATTGCTAGAAAATATAGGGACATTGTGACACTTACATTGTAAATCACTCCTGTCCACATGTATAAGCTGGTCCATGATATTTCTGGTTTGTAGACATTGGTCAACTGCCCAATCATTATCACAAGATAAAGAAGAGGTTTGACCCAAACATATTGTAAGATACATCTCTTGACTAACAAGAATTGAGCAGGGTCCGAAAAGTCAAGCGGTCGCAGAATCAAATTCGCAGGAAATGGATGTAATGTCTTAGGTTTGTTCAGAGATAGCTGGACAATCTGACGTTCTCCACCAAGCATCAATACCAAAAGCTTAAAGAAAGTGTAAATGACGAGGGCTTCATAAAATTCTCTGATTGGTTCAACATAGTTCCCCAAAGTGGGGTTTACCAGTGCCAGGTAACATGATAAAGAAAACAATGGTACAATCAAAAGAATTCGCACAATGAGTCGTTGTTCGAACGGTTTTCGGTAGTTACTTGATTGAAGGTAAATAGCGAACACCGCGATAAGAAGAGAAACCAAGCTAGTAAACCCACAGACTATTAAAACCCATTTATGATCTGAAGATATCATATCATGAAATGCAGATTAACAGATACAGGGCGCCAGATGTAACATATGAGAGCCTTAAAACGCTTTACACTCGAATCATTATAATTTATTTGAAGCAATGATCCAAGACGCTATCGCTGCGTCGATCGACCAGGAATCATAAAAAAGATACCCTATTCAAACTGTCAACTATAATGGTTGGCATTTTGATCTGGTTATTGATTTGGGGTCCAAGTTCTTTTGTGTGCTGTTCTGGGATAGCTGTACATTTAACAGTTATCTCGCGTCTTTTTTTGAGCCTTCCTGAAGATATAAGAAGCGAGAGTGGCTCCTTATTAGCAGGTGCCTTCCACCCTGACGCATTTTACAATTGCCTGGACAACTCCGAAGCAGCAGAAGAAGCACATTGGCCGCAATTTCTTTACAAGTTGGTACAAAAGTATAAAGACTCGAAGATACAAGATCCAAAACTTAAAGCTTTCATTTTTGGTATCTATAGTCACCAAATAGCTGATATCAGCTGGCATTCGTTATACAAATCGCAGGGCTTATTGAGACATTTAAGCGAAACTGACTTTGGTGGAAACCAAACTCAAGCCCACATCTTTCTAGATACAGCTGGCGACTTCCTTACTCTCTACCGACAATTTGGAAACCTGGATAACATTCAGACAGTCAAGCTGGTAGAATATTACCTCACCAAGTGGGACGTTCCAGTACAAGAACTAGTAGACACATACAATGACCTTGGATATCCCATTACAAGTTCAGCACTACATTTATGCATGCTCAGGGGATACACAGCTTTAGAGGGAGAGCTCAGCACATTCAAAACCTCAGCATTATATTTTCAACACCAGTCACCCCTGCTCAACGAGATTATAGACGACTATTACTTTGGAGGTGTGAACGATATTGTAAATACTATAAGCAGATGTCTTCAAGGTTTGAATGATTGGTTTGAGAAGACAGAAGACTACAATCCATGGGATGTTTGTTCCATTTTCAAGCCAAATAGCGAGACCATATCAGACCCAATCGGCAGTAATCAAGAACCCATAGATGTTTTAGTTTTGGCTTCAAGAGAAATATCTTCCTCAAGTCACTCTACTATCAACCTGTGGAACGGACATCCAAACTCTAAATTTGGCAGCAGTGTCAAGTACTACGAAAACTCTCTTGGCGAGGGCCAATTGATCATAGGAGCAGAATACGATGAAAGAGATGGGTCGATTTATGTAATCCCCTTGGATGAGTTATTTGGAATGCAGACTGTTGTATCCGCCAGAAAGTTATCCAACTCCTTCAACAGTCTCTCTTATTCACATAGATATGGACATACTACAATTGTGTGGAGGCTTTTAACTTATTCATTCCTAGTCATATCAGAACCTGGAACTTCCAAGCTCTACATATACATGGACGCAAATGTGATAGCAGTTATAGTTGATGGAAAGGCCACTTCAAAGCTAGGTGAAGGCGGCTCGAAACAAATCGGTCACGTATTATCCATTTCAGATATAAATGATGACGGATATCCAGATATCCTGATAGGGTCTCCTTATTCTGATGAGTATGGAATTGAGCAGATGGGATCACTGAAAGCATTGAGTGGCATGAAATTCGTACATCTGATTGAATCGCAACTTTCTCAAATATCGCAAAAGCAGTTAAATCCTGTTCATCTCAGTATTGAGCAGCTGGAGATCAATTGCTACAAGCTTCCAAAGAGTTTGATGCAAAATGGTCATTTCCAACAGTTCGCTAGTTCCCTAGCTTTCACTACCAACAACGCTTTTGTGGGGTTGAATGGTTTGGGATCGGTACTTGCTTTTGAAAAAGCAGGAAAATTCAAAGGTTCTCTATCAAATGTAATGACAGACCATGCTTCAGAGCGTTTAAAGTCTTCAGATACTGGTCTATATGGATTCCACAACATGGTTTCAGGCATTTGGAAGTCAATTGATTGGATTATGATTTTTGCAAGTGCTGAAAATTCTGACTCGTGTTTTCTTTGTGGTGCAGCCTATATATACATAGATCATGAAGGACTTGAGTTGGCTGCTACTATAAGACCCAAACGAGGCAATGCTGTTTTTTTTGGTGTTCAAGCAACTACTTATAAGAACAAAGCCTATGTTGCGGGCGATGGATATATGGACGGGGCAGGGGCTATTTGGGAGATAAATGTTCATCGGATTCTCCAAGCCTTTTGGCAAGATAGAAGAATGTTGAATATTTTGCTAAGCGATACGGGGGATATTTTTGGGGGTCTGCTTATTCGAGGAAAGTCAGGACAAGGGTACTCAGGATTTGGAAGATCTCTTGAAATATTTGAATACCAGAAGCAGACCTTCATCGCTATTGGATTGCCCTACTATGGCTACTCTACACCTCAAAAAATTATTGGAGGTGTTGAGATCCATTTGATAGATAAATAAGAGCAATCATTAAATCTTACTGACAAGCTATAAGATATTTCGAAAGTATGCCAAGTAGGACTATGTGCTGTACCTGATAATAACAGTCAAGGATTTTAGTAGCCTGAAATGACGTAAACAATTTCGAGGCTTGGAACGTTATCAGAATAACTATAACAAAGCGGGATGCTTCAATAGGGTAGTAGTCCCTGCATTATTGAACCACCTACTAAAATAGGAACTACATTCGTGACTGTGAGCGATTTACCACACCATGCTTTATAGGTTACAAGCACTGACAACTACGTCTGGGACCAGGGTTGGAGTATACAATTTGAGAGATTTTTTTTTTGGAAACAATGATGAGAACGTTTATGACGTAGTCACAACCAAAGAGAAGGCAGGTGGAAGAGGAGATCCACTCGAAACACGTTCCCTCCAACCTACACTGTGGGAAAAAAAATAATGAGAATGTCGTTAAACGTCGAAACGAAATCAAAACATACGGGAAAAATTCATGTCTGTTTGACGTTATTTTGGAGGAGTTTCTATGATCCTTCTCTTCAAATTTCTAGAGAGTCTAAAATTTTTGCACCCAATGACTTTTTTTGGTTTCCAAACAAAGGGTGCGCGAATTTTGACACGAGGCAAAATTTCTTCGATTGTGATATTCCCATATCACCGTTTCAGCCTCTCAACAATATACTTTACTAGATCTGGACTGTGACTTTTCTTTTCAGCTATACCAGATGTCTTATTGGTCCGCAAGTAGCGTTAGTGGTTGTAAATCCCTCACCTTGGCGACGACATCTCTCGTAGCATTTAAGGAGCACTCCCCTCCCTCTTTTGTTCTGTCTTGATTGATTATGAACACAAAAGTAAGTCTTAAAGTCGCATTGAAATAGTTAACATTGCTTAAGAAACTGCGGGAAAGTGCCTCTGTCCTTTACCTGGCCTATGGCTCTATTGGCTCCATCTATGGTGATATTGGAACCTCCCCATTGTATGTGTTTTCAACCATTTTCAGTGAAACCACGAGTCCCACCAAAAGAGAGGTCTATGGTTCTGTTTCTTGTATATTTTGGTTGATGACCATAGTGGTGATCTTCAAATATGGATTGATTGTTTTGACGATTGGACCTAACAATAATGAAGGAGGACAGATTGCCATATATTCCAAAATAGCAAGAACACTGAAGTTTGGTCCCAAGGGTGTGAAAATCCCTGGTGGGAAAGAACATAGCAGAGATCTTGCTGATAATGATGACTTACTCTCCTTAACCCGGTCGAATACCAACATTTCAAACGCTTCTGGTGCCGATAGCAGATATGGCTATAACAATGACCTTGTTAGAGCCATTTTGTCAAAATGCACTCTTGCAATCTGTTTTTTCGGGTGTTCTCTGGTGTTCTCAGATGGACTACTCACTCCAACCACATCTGTGTTGTCAGCTATTGCTGGTATTGCTGTCGCAGTCCCTTCATTCGAAGATAAAGTGATGCCTGTTTCCTGCGCTGTTTTGATTTTGTTATTTCTTTCCCAGAGATTCGGGTCAAACAAGCTCTCCATCCTTTTTTCTCCTATTGTTGTCGTTTGGCTTCTATGCTTGTTTGTTAATGGTGTTATCTCCATTGCCAAATATCATCCTGAAATTATGAAAGCACTCAATCCATACTATGCCATACAATTTTTGAAGGAGCATGGAGTTGACTCATTCAGTGCAATCCTCCTTGCTGTTACCGGTACTGAAGCTATGTTTGCAGACGTTGCACACTTTGGTGTACTACCAATCCAGCTGGCATTGATAACATTCGTTTATCCATGTTTGGTCATTTGTTATTTTGGTCAGGCTGCCTTTCTGATCAAAAATCCACAATCAGCTGCTAATGTGTTCTATCTTTCAATTCCCGGAGGTAGTGGTAGTGGATATTATTGGTTCATGTTCGTTATGGCAACACTAGCCACTATCATTGCCTCTCAAGCATTGGTTCTAGGAGTGTTTTGCATCTTAAAACAATTGATTACTTTAGACTGCTTTCCTAGATTAAAGACAGTGAGCACCTCGAAGGAACACGCGGGCAAAATTTTCATTCCAATCGCCAATTGGGTTTTGATGGTTTGTGTGGTCTTGACAACTGTTGGCTTCAAGAACAGCAACAATGTCACAGCTGCTTATGGTCTTGGAATATCTATTGATTTTATCTTGACGACAATTTTGATCACCATCTGCATGATATATGTTTACAAGATCCACATCATTATTGCAATTGCATTCCTGTTGGCATTTGGAGCCCTTGATGCTATTATAATCATTTCAGGCTTAAAAAAGGTTCCTCATGGTGCATGGTTCCCAATTGTGATGGCTGGAGTTTGTTTCATCTGTATAACTTCCTGGAGATGGTTCAGAAGCTTGAAGGTGGACTATGATTTGGTCACCAAGAGATCAGTCGATGACTTATTTGTTAGTTCGACAACAGTTAAAGCTGCAAAAGAAGCCGTGGTCATTGACTTAATGAAGAAAAAAATTATTCCATCAGATGAGCCTGACTTAGATGAAAATTTGAGTGATGGTGACCAGAACTCTTTGGACTCTGATATCTCTGGAGTAAACGAAGAGATCAAAACTTTGAAATTGAAGTACTTCGGAAGTACGATTGATATTCCAAGAATTGATCAGGTTGGCATATTGTATTGTTCATCAGCAACCACGTTAACCAACAAAAATTGTCTACCTGAGTTATTCAAGACCATTGTGCACACATTTCATTCAGTTCCAAAAATCATGATTTTGATTGAACCAAGAGTCAGTACCTCACCATTTGTGGATGAGGACGAAATGGCTATTGGTTTGCAAAAGATTGAGGGAGTGCCAGGATTTTACAGATGTGTTCTGAGATCTGGATTCATGCACCAGACACTCCTTACCAAAAAATTACTGAGACACATTTTACTTTCCATTGATGATATTACAGCACTTCAGAGTGTTTATGATGCCGACGATGTGCTTGATCAACGTAATACCTTTACAGTTCCGGTTGTTCATCTATTCGAGAGAGAATATGTCACTTGCAAAAGTTATGATGTTCAAAATGAAACTAGAGTTGTGAGAGCTCTGAAATATCCTTGGAGAGCTTTGAGGAAATCGTTGATCAATTATGTTTTCAGTCCAATTAATGGACTGTCTAATAACAGTACAATGGATTATTTATTAGCTAGTGGAGAATCAGAACAGAACCAAGACATGCTGTATCTTGGAAACAAAATCGCTCTATAGATTGAATACAATGATGTAAAAATAAGATTTACAATTCCCCACAATTTGCCCCAAAAAGTCTACTAAAATCAGTAGACGCGAAATGATTCTATTGTTTAAAATCTTTAGGATTACGGGAACGCAAAAAAGGAATCAAGGCCATCGATTACTGGATGTTTATATACTCCCATCCAACTTGTATATTAAGGTTTGATTGTTTATAGGTTGATGGGTTCAGTAGACGGACCGTCAAATTTGATTTTGGTAAAGCTAATAAAAACATTCTCGAATCTTGTCAGTCATTTTTTTCACGTTTCTTTTGTTACTACTTGCATGTGACCAAAAAATGTTATTTGGGCGTTTCAATTAGAGAGCCACAAGAGTGTTGAATATAGGCAGCAAGAGCATGCAATATTCCCACTATTATTGACTGAAAACAAAAAAATACACACTACATTGTGGATACTCTGATATCATTGTATCCTTATGAATTTCAAAACCATAATCCTAGTACTTGGCTGCGTCATTAGCATCCCATCGGCTACAGCGGTACCCATAACATGGGAAAAGAATCCTTTGTTACTGGGAAATCGTCAGGACCAGCAGATTCCATTGGATAGTACAAGTTGGCTCTCCGCGATTTCCAGATTCTCACCAACCCAAATTGCATCATTTATAAAAGATAAGCCCAATAATAGACACGGTTGGCTTGATGAGTTTTTTGCAAGCTCAACTGAACCCAAAGTTGTCACAGATGGTGTACTCTCCACGGAATCTATTCCGAGAGGCGATTTTGAGGGATGGTTGAGGGCCCAAAAGGAGATTTCATTCAAAGGTATACTCAATAATATCGGCGGATATGGTGACTTTTCTGAGTTGGGGAACGTGGTTCCAGGAGCCGTCATTGCATCCCCTTCAAAGTCAAGGCCCAACTACTTTTATCAATGGATAAGAGATGGTGCACTCACCATCAATTCTCTAGTTGAGTTCCTGGACGATACTGAGTTTCACGATTCAGTGTTTGATCTTCCTTATCTGATTGAATCATATATAGTGAATTCCAAAGCTCTCCAAAGAGTCAAAAATCCTTCAGGGACTTTTGAAGACCTTGAAGGCTTGGGAGAACCAAAGTTTGAAACGGATTCCACTCCATTCACAGATAATTGGGGCAGACCTCAAAGAGATGGACCAGGATTAAGAGTCATCACAGTGGTCAATTATCTGAATCTTCTAAAGAAATACAATAAAGAGCTTGTTTTGAAAGATCAACTTGGTGACGAAAAATCCATCTATCTAGATGTCATTCGACCAGATTTATTATACATCATGAAAAGTTGGAATAAGAATGGGTTTGATCTATGGGAAGAGGTTGACGCCTTACATTTGTTTACAAGCTTGACACAATTGAAAGCACTAAAGTTGGGCATACAACTTGCTTCTTTGTACGATGAAAAGCCACTTTACGACTCACTTGTGAGAAGCTTCAATGCTTTGAGATTTTTCATTACTGTTGATTCAGGATACAAGATTAGTTCAATTCCATATCTGATTGAAAGCCCTGCATTAGTTGCTCAAGGTAAAAGGTCTGGACTTGATATTGCCTCCATTTTGGCAACTCTTAGGTCTCATGACTTGGAATACGAGAGTAACGATGAATTGGACATCCCATTTCCAATCGATGATGCAGCTGTCCTGAATACTTTGGTTGCACTTACCAATGACATGAAATATCGCTACCCTATTAACTACAACCGACTTGGAATCAGCTCTGGTTTTGCCTTGGGAAGATATCCTGAGGATATTTATGATGGTTATGGGACAAGTGAAGGCAATCCCTGGTTTATTGCTACAGCCTCAGCTTCAGAAATGGTGTATAAGCTTATTTTCAACTTGTACAACCAACAAAAGGATATTATTATCTCTCGAGAGCAACAAAGTTTATTCGAGAGCATAACTAATCTGAAGATTGACAAAGAGGTGCTAATTCCTTTTGGGTCCAGAGCATATTCCGAGACAACTCTATCACTTTTGAGATATGCGGATGCTTTCATGGATGTCATTAGAGAGCATGTCGATAATGAAGGTCATATGAGCGAACAATTCAACAAGTATAGTGGTTATATGGAGGGGGCTGAAGATCTAACTTGGAGTTACAGTGCACTTTGGAGTTCCATGAGATGGAGGTCAAAAACAATAAAGATCATGAAGGACAAAGATCAATTGGTTTACTGATGTTGGCTGTACTATTATTATTCTACAAAATGATAGGGTTTTTTTATGAGTTACGATCGTTATATTATGAGATTTTATACACATTGAGAATGTCCGTGTGCGTGAGCGTTCATTTACAATATGATTATCCATAGTGAGATTCACTAATGAATGCCACTTCTTCCGGTAATGTAAATGATACACAGAACATCGGTTTTGTAGGAGCGACCAATCTGACATAATGGAAATTGATGTCAGACAGGGGGATTTCATAGCCTAATTGCTTCACGACCTTTTGGTGTATTCTAAGTTTTAGTTCTTCTTCAGATGGCTCAGGTTCGTTTGGATCAAATTTTTCAAAGTGATGAACATGGATTGTTGGTAGTTTGTATCCTTCCAAGCTTTTCACTTCTTCCTTTGTGTAGTTTGGGAATCCTTTGCTATATAGACCAACGTAAGAATTGACGAAAGACATTGCAGAGTCAGGAAGATTCATGATATAATGTGAAAAGAAGTTGGGAATTTGAACTGTTGTAATTTTGTGCTTTTTTTCGTTCTTATGGTTCATGGAGCCAGGTCTTGCAACCTCAATTTGCTTCTGTTTTTGAGAAAATTCAAAAAGAAGTCCTGGTGAACGTCCAATAAACTTTCGTCCATCATCGTTAGAGCATTGAGTAAAACTGGACACTTTATTCTTTGTCACATTTGCAACCAGATACTTGTAACTTTCAGGATTCAAGTCATTTGCAAAAACCACGACATGCTTTCTTGCTGCAGGAACTGCAAAAGGACCGACACCAGCCATTACATCGCAAACCGCATCTCCTTCGTTGAAAAGCTTCACAAGTCGTCCATGCTCTGTCGAGAGCCTAGAGTTCCAGTATACTTTGCTGAAGTCAAACTGAAAAATACAATCACTTTCTTTCTGTTCCACCAGCATATCGTCCTTTCCAGCAATCACCTTCATTCTAAAAGTTCTAAATGTTGTATCGATTGATTCCATTTTATCCACAACAGTCTCTATGTGTGGATTTTTATCAAGAATCACCTGTCCAATCAAACTTCCAAAAGGCTTGTACTCATCTCTTAAATTCATATGAGCAATGTGCCCAGTTTTGGTGAAAGACGTCGGTATTTCACCCAGAAGATCTTCTGGAAGGATGCTTGCTAGAATTTCTTCTGCTTTCCAAAAATCATAGTTGAGAGTAAATGTATGCTTTATATATTTTCCATCATTCTCTTTCACAAACTCAAAACATTCTGGTGAAAGAGTCTTTTCAATATCTTCAGACTCTTTTATTCTATAATTTAAAGCAACAGCTTTAAGTTCAGGATTCTTCGAGTAATCTTCAATTTCTCGGTATGATTCTGGCAACTTGAATATGTATGGTAGTCTTTGAATTTGAATGGTATCATTGATGAATTTCTTTATAAAAGCTCCCATCTGAGCCGCTTGTGGAAAAAGCACAGTCCAGACGTCGAACGATACCATAAATTGAGATTTGTTCAGCTCTTGAGAGCCTCTGTGGACTGGTGCAATAAGTTTTGTTGGATCAATATGTCCCATATAGGTCATTCTGCGCGATAGATTAAGACTTTTCAGAGGCTTCAGGTTCTTTGATCCAAGAAATACACGTTGAAAGATCATATATCCACTCAACTATTGAGGGAAGACTTTATGCGAGAAAAATCCTTTAAAATATTTTTAAAGGCAGTGGAGGCTAATATGGTGGCGGGCAAGTGGCTGGTGGATCACAAAGCGTTAAATTAAAAAACAATTAGATCGCTTGTTCTCTCCCCTATATTGTTTTTTGAGACTTTGAAGTATTGAGCTGCTTTATTTACGGACTAGACTACTAGCATAAGAACAGTTGCTGGTCAGTTCACTAACAGTATTATCCCCAACTCAAAATGATTTGATGAAATCTTTATCCTTCTTTTTACGATACTAATACAATTTAGTGGCTTCCAACGGTAAACAGGATGATGAGCAATTTTATGATGCTATATATGAACAGGAACTACTGCGACATGAATATGATGGATATGAAGGACAAAATGAGGGTCCTGATCTGGATGCACATTACCCACAAAATATACTTGGCAGACAACACCAGCAACCCCCTCAAAGTCCATACGCAGATCCCAATTGGCAGTACATGCAACAACAACAGTACCAGCAAAATTGGGCGTATCAAAGCCAGTATGGTTCTCAGGATCCAATGATGGAAGAGCCAAAAGCTCTACCACCAATCAGTGATGATCCATACTATTCATGGACGAGCGATGGTGAAGCTCCAATTAGTAAAGGCGAGATTTTTGAGATTTTTATGGAATTGAAACGTGTGTTTGGATTTCAGCATGACTCAACTGCGAATATGTTTGACCATTTTATGGTTCAATTGGATTCGAAAGCAAGTCGAATGCCTGCGCCGAATGCTCTTCTACTTCTCCATGCCGACTACATTGGTGGAGAGAATGCAAACTATCGAAAGTGGTATTTAAGTGCCATGATCGATGACGATTCAGAGCTTTACCACGATGTTGATATCAAATCTCTTAAAAAAAGTAAGAAAAAAGAGGATCCGAAAAAGGGATCAGAATTTTCTAAGGATTATTCTGAGCCAGATTTTCATCCTAGCAAAAAGATTGATGTCATTGAATACAGATGGAAGAAAAGGTTTTATGAATGCACACCTCATGAAATGGTTACTCATGTTGCACTATACCTGTTGATTTGGGGCGAAGCTAATAACATGAGATTTTGTCCTGAATGTCTTTGTTTTGTTTATAAATGCTGCTACGATTATTACCTATTTCAAAAGGACAAAAGTTCCGATAGTGAAGCTGTTGAGGAAGGTGATTTTTTGAATAGAGTGATCACCCCATTATACAACTATCTGAGAGACCAGCAATTTAAACTGATTGATGGCGTTTACGTGAGAAGAGAAAAGGATCATCAGCAAATTATTGGTTATGATGATATGAATCAATTATTCTGGTATTACAAAAGTCTTGAAAGAATTGTTTTGGTCGATGGAACAAAATTGATGACCTTACCCAAAGAGGAGCGTTACAAGAAATTAGGTTCCGTCAAATGGAAAAGTGCATTCTATAAAACCTACAAGGAGAGGCGAACCTGGTGGCATTTGGCAACAAATTTCAGCAGAATTTGGATCATTCACGTTTCTGTCTTTTGGTATTATTCCAGTTTCAATGCCCCATCTCTCTACACCCACAAATACTACCAGTTGTTAAACAATCAACCCACCCCACAGGTCAGATTTTCTATCATGGCGTTGGCTGGCACGATTTCTTGTTTGATTCAAATAATTGCCACGATTTCTGAGTGGGCATTTGTTCCTCGAATGTGGCCTGGTGCAAAACATCTGTTTCGAAGATTGGTCTTGCTTGTGTTGATCATGATAATTAATTTTGCCCCTTCAGTGTTTATCATTGGAATGATTCCTCCTAACACTGTTTCTAGACTGGCATATATTTTATCCATCGTTCAATTTGTCATTTCGATTCTTACTACAATTTGGTTTTCATTTCAGCCACTTGGTACACTTTTCGAATTCTCGATAAGCAAGAAAACCAAGGGTTATGATGCTGCAAAGGTCTTCACTTCATCCTTTCCAAAATTAAGTCCGCGAGGTTCAATGCTATCGATAATGTTATGGATTTTGGTCTTCAGTGCAAAGTTTGTTGAATCCTACCTATTCTTGACCCTTTCACTGAGAGATCCAATCCGAAATTTGTCTATCATGGATTACAGCAGATGTCATGGAGAGTATTATTTCGGACAGCTGATCTGCCGACACCAAGCAAAATTCGTGCTGACGCTAATGGTTTTGACAGACTTGGTTCTCTTCTTCCTTGATACATACCTATGGTATATCATTTGGAATTGTGCCTTCTCGCTATCGCTTTCGTTCTTCAGTGGAATTTCAATTCTCTCTCCTTGGAGAAATGTTTTCAGTCGTTTACCACAGCGGATCTATTCAAAGTTGTTGTCCACTGCAGATATGGAGGTCAAATTTAAACCTAGCATCTTGGCCTCTCAAGTGTGGAATGCTATCGTTATCTCGTTGTATCGTGAGCACTTGCTGTCCGTTGATCATGTTCACAGACTCATTTACGATCAGATCCCTGATGAATCAGATGGAAAGACTGCTCTTAGAACTCCATCATTTTTCTTATTTCAAGATGACAGTAATACGACCCTTCAAGATTTCTTTGTGTCGAACTCTGAGGCAGAGAGGAGAATCACATTTTTTGCTCAATCCCTTTCAACCCCTATTACTGAGCCCATTCCGGTTGAGGCGATGCCCACATTCACTGTTTTAATCCCTCATTATGCGGAAAAGATTCTTCTTGGACTCAAGGAGATTATCAAAGAGGACCCTAGTTCTAAACTGTCACTGCTTGAATATTTGAAACATATGCTTCCACATGAATGGGATTATTTTGTGAGGGATACAAAAATTATTTCATACAGTGAGGGTGAAAAAGTGCCTGGTACAACTGTCAAATCCGAGAAAGATTTCATCGATAATAAGATCAGCGATCTCCCACTCTATTGCATTGGTTATAAGTCTTCGGCCCCAGAATATGTTTTGAGAACCAGGATATGGGCCACATTAAGATCTCAGACTCTTTATCGTACGGTTTCTGGATTTATGAACTATAGAAAAGCCATTAAGCTGTTGCACAAGGTTGAAAACCCTGAAATGATTGACATGTTCGGTGGTTCATATAATGCCGAAAACTATCTGAATTGTATTGCTGACCGCAAGTTCCGTCTTTTGGTATCGATGCAAAGATATCAAAAGTTTACAGAACAGGAGAAGGCAGATGTTAACGTGCTGCTGAATGCTTATCCAGAAACATATGTCGCTAGTTTAGAGCAGGAAACACCAGAAGGAGGAACTGAGGCCGATACCAAATACTATTCGGTTCTCTATCACTCGGGAGAAAAAGATGGAGAAGTGGGAACAATGCGACAACTTTATAAGATTCGACTTTCTGGAAATCCTATTCTTGGTGATGGAAAATCTGACAACCAAAATCACTCCTTGATATTCTATCGTGGAGAGTATATTCAAGTCATCGATGCAAACCAGGATAACTATCTTGAAGAATGTCTGAAAATTCGGTCAGTGCTTTCTGAATTTGAGGAGATGGAATACGACACCACGAATCCTTACATTCCATCGGTTCCAAATACAGGAATTGCACCTGTGGCTATCATTGGTGCGAGAGAGTATATCTTTTCTGAAAATACAGGAGTTCTCGGAGATGTTGCTGCTGCAAAGGAACAAACTTTTGGAACATTGTTTGCTCGAACATTAGCTGCTATTGGTGGCAAACTTCATTACGGACACCCTGATTTCTTGAATGCAATTTTCATGACGACTAGAGGTGGAATTTCCAAAGCGCAAAAACGGTTGCACCTGAACGAAGACATATATGCAGGAATGAATGCTGTAACCCGTGGTGGAAGAATCAAGCACTGCGATTATTACCAGTGCGGAAAGGGAAGAGATTTGGGTTTTGGAACAATTTTGAACTTTACGTCCAAAATTGGAGGAGGCATGGGGGAGCAAATGCTCTCAAGAGAATACTATTATTTGGGGACTCTGTTACCTCTTGATAGATTTTTGTCCTTTTATTATGCTCATCCAGGATTTCATATCAACAATTTGTTTATCATGCTTTCGCTACAGTTATTCCTCTTGGTGATCGTCAATTTGGGAGCCATGAACCATGAATCGATCCTTTGTATTTATGACAAGGATGTTCCAATCACTGATTTACAGGTTCCAGTGGGCTGCCAAAACCTGCAACCAGTCCTTGATTGGGTTACCAGATATGTGTTGTCAATCTTCATCTGTTTTTTCATCTCGTTCGTTCCATTGGTGTTTCATGAGCTATCAGAAAGAGGTGCGTGGAAGGCATTCAGCAGATTGTTTTTCCACTTCCTGTCACTTTCACCCCTTTTTGAGGTGTTTGTCTGTCAAGTTTACTCTAATTCCCTCAAAAATGACATTGTTTTTGGAGGAGCCAGATACATTTCTACCGGGAGAGGATTTGCAATTGTTAGAATTCCTTTCACCAAACTGTATTCAACATATGCTATTAGCTCCATTTATTCAGGGTCAAGACTGTTTTTGATCCTGTTGTTTGGAACGGTGACAATGTGGCAACCTGCAATGCTATGGTTCTGGATCACACTTATTTCCCTTTGTCTATCGCCATTTATCTTCAATCCTCACCAATTTGCTTGGACTGATTTCTTCCTTGATTATCGGGACTTCATTAGATGGCTCAGTCGAGGAAACTCTAAATGGCACAAGAACTCTTGGATTGGATTCACTAGATTTTCCAGATCGAAATTCACTGGATTTAAGCGTAAGATAGCTGGAACAAATCTTGAACAAGCGAAGTATGTTCCTGTGAACATACATAGAGCTCCTTTTGGAAACACGCTATTTGCTGAGGTCATTGTTCCCCTATTTCAAACAGTCTGCATCTTTATGGCCTACACATTTATCAATGCTCAAAACGGTGTCAGAGATGCTAAGCCCGTTAATTCAGTTCTCAGACTTGCGATCATTGTCTTTGCTCCCATTGTGATCAACCTCTTGATTCTTATTGCGATCTTCCCTCTTTCTTGCTTTGCAGGTCCAATTTTGGGGCTCTGCTGCAAAAGAGCTCCAAATGTACTAGCAGCTTTTGCACATGGATCTGCAGTTGTGAGTCATGTGCTTGTTATGGAAATTGTGTGGTTCCTTGAAGGTTGGAATTTCTGCAGGTTCTTGGGTGCATTTACATGTTCACTTTATGTTCAACGAGTGATTTTTCAAGCAGTTAAGCTGATGCTTTTGACAAGGGAAATTAAGGAAGATTATACTAATAGAGCATGGTGGTCAGGAAAGTGGATCGGAAGTGATCTGGGCTGGTACGCCATTACCCAACCAATGAGGGAATTGATTGTGAAAACAGTGGAAATGAGTCTTTTTGCAGCTGATTTTGCCATTGGACACCTGATCCTGATTGTTTTCACACCTGTTCTTTTTGTTCCATATATTGATCATTGGCATTCATGTATGCTGATGTGGTTAAGTCCTTCTAGATATTTGAGAGGCCCGATATACACAACGTCGCAAAGGAAAACCCGTTCACGAGAGGCAACCAAATATGCGTTCATGTTCTTTTTCATCATTGTACTATTCGTGGCCATTGTGATAATACCGGTGCTGGTCGATATGACCCTAGCCGATTCGATTGCTGGTTATTTGCCCGAAGACTTCTATGGTTTGATACAGCCAAATCACCAAGATAACAACGATACTGGAGACAAGGCACCTCCTTACATTCTACGTGCAAAACCGGGTATACAAACCTTCAGCACGTATTGGATCTAATACAGATTTGAAATTATTCATAATAGATTAGGAGATTTATATACGATTGCGACAAGAGTTTTGTTGTAACAAAACGGTTGTAAGATGCGAAAAATTATTTTTGGTGTGCACCCAAAAACGCGCAAAGCCTGCCTGCGCATTGTTCCCGGAATCGACTGGCCAACCAAAATTGTAAACAAAAATATAACATCTGATCGTAACAGGAGCAAATATTAACCGAGTTACTTTTATCAAAATGATGTTTTCTTGGGCAAGATTAGGTGCTTTAAGCAGTGTTTTGGCAGCTTTGGCCAAAGCTGATTCCAGTTTCCCAACGGTGGAGGTGGTTGGTAACAAATTTTTCTACTCCCAGAACGGGTCTCAATTCTACATTCGTGGAGTGGCTTACCAAGCTGACACCCTCGGAACCACAACCGCAACCTTTGTCGATCCGTTAGCTGATAAAGAGACTTGTGAGAGAGATGTTCCATATCTCCAGGAGTTGAACACTAACGTCATCAGAGTGTATGCTCTCAACGCCACGGCAGATCATACTGACTGTATGAATTTGTTGCAAGAAGCAGGAATCTATGTGATTGCTGACTTAGCAGAACCAACACTTTCCATTTCCACCACTGATCCTGCCTGGTCTTCTGAGTTGTATGACAGATACACTTCTGTGATTGATATGATGCAACAATACGACAACGTGCTGGGATTTTTTGCTGGTAACGAAGTTATCACCAATTCTACCAACACTAACTCTGCTCCATTCGTTAAAGCTGCCATTAGAGACATGAAGCAATATATGAGTGATAGTGGTTATAGAGCCATCCCTATTGGATACTCTGCAAACGATGATAGCGACACTAGAGTTGCATCTGCTGATTATTTCGCAAGCGGGGATGAGGATGTCAAAGCCGACTTCTATGGTATCAACATGTACGAATGGTGTGGTTCCTCGACATTTGAGGAGTCGGGATACAAAGATAGAACTGAAGAGTTTTCCAACTTGACAATTCCAGTCTTCTTCTCTGAATATGGTTGTAACAAGGTTCAACCAAGAAAGTTCACCGAGATTGCCACCTTGTTCTCCGATGAAATGACCGATGTCTGGTCTGGTGGTATCGTGTACATGTACTTCCAAGAAACCAACGACTATGGACTTGTCAGTATCATTGATGACAATTCTGTTTCTACCTTGGCTGATTTCCCATACTATTCCTCCGAAATCAATGCCGTCTCGCCAACTAGTGCTACAGCATCATCTGCTAGCTCTGCTGCCGTGCTCAGTTTCCCATCTGACTTCAAATATTGGAATGGTTCCACCGAATTACCACCAACTCCTAATGACGATGTCTGCAGCTGCATGAGTAATTCTTTGGAATGTGTCATTTCAAGTGATGTCGACAGCAAGGACTACTCCGACTTGTTCAGTACTGTTTGTGGATTGGTGGACTGTTCTGGTATTACCGCTAACGGAGAGACTGGTTCTTATGGTTCCTACTCTTTCTGTGATTCTAAGGATCAACTCTCTTTTGTTCTCAATCTTTACTACCTCAGTAACGATGGTGACTCGAGTGCTTGTGATTTCAGTGGTTCTGCCACCTTGCAAAGTGCATCAACTGCCTCCACTTGTTCCTCTATTTTGAGTGCTGCAGGTACTGATGGTACTGGATCAGTTACTGTCTCTGGTTCTGGTTCTGGTTCTGGCTCTGGCTCTACCGCCTCTGGAAGTGCCTCTTCCAGTGCTAGTAGGACCAGTTCTGGATCTAGCTCCAGCAGCTCCAGCTCATCGTCCAGCTCTGCTTCTAAATCATACACATCTGGAAGCGTTTTTGCTGTGATGATCTCAAGTTTATGTGCTCTGGGTGCCTTAACTGTTTTAACTTTATAGGAAGATAGACATTAGGAATGGACTGTTTTGAAAAGCTAAAGAAAAAGTGTAGTTTAAATTCGCATTTGGGTTATTATTAAAGGGGGGAATGGGAGAGCAAAGTAAAACAGATCTACGCTGTGCTACGTGAACATTTCATTTCTTTTCGCCTCACTCTGAATTTTAGTCTGAAAATTACATCACTCTGCATTCTCTAGGACCTCGATAAATAGCCGCACAACATCTATTTTCGGAAACTTCTTTAATTAGATGATTGAACCTGCATTTCTGATTGTTTGTGTGACAAGATATAAGGCGGAAGAGCCAGGAAAATTATGCTGAAACAGAGAGGATCTTTTACTTAGCATCCTCGTGTATATTCCCTATGGTTTGTGGTGAGTGCACACAACCGCGCGTTTTGTAGAATGTCACAATGTTTTTTTAATAGAATTTTCTGCAGGTTCAGCCTTGACAAATGCCTAGACTCTAAAAGAAACGACAGAATGTTTCTGGTTCGAGGAAAAACACGGGTATGCTTTAACAGGTTTGTTTACATCTGTTATTATAACTAGGATCCACGCCTGTCGCTGATTTATATATTTGGACGTGTGGATAAAACTTGACTTTTTGCTATTTCTTTAAATAAATACATTCGTTCATTTGACTTAAAGGATGCAAATCAAATCTTGGATTTCACTGGCTGGACTCTTATCCACAGCGTTGGCCTTACCAACTATTGATGTGGTTTCTAACAAATTCTTTTACTCCAATAACGGCTCCCAATTTTATATCAAGGGTGTTGCATACCAGAAAAATCCTGCTGAAACAGATGATACTTATGTTGATCCGTTAGCTGACGAAACATCATGTAAGAGAGATATCCCTTACCTCGAACAACTTGGAATCAACGTCATCAGAGTGTATGCCGTCAACGGTTCGAAGGACCACAGTGCTTGTATGCAGTTACTTGAAGATGCTGGAATCTATGTGATTTCTGATCTCTCGAATCCTGAAGAATCTATCTCCACAACCGATCCTTCCTGGACCGTCGAGTTGTACAACAGATATACTACTGTGATTGATATGTTCCAGCAATACGACAACGTGCTTGGATTTTTTGCTGGTAACGAAGTTATCACCAACTCTTCTAACACCGAGTCTGCTCCATTCGTTAAGGCTGCCATTAGAGACATGAAGCAATATATGAGTGATAGTGGTTATAGATCCATTCCTATTGGATACTCTGCAAACGATGATAGCGAGACCAGAGTGCCAGCTGCTGATTACTTTTCTTGTGGAAGTGATGATGTTAAAGCTGATTTCTATGGTATCAACATGTACGAATGGTGTGGTTCCTCGACATTTGAGAAGTCAGGATACAAAGATAGAACCGAAGAATTTTCCAATTTGACTGTTCCAGTCTTTTTCTCTGAGTACGGTTGCAACAGTGTTCAACCACGTCAATTCACTGAAGTGTCTGCTATCTATTCCGACGAAATGACTGATGTTTGGTCTGGTGGTATCGTGTACATGTACTTCCAAGAAACCAACGACTATGGTCTGGTGTCTATTGAAGATGATGGTTCCGTTTCTACTCTGTCTGATTACAATAACCTCAAGACAGAGCTTGCAGAGGTCACTCCAACAACTGCATCTGCCGCAGCAGCCAGTAGCTCTGCTTCTGAACTCAGTTGTCCAACTTCGCAAGAATACTGGAAAGCATCCACAGATCTACCACCAACTCCAAATGATGCTGTTTGTGAGTGTTTGGACTCTTCCTTGGCTTGTGTTTTGTCTGATAGCGTTGATAGTAGCGATTATGCCGATCTCTACTCTGTTATTTGTGATTTGACAGACTGCAGTGAAATTACCACGGACGGTGAATCTGGTACTTATGGAGCATACTCTTATTGTTCTGCCAAGGAAAAGCTATCTTACTTGTTAAACAAGTACTACGGAGAACAAAAAAGTGATTCTTCTGCTTGTGATTTCAGTGGATCTGCTACCCTTGCTTCAAACACCCAGGCTTCCAGTTGTTCCTCTCTCTTGAGTTCTGCTTCTGCCAATCCATCTGCAACTGGTGCTGCTTCCAAGAGCGCTGGATCTTCTGGTTCAACTTCTACAAGCTCTGGCTCTGGCTCTAGCTCCACATCCAGTTCTTCTCATTCTGGTTCTGGTCCTAAACTTACCCCTCCAACTGGTGCACAGTTGGGTCTCACGTCTTTGGTTTCGACCTTTTTCATTGGTGGAATTTCTTACATTCTGATCTAAATGCTATATAGTATATTAGAATAAATGGTTGTTGGTTTATAAACAACTGCGCTCCAAATGCGATGCGAACTCTATTTGACCATGAAGATTTCTTGCAAAGCTTTGCTATCTTCCACTGCCATTCGTTTTTGCTTAATCCATTTTTGTCTCAAGGCCATACGACCTGAAGTAACCTTGGGTGTAGCGGTCTGGTCAGTTTTAGGTGCCAACATGGAGTCTCTGGTGACTTTAGACTTTTTGGCTTTCTTGTCTTCATTGTCCAAATCGCTTCTCTTGCGCTTACTTTTCTTTTCCTCGCTTCCTTTATTCTTCTTTTCCTTCTTTTCCTTCTTGTCTTTCTTCTCCTTCTTCTCTTTTTTATCCTTCTTGTCTTTCTTGTCTTTTTTGTCTTTCTTCTCCTTCTTCTCCTTCTCCTTCTTCTGATCCTCCTTCATCTGTCCAGTCTTAGCATCCCAAGTACTCTTGAGAACATCTCCCTGCACAAAATGGATTCCCCACCGACCATTGATTATTCGCTGTTTCTGTAACTCATCCATCTGTTTGTCTATTTCAGATTCTTTACCATTCAACCTTCCTAATAATCTCTGGAAAACATCCAATCCCGTACATTCCCCGCTATCAAACTCATCTTTCTTAGCACTTTTTCGAGGAAGACTTGCACCCAAACCAGCGTTATCCTGTTTGATGACAACCTTAATATGGGAAGTGACAGAATTGTTGGTCAAACCAAGACCCTGTCCCGGCTTCCATCCAAACTTCTCCAAATGTTTATGTCCAAACCGAGATACATCATTGGACCAGTTGGTGTTTCTGGGATCAAGTCCAAATCTCTGCTTGGTTCGTGGAGCTCCCAATCCCATTACTGTTAATCTTTTTGTATGGCTGATCTAAAATTTTTTAAGCTTTAATTTGTATATTCACGACCCTAATCAATTTTTGCAATTGAAAAAAATCTAACAACTACGATTGATTACACCTTTCGAATTGAGTTATTAGTTGGTTCTTGTGCTTTGATATTACAACTATATAAAGCCACAATTATTAAGACGGTTTAAATACGTTTATTCATCTAGAAAACTCTGGATCTTTGATTTGAAACAAGACATCTGATTTTTTTGGCGTCGAGTTAACATGTCGCAAATTCCACAAGAAATCTCAAGCATATTGCTTCAATTGCTTGCAGGTTTGTCATCAACAGATAATCATATTCGTCAACAAGCAGAACAAAGTCTTAATAAAGAATGGACTAAAAAAGATCGTGTTGACATTCTCTTGGTTTGGCTTGCACAACAATCTGCTTCAGCTGGTGACGATAGCACCAAAGCCTTTGCCGCCGTGTTGTTTAGACGATTTGCTATTAAATCTCCAGGTGAACAAGGATATTCAGTCACAGCTAGACAAATTGACCACATTAGTGAACAGGCAAAGTTGGAAGTACGCAACGTCCTATTACAAGGCTTTACTACTCCACAATCAAATAACGTTAGACACAAGTTGGCAGATGCAATTGCTGAAGTCTCTAAGGATGAGAGTTTCAATTGGCCAGATCTTTTACCAGCTATCATGCAAGCAACAACAAATCAAGATTCAAGCTTCAGAGAGTCTGCCTTCAGAATAATAACCACAACCCCGGCTATTATCACCAATTATCATCTTGAAGACTCACTTAAAATGTTTCATACGGGATTTGAAGATTCGAGTGATGATGTTAGAATTGCCGCCTGTTCTGCATTTGTTGCTTTCTTCGAGAATTTGCCTAAATCAAAATGGACCAGTTTAAGTTCGCTTCTTCCAAACTTGCTCAATTCTCTCCCAAGATTGCTGGAAAATGGAAAGGATGCCGCACTTGCTTCTGTTTTGGAAAGTCTGATTGATTTGGTGGATCTTGCTCCGAAAATGTTCAAGCCAATGTTCCCAACAATCATCAGCTTCTGTTCCGGGGTGGCTCAGAATAAGGATCTGGACTCCGCCGCCAGATTGGGCGCCTTGGAATTGATGACTACGTTCTGTGAAACCTCCCCTAATATGTGCAAGAGAGAACCTACATATGCCTCCACAATGGTTTTGGTGACGTTGAAGCTAATGACAGAAGTCTGTATCGATGACGATGACTGTGCTGACTGGAACAATTCTGATGAAATTGATGAGGCAGAAGACGAAGGAGAATGCAATGCCGCCAGACAGTCACTCGACAGAGCTGCATTAAAGCTCGGTGGACAAACCCTTACCGGGCCATTGTTCCAATTCTTGCCCCAAATGATACAATCCCAAGACTGGCACGAGAGACAAGCTTCTCTGATGGCCTTATCTTCAGCCGCTGAAGGTTGTAGAGAAGTGTTGATCAGTGAGATTCCAAAGATTTTGGATCTGATTCTTCCTTCTCTTCAAGATCAACATCCTAGAGTTCAATACGCTTGCTGTAACGCTTTGGGTCAAATCTCAACTGATTTTGCAGATGTTATTCAAAGAACCTCTGGTGATCGTATTTTGCCTGCTCTGATTTCCATGTTATCCACGAAAAATGTTCCAAGAGTCCAGGCTCATGCAGCTGCAGCTTTAGTGAATTTCAGTGAAGATGCAACCAAGGAAATTTTAGAACCATACTTGGATAACCTGCTGACAAACTTGCTTACACTACTTCAAAGCGCCCCTAAAAGATACGTTCAAGAGCAAGTGATCACAACTATTGCCATTGTTGCTGATGCAGCCAAGACAAAGTTCATCAAATATTATGATACTTTGATGCCTTTGTTAGTGGAGGTGCTCAAGACCGATATGGGTGAGGAGAATAGATTGCTTAAGGCCAAATCCATTGAGTGTTCTGCTTTGATTGCACTTGCTGTTGGAAAAGAGAAATTCATGCCTAATGCACAAGAGATTGTCGAATTGTTTGCTCATATTCAAAATAACTTAACTGGAGAAGATGACCCTGCCAAAATGTACTTGGAACAAGGTTGGAGCAGAATCTGTAAACTCATTGGCAAAGATTTCATCCCTTACTTACCTGGTGTGCTCCCTCCTCTTTTGGAGGCTGCAAAGGCTGCGCAAGATATCTCTATTGTTGAAGAGGAGGAACTGGAAGACCTGAATCAAAATGAAGAGTTTGACGTCATTCAACTGGCCGGAAAACATATTGCTGTCCACACAGCCATTTTGGATGATAAGACTGCTGCAATTGAGTTGTTGAAGTCTTATGCCGAGGTTCTTGGTGGGGATTTCTTCCCTTACGTCGAAGAAATCGCTTCTCAGATTGTCATTCCTGGTCTTGATTTCTATCTCCATGACGGAGTTAGAGGTTCATCTTCCTTGACTATGCCTGCGTTACTGAAATGTACCATTGAAGCTACTGGATCCAACTCCAGTCCTCAGGCTGTTCAGCTTTGGGAACAAATGTTTGCTAAGTTAGTTCACCAGCTTGGAACAGACCCTGTTCCTGAACTTTTGGTTGCATATTACTTTGCTATTTCAAAGGGTCTTGAGCTGATGGGTGCTGACTCGTTGTCTGATGCCCAAATCACAGCTGCTGGTAACTCAATCCAAACAAATCTGACAGAGATTTACGATAGAATCAAGAGCAGAGAGAATGCAGATGATGAGTATAATGAGGAAGTTCAAGAAGACGACGAAGAATATACCGATGAGGAATTGCTGGACGAGATTATAAAGGGTATTACTGCATTGTTTAAAAACACCAGAGAACGGTTTTTGCCTGCCTACCAGTCACTAATCCCAACTCTCGCATCATATGTGAATGATGAGAACACATCAACAAGATTACTAGCTTTGTGTTCCATGTCCGACCTTGTTGAGTACACCGGTCCACTCGCGTTCCAATTTAAGGACTTTTTCATGAACCCTGTCGGTGAGTCTCTGACGTCTCCACAAGCCAGCATAAGACAAGCAGCTTCTTACACAGTTGGTGCTTGTGCACAGTATGGAGGAGAAAACTTCAAGGACTTCTGTATTGCCACTCTTCCATCAATGCTTGCAATGTGCAATGTTCCAGACTCAAAAGCAGAGGAAAATCTATCCGCAACCGAGAATTCAATTGCTGCTATTGCCAAAGTCTTGCATTCATTCGGTCCAAGTGTTCCCAATGTTAATGATGTTGTAGAAAACTGGCTGAAATTGATGCCAGTGCTACAAGATGAAGAAGCTGCCCCCTTTGCATTCATGTTCTTGACTGAATTGATTCAAAAACAACATCCTTTGATCAGCAGAATGATCCCTAAGATTGTGGATGATGTGGTACAAGCCTTGAGTTTCGGCGCGCTCTCGGGTAAGACTGCAGAAAAGGTTGTCGGTACCGTGAAACAGTTATTGAGTACTCTTCCCCAACATGAGGCTATTGGCCTCTTGAACAAATACAACACCGACGGAAAGCAAGTCATAAGTGAATGGTTTGCTTGAGTGTGTGTAGTGTCAGTCACTGATTTGGTTTTGTATTGTTTAACAAACTTATTCATTTCGAAGCAAAGATCATATGAATTTGTAAATAGTATCAATTGGCCCAAACTTCATTGCCCTTAGGCTCAAAAGCTTTAGTGAACTGCTTCAAATCCAACTCAATAGTGCCCTTAGGAATCTTTGAGGGCTTGATAGGCGACGGATGTGTCTTCATAAAACTAAGGAGGTTTTTGAACGAACTAGAATGACCATCATCGAAAAGTTCAACAAATTGTCTAACTAGATTGCAAAGTGTATCACTTTGATGAATGATCTTGGTCACATATTGCAACTTCGGCTTGTTTGACGAGTTCTCAAATCCTATTAGGTTAGAGAGCACCTTGGAAGCAATAGGGATCAATGTTAAGTCTTGCAGCAGAATCTTTTTCAAGGTCTTGAACAAGCTGAACAATCCAAATTCCTTATAAATCAACAAGTAACTTAGCAGGGAGTCTAGCTGGTAATGGTACAGAGACTGATAGAATGCACCATTGAAAACCAAAGGATTTTCCAAAAGAGCTGCAAATCTTTCATAGTTATCGCAAATCTTCAAGCTGCTAATGGTAGCAAAGAGATTCAGCTCGACGGCTTTGTTCATTATACAATAATCAAGACCGTGATTTGACTTGAACAGGGCCAACTGAGTAAACGTCTTTTGCTTGAACTTATTCATAGTATCATCCTTAACTGCAGATTTCTGTTCAGTGGAGAATTTCATTAATCCAATTTCATCATTGGATTCTCTCAAGTAATTGTAGACTTTAGATTTAACCACGCAACAAAGCAAGAGACAGTCTTGCAAAAGTTTAACACAGTTAGGTCTGCGATAACTTTCTGATTCTAGAACAGCGAAAGTGGAGCTAGTTTGTAATCTTAGATCCTTGGCCGAATCCTCACCAAAATTGAGGTTATTTTCATAAATGAAGTTGGATTTTCCCAGGGGAGGAATGAAATCAAAGCCGAAAGGTGTTTTCAGAGATTCAGGTGGTTCAGATTGAGGCCCAAATACCTCAAAACATTCTTTGTTCAAGCTTGAAGACAGTACAAATTGAATTGTCTCCAACAGAGCATGAAATGATAGTCTGCTACCTAGATCATTCAAAAGTCCACAAATCTTCAAGAATGATTCAAAAGAATCCAAGTTATAATCAATACATTTCAAGCTTGTTTTCAGATAGTTCAACAGATTCTCTTCCAATGCATAATCAAGTTTAAAGTTTTGGTCCACAACTTCGAACAACATCTTCATGGTAATCTCTGTGACTGTTGTCCTGTAAGATGTATCCGTGATGCCCAAACTTTGCTTGAAATTGGAATTGTTGATCTTAGCTAGAAGAATAAGTAAAGATTGGTCCTCAATATTAATGAGAGGGAATTTGATTGTAATTGACTCACAAATCTTGGCCAGCAAGAAATAACCCATCTTTTGAACATTGCTGTAATTCTTTGCCTGAACTGTGGTCATTTTATGTAAATCAACAAGAAATGAAGGGCGGTGAAGGAAGTACATCGAGATA
The DNA here is from genome assembly GCA_030573155.1 of Ogataea xyloterini. NCBI lineage: Eukaryota > Fungi > Ascomycota > Pichiomycetes > Pichiales > Pichiaceae > Ogataea > Ogataea xyloterini. Next base: position 1,000,557 of record JAJMCS010000002.1, on the reverse strand, counting down.
ATATCTCTGTTCAAATTGGACTCAGTGAATAATACCATGAGAGCATTTACCTTCCCGAATGACATATCAACGCTGGTACAAATCTGATGAACTTTGAGCAAAGTATTGACGCTTTGCGACGCCATAGAGCAATAATCATTAGTGAATAGTAGATCAAAAAGAATGTCAGAACTTTTATCTTCGCTGAGGGTGCTTTGATCTAATGTTGTGCAATTGTTGAAATATTCAAAGAGGGAATATAAGCCACTGAAATTGGAATGAACTCTGTATAAATCATTGGCAAAAATGTGAGTGAACGTATCATAAACGTCTTTGTTGTTGAAACATGACAAGAGGTTGTCAAACATATGTTTGTTTATCAAGTGTAGAGAAACAAGGAGGATGAAGCTCTTCTTGAGTTTTTCTTGGCCCACATAGTCATACTTTGGGGCCATAAATATCGTGTTGAGCATAGGTTTGATGCAGTTGAATTCAGTGAGACCCAACAAACAGCCAAAGTTCTTGAAAGCGAAAGTCGGACAAGTTTGTTGCAACTGAAAGTGGTACTTAAAAAGACCAGGCAAAGCCAAACAGATATTGACCGCCTTGTAGAATGTTGCTTCACTCATGGGGGAGGCCAACACAGTATCCATTTCCTTGATAAGCTTAATGATAGTTGAGACTGTAATGAATTCTAGTTGCAATTGATCTTTGAGCTCAGGATCAGTATCCGCGAAGTTAGCGGCTAAAGATTTCACGTCAATATCTGGATGGTCTTGACCCACCAACGTTTCAAGAGTTTTGACCACATTCAAAGAACCCTCGTCGTCTTTCAGCACCGAAGTGTCCCATATATCGTCAAGTGTAAACAAATCTGCCAATTCCTGATCGTCGTCACTGTCAAAATCGATATCGGGTCTTCTTTCGGGAAATGATTTCTGATTTGCAGACCCCAATTCTGACGACAAATCGGACGATGATAACGAGCTCATGTTTGATCCAAGTTCCAGATTCAGATCTGCCGACAAGGGAGAATCATCCAGACAAGAATTATTGTCCAAAAGAACAGAGACCGTATTCATGATTGGATAGAATTTCGTAATTTCCCCTTTGTGAGATCCCCTACTTTGTTGTTTCAAATGTCCAATGAAAAAACAACAAGCGATTGCAATGATACTTCAAGATGGGTTTGACTGTTTTTGGAATCCAAAGACTTATAGCACACCTCGTTTAATCTCAAAGTAAAAAAGGATGCCAAGTTGAATGATCAAGAGAAAGTGATCTAAATTATACAAGAGCCTCACAAATTTCACACAAAATAACTTGTCACAAAAAATCAAACTTAACCCCAGAAATTGATACATCAAGCGGGCAGTTTTCCGGAAATTGATAGGTTCGAAATGAAGGCCGCTTTGATTGTGGTCGATCTTCAGGAAGACTTTCTACCTCCAAATGGATCATTGGCTGTTGGTCAAGGTCGTCAGATTATTGATCAGATCTTACAGTTAATAGATACTGAGAAGTACAATTGGAGCACTATAATTGCAACTAAGGATTGGCATCCTGCAGATCATACCTCCTTTGCTTCTAATCATAATCAAGAACCGTTTACAGAAAAGGAATTCAAACATCCTTTTGAAAATATTACAAAAACTCAAACTCTTTGGCCTAATCATTGCGTTCAGAATACTTCTGGATCGGAATTTGCTCATGAATTCAAACCGGTGTTTGATAACATGTTGAAGAACCAACCAGTACCAACTTATCTGGTTAAAAAGGGATATTTACAAGATCGTGAGTATTATTCCTGTTTTCAAGATACTTGGGGATTGCATCATACTGAATGCGATAAATTGCTGAAAGATAATGAAATCACCCATGTTTACACCGTAGGATTGGCTTATGATTATTGTGTTCTCAATTCCTCACTCGATGCTGCTGATTTGGGATACAATACGTTTGTGATAAGCGATTGTTCCAAATCAGTCGATCCATCAACTAATGATCGGACTGAAACAGCTTACAAGTCTCATGGTGTGAAAATCATCAGATTTGAATCACCTGAGATTACAAATCTGAGAAAATAATGCGCATACATGGGGAGTATATAACTATGGATAATTGCTCAAAAAAAATATTTCTTTATTCAAGTTTTGTCATGGTCGGACTGCCTAAACTTGACATCAGCAGTGTTTTTGGTAAACGTGAGGCCAAATCAGAAGAAGTGGTGAAATATAATGAAAGAAGATTCAATCAAGCTGCTCTTTTTTATGGATGCACCATTCTAACTTACGTTGCATCCAAAATAGCGTATCGGGGAGTTATTGCAAGAAGATATACTCCTAACTTTTATCAACATAACCACGTTCCTCCAAAGTTTTCATTCTATAAAGATGCAGCTAGTGCTGTGGCTCATGCATCTCTTTTAGCAGTTTCTTCGATGTCGATGTTTATCTCTGGAGGATTTTGGTACTATGACATATCTGGACCTAAGGAGTTTGGACAAAGAATGAAGCTATTCTTGGGAGGTGCAGAGGCAGAAAAAGAGTTGGCAAAGATGCCTATTGATAAGGAAACAGAAGAAATGCAAGGTATGCTGACAAGTTTACTGAATGGAAATGATCTAAAAGTGTTAAAAGATTGATTTACTTGTATATAGAATTAACTTACTTTAGAACTTAAATTTACGATTACATCAGCAAATTAATTTAATTCACATGGCTACAGAATCTACTCCCTTGCAATCTGATTATGACTATGAATATGAAGAGTTGAACTTGTTTGAGCGGTTCTTTAAACGAAGTCGTTCTAGTCAATTGATATTATCGGGCTTGGGTATATTGATATGCCTACCTTTGGTTTATTTTATGTTAGTGTTTCTACCTAGTTTGGCACCCCCATCTGCAGAAATACCGGAATTGGTTAAGATTTCAGCTCCAACTATCTACTTGCATCCCATGATTCCTCCTACTAAGAAGAATTCAGATCAATTTGGAGAAGAGAACTCTCTTTCAGCAAAATATGATGACAATGACTCTCCAATTAAGCCAGTTCCAAACTTCAGCAATTGGGAGCTTTTAAAGCCACATACAAAGCTTTTCCAAGAACATTACAAGCAACTGAAAGGATCTAAAGGATTGAAAGCTGCCAAAAGATTGATTTTAATCGGCGACGTTCATGGTTCTTTATTTGAACTACAAAAACTATTGAAGCATGTGAAGTATGATGGCGGTCTTCATGATCAAGTGTTATTACTTGGAGATTTCCTGGCAAAGGGTAAAAATTCAATTGGAGTTCTTGATTATGTGATTCAGAATAAGATTGGTTGTATTCTAGGAAATCATGAATGGGAGATATTAAAAAGGTATTCACAATACCATGGACTTCCTGGATTGAGATTTAATGACAGCTCTGAACCAGAGTATGATATTTCCGAACAATACGATCTTGATGATTTGATGAGGATTGCTAAGCATTTAACTCCTGAACATATTACATATTTGGGTCAATGTCCACTTATTCAAGAGCTAGGTCCAGTGCCAAGGACGACCAACAAAAAACAAACCAAATACTCACCTGTTTTTGCAAACGGAGTGGCTGTTCATGGAGGTTTGGTGTGGAACACCTCTTTAGACGAACAGGATCCTGAAAGTGTGTTGACTATGCGCAATTTGTTACCTCCAGAATGGATGATCCCGACAGACAATAGACACGATATGGTGGATGGAATCAAATCTGAAGCATGGACCAAACATTGGAAGAATTATCAACAAGGAGTGGTTGATTCTATGCCAAAAGATTCATTCACAGCAGGAACAAAAGTTTATTATGGACATGACGCAAAAAGAGGTGTTACTTTTCGAGAGTTCAGTACTGGACTGGATTCAGGATGCGTTTATGGTGCTCAATTGAGTGCCGAGATTATATGGAGTGAAGTTTTTTCAGAGAAATCGTCGGAACACATTGTATATCGGAGAATGTTTACGCAAATTAATTGTTAATGAATTGAGTCATGATTTATAATTCTATATCATATTTATCCACCAATTGGATCAAGGCCGTCAAGATGTCTGTCTGACTTGCAGAACGGTAGTATTTCAAAAACGGCCTGATCATATCGGAAGTTGGTTTTATGGAATGCTGAAGTTTTGCATAATCGAGATGCAAATAGTTGGCCACCAAATGATCCAGGACTATTCTCTGGGTAGACGAGATGGGATCCGAGGAAGCTTCAACTGGGCGTAGATCATATGCACGACATGTTTGCGTTAGAATGTAAAGACCTAATTTGGGTTCGTCGCATTTGATAAGAACGTCTATGAAAGTCTCTATAAGTTGGGTATCGATGTTGATTCGTAAGTCGTAAATTGTGAAGAAAATTGCGTTCAACACACTATTCAAATCCTGATTAGCAGCATAGTGCTTTAGAAGAAATATCACTGTATATCTGTCTGGATAGACGTTCATTCTGTCCATCAGTTGTAGAACAATTAAAGGATCATAATTTGGAAGCAACAGATTGCAATGAGAAACGTGTAGTTTGTAAGGATAATTCGCAATAAATCTAAGCAGATTTTCATCATTCTTAGTCAATTTAAGTTTCAAACAATTGTAAAGATCCATTTCTGTCATTTGAATCGAATTGCTAATCATATCAGAATACACCTCTTGAATCCAATTCGAAATATCTGGATCAACATCTTCGGCCATAAGATTATTGATCGATGAAATCATCAAATTAAAGTCCGAAAGAGTCATATGGTTGAATTTTGGAGTTGGAAGTGATTTGTACCATTTTTCTATGCCATATCCCAGATTTTGTGAGTCTATAAGTTCTTTTGGAATCTCGTACAAACTTGTCTTGTTAAACTTCTTTGATCTCTCATATTGAATATGCGAATGTTGGGTAATCTCATTCAACAGGATTTGACGTTCACAAGATTCCTGATCATGCTCAAAATTCATGGCTTGAGAGTATTTTTGTAGTTGAAGATGATAAAATTCAATCAATGAAGATACAAGTTTATTATTCTGACCATCATGGAAATGTGAGAAGTAATCATTCAGTTGATTCAGTCGGAAATGATTTTCAGTGACTGTATATTTCTTTTGTAGAGTTTCCAACCATAAAGATCGATTTTCTGGTGAAACTTGTTCTATAGGTTCTTGTTGACGATTCATATTCCAATATTCTTTAACATGATCATCATACACTTTCCAATTTTCCTCATAAAGTTTCATATCCTGGAGTTTAAGACCATGATGTTTGAGTAATTGGTCTGAATATCCAGATTTATTATATCGCTTGATATTTGCAAGTAGTTTTTGTTTACCAGTCCAATCTGGATTTATCTTGATTTCAAATGGATTTTTCCCATCAGAATGATCAGAAAACTCACGTTTGAATGAGGAGATCCGAAAGGGTCGTCTCAATAACCCTACAGTCTCCTTTAGTATGAAAATCATAAGCTTAATAGCTATTAGGAAGTTTTCTGAAAAATATTTTGACCCGCGCTGCTAAATTATCATGAAAAAAAGTTAGACAACAAAACTTGTCTAAATTCAATGAATCTCTATGAAGTACGAAGAAAGACTTTTGCGTTTCTTAATTATACATTTAAAGCCCAAAGACGGTTCATCTTACGAAAATGGATACTCGTGGTATTGATAATATTGGGAGCATTGGTGTGTGTTCATCAAAGTTTCAATAAACAAATCACCCTTAATACATTAAGTCAAATGGATTTTGAGACTCGATATTCATCTGCAGCTTTAAGGAAATCTCCAATATCAGAAAGACCAATTGAATCCAAACTGGACTCTGTATTTACAAGCGGATGTAGAGATCCTATCCTGGAGTCCAAAAAGGCACGTATGAATGCAGCGTTTGTTGTTCTTGCCCGGAATTCAGAGCTTGAAGGTGTTTTATTCTCAATGAGATCTCTGGAACGTCATTTTAATCAATGGTTCAATTATCCTTGGGTTTTTCTTAATGATGAAAGTTTCTCTGAAGAGTTCAAAACAAAAGTAGCTCAAGTTAGCAGTGGATCTGTCAAGTTCGGAGTTATACCTCCAGATAAATGGAATTTCCCAGAACAAAGAACTAATAATATACTTTTTAATGAGGCTGTGGAGTCACAGGGAGATAGAGGAATCATGTATGGTAATACTGCAAGTTACCATAACATGTGTCGATTTTATTCAGGATATTTCTTCAAACATCCTTTGGTGAAAGATTTGGATTGGTATTGGAGAGTGGAACCAGATGTCAATTTCTATTGTGATCTCACCTATGATCCATTTTTGGAAATGCATAATAATGATAAAAAGTATGGTTTTACGATTGCAATCAAAGAACTGGTCAATACCGTTCCCAATCTTTTCAGATATACACGTGCATTCATCGAGAAATACGACATCAGACTTCCTGATGCGTGGGAATTCTTTGTGGATAGATTCGATTCCTATCATGGAAAAAACAACAAACACTACGAAGATGTGACTAATAGAGAAGCGTTTTGGATGAGATTGGAGGAGCGCATTCCAATTTACAGGGCTCTCGAATTGGCTGATGGAAAGCCTGGTGTTCTTGATCAACATTCGATGGACAAATTGGTGGATCACAGTAATAAGAGAGGGCTACGGACACCCAATAAAGACCAGTTTGATCTTTCGGAATACAATATGTGTCATTTCTGGTCTAATTTCGAGATTGCACGTACGGATTTGTTCAATGATGAGCCTTATCAACAGTATTTTGATTATTTGGAATCATCTCAAGGATTTTTCGTCGAACGTTGGGGCGATGCACCTATCCATTCACTGGCTGCAGGAATGTTTTTGAATTTTTCCAACATTCATTATTTCCGTGATATCGGATACAAACACTCAACCTTAGGACATTGTCCAGCGAACTCACCAAACCAGTTAGAATATAAAGAAGGAGCCAACTACAAACACTCATATCACAAGACAGTTGAGCAAGACTTTGCCAATTATGATGAACCGGTAGCCGATAATCGAATTGGAGTGGGATGTCGCTGTAAATGTCCTGATGATCATGCTGAGATTGAGAACTCAGGTGGTTCATGCATTGCTCTTTGGTCTAAACTGACGTCCGATGAGCGCTTTGAAAGTCTAGTTGCAGAGAAAGATATTGTTCTGGACCTGGATGCAATAGAAAAGGAGGCATTAAAGTTGTACGAGGAATACCTCGTAATGCACGGAAATTCTGGATCTAAGTGGAATCTGACTCCCAAAGATCGCAAGAGGCTGGAGACAATGGTGTACAACAAGTGATATATATTAATACCAGTCTAGAACATGATATATTTTAATTAGGTAATGTACTGGAATCCGATGCAACGCGAAAGGAATCTTAATTTGGTTCTAGTTTGCGAATTGTGCAGATTTTGTACAGATGTTTCAGATGATAGATACTTGCAGGTGTGATTTTCTGCATGCAGGAACAATGCCACGATGAAGTTAAGGATATAAAACACAATATGCAATAGAACTTGGGGCAGACGATCACCAAAGAGGAAAGTACACGACATTTGTTTTTGCCGCATTAGCCAGGTGAGGGGTCTCGCTACTGGAAAAAAGGCTGCAAAGATTTACGAGGACCCGAAATGGCATTTTTTATTCGGTATTCCTCTGGTAACGGTGCTGGGCTTTTGACTTCTACGCATACGCCTTCCAGAAATAATAGACGATGAAGGCAGGTATATGCGTGGCTTTGTATATTATTAAACACTCAAATTCTTGACCTTCCATTTAAAGAAGTCTCCCTATTATGGTAGCTCACAGAACAATGCAGTACCTGATAACTACCAATACTTCTTAACCTCAAATTCGGGGAAATATATAAAAAGTAATCATTTGCTTCATCGCCCATTCCCATAAAGCCATAAATGGATCTCACCTCAAATGGCAATTTGAAGATACGATTGGACTATGTCCATCCCGGTGAGACCGTCGTTCCTCCGATCGAACAGAACCTCATATCACCTTCAGTGTCGCAATACGATCCTACACCTCAACCATCTCAGTTTTGGCAGTTATACTCTAATTATACCACTGAGCTAGCACTAGGAGTCTATAACAGTGATGACTCTCGCTCTACCACATCCTCTGCAACAGAATCTCCATTTCCAAGCTCCACTTTTCGACAATCACATGAGGCTGAGCACTCTGTATCCACGCGATTATCAAAAGAAAACACCGCCTTGAATCGTAGAATAGCCGGATTACAACCCGAAAAAAATTTCAAATGCAATCTCTGCGCGAGTTCATTCACTAGAAAAAGCAGGCTGAAGGAACACAACCGTAAAGTCCATCAGGGGCAGAAATTACAATTCGCGTGTAACTTTTGCAGTAAAGTCCTAAGCTCACGCGAGAACCTTAATAGACATGCAATCAGTCACACAGACCGCTACCTGTGCCAATACTGCGGACGGAGACATGACCGGGGAGATCGATATCAAAAGCATCTAGCTAAATGTTCGGCTAAGTATCATTATAACAATAGACAATGAGTTGTTTGTATAGACAGTTGTATGTATATTATAGAAGTAATAATCATTAATCATGCGACACGGAACTTTGAACCGATCCCCATTGGAATCTTGGTTCTTTGTCTATTCCAATTATGGAAGCTTCTTTTAATATGGGGCATGTGATATGTGCGTATTGAGATTTTTCTCCAATTGTACATCCCTACACCAGATAAAATGACACCCGTGCACTTGCCAGAAAAAAATCAATTTCTCTGGTCTGAAATTGATTAGAACATTTAATTGAAGGCAAAACCTCTCGACTAGATGCTCTCATCCAATGCCTAGTCGCCCATCTATGAATACAGGGTATTATGAGCAAGCGAGACCGGTTCCTCAACAACAACAGAACTCGGTCGATATTTACGATGATCATTTTTCCACCATTCAACGTGCCGGATTACGTGAGACGCAGATTTCGAGCCAAATACACCAACAGCAACAGAAAAAGAAGCTCAAACGTAAAACTGCAGTATTCAATCCTGACATGGGTGCGCCTATGATGCCTCCTATGCATCCTATGGGCCACCCAGGGCCATATCACGGATCTCGTGGACAATCCATGGTAAGTCTTGGAAACGCGTCAAATAGCAATCTACCGTATGGACATCAAGGGTTTTACCAACCAAACACACCATATTCAGGTTCACAAGGTTCTTTATCTTATTCTGGCTCCCATGGCTCTATTAATAATGCCTATATGGGTCCTCCTCCTCCAACTCAAATGACACCTGGAGCTCCATTACAGTACGCACAAAATCGAATCATCACTCCAGGATTACGAAAAACATCACCACAGACAAATTCCATTGATTCCGCAAATCATGCCGCACGGGTTTCGATCAACTCTGCTTTATCATTCATAGGTTATTCTCCAGGGAATCAGAACGAGATGTTCACTCCTGAATCTATGGATGGTAAGAATTTGGAAAACGATGATGAAATCGAGGATCCAATTGATGAACAAGAAGTTTCAAGGTTGCACAATGATTTGGAAAACTTGCGACTAGAGAAGGCCCAGATTGAGAAAGATAAAGCCGAGGAGATCATCAAACTTCGAACCGATTTAAAACAGTATGAAGGTTTGAATGAAACCTTGGAATCAGATTACAAAACGTCTGTGACGAAATATGAACAGTTAGAGACAGAAAATACCCGTCTCATAGAAAGAATAAAAGAATTGGAAACGAACGCACAAGAATCAAAGATCGAAACTTCAAGAAGTCTTCAATTTCAAGATCAATTGAAAGATTATAATCAGCAAGTTTTATCCTTGAAGAATATAATCAAAACGGTGATTAATACACTTCCAGAATATATCAAAGATAAAGAACAATTTCTACAATTTGCGTCCAAAACTTCCCTTACTTCAACGTTCAATATGGAAGTTGAACAAATAGCATCCACTTATAAAAAGAATGAAGGTTTGGTTTATACTGACGACAAACTGTTGGAGATGTTCCGAGAAGAGGTTAAAATATTAAGTGAACAAGTGATGCAGTTGGAAAAACGAAAACTAGAAACTGAAAAGATTCTGAAAAACCAGATTCTGGAAGGATATCAAACTATCAAACAACTATCAAACCGTTCCACTACAAGAGGCACTGGATCATCAGTTGCCAAAAAAGAATTGAAAATTATAGATATTGTGGAATCATCTTTTGATGTCAACGAGGTGAAGAAAATCAGGTTGGAAAATGGCCATAATGTCATTAATATAAATGCTGCATGAGTTAGATACCATCATCTGGTCTTTGTTGCTCCCTTTCCGCCTTGGAACCTTTGTCTTGAAGACTATCATATCCTTTGAAGTTGTTTTCGACGTCCTTCTTCAAACCTGACGTTTTCTCCGAGGCAGTCTTACTGATATCATCGCCTAGTTTGGAAGCACCTTTGTTGATATCCTTTCCCAACTTTGATGCGGAATCATTAATAGTGTCTCCGAGGTCTTCTGCTTGTCCTAGTCCTGAAGCAATAGTTTTCCCCACCTTCATATTGATATCTTTCAACACTTCTTTAGTGTTTTCCACAACACTCCCCCGAGCTCGTTGTTGAACTGATCTGTACACCGGAGCTTTGAAACTTTTAATTGCAGTTCTGTACATTTTTAATTTGATGGATAATTTACATAGCGAATCAGCTTTATATATGTGGATTAATTGATTGCTGTTAGCAATCAAACTTTGAGATACACGAAAAGGCGTTAAAATAGCAATCCAATCACATCATCCGATCGCCTCATGTTTATGCAATAACGAATGTCTATCTGAGATCGGAATGATGCATACATTGATGGGGTATTGCACATGTGCACAGCCTTTTTTGAGGTTTGCTGGAGGTGAGATTTAATAGAGATGTTGGTGACTGTAGTCAAAAGAGATAATCGATCCAATCAGTACATTACGTAAAGTACGTTCTTCTCTACGTTCCCCTCTACGTTTCCAATATTTAGTAATCGACTCATCTCTAACAGTATATATTTTTTATCAGATTCTATATAAATTATTAATTAATGGAATTCAAGATTCAATCAACAATATGTTGTTTCCGTTAAGGCTTTTTCGAAAACGACTTTTATTGGTTTACAGTTTGGTAATTGGATTGATATTGACTAGTTTGTTTGTTTTGAACTATTCATATCTCAAAACACAACAACAAAAGATATCTTCTAATCTAGTTTCTCAAGTTACATCGTTATTTTTAAACAATTTAGCTCCAACTTGCGATAAATTCACTTCTTATAAGGATAATCCACAAAAACATTGGCAATACTATGGTTATGATGAATATGATAACAATTTGGGTCAACAAGAATTAACTAATTTACTTTCAATTACTACAGAACAAGAAGCTGAATTACAAAGACTCCACAAAGATTTATTCGAGAACCGGTTGACAGAGAAAAGCACCTTGTTTAGAAAGTTTCAAGACCTATATTTGAATCATTTTGATGATGATAGTCGTGGAATAGTATTTGTTTCTGGTCATGATTATTATTGGTTAACAATATTATCAATAAAATACATTAGACATCAATTGAAAGACCCAACTCCAATTGAAATATTCATGCCATATTATGATAAACATGATCATTTTTGTAACAAGATGGCGATGGTTTTTTCAGATGTTTCATGCTCGTATTTCAACCATTATTTGTCTAATAGAGCGATCTCCAAAATGAAAGGATATCAATTCAAATCATTGGCATTATTACTTACCAAGTTCACAAACGTTCTCTATTTGGATTCTGATAACTTCCCAATCAAACCTCCAACTCAATTATTTGAAAGTGACAAGTTCTTGAAACATGGAATGATCTGTTGGCCAGATTTCTGGAAACGATCAACTCATCCTGTTTATTATAAAACATGTGGATTGAGTCATGACAGTCATGTGATTTCTGCCAATCCATCGGTTGAATCTGGTCAAATGCTAATCAACAAGAAGTCTCATTTGAAAACGTTGTTATTAGCATATTATTATAATCTTCATGGTCCAGATTATTTCTATCCATTGTTTTCTCAAGGATTCCCTGGAGAAGGAGATAAAGAAACCTTTTATCTTGCTAGTCGAGCTACTGGGGAAGGATCGTTTTTGAATACTGGTATAAAGACCAAAATTGTGGGATATGTTGATAGTCAAAAATTGTTTCATGGACAAGCTATTTTACAAGTGGATCCAGATGACATCAATAAATATGCCTTCTTCCATTGCAATTATCCAAAACTTCAAATCGATCAGCTCAAAAAGTCATATTTCTACGATACAGAAACAAATACAAGACGAAGAGCTTGGCAACTGATTAGAAATGCTAAGAAAGATAGCAGTCCTGGTAGCTTGACTCCAGTTAAAAGAGGTATTAAATTTGACTTAGAGCTTCAGATATGGACCCTTATCTTGGAGCTTCTAGTGAAAGATTTCAAAGGGTTCACCTTATTCGAAACCATTGGAAACGATGAGATGGGTGATATTGTTAAAGAACATATTTTCTTTCTCAAGCATCATGATAGCTTGATTACATAAAATTTATTTAATGGCTTAACGACTGATTTTTTCGTTCAATTAAATCTCCATGATTAGACGTCTTTATTCCACTCTTTTTGGAGGAAGATTGAAGAAGACTTCATCTGATCTTTCTGTCACAGAGTTATTGACTCTTGCTGGATATATAAGTCAATCAAGCTCGGGTTTAACCAATTGGCTACCTTTAGGTCTTCGAACTCTTCGGAATATAGAATCCGTTATTCGAAAACATCATGATAAAGCTGGCTGTGAAGAAGTTTTATTGGCTATAATGACCCATGAAAGTGCATTAAAGAAAACTGGTCGATGGGATAACACTGAACTTTTCAAATTCCATAATCATTGTTTAGCAGCAACAGCAGAAGAATCGATGACCCAAATGATTCGACCTTTCGCACTCAGTTATAAATCCATTCCAGCTATAGTATATCAAATAGGAACCAAATTTAGAGATGAAAAACGTCCTAGAGGTGGATTATTGAGAGGACGTGAGTTTGTGATGAAAGATGCTTATTCTTATGATATAGATAAGGAATCTGCTTTAAAGTCGTTTGAGAAGATGAATCAAGTTTACTATGACATTTTCAAAGATCTTAATGTCCCCTTTGTCAAGGCCAATGCCGATTCTGGTGATATTGGTGGAGATCTGAGTTATGAATGGCATTTTGTAAGTGAATCTGGTGAAGATACACTTGTTGAATGTGATTCTTGTGGAATTGTTTCGAATGTCGAAAGAGCTAAACCATATCATGAAAAAGGTCAATATGCTGATAAAGCTGAAGTGAAATATATGTTAACCAAAGATAATGATCTTTGTTTGATCTATTATCCTGAAGGAAGAAAATTGAATCTCAAGTCTTTGAAAAATGAAGATCTGGTTGACCTTGTTACTTCTGGTTCTGAAAAAGATGTGATCGAAACATTCAAGAATCTTGAAGATGAATTCAAAAATATCATACGTATAATGGATGTTGGTGTTGGACCAGGAACCTTACTACCAGATTTAGAAGTTCCATATGTTCGTTCTAGAATGACCACTTTTGAGAATATCCGGTTGACAGAAGCTCAATCTAAAGACAAATGTTCTGTTTGTAAAACTGGTACACTCAAGAGTTTCAAAGGAATTGAAGTTGGTCATACGTTCTATCTTGGAAAACAATATAGTAAGCCATTAGAGGCATCATTTAATGGTTCTGATGGTAAAAAACATTACTATGAGATGGGTTGTTATGGAATAGGAGTCAGTAGATTGGTTGCTGCAATCGCTGAAGCCACTAGAGATACTGAAGGATTAAGATGGCCAGCCATTATTGCTCCTACGCAAGTTGATGTGATTGTTGCAAATTCGTTTAAAGAAACAGAAACGGAATTAGATCAAATTGTCTCGAAACTTGGTAAGCATCGGGTGAATCTAGAACCAAAAACAGACGAAATAGGTTTCAAATTGAAGGTGTCCAAAAGAATGGGAGTTCCATTGCAAATCATCCTTGGAAGAAGTTATCCAAAGGTGGAGATCGAAATTCGAGGAAGAAGAGGCGATCTCGGTGAATTGGAATCAGAAATCGAAACTAAAAAGAATATAGAGAAATTGTGTGTTCATGTTGATCGAGTGCCCGAAGTTGTGGAAAAGCTACTAAGCGTTATGTAGATAGTCAATGTAACAAATTATATTAATAGATTGTTGTCTAAAAGAACTTGCCAGTGATCTTGGTTAGAACATGCAACACCACCACCGAAAAGATGAAGGCAACAGCCAAAACCAGAACCACCAATGGATCGATTTTGAAACCTTGAGACTCATCAGTATAAATCTTTAGCATGGTCGACGAAGATCCTCCAGCTCCAGCAGCACGAGTCGAGGTTGGTTGACTTTGAAGTTGTTGCTTGAGTTTGTTTTCTTGAGTTGCCTTTCTTTTGGCCAACGTTCTGGCACCTCCTGGAACACCGCTCATGTTGATGTATACTATTAGGTTGTTGAAAAAAAGTTAGCGAATGTTAATCGTCGCGTCGACAAAGTCGTTACAGGAGGTGTTTCAACAAGAGCAAAAAGTAGTTACTTCGAATGATCATCAAAACGTCTAGTATACTTACATTCAACCTCTCATAACTCAACTGATGGCTTCTAATACACACTCAGGTTCAGAAACTCCATCATGACCTCCATTGTACTATGGTGCTAGTTTTTCTTACCCTACCGAGTTGTGGCACAGCGAATAAAAAAAAAGATATAGTCAGAAATTTATCTAGTTCTGTTCCCTATCCATCGATGTCACTCCAGTCACAATCGCCCTCATACGAGCAGGTGCCTCTAGATGGGTCGGGTTGCGAATTCAATAATCGTCATCCTTCAATCTCGTCAATGTCGTCGACTTCAGGTTATGGCTCGTCAACTTACGGAGGCAATGCGTCCATTCAGGCGATGAACGCAAACACAACTGGAAACTCGGTATTATCTGGTCGGGTTTCGCAAAGTAGACATTTTGGACAACAACAAGCTTTTAATCCTAATTGGCTTCCTCAACAAACCAATACCATGATGAATGTTACTCCGTGGATTGAACAACAAGCTCAAGTTGCTCCAAATATCAACATTTCCAACCTCAATATGTCATCCTTACAAAGCGAGCAATCTCAGGCTACGAATTTGAGTGTTTTGACTACGAAAAATGGGAGTAATTCCACTGTTAACGACAAAAATGAGGAACAACAACAACCTCATACGGCAATTCCATTGTCTCCGAATCAAAGTCACCAAACTGCAGAGACAGAGAAGGATGATGATGATGTTATTCCGACTGCAATCGTGATCAAGAACATTCCTTTTGCTATCAAAAAAGAGCAATTACTAGACGTGATGTCCAAGTTAAATTTGCCATTACCGTACGCTTTTAATTACCATTTTGACAACGGAGTCTTCCGGGGCCTGGCATTTGCAAATTTCAACTCCACCGATGAGACCTCCATGGTGGTCAATGTGTTGAATGGACGCGAGATTGGAGGGAGAAAGCTTAGAGTCGAGTACAAAAAAATGCTGCCAATGGTGGAGAGAGAGCGTATCGAGCGCGAAAAGAGAGAAAAGCGTGGACAATTAGAGGAGCAACATCGCTCAACTAGTACAACCTCTCTTGCATCTTTGTACAGCATCAGTTCAATTCCGAACTCAGCATCAACTCCGGCTCAAGCAAATGCTTCACTTCTCAACTCCGCCAATACTACCAACAAGTTAATGCCTGACCGACTTTATGTGACTTTGAGTCCTCAGCCGGTTACATTACCATCCAATGTTAATTTTAATGACCCAGAGACATTAGAGATCTATTCTAAGTTGATCGTCTTTAGAGATGAATTCAAGAATCCAACATTGTCTGCTACCACTTCTGAGCTGGCTTTTCCTCTAACTTCTATGAGTGCTACTCAACGCAAGACTTTATCGATGTTGTGTCAATTTTTGAACCTGATCGAGGCCTTTGAAACTGGATTTGTGACTGTGAAACGGAGCGAGCTGGGAGCTCAGACTACTGGGGGAACGTCAATCACTGGAGTCGTTGGAACTTCTGTTTCCTCTGCTGCCACTGCTTCTGCTCAAGGTCAACCATCCTTCCCTCCGGCTCTAATTAGGTCTCATTCTCACAATCTCGTCAACTCTGCTTCGCCACTATCAATGAATACAGGTAGATATAGACAACAATCGCCTAGAATTGTGACCCAACCTACACAAAATGCAACTTTTGCACAGACTCAACAACTACAGACAGCCAATTCGTCGCCCAATATATTCCAATTGCAACAACAACCGCATGCCACTTTGCACCATTCTTCGTCTGCTGCTTCGCTCAACATTCTCCGTACCAACGGACAGAATGCTCTTGGGCAACAGCTCAGCGGAGGAACCTCTGGTGCTCGTGTTGGAGGACTTCCTTCGCTCAGTGGAAACACTACATTCTTTGGTCAACCCCAATTCTCTGGGGCAGGAATTGCTGGTAAGGTGGACGATATCTTCATCGGAATGGAGAATTTGAATTTTGAGAGATGATTTATGAGATTTTTTGTACGCCTACTTATGTGTAATGAGTCTTTATTATGGATCGATGTAGAAAATTAAAAAAAAAAATAATCATACACATGTTGAGACGGAAACCGGTGATTAGACCGGAATCTGAACTGGAATCGAAAGTGGTTGATGAGGATGATTCAAAGACCAAATCTCATTCGTTCGTCTCGTATTTACCTTTAATTGAATCAATAATTGGACCCCTTTTCTTCACTGCTTTGGGAACCTATTTTAGATTGGATGGACTCAAGAAAAACCCCAATGTGGTTTGGGATGAGGCCCATTTTGCCAAATTTGGTGCTCAATATCTCAAACACGAATATTATCATGATGTTCATCCTCCATTGGGTAAGATGCTCTGTGGATTGAGTGAATATCTTAGTGGATTTAACGGATCACTTGATAACTTTAATTTCGAAAGTGGAGCTAGATATCCTGTTCAATTTGATTTTGCTCAAGTTAGATGGTATGGATCTTGGTTTGGAAGTTTGGTTGTTCCTGTTTGTTACTTTACTTGCAAGGAAATGAGATATTCTCTATGGACCACCTATTTAGTTTCATTGATGTGTTGTTTGGAATTATCTTATATTTCCTTGACCAAATTCATTCTATTGGATTCGTCATTATTGTTCTTCACATCAACAACCTTATTATGTCTTTCAAAGCTTCATGGACTGATGAAAAAGGAATTTTCTTTTAAATGGGTGCTCTGGTTATGTTTGACAGGAATTTCCATTGGATGTGTTTGTTCAGTGAAATGGGTTGGACTTTTTGTCACTACTTTAGTTGGTCTTCATACTATTTCTGAACTATGGCTCAAATTTTGGAGTCCTGATTTCAAATTACAAAGATACATCAAAAGTTGGATCTATCGAATAATTGGACTTATCATTATACCAGCATTGATGTATTTGATATTTTTCAAAATCCATTTCGCTTTATTGTATAAACCAGGAACAGGAGCAGGATCGTTATCTTCATTATATCAAGCAAATATGATTGATACCGAGATTGTCAATTATCCCAGAAATATTGCTATTGGATCCAAAGTTACTTTGAGATCTCAAGGAAAATCTCCAAATCTTCTTCATTCTCATGCTTCTACATATCCTGCTGGATCTGAACAACATCAAATTACTACTTATGGGTTCAAAGATGATAATAACCATTTCCTAATCAAACCGGCTAGAACTAAACAAGATTATGATGAATTCATTAAAAATGGTGACACTATTAGATTTCAACATGTTCTCACACAATCCAATTTACATTCCCATACTATACATGGACATGTTTCAGAACAATATTGGGAAGTCAGTGGATATGGAAATGAAGTTATTGGAGATTCCAAAGATGATTGGGTGGTGGAAATTGTTGAACAATTACATTCATCCGATAAAGATTATGCCAGAGGAGAAACTGGTTCTGAATTTTATGATTTGGTCCATCCATTAACTACCACATTCAAATTACGTCATAAGGATTTAGGATGTTATTTGGCAACGACTGGAGAATCATATCCAACCTGGGGATTCAAACAAGGTGAGGTTATTTGTCGTCCAGATACTATGTTTCCTTTGGATAGATCGACTTTATGGAACATTGAATTACATGAAAATCCAAATCTGACCATTGATCCAGATTATGTGTATCCAAAACCACGATTTTTGGTTGATTTCTTGATGGTACAACGTGGAATGTTAGCATCAAACAATGCTCTAGTTCCAGATCCAAATAAATTTGATGAAATTGCATCTGAATGGTGGCAATGGCCTTTGTTGTTGACTGGTCTTAGGATGTGTTCATGGGCTCCTCATATTTTCAAATATTATTTACTCAGTCATCCATTTACCACCTGGTTTTCCACTATTTGTCTGATTTCTTTTATCGGTATCATATTACGATTATTACTTCTATGGCAAAGTCAACAATTGACCATCAATTCTATCCAATTAGAGAAACTGGCAATTAGTGGTTTAATTCCATTTTCAGGCTGGATTCTACATTATCTTCCATTCATTTTAATGGGTAGAGTCACCTATGTTCATCATTATATGCCTGCTTTATATTTCGCTATGTTTGTGAGTGGTTTTGTTGTTGAATATGTTACAAGACCAGGAAAACTCCGGGTTTTAGTGTTTTTGACTCTTTATGGTGCTATTGGTGGAATATTCTGGATTTTCAAACCAATTTGTCTTGGAATGTTTGGAAAGTCTTCCAATTATTCATATCTTAATTGGATTTCGAGTTGGAAGATTGCGTAATCAAAAAAAAAAATACCAGGTATCAGGTTTTTTTTTTATTTACATTCGCGTCGCGTTCCAAATCCACAGGACCAAAAAAAAAACATAACCAAAGTGTTGATAGATTTTTTTCTCTCTTTGCTCTTCTTTGCATGTTTTATTCTGATCAATTGCTTTCTCGTGAAGGCCCATTGGCATATGTTTGGTTAGCAGCCAATCTGGAAAAGAAACTAACCAAACAACAACTTTTAAATACAGACATTCTGGAAAGTACTCGTGCAATCGCCACCTCTACTACAGAACCATTAGCATTACGTCTTACTGGTCAATTATTATATGGAGTGGTGAGAATATATTCTCGAAAAGCAAAATACTTATTGGATGACGTTACTGATGCCATTTTGAAGTTAAAGTCTTCCTTTAAAGCTTCTCAGTCTGTTATTTTACCTGCAGAATCAACAGTCATTCCTTCCATTAAAGCAGTCACATTACAAGATACTGTCACAGAAACTGATTTATTGTATCAAGAACCATTAAACTTCGATGATATCTTCAACACCCAAAAGAACTCCCAATTGACTCAAGTCCCTGAAGAATCTACAACATTTGATCGTTCTATTGAAGTTCCGCGTAGAGAACAAGTTGATGAACTAGATGGTGTTCAAGATGACTTGGAACTGGATTTGAATTTCGATTTGGATGATCCAATGGATGTCGATCGAGACGCGTCTATTGAAGTCGGCAGAGCTGCAGATGATGTAAACATTTCTCAACTTGTTGATGATGTTCCTGAATTCGAGCTTCCAAACTTTGATGAACCAATTTTGGAAGTTGGTGATGAGCCTCTTACACCAACCAATGGTGATGTTTTGGGTCCAGAAATGCAGATCGAAACCATTGGAGATAAACGTAAACGACGTGAATTGGTGTTTGAGAATGTTGATGTGGTTAGAACTTCACGTAAACGGGTTGTTTTCGATGATCAGATTGAGATTCCAGGTGAAACCATTAGACATTTCCAAGCAAATTATCCACCAGTTCCAGAAACCGATCAGGAACAACAACAAATCGATCAATTGAATCAGATTATCGGTTCAATCAAACCAAATTGTTTGACTTTTGGAGAATTGGCAACTAGTGTTTTGAAAAGAAGAAAGACCGACCAATTTGAACCGGAGGAAAAAGAACATGAAAATGAAATCAGTTTACAATTACCATCTTTTGATGCTGAGATTCCTAACTATGAACAATTCGATGAACAAGAACAACAACCAGTCCAAGATTTACTTCCTGAACTAGACGAAGAATTAGAATCTTTCCAAACAAATAACCTGAGTGACTCTCAAACTGTTTCAAAGTCAACAGCCAAGGTGGCAGAAGGAGTTCGTACATTATTAGAAAACTCCGAAACCACCAGTTTCAGTGAATTGTTGGCTCAAGATTTAGAGTCTGATGAACCTTTGTCTCGTAATCCAAAAAGAGAAGCCACACGGACATTTTTCGAATTGTTGGTTCTAGCCACTGGAGATTCTGTTGAATTGAAACAGGAAAGATTGTTTGGTGAAATCAACATTTCAGCGCGCGCAGGATTGGTTGTATAATTAGATAGGGTTAATGTATTATAACTTTTCCAGGAAAACATGTCCTTCAGTCGATCCGCATGCAAACATTCTGCCATCAGTACTCCATTTGACTCGATTCAATGAACATTTGAGGTTCATTGTTCCTGAACTGGTGGTCTTATTCTCCAATAAGTTCCAAAGCTCAACCAATCCATTAGAACTGACTGTTACAAAAGTTTGTGATTCTCGATCGATACTTACATCGGCTTTGATTGATGGACAGTTAATTTGATATAAGTCGTCGTTTTCATGGATCTTGATCTTGTAATCCATAGCACAAGTTATGAGTATCTTTGAATTGTAATCAATTGAAAGAACTGGCAATGGAACAGGTGTGGAAGATAACAATTGAATAGCATTGGAATCGGCCAGAGATCCCAATTCAATTTTGTAAACTTGGCCGGTAGAAAGACCAATTAGAAGATGGTTTTGTTTGATGGTGGCTGTTGTGATTAAGAAATCAAAGGGCAGACTAAGACTGGATTGGGAAACTAAATTGATTAAAGTCTTAGAATGAACAAGAACTTGTCCATCGGATGCAATGCTAACAATCGAATTGGAAGTCTCAAATATATCAACAATTGGATATTTGGATAGATTGGAGGTGGAAGTTACTGGATATTTGGTTTTGGAATCGAATTCATACAAGTAGAGTCGACCATCTGTTCCACCTGCAATCAGTTGATTTGATCGTGAATTCATAAACTTCACTACTCCAATATCTGTATAAGTTTGAAGAACAAATTCTGGAGCATTTGTAAGCGTATTCCAAACTATGATTGAACCTGCTTTTTGAGAACCAATATAGGAAACAGCAATAAGTTCGGGATAATGACAAGACCAATCCAATGAAGTGATTTCCATTCCTTCTGTTTGTTTTGATTTAAGTACAATCTGACTAGAAACAAAAGTACTAGTGATATCTGGTTCTAGTTTGGGAGTAGCATAAATGCTGTTCTTGTATTCATTTTGAATGGGTATTTCAGTTCCTAATAAAGAAGTATGATCGATTTTGGAGTTGTTTTGAAGCTTCAATTCGTATTCTACTTGAAGTTGTTGACGAAGTTGTTGTTCGATCTTTTCACGGATCTCTAATTCCATTTTCTGTCTAACCCGTTGTTCATCCAAATCATCAGTAGTTGTTGATTTTTCCAGTAGTACTAATGATTCAGTGATAGATTTTGGTTCAGGATTCGAATCCATTGTATATCTCACTCTTTCTGGAGATCTTTCAAGTCTAGATTCCACCTTAATTTCTTCCAACTCCTCATTTTCCGGTCTAAACTTGATATCTCGTTTCTCATCTCGTTCCAATCGTTGTCGTCGTAACTCTTCTAATTTAGCTCGTTTAGCTTCCAATGCTGCTTTTCGATCCATTTAATAGTGTAAACAAAAATAAATAAAATTATTTTCCAATCATGAACTTCGACGATATCCTCAAAGAATTTGAGGCCTCTAAACGACCGGGTCATAACGAAGATGCTTTACGTGCAGAAGATCTACAAAAATTGACTGATGTTTGGGTCAAAGAACGAATGGTTCCTGAATTATTACCATATGAAAATGATCTTATAGATCGCGTATTAATAAGAGTTCGAAAACAGATCGAGTTGATCGAACTCAACTCAATAGAATTACAAACCCATGAACGAGAAATCAAATTGTTGTTAGTGGTGGTGGAATCAGAATTAGATCGAGTCCAATTTCTAATCAGATCGTATACTAGAACACGTCTTCATAAAATCGATAGATACTCCTTATATCTACGATCAAACGATTCCGAAATCGCAAAACTTAGCAATAATGAAGTGGCATACATGGAAAGACATCTTGAATTGCTTTTAGAACTATATAACACCCAATTCTTGAAAAACCTGCCAGAGTCATTACAGGCAATTGATGACACCAGTGAAGGTCAATCAATGATCGATCAACCAGATTTGGATCGACCAGTTTTCATTCAAGCATTAGCAGAAAACGTGATAGAAATTGAAGATGAAGAGATCGAACTCAATGTCGATGGAATCTACGTTGTTCGATATAATGCGGTCAAGGAGCTTGTGAAAATAGGCGATGTAAGAGTGCTGTGAACGAGTCACAGAACGTTGGCAACCACGGGATGCAAACTCAGTCTCAGCTTAACCTAATCCCTGTGGTACGTTAATATTGCTTATATAATCACAAATACTTTTTTATCTGATCACATATAAACTTCTCTCTAATGTCGCAGGAGTCAGACAAGTCATGGGAGCGAGGTCCTGATCATTCAATCGATCGTTCATTGAGTAATTCACCAAATGCAATGTTTGTGATGGACCATCATCGTCGATCAAGTGGAACGTTCTCTAGGATGGCTTTCAATATATATGGACATTCTACAAATAACAGTCCAAACGGTTCGACTCCTTCACCGAATTTCTCTCTTCCACAGTCCACTCTTTCAATCTTGCCTTCTAAAGCACCCTTGTCAAGATACAACCCAATATCGAATAAAACAAAGTTTCAATCAACCAACGAAATATTGGCTTGTGCCAAATCCAACGAAACCCCAAATCTGTTTGTGGTTGCGGGTCCTAAGAACGTCCAACTTTTCAAAATCTCAAATTCGGAGATCAGTGTCGAACATGATCTTATATCGTATAATTCTGGAGCAAGAAATTCCAAACATGGTCTAATAGCAGACGCTAAGTTCGGCCACCAACAATATGGAAGAAACATCGCAATCTCTACTCTATCAGGATCTATACATTTATACAATCTAGACCGTGGAAATCGAATCAAAGTGACTTTCAGTGATCATCAACGTGCTGTCAATTCCATCGACTTCAATACATTCAGTCCACATACTTTATTATCTGGTTCCCAAGATGGAAAAATGAAGATCTGGGATTTACGATTGAAAAATACCAAAGCTCAAATCACGATCAACGGTAATTCGGATGCAATTCGAAACGTCCAATTCAATCCACGAACAATGAGAAACTTCTGCAGTATCTCAGATTCCGGAGTCATCCAGAAATGGGACCTACGTAAACCAACAGCATTTGAACGAAAACTTAATGCTCATACAGGTCCCGGTTTGACTCTTGATTGGCACCCGGAGTTGGATTACGTGATATCTGGAGGAAGAGATAAGCAAATTCAAGTCTGGAATATGGGAAGTGGTAGTGAACATGTTCGAGAACCTGATCATGTTATCAGCACTTCAGGCCCAATTTCTAGAGTCAGTTGGTGTCGAGGACGTGGAAATGGATCGATTATGACAACTGATATAGCAGCATGTTTCTTAAATGATGATCCATGTGTTCAAATATGGAGTCTTGCTAGAAAATACATCCCCAAACATGTGATTGAGTTCCATACTAATCAAGTTACTGGGTTAATATGGAAGACACCAAAATATCTCATTACTGGGTCTAAAGATAAAAGTATAGTTCAACATGATATCAGTCTTGAAACCAAGATGATAGATACATTACCAACCATCGCTGCCGATTGGGATAATAAAGCGGCCAGTCGAGTAATGTTTGTTAGTCAAACTCGTCATCAATTTGAACAAACAGAAGAAACCAAACCTGTTCCTGTTGTAGAGACACAATCTCCACATTCGTCATTTTCTTCGCCTGTTTCGTCGTCTCCTAACTTAATGAGCAAACAACGACCAACCATTCTTCGACAGATGTCTCATCGTGGTGGTAGATCACCATATGCACTTTTGGCAGACGTTCCTATTGCAGAGAATGAGACCGATGTGTTTGAGTTTCTCAGTGTCAACTATTTGATAGATGTTCCTGATGAAATGGATTTATCACAGGTCTGTGAATTCAATGCTTCAATTGCCGCTTCCGCTGGTCGGTATCGGGATTGTCAAGTTTGGCAAACTATTCATGCCAGTATGACTTGGGAACAGAGTAATACTATCGTTTTGGGATTGAATGAGTTTCATATTGAAGGTCGTAAAGAATCAACTCGAACTAGCGAAAGTCAATCTAGTATGAACAATAGTGATCGATTAGGAACTTCTGTTGAGTCTTATGATTCTGGAATGAAGAAGCAAGAAAACTATCGATTTTCTGAGGAGAATGAGAATGCCATTTTGGATGATGATGAAGAGATCGAGAACCATCCTTTAAAACCAATTGATATTCTTAGCAAACATAAATATTCATTCACAGGTACAAGTGCTGATTTTGATAATGAGAAATTATATGGGTCTCCAAACGCAAAATATCGTACCAAGATGCCACCAATAACTCAAATAGCACCCTCATTAAGTTCTTCTCCAGCCAAAAGTCGGAGACAATCAGTTAAAGAACAACAAGTTTCAACGCCAGAAGTGATAACAATTCCCTGGAATCCTGTTGATCTTATCCATCAAGCTGCACATTATAGTAGTGGACAAGGAGATGTGTTAATGTGTGCGACTTTGGCGTTGTTGTTTGGACAAAAATATCCAAAAGCCATTTCTGATCAAGAATGTCAAGAATGGATCTTGACGTATCATGATACTCTCCAAAGAAGATGCTTGTTTGCAGAGAGTGCGCATGTTTTGAAGACAGCATCGAAATCGTACGAATTGTTCACCAAAATTGGACAATCCCAAACATCATTAAGGTTCTTCTGTCCACATTGTAACTCTCCGATAATGAACGAGGTGAGCAAAAATCAATGGCTTATTGATCCAGAAATCGACTTTGGATTCTGGTATTGTGATAAATGTGGAAAGACTCAAGGATCTTGTATCTATTGCAATGAACCTGTGAAAGGTACATGTGTTGTTTTGGAAAGATGTGGACATCGGGGCCATTTTGGATGTTTGAAAACATGGTTTGTTGAATTGATGGGTGAGAATTGTCCACTTTGTGGAGAAGAATGTTCTGGTTAAGATTCGACAGGATTGATTTGGCGCATAAAGGTATAGAAGATATTCCAATATTTAGGTTCCATAATAGTGGTATTATGATGAGCACCTTTGAACTCGTTCCAACTTTTGAATTTCGATTTACTAAGTTCATGAAGGGTACGCATATGATTTGGAGGAACAACTTCATCTTCTGCGGCGCTAAGAAATAGAACTGGAATTGACTCTGGAATTTTGACTATTTCATCTTCAGAGGACCAAATTTGATGGCAAAGGAATTTGAAAGGAGATAAGAACGGAAAAACATGGGGGATCACTTTTGGAATGCTTAAAAAGGTATTTTCCAAAATCATTCCTGAGATTAAATCGGCATAATTGGCAACAATATAAATTGCAACAGCTCCACCTAAAGATCTTCCATAACAAACAATTGATGAATCTCTTAATTGTTGATGTTGTCTAATATAATTCATAACTGTATCTGCATCTATCTTCAAACCTTTTTCAGAAGCAATACCTGTAGATTTCCCATATCCTCGATACGAATAGATCAACACATTATAATTCAATTGTTGATAAATATATTTAACCACCGGTAAGAAATTACCAATATTTCCAGCATTAGGTGATAAAATCAAAACAGTCTTGTTTGTATAATCAATCTGATTAGGATCATGTAATAATAAGTAACCTTTTAATGTTTCACCATCAATAGTTTCCAAATTAAGATCCTCATAACTTAAATCATATTCAGTAGGAGTATCAACCAATTGTCTAGCTCCATTCAATCCAGATGGATATATAATGCTTGTTTGGAATTTGTAGATTCCCAGCAAAGCAGCTGCTGCAAAAGTGGACCCAACAACAAGACTAATTTTCAGAAAATATAACGAGATATTATACATAGGTGAGTGTGGAAATGATTACTGGGATTTAAAATGGCGGTTTGATTACGTAAGCCGTTGCATTCATTCTCTCTATCATAAAGTCATCCATAAAAAATATCAAGTAGCCAGCAAAAATAGCCACCAAATGTGACAATTCTAACCAATTTTCGAAGAATTCGAGGTCTGATCTTGTTGTATAAGTTTCCACAACTATTGTTTCCTTCAGATTCAAAATATCCATCTCCATATTTGATATATTGTCTGATATTGCAACCGTTCCAGAAATTCCACCATTTTGTTCGTTGACATGGAGATGTTCGTAATAAATTCTTGCGTAAAGGTCCCCGTGGACCTCCGATATATTTCCATTCGAAAGGAGACCATCTTTGTCTAGAATCGGATGGTATTAACTTTTGATCTCCCCAGAATCCAGCAAATTGTAACCAATCTCCATAATCTTGTTCTCGATTCAAATGACTCCCATTTCCATATACAACTGATTCTCCATCAGAAGTATAAGCAAGATAATTTAATGAAGGATTCCATAATGGTCCTCGATCAGTAAAATCAGATAAAATCGCATATGGAAGATCATGTGAATGTTGACCTGTAGATGCATAATTGGCATGTGTTCCTCTAGCTGCAAAAATCACTGGATGTAAATCCAATTTCTCCAGATTGGTGTAGAAATACGCTCCTCCGCCTCCATGAGCACTCATCCAAACAATCACAGGTTCTCCTTGATAAAATCGAACTAATGAATGTTCCCAATCTCCAACATGATCTCCATATGGTCCAGTTCCCATCACATATGGGCCTTCATTAAAAGAATAGAAATAGAACCAATATGCATCAACCCATCCGTTTCCTTTATCAACAACTATCAATGTGGCAGGAGCATCTTTCAACTCTCCAGTATAGAAATTGGGTCTATTTTTCTTTCCAGTAATCCATTCTGGATCCTTATCAAAATCATCATTTGCCGTCAAGTAAATGGGATTCTCGCAAGTATAGTATTGTTGCAACTTTGACAATTCATTGATCTTCAACGAGTTTCCGAGCTCTCCGATTGAACTTCTATTGGCCCATTCGGCATGGAAATGGGTCACATAATCAGCAATATCATAAGGCATGTATCGTTCCTCCGAATACAGATAAACCAAAGGGGCATAATCTATCACATATGATGGGATTTGTCCCGGGTGTACTGTTCGCTCTTCGGGGGTGGGAAATGGGTTCAAAGGCGGTAAATTTTTCAATCCATTGATTTTGGGAATAATCAATGTCAACCCCGTTGCTAAGATGTGATTAAACGCCAATAATTGTATTATCATAACAGCAAGAGAGATAAAGAAAAGATTGTAAAGATAAATTAGATGCCCGCGTCGATTCTATAAGTATTTTCGTCGCGTCGAAATTTGACGGATTGCGGCGTTGCGGCGTTGCGTAGTTCCAGACACTTTGTTAGTCCCCCCCCCCACCTATAAAGTCAAGTATCTTGTCTCATACTCTTTAATGATCCATTCAAATCCAAATTCAATATTCTCTCCTGTGTATGCGCTTCCAAAGACGATATTCCATGAATGGTTTTCTAATTTATCCAATCCCAATAACTGGACTATTTCCGTTCGTAATTCGTCTCGATCTCCACGAAACATATCCATCTTATTCACCATAATTAATACTCCACAACCTGCTAACCGATCTTCGGCTAAAACCTTATTGAATTCTTGGAAACTTTCCTGTAACCGGTGCAAGCTTAAACTGTCTATAACCCACATCAAGAAATCAGTCTTTTCAAAGTAATTGAACCAGAATGCTCTCAATGATGTCTGGCCACCAATATCCCAGATATTAATGTTAAAACCGGCATGTTGAACTGTAGCTATGTCAAACCCCATTGTAGGACTGATTTCCTTGATATCCTTATGAAGTAAACATTTGACAACGGTTGACTTTCCAGAATTGTCTAATCCTAGAAGCAAGAGTCTGATTTCTTTTTCCTTGAGCTTTTGTTTCCGGATTATAGAGAGTAACCCCATCAAAATAACCTTGTGAATAATTTTTATAACTTTTTTATTTATTTATGACAAAGAGGAAGCTGGTCGATAACCAAATATCAATATTGAAGTTTTGCCGAATAGGCTCCCAACCAAGTGATGGAAAGGAGGTCACAGTTATTGATTTGATAAGCGATCAGGAGGAATCGTTGTTTGTTCCAGATTCCGATGACGAGATCAAACCCGAGATCAAACCGGATATTGATCCCATAATTAAGATGGAATGTCCGATTTGCGAAGTGAATATTGCTCATTTATCATTAGATGACCGAAATATACATGTCGACGCGTGTTTAATATGTCCCAACACCAAATCCATCTTGTACAAACCGATCAAAAGTGGATCCATAGAGAGCAAAAAGAAGATTCGTGTCAAAAGACCAAAACCACCTATTCCTGATCATAAGATTCTCACGTTTGAGAACCATTCAATAGCTGTGGATGCATTCTGCTATGCAGAACACCCAGGAATCTCAATATATTTATTAACTCATTTCCATTCCGATCATTATGGCGGATTGACAAAAAACTGGAATAATGGATCGGTTATCATTGTGACTCCAATCACATATCGATTATTGATACTCAAGTTCGGAATATCTCCAGATCTGTTGTTTCCGGTGGATTACAATCAAACTATGGAGATCCCACATACCGACCTTAAAGTGACCAGTTTTGATGGAAATCATTGTCCAGGAAGTGGTATCTTTGTGATTGAATCCGCCAAATACCGGTATCTACATTGTGGGGATTTCCGGATTAACCGTTCTATGTTGGATTCTTTGCTCCAGATAGGTCGGTTTGACAAGATCTATTTGGATACCACCTATCTGGATCCCCTTTACAATTTTCCTAAACAGGAGATCGTGATCGATCAGATGTGCGCCTTGCTGAAGAACAAATTAGAAACCACCAAGATCTCCCAGAGCAGAGTTATTGATTTTTTCACGAACGGAAAACCCCAGCAGTTTTTGGTGGTGATAGGAACGTATCTAATTGGTAAAGAACGTTTGGCTATTCGATTAGCAGAATCATTGAAAACCAAAATATACTGTGACCAATCAAAACAACAAGTATTGAATCAGTTTGGGTGGCCAAACTTGGACAATCTTGTGGATACTGAAAATCCGGAAAAATGCCAGATTCATTTAGTCTCATTAACGAAACTGAATAAGGAGTTCTTACAAGATTATCTTAAGAAATATTCTCAACATTTCCGATCAGCAGTTGGGATTCGACCAACTGGTTGGTCATTACGCTATGGGAAACCGGTTCCCTCTTTAGAAGACATGGTGGATGCAGAAACACCGCAAATGGTTTACAATGCAATCAGTAAACATTTTGATCGGTTTCGATCTGATAACCATACCAAGATCCTACAAATTCCGTATTCCGAACACAGTTCTTACCGAGAATTGTTCTATTTCAGCAATTTGTTGGAATACGATGAAATGATCCCCACAGTTAATACCTCAAACATGGAAGAACAGCTAGAAATCATCCGTGGCTTCCAAAAGTATGAAAAGTTATGTATAACTCGATTTTAATCCGGGTAACACCTCGAAAAAAAACCCCCCCAAATTAAACTTTGTCCTCATTCAAAACAAATTTGAAAGTTTGCAAACAAATAATTTCGAACGAGCAATGGACGTTAGCGGGCTGCTGGAAAATGCTATTTTAAACGCCGACGCGGCAGAGCGGGCCCGTGCTGAGACAGAACTCTCGCGTATGGCGGAGGAAAGTTGGGGCACATATTTGATAAGCATGGTCCAAGTCCTTGGTAACGAAACAAAGAGAACAGAGGTCCGGATCCTTGCGGGTTTGTCGCTTAAAAACCAGCTTGTTTCTAAGGATATGAATAAGAAAAGTCAACTGGCGGAACGGTGGGTCCAACAGGAGATGGATCTGAAGCAAAAGATCAAAGATACAGCCCTTCAGACGCTTCTTACACCTGATGAACGTGTGGCGAATGCTGCGGCCCAGCTGGTGGCTGCTGTGGCCGACATTGAACTTCCTTTGGGGACATGGAATGAACTGATGCATATTATAGTGGATAACACGAAAGCAGATCGTCCGGTGAATGTGAAGAGAGCTTCCTTATTGGCGATTGGATACGTTTGTGAGAGTGCTGACGCAACCAATCCTTCTGTTGCTGCTCAAGCCAATGGGATTTTGATTGCCATTGTTCAAGGAGCTCAATCATCGGAACCAAGCACTGTTGTGCGGAAAACAGCCATTAATGCGTTGGTGAACTCGTTGGAATTCATTGCTGCAAACTTCGAGCGTGAAGGAGAACGAAATTATATCATGCAAGTGGTTTGTGAGGCTACAACAGCTTCGGATCCAGAATTACAAGCATTGGCATTTGGAGCATTGGCAAAAATCATGAGTCTTTATTATCAATACATGGGAATTTACATGGAAAAGGCTCTCTACGGACTGACCGTTTCGGGTATGCAAAGCTCTGATGATCGTGTCGCATGTATGGCTGTCGAGTTTTGGAGTACTGTTTGTGAAGAAGAGCTGGAAATTGCCATTCAATTGGAAGAATATAAAGATCAGCCTCCAACCGATTTGGTTTCATACAATTTTGCTTATGTGGCCATTACAGACGTGCTTCCAACTCTTTTGAGTCTCCTTATTCGTCAAAATGAGGATCCTGAAGATGAGGATTGGTCTGTTGCCATGGCTGCTGGTGCCTGTTTGCAACTGTTTGCTCAAAATACTACAAATTATGTTGTTCAACCAGTGTTGCAATTTGTGGAGTCGAATTTGAGCTCCAATAATTGGAGAAATAAAGAAGCTGCAGTTATGGCATTTGGATCTATACTTGATGGTCCAGATCGGTCCGAACTGACCATTTTGATTGGTCAGGCTCTTCGTCCAATTTTAAGTCTAATGAAAGATGAGTCTCTTCAAGTTAAGGAAACAGTTGCTTGGTGTGTTGGAAGAATTGCAGATATGGTGGTGGAAGCTATTGATGTCAATACGATGCTTCCAGAAGTAATTCAAGCCTTGGTTGCTGGATTACAAGACCACTCCAAGGTCAGCACTAATTGCAGTTGGACGTTGATAAATCTGGTTGAACAACTTTGCGCAGATGCGAGAGATTCTTCTTCAACTATTATGTCTCAATATTATCCAGTTGTGGTTCCTGTTCTTCTTCAAAACACAGAGAAATTAGATAACGAGCATTCAGCTAGAACTTCGGCCTATGAGGCTCTTTCCACCTTGGTTCTTTATAGCAGTGCCTCTGATATGCCTATTGTGAACCAGATTGCATCGAAATCATTGGAAAAACTTGATCAAACCATCACAATGCAAATTCAAAATGGTTCTCAATTTACCAGTGAAGATAAGGCAGCTTTACAGGAATTGCAAGCCAACATTCTATCCCTTCTTACCAACGTTGTGCGGCGTATTGGTGGCGAGATCGCCACTGTTTCTGACCAATTGATGGACAAGTTTTTGAGATTGCTCCAAATCCAGGAACCAAACTCGATCATTGAAGAAGACATTTTTATTGCCATTTCCTCCATTGCTTCCGCCATCAACACGCAGTTTGAGAAATACATGCCATCATTCCTTACATTTCTCACCAAGGCTTTGGAAAATACTGACTCTCCAGTCTGTGATGCAGCAATCGGATTGGTGGTCGATATATCCCATTCTCTTGGTAAGGCATTTATCCCATACTGTCAAGGTTTCATGGCCATTCTGGGAAACACCATATCCAATCAAAGCGTGCGTCGTGAGCTCAGGCCATTGATCTTATCATGTTTTGGTGATATTGCATCATCAATTGGTCCTGAATTTATTCAATATTTACAAGTTGTGATGAACATTTGCAATTCTGCACAACAATTAGAGCCAGAAGATTCATCTTTAGAGACCGAAGATTACATTTTGAGCGTCAAGGAGGCTGTATTGGATACTTATGTTGGAATTGTTGCCGGATTACACGATTATCCGGACGCATTACAACCATATACGTTTCAAATTGCCTCGTTTTTGATGCAAGTGTATCACAACCAAGCAATGTGTCTCAGTGAAAGCGTTTGTCGGTCTGCAGTTGGATTGATTGGAGATCTTGGTCAGATCTTCAGCGATGGCAGATTGAGAGAGCTATACCAGCAAGATTGGGTCGGTGAATTTATCAAGAAGACCAGAATGAACCAACGGTTTTCGCAAAGTACAAGAGACACAGCCAGATGGGCCAGGGAACAACAAAAACTCCAACTATAGTAATTGGCCGATCTCCATCATTTTTTTCATTAATAGCATACCCTGAATATAAATTTTTGATTACGTACTATTTCTTTAACGCGAAAACTACAATGTCTGCATTCTCACATGCAGCATTCGATGCCAAGCAATACGGCCAATTTAGACCAAACTACCCTGAAGCTTTGTTTGAGGAGATCTTGAAGTATCATTCACATGATACAGCCAACAAGTTCGGTCAATTGGTGGATGTTGGTTGTGGTACGGGTCAGGTATTCAAGCCGCTTGCCCCTCATTTTAATAAAGTTATTGCCACCGATGTGAGTGAAGTGATGGTGAAGAAAGCAAAGGAGGCAGTGAAGGGGTTAGAAACCAAGGTCGAATGTTTCATTTCTTCTGCAGAGGAATTGCCCGTTCCTGATGCATCTGTTGATCTGTTGGTAGCTGGTGAATGTGCACATTGGCTAGATGTTGAGAAATGGTTTGAAGAGACTTATCGTGTCCTGCGGGATAACGGCACCTTCTCCTACTTTGGATATGTCGATCCGATCTTTGTTGGAGAGCCTGAAGCGAACGCAATTTATGATGAGTTGGTGTACGAATCCGGCAAATTTTTAGGACCGCATTGGCAACAACCAGGTCGTGGTAAGTTACGGGTTCTGTACAAGGACATCAACGAGAAATTGGCCGCTGATAACCGGTTCACTGATGTTAATGTGGTGTACAACGACCCATCAAAAACATCCCACTCCACATCTAAATTTGTGCTCTCCAAAAAACTCACCCTACGGGAATACTTTAACTACGGGTATACCTGGAGTTCCTACAACAACTGGAAAACAAGCCATCCATCAGCTACTCCTGAGGAGGATCCATTTCATATGATGTATGAAAGGCTCAACAAGAAGCTTGGCTGGCAGATGCAAACCACTGTGGAGATTTCCTGGAAAACTGTATACGTTCTTGCCCGCAAAGCAGGTCGTAAATAACAATATCGGTTGTTTTTATTAGTATATGACACTCTTATTCGGCCTTTCCACCCTTTCTCTCGATCAAAGCCTTTCTGTCCTTGTCCAAGTGTAATTTGGTGATGACCACCTTGGATGGGTGGATGTTAACAGGCACACTAGCACCGTTGGATTTCTCTTTGGTCAATTTTTCAAGTTGGATGGAGAATTTGAGTCTGTACACGGACGAGATGGTTCCCTCTTGACCCTTCTTGGATCCTCTAACAACGAGAACTTGGTCCTCTTTTCTCACTGGGAGAGACTTGATGTTGTATTGTTCTCTGAGCTCTTTGGAGAGAGGAGCTGACATCAAAACTCTTCTAACAGAGGATGGAGCGTTGAAGTAAGCCTTTCTGGCCTTGGATCTAGAGGAGGAGACGTCTTGAGAAATCTTAGCCATGGTTGTGATGAGATGAAGTTTTTTTTCGAAATTTTTCAGTATGCAAAAGTGAATGATTAGGTAATTCGAAAAGGGAAAAAAAAATTCAAAGACCAGTGTGATGTCACGTGACTGTTTCTAGTTTTTGTTTATTATTTTTCCCTGCCGTTATTTCCCTCTCCGCCACCCCTCAAACCCGGATATACGCGATCTTGACGCGTCGCATTAGTAACGCGTATATAAAGACCTTGTTCCACTCAAAACATATTCATATCACAAATGTACGTTTTGAAAAGAGACGGACGTAAAGAGCCAGTTAGGTTCGACAAAATCACCGCTAGAGTGTCGCGGTTGTGCTATGGTCTCGATCCAAAGCACGTTGAGCCAGTTGCCATCACTCAGAGAGTCATCTCTGGTGTGTATCATGGTGTTACCACTATCGAGTTGGACAATCTTGCTGCTGAGACTGCTGCTTATATGACTACAATCCATCCTGATTATGCTACCTTGGCTGCCAGAATTGCTATTT
Source organism: Ogataea xyloterini (assembly GCA_030573155.1). NCBI lineage: Eukaryota > Fungi > Ascomycota > Pichiomycetes > Pichiales > Pichiaceae > Ogataea > Ogataea xyloterini. Next base: position 966,137 of record JAJMCS010000002.1, on the reverse strand, counting down.
CGAACCTGCATAAGCAGACCACCAAGCAGTTCTCCCAGGTTATTGATAATTTGTATCATTATATCAACCCAAGAAACGGTAAGCCTTCTCCAATGATTTCGGATGAGACTTATGAGATTGTCAAGAAGCATGCTGAGGAGCTTAATTCTGCTATTGTTTACGATAGAGACTTCTCGTACAACTATTTTGGGTTCAAGACTTTGGAACGGTCTTATTTGCTCAAGATTGATGGAAAAGTTGCCGAGAGACCACAACATATGGTCATGCGTGTTGCAATTGGTATTCATGGTGATGATATTGAGAATGTGTTGGAGACTTACAATCTGATGTCTCAGAAATTCTTCACCCACGCTTCTCCAACTTTGTTCAATGCCGGTACTCCTCACCCACAAATGTCTTCCTGTTTCTTAGTTGCCATGAAAGAGGACTCGATCGATGGTATCTATGATACTTTGAAGACTTGTGCATTAATTTCCAAAGCAGCCGGTGGAATTGGATTGCATATCCATAATATCAGATCTACTGGCTCTTATATTGCAGGTACTAACGGTACTTCCAACGGTATCATTCCAATGGTGAGAGTGTTCAACAATACTGCCAGATACGTTGATCAAGGAGGAAACAAACGTCCTGGAGCTTTTGCTTTGTACATTGAGCCATGGCATGCAGATATTTTCGATTTCATCGATATTAGAAAGAATCACGGTAAGGAAGAGATCAGAGCTAGAGATCTATTCCCTGCTTTATGGATCCCTGACTTGTTCATGGAGAGAGTTGAGCAAAATGCGGAATGGACCTTGTTTTCTCCTTCTGAGGCTCCAGGACTTGCTGACGTCTATGGTGATGAATTCAAGGAACTTTATACAAGATATGAGAAAGAAGGTCGTGGTAGACAAACTGTTCAAGCCCAAAAACTTTGGTATGCTGTTTTGGAGGCCCAAACCGAAACAGGTACACCTTTCATGTTATACAAGGATGCTTGTAACGCCAAGACCAATCAAAAGAACTTGGGTATTATCAAATCTTCCAACTTGTGTTGTGAGATTGTTGAATACTCTTCTCCAGAAGAAGTTGCTGTTTGTAACTTAGCTTCGATCGCTCTGCCAGCATTTTGTGAACAACATGAAACCTCCAGTTCGTATAACTTCGAGAAACTTCATGATATCACCAAGGTTTTGACCAAGAACTTGAACAAAATCATTGATAGAAACTACTATCCTGTTCCTGAGGCTAGAAACTCCAACATGCGGAACAGACCAATTGCTGTTGGTGTTCAAGGTCTTGCTGATACCTTTATGCAATTGAGATTACCATTTGATTCTGATGAGGCTAGAGAGCTCAATATTCAGATCTTCGAGACCATTTACCATGGAGCTTTGGAGGCTTCGATGGAGTTGGCTATTAAAGACGGTAAATACTCTTCATTTGAAGGATCTCCAGCTTCCGAAGGTATTCTTCAATTTGATCTTTGGGGTAAGAAGCCAACAGATCTTTGGGATTGGGATTCCTTGAAAGCTAAGATCCAGAAGAATGGTTTGAGAAACTCGCTTTTGGTGGCTCCAATGCCAACCGCTTCCACCTCTCAAATCTTGGGATACAACGAATGTTTCGAGCCTTACACTTCCAACATTTACTCAAGAAGAGTCCTTGCTGGAGAGTTCCAAATTGTTAATCCATACTTGTTAAGAGACTTGGTCAATTTGGGATTGTGGGATGATTCTATGAAGAACTTCATCATCAAAGATAATGGATCCATTCAAAATCTTTCAAACATTCCTCAAGAATTGAAAGATCTTTATCGTACTGTTTGGGAGATTCCTCAAAAGGCAATTATCGATATGGCTGCTGATAGAGGTGCATACATTGATCAATCCCAATCTATGAACATCCATTTGAAGAATCCAACTATGGGTAAATTGACTTCTATGCATTTCTACGGATGGAAGAAAGGACTTAAGACTGGTATGTACTACTTGAGAACGCAAGCTGCTGCTGCTGCTATTCAATTTACTGTGGACCAGAATTCTGCTGCCTCTGCTTCTTCTGGTGTTGCTAGTATTGAGAAGCTTAAGATCAAGAAGTACGTTGCTAAGAAGACCTCTACCGTTGAGGATGTTTCTTTCTCTTCCGCTGACTCGTTGACCGAGACTCCTTCGCCACAGACCGCTCCTACTAGTGTTGAAGGTTCGATGGCTGAATTGAGTATCAAGGATTCTGAGGAAAAGACCGAAAAACCGGCCGAAAAGCCTGCCAATGGCGATGAATTTGATATCTTCAATTCCAAGGTCATTGCATGTGCCATCAACAATCCAGAAGCCTGCGAAATGTGCTCTGGTTAGGTTGTCATATCGATTTTATTGCTTTAAGGTTGTATAATGAATAAAAATACCAAAATCTCAAGTTTTCTGCCATTTTTATAAAAGGTTGTATAAGCCTTAACATTTCTCAATTGCCTTCTAAAAACAACACACATTCATCTACTAATTATACGTGTTTATCAACGAAATGGTGAGTCATAAATATGGAAGACTAACTGGTTAGAGCGAAAAGTTGACATCGGAACAAATTGACGAGTTCAGAGAGGCGTTTAGCATCTTCGACAAGGATGGTGACGGAAAGATTTCTGCTTCGGAGTTGGGTACTGTGATGAGAGCTTTGGGTCAAAATCCTACACAGCAAGAATTGAACGATCTAGTGAATGAGATAGATACGAATGGGAACTCGTCGATTGAATTTTCCGAGTTTCTCACCATGATGGCAAGACAGATCAAAGAACAGGATGTGGAGGCAGAAATTCTAGAAGCTTTTAAGGTCTTTGATAGTGATGGAGACGGAAAGATCTCCCAAACCGAGTTGATCCGTGTCTTGACCACCATCGGAGAAAGATTGACTGAAGAGGAGGCCAGACAAATGTTACAAGCTGCAGACACTGATTCTGACGGCCAGATCGACATTGAAGAGTTTGCCAAGATCTTACGTGGGAAATGAAACCAACAAGTAATGGATCATGAGTTCGGTTGTAAATTTATACAGATATCTACCTTTCCTTCCTAACTTCTATTAGTACCTAAAACCTGACCACGATATGATGGAAGAACGTATCTATGGTTAATCACGTCTTGTTCACGAATGTAATGTAATATTGATGGCAATCTATCGATAACTGGTGCCAAAAAGCCTTCTATCCGTTCCACCAGTTTGAAAGGGGGATTAGTGAAATGTTTTAGATATCCATATCCTAAAGCAAATCCAGCCAAGATTCCAAACAGATGGCCAATGAAACTTGAACTTGGAACCAAGAATCCTATCAAAAGCAAAACAATGAACGGAACCAATGTTGTAGGAACATCAATTTTATAAAGCTTTGTTGTTTCTTCGGTTTGGGATTTCAAATAATAATAATAACTGAACATTGAAAACGCCCAACCAGAAGCTCCTAGAACACTCGTATTTGGATAGAATAACATACCACAAAGACAATAAGGAATGGCGACCAAAGTAGCCAAGAAATTCAAAACAAGAGCTGTATGAACTGTTCCATTTTGGACCTCAAATTGACTTAGAGGACCATATAAAGATAGAATATTGAAGACCAAATGGAAGAAGTTTTCATGGATCAAAGGATAAGTGGTCATCCGACTCAGTTCCAAATTGTAAATACACCATGGTGTTAAAGAACACGAGTCTAAAATTGAGGGATATGCTCTGGAAACAAAATAGACGAGCACCAAGAACAAACAAAGCCCAGTTGAAAGAGCAGGCGCCCGTTCGAAGTTAGGAAACAATCGCTGGATCAACTCCAAACCTTGTTTTGATAACTCGTTGAAAGAAGACATGAAAAACAGGGGAAAAAATACACAGCCTTGATATACATACTATTATTTATATTATGTTGCAGTTTGACGTACAAAGGTGATGACTCGGTCCAAATTATCCACTGATTGTCTTGATTCTGGGATCGATTGTTTAAGATCAACTAGATCATTCAAAATCGTCTGGAAATCGTCTTTCAAATCTTTGGTTTCTAATTCAACAGTGTTGTGTACTTCATTAAGAACTGTTTCTCTATTCTTGATTGATCTTGCCATTATTTGATCTATCAACTTCTCATTTTCTAAAATTCGAGTTTGATATTCATCATAGATCGTTTCTGGTTGCGTTCGTCTTAAATTTGATATCGTTTCGATCTTTTCTTCCACCCGTGTATACAAGTCGCGCAACCTGTCATTTAAAGCGAAATCATATGGTTCTATCTTCTCATTTGCCAGCGTTGGATTACCTAATAGTTCCGAAATATTGGTGGATATCAATTGACTTGATGGGATATCGTCTAAATCCAAAGAATAATAAACAGAATCAAAGATCCCATCCACATATTCCCGTACCAGCTTCTTGATTGATTGGCTTAATTTTGGATCATTTTTGTTGCGATTGATCTGTAAAATATGAGAATCGACCTTCTTTTCCGCAGATTCTTGTAAAGTTGTATACAAATATCGCAATTCACGTAATTGAAGATGGATTTTGGGAGAATATGAGGACATGATGGTTTCTTGTTTATTTTATTTACTAGCTCCAATATTAAAAAATATTAAAAGCCGGGTAACCTTCCTATAACAGCTCACCTTCAAATTTAAAAACTTACCGTCAAAATGTAAGTATACTATACAAATTACTAACCTCAGGTCGACAATCTCCGAGTCTGAATACTCGCCCGCCTTTGCTCCGTTCTTTGGGTTTGCCGGCTGCTGTGCAGCAATGGTTTTAAGCTGTGCGGGCGCAGCAATAGGAACTGCAAAGTCTGGAATTGGTATTTCTGGTATCGGTACTTTCAAGCCAGAATTGATCATGAGATCATTGATTCCTGTTGTCATGAGTGGTATTCTATCTGTTTATGGGTTAGTTGTTGCTGTTTTAATTGCTGGAGGTCTGAGTCCAAGTACAGATTATACTCTATTCAATGGATTTATGCATCTCAGTTGTGGACTGTCCGTTGGATTTGCCTGCTTGGCTTCTGGATATGCAATTGGAATAGTGGGAGATGAAGGAGTCCGTCAATTTATGCATCAACCTCGTCTGTTCGTGGGTATCGTGTTGATCTTGATTTTCGCAGAAGTCTTGGGTCTTTACGGAATGATTGTCGGATTGATTCTCAATACCAAAGGAAGTGGTTGATATATTAGATTTGTACAAAAAAGAAGTCTATGTTTTCTATGCTCCAACATCCATGGCATCGCCCTTGGAAAGATCAACTCTGCCTTCATCATCAATGTATTGAGTACTATTTTCCTCAACAAATTGAACACTGCGCGCACTGTCAATGAACAAAATGTAGCTTCTCTTCACGTCCTCTAAACCAACAGTGTCTGTGCGTCTTTTCTTAGCAATTTGATTACTAACAGCAATCAAATTGGCAGCGTATCTGAGCGAGGTTTCCATTCCAATCTTGGTCAACAAACTTAAAGCATCCGCATTAAGTTCAACCTCTTCCTCCTGCGCTCTAATAGACAAAATACTTTTAATTTCGTCCTCTTTATACCCTTCTGTCCGGATAATGATCGATCTGTCCAATAAATCCAAAGGAAGTCCATGTGGAGACTTGTAATTAGTTCCTCTAGTCTTGGAAATACCTCTGTTAGTGGCCATGATCACAATTGGCGAGAAATCGTCCTCAAGAGCACGATTAATGAAGGAGAAACATTCAATGTCCAACATATGAACCTCATCAATGAACAAAACTCCAGGAACAATCTCGGCTTTTCCTTCTTCTTTCCACTCGGCAACCTTCATATTGATCTGATCCCGCACCTCTGACCGAATCTCTCCAGTATCTCCACTAAACAAGGCTAAGAATCCTTGCTGTCTAGAATTTATCACGTCAATCTCATGCAATGAAACAGTGTGCACCACCTCCTTACGAGTCTGTAATTCTCCCTCTGGGCATGAAACAAATTTGGTATCTGGTCCCATAGCATCGTAATCCCGCGCACGCGTATAAGAACGGCCTAATTTGGCAATCTTTCCGTTCGATTTGTCGATCGAAATCACGTCTCCAGCAATCACTTTCTCTTTGGTCAGTTCATCAATCATCTTGTTTCCAAGCTCGTAAATGGTTTCCATGTCGGTGGTTCTGATGGTTAATTTTCCTTGCTTGTGGCCTCCAGTCAACGATCTGTCAATCTGAATTTCCACAACCTCTCCTTCAATAACCTCCGTCTCCTCCTTGATCTGAATACCTATACTTTTTCTGAACGCCTGATTCAAAGCCTCAGTCTTTGACAACTCTTTCGAAAAGATCTCAGATCCGGCGATCGCAGTGAACGGAACATTACTACCCAAACTTTGTGAAATTCCCATTGCAATGGCAGTTTTTCCTGTCGAAGGTGGACCTGCAATCAAAATCGCTCTTCCTGCAATCTTCCCATGTTGAATCATCTTCAAAATCACTCCAGCAGCTTTTCTTGCCTTCAGTTGTCCCACCATTCCTTGACTATTCTCACGAGGTTGGAGTTGGTCATCTAGTCCTAATCCACTGATATGCGAATGAGCAGCAATCAATGATAAGTTCTTGACCAATTCTCCCTCTCCTTTAGTTGCAATTGACATCTGGTTGATAATTTACAAATAAACAAGTTTTTTTCCAACAACAAATTTTACCAACCATGAGTTACCTGTGCAGAGATGTGTGATCTTTTTTAATTTAGCTGGCAATCCTTTATAATCTATCATGGCTTGTCTTGATTATCTGGGACTTTGTTTTCCATGTGTCTTTAACTCCACTCCTGTGTTAAAGATCAATCAATCTTCATTCAAAATTCTCAATTTGCTTGGAGAAGGAGGTTTCTCATATGTCTACCTGGTTCAATCAAATAACAATCACAATCTGTATGCTCTCAAGAAGATTCGGTGTCCATTTGGAAACTCCAACTTTAAGACTGCAATGAAGGAAGTTGACAACTATAAAGAGTTTAAATCACCATTCATTGTGAAATCGATTGACTCTTCAGTGATTCAAGAACCGGATGGTTCTAAGACCATCTACATCCTATTACCTTACTTCGAGAACGGTTCGTTACAAGATATAATGAATACTAATAGTGTCAATAATGAACGTATGAATGAGACAGAAGCAGTGCGACTTTTTGTTGGCATTTGTCGAGGTCTTCAATCAATGCATCGTCATCAACTTTCCAAGTCCTATAGCATCGTCTCTTCAATGGAGCCTAACGACGATGATGCCGATGAAAACAATCCTTTCTTAAGTAATATGGACGAATCTACAGGAAATGGGACTGAATTACAAGAAACATTAAGTTTTGCTCATAGAGACATAAAACCGGCCAATATCATGCTGGCCAAAGATGGAACGCCCGTTTTATGTGATCTGGGTTCGAGTGAAAAGGCCCGCGTGGCAATCAAATCGAGAGCGCAAGCAATAACCGTCCAAGAACTCAGCAACGAGCATTGTACTTTACCTTATAGAGCACCTGAATTGTTAGATATCAAGATTGGAGACGAGATCAACGAGAAAATTGACATCTGGTCATTGGGATGTACTCTCTATGGTCTCTTGTATGGATATTCGCCATTCGAAAGAGAAGAACTGGTAAATGGAGCTAACATTTCTTTAGCCATTAGTTCTGGTAACTATAGTTTCCCATCGAGCCCAGAATATTCCCAATCTATAAAAGAACTCATACAATTCTGTTTGGTTGTGGATCCAGCTCAAAGACCCTCTATCGAAGAGGTTTTGACCAAAGCTTTGCAAGTTCAAAACGAATTATAGAGAGCCCCAGAAAAATCCATGTGGTGTAAGGTGTGACATATATACTGAAACTTCAACCTGAAATTAATTTAGACAGATGTAATGACTTCGTATCAGAATGCTTCGGCTACAATTTCTGGTTGGAATGATTGTCCAGAACAAGTTATAAACAGAAGTCGATCGAGTTTAGTTGATTTGAGTAGCTTGGATCAGATCGACGCTCAAGATCTGAGTTCGATTCGAGCCAAACTAGATGACGTTTTGACGAGGAAGTCGAGTCTTTCGGAACGGGAAATGACATATCATCGGGGAAAACTGGAAAAGGCGTTTGAAGAACAAGAAAATGTTGTGTTTACTGGTCAAATGATCGATTTGATGGAACAGGGCTCTAATAAACAAGTTCAAGAGAGCATCTTAGAATTTATGATGTCCAGAAATAATACCAGTTGGTGCGGCTCATTAAAAAAGGTGCTATTAAATCTAATTATTTGAAATACTAGTGTAAAAATCTACAAAAGCAAAGCGGCAAGACCACCGAGAATGGCAAATCCAGCTGGAGCAGCAATCATAGCATCGTTCTCGTAGGTGGTAACGGAGTTGGAAGAGCAGTTTCCATTGCAAGTGGTGATAGTTTGGATCTTGGAAGAAGTATGAGTAGCAGCAGAAGTAACAGAGGTAACGCTGGCTGTTGGTTTGGCAACATCGGAAGAGGAAGCGCTGGAAGCACCCTTAGCAATAAGAGTGACTGCAATACAACCAGAAGGTGCGGACTGGTTTGGGTAGTACATCAACTCGTAACTGGAAGTAGACCAGTTGTATGGATCCCCAGTATTCTTACAAGCGTAGAAGTTTTCGGCGGTTCCACCAATAGACACAGTACCATCACTGGCGATGGTGAATTGATCGACTGGGCCATCATTACCTTGGTAAGCGACCAAAGCGACGAAAGGTTCTTGGGTCAAGGTAAGACCACCATTGTAAGAACCAAATGGAGCAGTCAAAGTCTTGTTTCCCTCGTTATAAGTGTAGGTATCAGCACCTTGACCCAAGAAAATGTAAGAGAAACCTGCACCACTGTGCTTGGCGGCAAGACCTTGACCCTGAACACTAGAGTCAGAAGACTGGATCCACAAGGAAACGTCACTTGCGAGGACGGAGGCAGTTGAAGCAGCAAAAGCGAGTGTAGTAGAAAGTCTCATATTTGGAAAGTTTGGATTAATGTGAAAAAGGGGGGTAGAAGGGGTCCTATTTATTTTAATCCGAGACTAGAAACAATTACCTCAATGTAAACATTAAAACAAGAGGCTTGAGTAAATTTAGAAGTGAAATTGTTTTTAGAGTCATGACAACAATGTTGACAATAAGAAATATGTAAGGCAACATTAAATGGCGTTTCTTTAATGTTTATTCTCGGTAATAATCCAAACATAAAAATGTCGCGGCTCTTATTTAATATGCATGTTCTGTTTACTGTAGTTATTATTAGAAGTCTGGACATGTGTCAGCCCAACATCTCCGAAGGTTAAACTCACTATGCTAAAAATACAAACTAGTATCCGTGGTTTTCGGACGAAAAAGACACTTGCTGCAGGTTCTTTCCTGTTTTGTGGTATTCCTTAACGTGACGTAGATATTTCAATAATCTGTGCTCGTCAGGATTGGCTGCCTTGAATTTTTTGAGATTCACGCACTCTGAGCAATATGGACATTCCACCACTTCTACTGGTTCAGGGGTATCCTTTGCGAAATACCAGCCACGTTTGACTGGATCTTTGACCAATTCCCCGTTCGAAAACACTCCATGGAATTGGATCATGTGATGTAAATAATTGCTATCATTTCTTTTGAAAAATAGCTTCTGGAAGTCTTTCTTACTGTTCTCACTAGTCATTGGACAAAATGGACATAAAGCAAAGTTTCCCATATTAACACTCTTCTTACGAATGTTTTGTTTCGTTTCAATCGATCCTCCTGCTTCAATATTGAGTTTTCGATTCACTGCTGGTTCATATGAATTGACTCCAAATTTCTTATTCTCTTGATAGATATACTTCGAATTAGGGCCATTCAAAGCTTCAAACGTATCAATGGTGATATTATTCCGCACTCGATAGTAATCCAATCCTCTACAAGGAGTTCCAGCTTGACCACAAGATTCATCCGGTGCAATATCCTTCACTTTATTCTCGGGAGTTGTTTCTGGAGACTCCAACACATCCAGAATACTTCCATCAAAACTCTGTCTCCAATTGTAGTTTTGTTCGGTATCATTTATCGAAGACTCTTCTTTAGCCGAATCATGATCTTCATGCTTCTCAACAGTCTCCATAACGTTCTCATCGATAAACTTATCGAGACTGGAGTTCAACTCCACCGTGTTACAGGGAGCTCCTCCATCTAAACAGTACCGAGGAATATGGTACCCAGACCGAGAATCAATCACATTGGTAAATAATTGAGTCAATTGAGAGTCCAAAGGTGGTGTAGGATATAGTGCTTCCTCATTGATACTATGATTGTAGTCCTCGAAACCTAAATCATCGACAATTTGTTGCATAAAGGCATCATTTTCCTTCATCATTGAAACTCAATAATATCTTGATTATTTAGGAACTCATTAGTTCTATATACTAGCTTAAACTTATTCCAGATAATTTGAAAGCAGACCACAGACACAGCTTCATCTTTAAGATTTCACCCATATTCTGCTACCATCACACCTCCCACCTGATCCCAGGACCCCAAAAAAAATCTCCAAATCGATTGGAATTTTTCAAATTACGCGTATACATCATGAGTTCGGAAAATCTGCCTTGGGTTGAAAAGTACCGTCCCACCAATCTTGACGAGGTCCATGGTCAACAGGAAGTAGTTCAGACGATTAGAAAATTCGCCAAAGATGGAAGAATACCCCATCTACTGTTCTATGGACCACCGGGTACTGGAAAGACTTCAACTATCATTGCATTGGCACGAGAGTTGTATGGAAAGAGCTATCGTAATATGGTTTTGGAGCTCAATGCTTCAGATGATCGTGGAATTGATGTTGTCAGAGACCAAATCAAGACCTTTGCAAGTACAAGACAGATATTCAATAGTGGTTTCAAGTTGATTATTCTCGATGAAGCAGACGCCATGTCTAATGCTGCTCAAAACGCTCTTCGACGGGTGATTGAAAAGTATACTAAGAATACGCGTTTTTGCATTTTGGCCAATTATTCGCATAAATTGAACCCGGCCTTACTTTCTAGATGTACTCGGTTCAGGTTCTCTCCATTGGCTGATTCAGCTCTCAAAGAACGTGTTGAATATGTTGTCAAGACAGAGAAACTAAAGATTGCTCCAGATGCTCAGGAAAGTCTCCTGGAGTTGAGTGAAGGTGATATGAGACGAGCACTTAATGTTTTACAGGCCTGTGCTACCGGGGCCGACGATGGTGAGGAGATCACCACAGATATGGTTTATGAGTGTGTTGGTGCTCCTCGACCACAATCTGTGAACTTAGTGTTGGATGCGATCATGAAAAACGACTGGACAGATGCATATTCCACCATGATTAAAGTCAGAAAGACAGAAGGTCTTGCTCTGGTGGACTTGATAACTGGATTCGTTAGCATTATGGACAAATATGAACTACACAAGCAAACCAGAATGGCCATATTAGAAGGTTTGGGTGATATAGAATATGCCATCAGTAAAGGTGGCAGTGACAAAATTCAGAGCACTGCCGTGATTGGTGTGATAAAAAATGCACTGGAAAATGAGGCTTGATTGAACGCTTTTTTATCTCAATGAAGAATCGCATTGTTGTTGTTGGAGCTGGTGTTGTAGGATTGACTACAGCATTAGAATTGTCTAAGCGTGGACATTATGTTACCATAGTTGCCAAGGAACTACCAGGAGATCTTGCTGATTATTATACCAGTCCTTATGCTGGAGCTTTCTTTTACCATTTGGAATCGATCACTCATTCTCAATGGACCAATCAATTACAAGATCTTGCGTCGTATTATGAACTTCTACGTATTTCTAAAGCCAATCCAGAATCGGGAGTGACCAGTAGAACTGCAGAGGTCTATGTTCCAAGAATCTCCATGGTTGAATCAAATTATGACGGACCATGGTTCAAAGATGTTGTTTTGAATTATGAGGTCATTCCTCCATCTGAATATCCCGTTGGATCTCGTAACGACGATATCGTTTACGCTTTTAGATACACCTCTTTTGTGATCAATCCGGTCCAATATCTGCACTATTTGTTGTTTGAAAGCTCTAAACATGGTGCTAAGTATATCAGACGCACAGTGAGTTCGATGGAGGAGGCTAAGGGTCTATTTCTATCTGATAATGGGTTTTCTGAGGCTGAATTAGTTATCAATTGTGCGGGACTTCGGGCTTTTGAACTTAATGATCAAGATATGGACAATCGACTTCCTGTTAAAGGTCAAACACTTTTAGTTGAAAATATTGCAGAAAAGCTGATTATTGTTGAAGCAATGGATGCGGAACATCCATCTGAATCGCTTTATGTGGTTCCTCGTGCAGGCTACGGAACACTTTTAACAGGAACTTATCTATACCACGACGATTCTTTGAATTACGATCCAGGATTAACTGAGAGAATCAAAAAAAGGGCTCTTAGATATGCACCCGAACTGGTTGATCCTAGTTACATGAAAAACCCTGTCGATCTGGTAGAAGTGCGTCAATTTGTTGGCATCAGACCGGGAAGAGAAGGTGGTGTCAATGTGTCTAGAGAAGGATGGAAGATTCAGAACTACGGTTCGGCCCATTCCGGATACCAGAATTCGTATGGCTTAGCAAATCGGGTCGCTAGGCTAGTCCAGGATTGGACAATGAAACATAAGTTGTAATTGTTGCCTAGAAGCGAATTTTTTGGTAACCATGGAAATTATTTCCCAATATGTACGGAGGAGATTTATAAGAAAAAAATCCATCAAGTAGAAAACTTAGTCATGTCTACTTTATATGATCAACAAATAGCGATGAAGAACCGTCGAAAGGTTCTGGATCTTGAAGTGGACGCTTATTTGAAGTTCAAGAGCAGAATGCTTGGGTATGCGAATCTAGCTCGTGAGAATAAGCTGGATTCAATTGACATTGAGGAATTGAGGAAATTACAAGGCGAGCTGGATCTCGTGCGATTCAAAACCAATCTCAACTTGAAAGTGGACAATTTGAGGTTTAAAACTGCGAGTGTTGATTCGGAAACAATGGAAGCTAGTATCAATGCTAAGATACTGGCCTATATCGACTCAGAAATCGAGGAAAGTAAGATTGTCAACAAGAAGATTGAAAATGCCAAAGAGTTACTGAAAAATCGCCGAAAAATCAATCATGTGATTCAAGAGTATCTTCGACGTTCTAGAACAATCAGTTTGAACGAGGAAGAGATCCAGACTCTTTTTGGTGATGAGATCGATTATAATGTGATTTTGAAGAACGGAAGAGAGGTGAAAGATGGAGTTTATGAATTTCAAATGAATAGTGGATCATTCCAACTGAGCTGCCAACAATTAAGCGCCAAAATTGATGCCAAGCTTGCAGAATGTGAAAACTTTGAAAAACAGACACACGAAACAAAACTAAAATGGGAGGCCTTGGCTTCCAAATTGTCCGAAGTATTGGATCAATTGGATTCAATTCTGCCTTTATAGATAATTGATCAATTAATACTATTTACATCTAAACCGTAGCTTCCTCGGTAGGCCCTTCTTCAAGCATCTCTAGCTTCTCATGAACAAACCCTTGCACCACCTGCACCTCTTTGGAGGCAGGAATCACAATGTCGTTTTGTCTGTATTCGTCGATTTTGGCACATGCTTCAGTCACACCTTCTGCGCTCGCGCTCTCTTCAAACACAGTATATAGTTCTGCCACGTCTCTCAATGGAGCCAAGTCTGTGCGACCGATCTGTTCAGCGAATTTGTCGAATTTGAGCTGACCGACAAATTTCACACCTCTAACGAATTGCAAATCCACCTCGAAATCGGCATCCAGCAGTTCTGGAATTCCAAATATAGCGTGTTGTAATCTCTCCAACCTATCATACCATTCATCTGTCTCGACGTTCTCGTCTTGCAAGTAATTTTCTCTGAACTCCTGTAAATACTGATTTCCACTTTCCTTGAACTCGGCTTGTGCATTTTTCAAACCACTTTCTCTTTCTGTAAGTACTTGTTTGATTCTCCACATAGTTTTGTGAATTTCGTCATCCAAATTTTTGAAATCGAATCCAATTGGATTGTCACTCTGTTGATGGAAAATATACATTTCTCTACCAAGCTTGTTTCTTTCTTTAAGACAGACATACCACAAGTTATGAAGGTCCTCCCACGACTTGCGTCTAAGTTCCTGAACACTCCAAGCTCTGCCTGTGAACTGGATTTCTTCCGGGTCTCTAACAAACTTTTTCTCGTGGAAGAACTGCCATAATGGATGGTCATCTTTGACAGTGATATTGTTGATTGTTGGTAAAATAGGAGGTCTCAACTTCACGTGAGGAGAGATCCTATATCCCTTTCTAGCCGCGGCAAGGGCTGTTGTATGGAAATGACGAGACATCAAAGTAACAAGATTGGTGGATGTTTTTTTGGAAATAATTTTTCAACTAATGTGGCTAAAGTTTGTGGCTGGAAAACTATTCAACTCATGTTAGCATCATTCAAGTTGTTGATCCAAAGTTCCAGACAAATGTCTGTGAAGGTTCCCCGGGCAAACAAAATGCCTCCACGACCTAAAATCAATGAAAGTGAGATCAAAGAGAAGTTCATCAAGGGTGGTTCAGGAAAAGGAGGACAGAAGATTAATAAGACCAATTCCAAAGTACAATTAACTCATATTCCAACAGGAATGGTAGTTACTTCACAGGCAACACGTTCGCGTGATCAAAACAGAAAGATTGCAAGAGAGATTCTTGCGGCCAAAATTGACTTTCTTGAGAATGGAGAATCCAGTCGAACAGCAATCGTTGGTCTACGCAAGAAAATAGTTAGTGATAGAGCAAGAAGAAAAGCAAAGGCTAAACAGAAAATCAGAGACCTTGAAAAAGCAGCAGCTCCACAACAATGGGATTTGGTGCTGGATATGGACGAGAATGGAGAAGTCGAAAAAGTATAACGTTAATTAAAATACAAACTGATAAATTACAACTTATGGCTTCATCTTGCGCATATTCTCCAATTGAGCTTTGAATTCTGATTGACCGTGATATAGCTCCAATAAAGCATTCAAATGATTATCCCGTTTCTCGATCCATTCGATAGCCTTGTCAGACCAGATTCCAGGAAGTTGTGCTAATAACTCTTCCCCATTGGTATCAATATAGTTTTTGAAACATTCAAACATGAGATTTCTCTTTGAATTACATCTGTGGAACACAAAAATGGAATAGTACTCCTTGATTCCCAATTTGGTCAACTTTCCAATAAGAGTCTTGGTTGGAATCACTACTTGAGGATCCAAAACTTCCTCTAACTTCTTGATGAATCCTTCCTTATCAGCTAACACCTCTTCAAGCTCCAGTGGTGGTCCTTTTTCCTTAAATGATGCAGAGAAACGGCTATCACTGAAATATGTAGTAGGTTCCTCCACAAATTCAAGTGGTTGTTGCATGTCCTCAATGGCTGGGTCAATGTTTGCAGATCCGGTAGGCTCAACCGCGATCTTGATTCTCTTGGCTGAAGGAAGAGAAGGTTCTTCATCTTTGAAGTTTTTGAATGCAGTGGCCAAATCGTGCTCGGCTTGATGTTGAGCAGCCATTGCAATCGATCTTTCAATCTGTTCTTGAGGAGTTGGACGCAAAAATTGGTTTTCGGGCCGTGGAGCAGGAACAATTTCCGGCTCCACAAACTCAGGAGTCTCTAAGCTATCCAAATTAGCGTCCAGAAACTCGTTTCCTTCAGGGATATTAGGGAAATATAGTTTAGGACCTGCAGCTTTCTTGAGATGTTTTCTGGCATTCAACCAATCCTTATTGGCCATATTAGCAGGTTGGGGTTCTTTTTCCTGACGAATTTGCATGATACAGTATTTCAAGTAATTAGAAATACCGAATAAACTCAAAAAATTCTTGTATCTTTGTCTCCAAGACTCAGAAGTGTGATTTGGATGGGAATTGGCATAATTATCAAAGAATCCGGTTGGGAAGTTGATGATTTCGAAACCTTTCTCGTCTGTGGTTGGTCTCAATTTCACATAGATGGTTCTACAAATCTCAAAATCTTCCCACGCAGTGAAGCTGGTAGTTTTCTTTTTGATTTCGAAATCTTTGATGTAGTCTCCATTTTCATCCTTGAGCAACTCTCTGTTAGCTCCAGCCTTGTACACGTACTCAATCTCATACTTTAGTGTACGAATTCTTTCTCTCAAGGAAGCGGCACTCCGTTGTCTCTGCTTGAAATAATCCATTTGACTGATATCCTTATAAATTTGATGACCTTTGTAACCCATCCAAGGTCTCTTTCTAATCTCTTCAAACAACATAGAGTCTTCTTCTGGAGTGAAATATCTCATAGTAACAGCACCACTGATACTATTCAAATTTGTCGTAGCCGTAGCTGCAGGTGTGGATGGGGTATGAAGAACATAATTCATCAATGGTTGGATTCCCTTACTAACCGAATCTTCAACAAATTGATATGAATACACGTGGAATCTCTTCAGATCATCACTCATAAGATATTCAGGAGCAGACAACACCACAATATCTTTATTAACCCCACTCATCACCTGGCCATTATGATCTTCAATCAGATGGATTAAACGCTGGTTTCTATCCAGAGGCGGATAAAGATAGAACTTCATGGGCTTTCCGGTCGCATCCAGGAATACATCCGGTTGATCAGAGGTAGCATCCTGGTATTGCGCAATTTGCGGGTGCAACATGTTATCCATGGTTTTCAGTGTTTTGTTTACACTTCGGTGTGTGTAAGGAGGGTGTTGGTGTTAAGTGTAACTTTGTAAACACCGTTTATATTTTTTTTTTGGGTCTCATTGTTGGTTACGAGCCATGCGGCTCTTTATTATCCATAAGGATTTAGACTTGAGATAGCGTTTGATTTGAATTTGGGTCTATTTTGGTGGTAGATAGAAACCCCAGTTGGTCCCAAATTTACTCTTTGAAACATGTCTCGAGAGTCTTCGCCGCTTCGAAATTTCTCGCACAATCAGGCTCGCATCGAATCTGTTCCTATCTTGGAAGATGATGAGATAGATGGAGAGGAAGTAGATATTCCTGTTTTACCCGTATTCGCTAATGAAAAAGATCAGAGCTCTCCTGGATTACCCGATCTTCCAGATCGGCGGAAGCGGATTGCCCAAGAGATTGAAGGAGACTTCGATAAGGAGTTTTATCGTGATATCGGAGATCGATCATCTTTAGTTACACGACAGCCGATAAAACAACAGATAGATTTGGGAGATCCAGACTCTAGTGATGACGAACTTACTGATGAAACTGATGAACAGTCAGACTCTAATGAACCAAAGGATGAACTTGCACATGACTCGGAGCATGAACATGAAAAGCCAGGGAAAGTCATGAGTTGGATTCGTCGTCTTACCATGCCTTCTTCACAACCTGTAGGAGATGGTGTTGATAATCTAGATGTGGAGAGTCTTAAGACATCACAGATGAAGTCCCAATTTTTACATTTTGGACACTCTAAACCCAAATACGTTGATGAAGAGATGGGTCAGATGGATGAAGCTCGTGGAATAGTCGGTACCCATATTCCATTACAAAATCTCCGTGATAGATCCTCAGAGCTCTCCCTTGATACCCCAGATATTAGGCACGATTCGAACGAGTATTTGATGACCCCATTGTTAAATGATTATGACGAAATGGTAGCAAAGGGATCCTCCCTACCAACCAAAGTTAGAACGGGAGTTTTCTCCAACGTTATGAAACTATACCATCATGATGATTCCACCATAAATGACTCTGAATTGGAACTGAAACTTGGTGATGAGTCTTACCGGAAGAAATGGAAACGAATTCCACTTCTGAACAGATCTTCTTCCAGCTTAATCGACATCCTTTCACCTCAATCGTCCCAGGAGAGTCGAAAACATAAACACAGCCGAAACATATCGGGAAGCTCCCTTGGTAGCTTCTTTGGAACAAGAGAAGGCCGCGAGTCCCAAGACAAAATGGAACTACCTCAGTTCGAGAATAAAGAGAAGAAATTGAAAGATAAACTGAAATTAAAGAGAAAGCGTAAACATGAGACCGCAGCACGAATCACTGTGCACATTGCCGATATCCTTCAACGCCAGAAATTTATCTTGACCCTATGCAAAGCATTCATGTTGTTTGGAGCACCCAATCATCGTCTTGAAGAGTATTTATCTGCAGCTTCCAAGGTTCTGGAAATTGATAGTTCCTTTATCTATCTTCCTGGAGTGATGATTGTCTCATTTGGTGATCCATCCACTAGAACCTCGGAGGTGAAGGTTGTTCGTGTTTCACAAGGTTTGAATCTTGGAAAACTGGACGAAGCTCATGAACTATACAAGAGCGTTGTTCATGACCGATTAGGAGTGACTGAAGCTTCAGAACAGTTAGAAGAGCTTCTTCAACGTCCAAATTTCATTAATACATGGTGGAGTATTCTGCTCTATGGGATCTCCAGTTGTACTGTCATCAATTGGGCTTTTGGAGGTTCTTGGTTAGATATTCCACCAACTTTTGTTCTTGGATGTTTACTTGGATTCTTACAACTAGTGGTTGCTCCAAAATCATCCATCTACTCCTCGGTTTTCGAAGTTAGTAGTGCCATCTGGTTGAGTTTTTTTGGACGAGCGATTGGAACAATTGGAAATGGGAAATATTTCTGTTTCTCAGCCATTGTTCAAGGAGGTCTCTGTATGATCCTTCCAGGGTACATTATTTTGAGTGGAGCATTAGAAATTCAAAGTAGATCATTGATCGCGGGATCAGTTCGAATGTTCTATGCAATAATCTACTCTCTTTTCCTTGGATTTGGTCTTACATTAGGTTCTGCGTTGTATGGATGGATGGATCATTCTGCTACCACCAAAACCACCTGTACTTCCAATATCTCTCCTTATTGGAATATATTTTTCGTTCCGGTGTTCAGTATAGCATTGTCATTAGCTTCACAGGCCCAAATACATCAACTTCCTGTGATGACAGTGATTGCTTGTGGAGGATATACTGTGTCATATTTTGCCTCTTTACATTTTGATATCACGGAATTCAATTCAGCATTAGGATCATTTACCATTGGTCTTATGAGTAATTTATACTCAAGGACAGGAACATCGTTCCGAAGAATTGGATATTGCAATTCAGCTTTTACGTCAATGTTGACGGGTATTTTCGATCAAGTTCCTGGTGGTGTTGCTTCACGTAATGTTTTAGCTGCTGGAATCAGTACATTAAGCAGTGTAGCCAATGGATCTTCCACTTCCACCAACAGCATCAGTACCAGCACGCTTTCATTTGGAGTTTCTATGGTTGAAATCGCTATTGGAATTACTGTTGGTCTGTTTTTCAGTACAATGGTTGTTTATCCATTTGGAAAGAAAAATACGGGTATATTCAGTTTGTAGATAACCGAACAAAGGATAAATAAAATAAAATATTTTCTCTTCCCCAAACTACTTCCCTTTTCTTACATAAGCCTAATGGATCCGGAGATGTCTGTGGCATTAACAGGTGAGGCTCCTTATTATCGATTACAGTCTACGATTTGTATTGATGAGGAGTTAGACTTGTTGGTTCTATTTGGCGGATTTGATCAAGACGATGTGATCGATGATCAAGTGTATCTGTTGGATTTAAAGGAGAACCGATGGTTAGAGAGTCGTAAGAGTGGGATCTATAGAGAAGGACATTCGCTAACGAGTGTTTCCAAAGGGAATGTTCTTGTTTATGGTGGATTAGCTGTTGATGACCAATATCATCAACATGTTTCTGAACAGAATATGGCATTGAGTCAATCGCCGATTTTATTTTACAATTTGATTGAAAATGAGTGGAAACCGGCAACAACTTTGAATAAAGGTCCGGGATCCATATCCAGACATTCGATTTGTCTTTCTAAAGATAAATCCAAAGTTTATATCAGTGGAGGCTATAATGTTGCATTAAAGGAAGAACCTGTTAATAATCTACTTTGTTATGATCTGGATACTGGCAAATGGGATCAAAGGACGTTTGTTAGTCGATTCGATCACTTCTTGTATGAATCCAACAATAAGATTTGGTCATTTGGTGGACTTTCAGAGCAAATGAATCATGTGAAAAAGATTTCAGTCTTTGATCTGGAAAACAATGCTGTTGGAGAAATGAGACTAAGCAACATGCCAAAACTACTAACAGGTAATCACACCTATCTCAAGATATCTGATGATAAAATATTGGACATTTTTACTTCGCAATGGTCTTTGGATCAAGAGACAGTCAAACCTTCGATTGGATTGTTTGATCTCCACAAACTCAGATACGTTCCTATCATTACTGGAAGCTTGAATCTACTTACCAAATATCGTTGGAGACATTTTTTCATCTACGATGATAACCTTTGCATGTTGGGATATCCTTTAACTCCCGAAACGAACGATACCTCATACGATTACAAAATGACCCATTTGATGAAGATTCCATTGGCCAATTTGGGTGCATCCACTTTGAATGGACAAAGAGATAGTGATGAGGAACTTTTAGGAAGATTCCATACTCTTTATAAACACAACGAGTTCACTGATTTCAAAATTACGGCCATCAATTCAACTGTACGGCCGAGCGAAGATGACCAAAATTACATTCGGAGTGAACCAATCCATGTTCATAAACTGGTGTTGATCACCAGATGGCCATATTTCAGAAAGTTGTACGAATCTGGAATGACAGAGTCTATCTCAAACGAAATGTTTCTTCCAGAACCTGTTAGCTGGGTTCTCAAATTGGTGGAATATTTCTATACCAATAGTATTGAGAATTGCACTGCTGACGAAACCAATGGATTACTACTATTTTCAGAAATGTACGAATTGAGTGATTTGAAATCTATGCTATTGAGTCAAATATATGCAAACGGGTTCAAGTTGAACTCGATTCTTCAAATTTGGAAAGTTGCAGTATATCTAAATTATTCGATATTAAGGGCCAATTGTGAGACATTCATTTTCCAGAACTGGGGGAAATTGGTCAAGACCAAAGGATTTAGGAATCTCGATAAACATTTGATACTCAAGCTGTTTGAGGGTCTTGATAAGGAGAGCAAAATAGTTTCAGACGATCTGTTGCAAATCAAACCCAAATTGGACGATGGTAGTGCAAGTCCAACCATTTCGAGCAGCTATCACCAACTGGATTATCGGTCCCCGCAGTCAACTGTCAATGACGATGAAGATAATGGAATTCTGTTTAGCAATATTGTACAAACAATTGACGATGATATGGATGAAGATGAAGATGAATGGTGAATTTAATCACACTCCACCAGCTTCTCTAAACCACCGAATTGCTCGATCAAAACCAACAATCACCAATCCATCGTTATTACCTTCTCCAGCAATCAGACCTTTTGGAAT
This sequence comes from Ogataea xyloterini, assembly GCA_030573155.1. Classification (NCBI taxonomy): domain Eukaryota; kingdom Fungi; phylum Ascomycota; class Pichiomycetes; order Pichiales; family Pichiaceae; genus Ogataea; species Ogataea xyloterini. The sequence goes on along the minus strand of JAJMCS010000002.1, from coordinate 944,785 downwards.
GAACGATAGAGCGCAACAAGTAGCATTGTCCAGTTGATCAGTGTTTTCAAGAGCCTCGTCATCCATATCGGTTTTATTAACCACCAAATTGGCTTCCTTGGTTCTTGTACTTGTACTCCATATCCGAATTGTGTCATCAAGGCCACCACTAGCAAGCAACGTTCCATCTTCATTAAAAGAGACGCTCATACACCAACTATTATGAGCAAATCCACCAATTCCAACGTTAGACGAATGTGTTGAGTTCGTCAATGTTCCAATCACCTCACCATACTTCACATCGTACAGGAAGATGGTTCCATAAGCTCCAGAATCACGAGCCACCGCCAAAAGAGTTCCTCCTGGAGAAAACCGCACACATCTCACTGTTGAGAGAGAACTAGCCGAGGTAGCTTTTTTCAAACCATACGATTGAAACTCGTACAATGGTTTCAAGTATTCCAGATCATAAATGTACACATTTCCATTCTGATGGCCAACAGCCATTCTTTTGAACGCGGGGTCCAGATGGACACTGGTTGCAAAAGAAGTATCTGTGGACGAGGTTGTTCCTGAATATTTGAGCTCATCAGCTTCCAATGTGTATATCTGTGTTTCTCCTGATGCCATAGTTATGGCCAGCACGTTATAATCATTTTCAGGATCTTTCATAAAGTCGAGAGCCCAGAACGAGTTTTTCTCACTCTTCAACTCCATGGGAATGTCTTTCACGAGGCTCAATTTCTGCTCAAATTTGCAAAGATAAAATCTTCCCGAGAAGGACACTACTCCAATTAACAGACTAGTATTAGTTTCATAAACACTAACATGATGTAATCCGTATTTGTCCACTAGAAGTTCTGCTTTTAACGGTTTTTCAGAGCTCAAATTCTCCCATAATTTCAGATATCCATCGGCAGAACATGTGATTGTATATTCTTTAGTCACATGCACGTCCAGAATGTCCGACTTATGGGCATCTCCAACGATCGAGGTGCTTATATACTGTTTTCCCATTGAATCTAGAAAAAAGTATTTAGGTTAATTATTTACATCTGTACACCAGACAAGATACCATAAAAATGGGGCAAACAAAAAAAAATATGGTCTATCTATGATTGAGGTCAAGATACCCAGCATTAGTGTGCTGAATGATTATGATTTTTACAATATAGAGATACAAACTGGTCCAGAAAAGGATTTGCATAAGGTCAGTAAGCGGTTTAGTGATTTTGTGGAGTTCAAGAAGGAATTAGAAGGGTCATTGAGTCGAACTTTACCATATGATTTACCTTCAAAATATGCCTCTTTATACAGAAGTAAAGAGTACACAATTGAACAGAGAAGAAATGGACTTACTGAGTTCTTGAGGAATCTTTTAAATGATACGGAATTACGAGATCATTCATTGGTATTAGAGTTCTTATATTTACCTAGAAATACGTTTGAAGAGTCTAAAGAGTCTGAGGTTCTTTCTCAAACGAACTGGTTAGATGTTTCCAAGGAGGTGAAAACTCTTCTTCAATCTGTTCGTTCAAAATTGTTTGCAAAAGATGTCAATATGATCGAATGCAAAAGGATATTGGATACTTGTGGAACCAAAATAGATATATTGGAACAGTTCTTGGAACAAGAACATTTGGGATCGGGAGAACAAAAACGCAGAATCAAAATAACTAATGAATATAATAGGGAGAAAGAGGAACTATACACATTAATTAGGGGAATGTCCAATTTCACCAAACAAACATTTAAAAGAAGCTTGGGTAAAGCAAAAGAAACAGAAGTTACCAAACAATTGGATAATCAACACTTGTACCAACAACAACAATTAATGATGGCAGAACAAGATAATGATCTCGATCAATTGAAGAGTATTTTAAGCAGACAAAAACAAATAGGTTTAGCTATAAATGAAGAATTGAGTGTCCAAAACGAGATGCTTAAAGGATTGGACGATCATGTTGAGAGTTCACAACAAAAAATGAATTCTGCAAAGAAAAGAATCGGAAAAATCCTCTAACAAGCTCCTCTATATGAGCCATGACCATGGTCATGGATTTTTGTTCTCAACTTGATGAGTTTCTCATTTCCATCATTTGCAATTGCCAAAAGTGTGTTATAAACCATATTATCATCATCTTGCAAGGTTCCTTCTTTGATGTTTTGAAGGTTTTCTCTCACCATTTCTGTTGATTTGATCAAGATCTCCACTACTTCGACAATATCGTGCATCAACTTGTCCAATAGTTGAGATGTGAGATTATATTTCACAACCACTCTCAAAATTTCGTTGTTTTCCGAACCAGTTGGTCCTGATGTTTTAGGTAATCCATAATTTGGAATAATCCATCCACGATTTCTCAATAATTTGGAGACTAAAGCTTGAGGAATTTCAGTATATCTGTTGCTGAATTCCTTGGAAAATTGGAATGAAACCACAGGTAAAGCCGGGTTATAAGATTTATGATCCGATAATGAGATTTTATGGCTTTGGGGATTTGCATTGATCTCTCCTCTGGCTTTATGACCTTTGGGAAGATGAAGATTTGAAACACACACAAAAAATTCGGTTTCTTCCAAGAACTTTGATAGAATACGAGCATTGATAAGACAATTATCAAATATCTCATAGTATCCTGTTTCTCCAAGATGCAAGAAATTGAAATATTGGTGGATCACTTGATATCCTGGTCTGGAGAAATTCAAGTTGAATGATTCCTCCAAACCACCCAGATATTGCAGTTGAAACTTAAGCTCTTCAGGGAGCCAATCTTTGTCCCGGAAAATAACCCAACCCAATCCTGCCGTGGCAAGTCCAAATTTATGGCCAGAACAATTTATAGACATGACCCGGGACACGCGGAAGTCCCACGCAAGATCAGGATACACGATAGAAGCCACGAATCCTCCAGAAGCTGCATCAACATGAATGGGGACAAAATTACCAGTTTCATCCTCGTATTCCTGCAGAATAGCAGCCACTCTTTCGACATCTTCAAATCCACCCGTATATGTTGATCCGAGAATCACAAATACACCTATAGTATTTTCATCCACATTCTGTTTGATAAGCTCATAATCCAGTAGAAATTCCGTAGTGGACACAGGTATAATCCTTGCCTCCACATCAAAATAACGTGCAAACTTCTCCAGAGCAACTTGACAACACGAAGCCATTAGGATGTTTGGTCTAGAATAGTCTTTGCCCTTAGATTTACGTGCTGCTTGCCAGTTCTTCTTCATTGCCAATCCGCCTAACATAATAGCTTCCGAAGATCCTGTGCACGCAGTTCCAACGGCAGAAAAAGTAGTTGGTGCATTCCACATGCGTGCCAAGATCGAAATGCATCTTTGCTGTATATCTAGCATCATCGGATATTCGTCATTGTCTGCTAGATTCTTGGTCAAATTCTCCATAATCAACTGCTCTGCTTCTGGCTCAATATGAGTATTGACAAATGAAGCCAAATTCAACGTGGTACTTCCATCAAGAGTCAATTCATCATGAAGTAACTCATAAACTTGTTTCGCAGCCAATCCGTCTCCAGGAAGTTGATACTTCTCCTCAATTCCTCGAAACTTGGCCACCAAACTGCTATGTGGGTTTTTCCTGGACCGTTCCTTATGAAATTCATTCTTGACATGAACATACTTGCTAACCACCTCCTTAGTGGTAGTCTTAGATCCAATGATCATCCCTTCCAAACTGTCGGGATCAATGTGTGAAGAAAGTGTCATTTTGTTTCGAAATATGTTGCTTGCTGCGAACACCTGCTTTTATAATTTTATCTCCTTATATATCTCTAGTTGCTCGGGCTGTGCAAAGTAATGTTCAAATATTAAAGATACAATCCAATTGACCTATTGATATCCAATCTATATACTTAAGTAGTTCTTGATGGCTTCCTCCGTCTTAGCAACCATTTTACGGTATTCCTGCTGAGTTTTGATCTGATCCATGAAAATCTTGTACTTGGTTCCCAGAAGTTTTCTGTCTGGATCGTTCTCGCTTGAAGGGTTGATGATCCGTCCAACTCCAGAGAGATCGACCATCACTTTCCACAACTTATCTCCAGCACTATTACCGGTAACTCCAGTCTTTTTGGAAATAAAGTTTCTGGTAGCAGTGGCCTGCGCAGTGTTCTTGGATCCAAATGAGATCTGCTGCTCTTCATCGTCATCAGAGGCATCCAGATCGGCTCCCAATTGTTTGCTTTCATCTTCAATAGGAGTCATTAATGGGAATGGATACGATGATTGAGCATTTCCAGCAGCCAAAGCACTAATAGAAGTCATTGAAGCTGTTGCAGATGGGGCAGTATATGGAGATGGAGGTTGATCTGGAACATTGTCAATAGTAGAGACAACTGAGCTTCTTCTGGATTTACCTCCTGCTTCCTTACGATTCTTGATAGCATCTTCTGCAGCAACAGCTCCCAACATAGCAGCTCCAAACACAACGGATGCATCAATATATCTTGGAATCACAATTGGTAATCCTGTACAATCCGCAAGTAGTCTCATCAACAATCCATTACGACATTGACCTCCACTCATGAAAATTGCATTAATCTTGTAACCGGAAGCCTCCATTTTCTCAATAATGTGTCTCGTTTGTTGGCCAATGAATTCACAAGCACCAAGATATTCAATTGCCAAAGAGTCCAATGAAACATCCATACTCTGTCCAATAATGGACGCTCTCATATTAGGGTCGGAGATTGGACTTCTGTTTCCATGATAATCGCCGTAGAAAAAGAGGTTCTTGGCTAATGAAACCACAGATCTCTCCTTGTTGGTTTTCCTCAAAGCCTCAAGTCTAGAGTTCAGGAAATCAAATCTGGAAGCACCAGAAGCCTCTGAAGCAACACCTAGTTCGGTATATGCCGGATGGGTAGACAACACATGTGCCAATAGAGCTCCAGTACATGATTGACCACCTTCAGCAAGCCAATATCCCTTGGCCATAACGTCTCTATATGGACCCCAAACACCATCAACAAAGATAGCTTTTTCGTCCAAGGCGATGTGGCATGTAGATGTACCAGCAACTGCAGCAAGTCTTCCAGTAGCCATGGCCATTCCTCTGAGATTTTTCTCTTGTTCAACAAGTTCTGGGATTGGAGTCTCTGTTTTAGCAGCAACAGTTCCAATCCATCCGGCATAAGCATCAATTACTCCGGAACCAACATAACAATCCACAGTCAATCCAAGTTCTTCAGCAGCTTTTTCGGTCAAGTGTCCAACAGTTTCTCCTGCTGACAAGTACTTGCCGTTCAATCCAGGGGTCCCGCCCAATCTTCTAAAATTGTCTTCAACCAGCTCTGGCAAATCAATCTTATTCAAAAAGTCTGAAGACCAACCATTTCTGTTGGTAATTCCCTCTGGAATGAATCCTTGTTTACAAACTGTGCTGCAATATGATCTTGTCTCGGAACCAGTGGCTTTGTGAGTAAGATAATCGGCCAAATCGTAAAATTTACACTTGTTGAAAAGTGAAACTCCATCGACATCGTTTGGCAAGTTATGTTTTAGCCATTTCATTTTAGGCAACTCCATCTCAATTGACATCTTTCCACCAACGTATTTCAAACATTCATCTTTGGTGGCGTTAATCTCGTTGACTTCGACTTCTGCTCTATGATCCATCCAAAGAATAATGTTCTCCAAATCATCACTGAAATCCGGTCCCACAGCAACCGGCTTATCGGTCTTTTCATTAATAACAACTAGAGAACAGGTCGCATCGAATCCAATCCCCAAAACGTTAGAAGGATCAACATGGGATTGGGAGATTGCTGTTTTAACACAGTAACAGATGGATTCCCAAATTTCTGTGGAAGATTGAGTGATATGATTAGCTTTTAGTTCATGTCTAGTGATTGGACGCTCAGCTAGACCCAAAATAGCACCTGTTTGGTCCACAACAGCGGCCCTTGCAGAGCCAGTACCAACATCAACTCCAACGTAGTAAACAGGATCGGCCTGTTTATCAGCTCCTTGCAAGTTCTTATAAGATAAGTGGAACGGATTAGTAAACGACTTGGAAGAATTGATATGGGACATTATGAAGAAAAAAGTCGGACACCTCAACAAATAGGTGTATATATTTGTTTATGTTGTAGTGGCTAGTGCACCCCACAAAATGTGGCTACTGCAAGATTTTTAATATGGAACTCCGCGGTAGCTGATACGAATTTATTATACAACGGTTAATATACATTTATTCTTGCTGGGCAGACGCCGAGGAGGACGATGAAGAACCAGCAGAATTCTTGTTGAGATATTTATCACAAACCTCGACCACAAAATCAAATTGCTCGTTGTCTTGAATGGTCTTGTTGAGTATTTGAATGGTAATCTTTTTACTTTGATCATTGGTAGCAGTCTCCACAGACTTCTCCACTAGCGAACATAAAAAAAGCTCTAAAGCACGCCCCACAGCAACAGGAGTGGCTTGTGCAACCTTCCCTATATCCTCGTCGGTTTGCATCAACTTCTTGATCCGAGCAGCTGGAAAATGCGTCTTGATATTGGCAAAGTTGGCGGGCACCTCAGATTCTGTCATTACGTAATCGAGATAGAATTTTTTTTTGTCGTTTCTGTTTCGTTCCCTGTTTCTATTTTTACGGGAAAAAACGTAGGTTTATATAATTTCTGAGAACATTTCCGGCTAGCACAGCCCGGAATGTGATTTTCTTATTGTTCACATAAAACGGTCTGGGAAGAGAATTGGTGCCACCAAAGTCCAAATATACAAAGCAAAGCAGATCCAAGAACTTATCACCTTTGTTCCGAAGTTGAAGTATGTTCTTCCGACCGGCACAAAGGCTCCAGATCCTGGTTCGTAGGCCACGTTGATGGTCAATAATGCGGCTATGTATTGCGTAGCAAGAAAGAAGATCCAATGGAACAGAGCATAATTGTATTTGGTGTAGTTTTTCTCTTCTCCGAGCTCATCCTCAGAATCCTCAAAGTATGAAGGATCCTGTAAAGCAGATTCTGGAAGTGAACCCTCATTGACAGCCTGTTGAATTGCTTGGAATCGAATATCTTTGCGAGTTGGTTGTGTAGAGATCATATTTGACATGGCATCATAATCAGACGAATAGTTGACGTTCTTACTATGGTTGAATGCCGAGTTAGCGGCTGCGCGAGTTGTGGTATAAGCGACTGCACCGAAGGTGAAGAAAGCTCCTAGAACAACCGAGATCGTTCTTGTTCCAGAGTATCTCACCAATGGATTGCACAATTTGTCGTCTGGTTCACTCAAACAAGCACTGAATATTAAATATGTGCAATAAGCGGAGCACATTGAAGATTGCGCCAATCCTGCGTTTGGATTATATTCTTGAACTATTGGAGCCACCGAAAGTGCAGTTGCTGCGAGCACAAACACCAAATTCAGAGTGATAACAGTAGTATTCAGGGCACATCCAACATGTGAGAAGTAAATGTACATAACAATCGTCATTGTGATTACCCCAAGGTACATTCCTAAGGTTCCTCCAACCAATAATGATCTCCAAAAGGAAGGACCTTCCATGCAACCAGACTCTGAATCTCCTCCATCCAAATATATTTCTCCTTCTTCAATGCGTTCCATACAAGTTTCTGCCCATTCATGAGCAAAATCCACCAACAAAATGAGACCGATTATAATGAACCAAGTGCTAAACACCGTGGACAGATAATTTCCCCATAGAAGGAAAAACCTATCTGGAATGAGATAAGAAACAATCATCAGAACACCCAAAAATGTGAGCTTTGCCATCCAATATCCATTTTGAATACTCGCACGTGGATTGGATGTTGATTTAACTCCAATTAGCACCCCTGCCAAAATAACATGTAAAACTCCCAAAGAGAGGTTGATCCTTTGAACGTTGGTAAATCCGACACAACCATGTTCTTTACAATAAGCGTTTCCGTATTTGAACAATCCCCATGTCCATTTTTCTACCATTTCCGTTAATGAATGGCTCATACTGACCCAAGACAATATTGACACTATCAAAAAGATAATGGCGTAAGTAACTCTTGTGGCCACCGACGACTTGAAAGTGCCTGCCAATGGATTCATTGAGGAGTTCATACAACATGAACAAAGAGAGGCCCCAAAACATGAGGCCATCCAGTTGCCTGCCATTGCAACTGGTGCTAATGGAAGAGAAAGAAGTGCGCCCATGATACAACAAAAAAAATTGTGGTAAAAAATATATATATAAGCAGTCCGGGGAGCCGAAAGGCAGAGGAGGAGTTATTTGGGGAGATGTGTTATTTTGAGGTTACTAAGTGATTAACGTTTTGTTTGTTAAAGGAATGGTTGCTATGGATAATGATTATGAGAAAGAGGGAACGGAAATGAGATGATCATATTACCATCCCTTAAATTAATTATCTATATATCTTAAAAAACCATATATTATTTTCATATTGATGTCAACAGTGGTCATTCAAATTGGATCTCGATTTATCACTTTTGGTATAGCAGGTGATTCTAAACCATTGGAATCACTTGATTCATCATCTTTTGCTCGAAATCAACAATTCTCTTTATGTCCTAATGATTATTGTGATGAACAAAAACAAGCATTAACTACTTTTAAATATCTATTTCATCCTAATTTGCTTGATTATGAAACAGGAGATGGATTTGGAACATTCGAATACGCTTTGAATCTTCAATTGTTTGATATTTTCCATCATTTATTCAAGAAATACAATATCAATTCAATTAATACAAATATCGTCTTAGTGGTCAATAATATGCTCAATAAGAAGTATCAAAACATGATCTCATATCAATTACTAGAGAAACTTCATGCTAAAAGTACAATTTTCTTAGACGAATCGTTAATGACAGTCATAGCTTCTGGTTTAAGAACAGCATTGGTTATTGATTTGGGATGGAATTTCATTACAATAAACCCTATCAGTGATCTAAGAATACTAAAAAATCATAGCAAATGGTCAAAACGAGCTGCAAAACAACTCTACTTCGAAAATCCTGGAAATTCATACCAAGACATAGATTTTGATCAATTGTTTATTAAAGATACCTATAAACTCGATATAGACGAAAAAACTCCAACACAACTCCTCATAGAACTCTATGAAGAAATACCATTGGATTTAAGACGACCCTTATTTGAAAATATCATTTTCACCGGAGGTCTGAGTCAGATCGACAAAGTCACTCAAACTATTTTAGAAGAACTCAAAGAGTCAGATATCATGGCATCAGTAGCAATTTCTTTGGGAGCTTGGCAAGGAGCAAGTCTGTATACGGAAACCACCCTTTCGAAAGATGGAAATTGGAACACTTTGGATCGATTGAAGCGAGAAAACTATATTACACCTTAGACATCTGGATCATTGGCATTACTGGCAATGAAAGAATGAGGTTTCTTATTTCTCAATGAGTCAGACCTCGCGATAAAAGGATTGATTTTGGCGCTCAATGGAATCATATCAAAATTAAACTCTTCTTTCTCTTCTGTTTCATCTCCAAGTTGTCCAGAGAGATCATAATACCGTTCCCAAGGATATTTCTGTAAGTATTCACTAGCACTCATGTCACCAAAATGACAAATACGATAGAAAAACCGCACCACCTGTTGCATAAAAGGAACCGAAACAGGATCGGAATCCAAGTTATCAATCTCGTGATTTAAAATGGTGAGTAAAAGTGATTCGTTAGTAGGACAGTTTGGATTGTACTCCAAGGTATCGTAGAAAGGAGAGGCATAGGAAACAGGTGAAGGGGCAATGTTCTGCAGCATCAGAGGAGTGTTTTTAGGAGCAAGAGGTTCTCCATGAGGCTTGAAATGAACCTTAATATATCTGCTGGTTTCTGATGACTCTGAAGCCATAGTAGTCTCAGTGGTTTTTCTGTCATTACTAGAACCTTGTTGGATCTCCATTATGAACTCTTCCTTTTCTTCATCACTGTGCATGTTGAACTTATGTGGAACTTTTTCAGGATCGATTATCACAGATGGTAGTTTTGTAGGAGCTCCTCCAGAAGTGGCTTCTGTTGATGGTTGAGTCTTAGAAGGCATCAAACTTGGAGAATACTCCTCAATCTTGGACTCGAGGTCTTCTTCTTCTTCTTCTTCCTCGTCATCGTCCTCATCATCGCCTTCTTCATCGTCGTCCTCATCATCGCCTTCATCATCATCCTCACTAGTCTCCTCCTCCTCATTGTCATCCTCATCTTCATAATCATCGTCTTCTCCACTGTATCCATCTTCATCGGCTTCAAGTTCACCTTCATTCACTTTTGACAATTTAGCGCTGTATTCAGAAGAGTTTGGAAGTCCGCTTAAGAATCCATCTCTTCCCTTGGAAGTAGATTTCCTCAAAATGGACCCAATTCTAGGTTCTTCATCGCTGTCACTAAAATCACCATTACTATCACCCAGAACGTACGATGAGGATTCTCCAGAATCATCATGGGTTTCTATCATCCTATTAGGATCTCGTTGTGACATGATCAATTGGGCAGCACTAGGATTTTGCAATCCAGTACGCTCTCGTTTATTAGACTTTAAAGTCTTGAACGTCTCGAATTTCTGTTGATACACTGATAACAACGAATCAGCCATAATCGGCTGTCTTTGAGCTGTTAGATCAGTGTTCTCATTCTCCATGATTAACCAGGGAACAAAAAAGTGGAGCTTTTTATTTTGCTAAAGGATAATTAATTAAGCGCCTATCCTTGATAACTTGTCTTATGTAAAGAATATTTCATTTCTATTTGCCGTTCTTTGAAACCATTGTTCCTGCATATGATTGGAGATACTTGTTTTCATTCTCAAGATCTTTACATTGTCGCTGTTTCTTGCGAATGATCTTTAATAAAAGGTCTATTTCGTCTCTTGTTTTCAACACCTGCTCTATAGCCATAGTTGATAAAATTATATAAAAGATTTTTTTTATACTGGCCATGATCTCTGACGAGGAAAAAAGACGATTACGAGCTTTAAAGAAGGAACAAAAACGGTTGGAGATACTTGAAAAAGGTGGAGATGTAGAGAATCAAGCTTCCAAACTTTTCATTCAACGACCTCTTCTAAATTTGCCAGGTTCAGATGATACTTTAGAAAGCTTCAAAATCATGTCTTATAACATGTTGGCTCAAGCTCTTATTCGAAGAAGTTTATTTCCGGAAAATGGAAGTATTTTGAAATGGGGAAAACGATCCATTGCTTTGTTAGCAGAATTGACCTATTATGACTCAGATATTATGTGTCTTCAAGAATTGGATTATATTCAATACAATTCATATTGGAAGCCCGAACTAACCAAATTGGGTTATCAAAACAAATATTATAGATCAGGATCAAAAAACCATGGAATTGCCATCTTCTATAAAGATTCCAAATTTGAACTTGTTGATACATCTTTCATTGATTATGATAAAGAAATCACAGATAATATTGTTCCAAGGACTTCAACTCAAAACGTTGGACTTCTTGTTGGTCTTAAAATCAAGAAGGATCCATCTAAATTGTTGACTATTGGAACCACTCATTTATTCTGGCATCCTTTTGGAACTTATGAAAGAACTAGACAAACATATATTGTTGTATCTAAAACAATGGAATTTGAAAAAAGAATGAGGATATTACATCCAGAATTCAAGAAATCTTTCAAATTCTTTGCTGGAGACTTCAATTCACAACCATATGACTCTCCATACTTGTCGATAGTCCAAAAACCAATCACATACAATTCTAGATGTTTAAATGTCATTTCATGTTCCGCAGCATACGATTACGATAATTTGGACGATAATAAACAGGAAACTCCTGTTCCAGACTTATTTCAGCCTAATGAACAACAAAAACAGATGGTTTTGGATATCCAAAAACTCCACAATTCTCTTCAGGCTAGAGCAATCTCTTTATATTCCGTTGGCTACCATTTGGTTGATCCCGAAAATTCTGGTCTAGATAATGATAAAAACGAACCTTTCTTCTCCAATTGGGCACATACATGGCGTGGATTACTGGATTACATCTTTTATATCACTGAATGGGATGGAACGGATTGTACTCAAGTGGAAAGTCTAGAAGATTTGAAGCAAAAGCATCAAGTCTCAATAAAAAGTTTATTAAAGCTTCCACATCCAAAGGAAATGGATAAAGGTCAACCTAGAGAAGGAGAATATCCAAGTGATCATCTTTGTATCATTGCAGATATAGTATTGCATTGAAATTTTACCTATAGATTATACAAGTTAAATTCTGCAATAATACCTCCGAAATCATCATCGTCTACGTCCAAAGCTCCATAAATCTCCAGTAGGATGAATTGAGCCATATAGCTCTTGTCCAAATGGAAAAGAGTACTGTTCATCTCACTTATTTCCACACTGACGTCATTAGGATTGTACTGGCTGGTGATTTCAACTAGTTGATTGGACAACACCTTAACGGCTTTTTGCTCGTCAATAACCCAAGAACCATTTGCATTGTCAATACTCCCAGGAATATAGCTTATTGAGAAGTTTCTTGGTGGTCTGCTTCCCCAAACAAGAGAACCCGAGTTGAAGTGTTCCATCTTATCCAAATCCACTAACACCAATGTGTTTTGATTTTTATTAGAAGCTTGCCAAGTGGTGGAGTTATCACCATCACTAATTGACATAATCACATCCCCATCTCTTCCTGAATCAATCTCATATGGATATGCATTGCATTCAGTTATAGATCCCGGAGAATTGAACGTGTTGACGAAAAGTGGAATCGACAAGAACGTTCCTGGCTCTAAAGTATAATAACCAGAAGCCGAATTACGAGAACCAACACGAATGACAATCGTCTCATTTGTTCCAACATGATGAATAGTAGCCTTGTTAGTTCCAATAGTCACATCCAGAGATTGGTTGAGATATTTGAATCCATTGATCTTCAAATCTCCTGCCATTAATGGTAGATTTGCCGGATCAAAATCTAAAACTCTCTGGATCTTCTTCTCTGAAGTTATACTATACCCAAATCTGAGTCCAGTAAGTCCAAAATAATAACTCTGAGCAACTCCACCATGTCCTGTAAGGAACGGAAAAGCAGGATGTGTACCTCCATTGATGTCATAATTATCATTGCTCTGTTCACTCATTTGAGCGAATGGAAACCGCAAAAATGGAAGAACAGACTTGAACATGTAAGTCTGACTGCTACAACCAATATAGTTCAACTTCTGACTGACTGCTGAAAACACTGGAAACGTCATTGCAGGCCCTTGAGACGATTGATGCTGAGAATAGTACATCAAATCTTTGCTAGCACGTGACTGATCATAACCGAAATAGTCCACCAGAGCAGTATCCTGGTCATCCACATAGGATATGAGTACCACATCAGCCTGTTTAATGTTGATAGTAGAGTTCATAGTATCATATTCTAAGGTGATGTTGGAACTGGATTGTGGAAGATACATTTTGGTCATAACATCTGTCCATTTGTTATCAATGGGTTTTTGCAAATGCTGTGCTATCAAAGTTGTCCATTTCATTGTTTGACTTATCATAACTGCCGTATATGCTGCATTGTCTTTGAAGTTAGCATATTCGTCGGGATCTGTCAGATTATGAGTGGTGTATTTTTGCAACGTATCGTTGAACTTCACATAACTAGCGAAGAAGTCAGATGTATCTTTGAGAATTGGCCAACCATATGTTTCCAAATCTGAATCTGAAAGAGCTCCACTCAAATAAGACTTCCAAATTGAGTAGCAAATGGCTCCATTCAAATGGTATTCATAATTGACACATGGACCAGTTGCAGTACAGTTTCCAAATCTTCCTGAAGTCCATGAATAAACGGATCCAGTATAGTTATATTGTTCAGCATTACGTTTGGCTTGATCATGAATTGAGTATCGATACGATGATAAAGCTGCTGCGTGACTAGGAGCAATTGGTAGCAGACTAGGAAGCATCCATAAATCCATATCCCAGAACACCATTCCTCCATAAGAATCCGAGCTAAGTCCTGAAACAGGTAATGCTGCTGTGAGATTTTGTGCTGAAGCCCTGGTGTTTGCCAAAAGATGGTAAACGCTAGCTTCTGCCGCCAAAGTAAGATATGGATCATTTTCCACTTCCACTGAGATATCATTCCATAGATCATTCCAGGCGATTCTCTGACGTTCAGCTAAAATGTTCCAGGAGAATCTAGAAGCATTAACAGCAGTTTCCTTTGCCTTTTGATACGTCAATTCGGATGAGTTACTTCCCAACAAGTCGTCAGATACAATTCCAACATATTTGGTAATAGACACCGGTTCTTGCAACTGTATGTCAACCGATTTACGGATTCCAGTCTTACAGAATGCAGTCTTTGGTCTTGAGCTTTTAGCCTTCACGTTCATGAGTGAGTAAATGGTTGCATGTTTGTAGTCGACACCTTCAGGTTGAACAATCATGAAGATTTCAGACCCATTTTTGGCAGTCCTTTCAAGTTTGCATCTTTGTGAGGTCTTGAAATCAAGAACATTAGAAACAGTCAGGTTAAGTGGAGCTGAATAAGCAGTATTGGAAGCTTTAGACAATTCCAAATGGACCAGTCCCAATGTCTCGATTTCTCGATGTGCAAGCACAGAAACATTCACATTCACTAATCCAAGCCATGTATAAGACGTGGAAACAGTTCCAGTCCACATGTTGAGCTCCTGGCGATAATTGGTGATATCTGAAACGGAATTATTCGAAAGACTTGGATCCAAGAAACGTCTGCTACCGTTGATATTCAAAGCCACTGAAAGATCAGTCCACTGAGGAATTGCACTTATGGCACTCTCATAACCATTTGCAAGCAACTCGGGAAAATTATTCCCAGGTGTAGATGCTTGAGCATCGTAAAACCCAGCAATATAAGCTCCGGAAAAACGACGATTGAATAAAGGCCATCCATTGGACAGAGCAGAACTTGTGAGATTCTGATTTTGATCATAGGTAAATCCGAATCCTAGGTTAGGAATCCGTGTTCCGATATAACCGTTGGAAACATAAGGTTGAAGAGAGTAGGAGTTGTAAGGAGAGAACTTCGACGTTGCAAGAAGCCGCTGATCTTTGTAATAGTAAGAATCGGTATCAGTATCGATAAAATCCGGAATAGCAAACACTAGCACACTGAAACATAGCAAAGAAATGAATAAAAACATGATGATGAATCGATCAACAGGTAAAGGTTATATTTGAAATAGCGCTGTGCTCTAGCTCGCTCCTCTGAAATCTGGGGAAGTGTGGGGCTCGTGGTTACGACGATCGACGCGCCGAATCTTGCAATTTGTTCCCAATTAGTTTTTATTCCCCAACAGGGCAATATATCAACACCAGGGCACAAAACCACACAACGCCAAAAATCGTAAACAAAGGTGATAAAGTTTGCAAACAAAACAAACCATCGACCTATTTATTGCACCTGTCAGTAGATTCTTAACAGCTTTTGAAAGTCAGCTTTAGTAAACAAGGTTCAAGTGTTTTGATAATTGCGTGAAAATGAGAGAAGTTATTAGTGTTAATGGTAAGTATTGAATAAGGATGACGCGCATTACTAACCTTTTCAGTTGGTCAAGCTGGTTGTCAAATCGGTAACGCGTGCTGGGAACTGTATTCTATGGAACATGGTATCACCCCAGATGGATTTTTGCAAGAGGGTTTGACTAGACCTAAAGGTGGCGAAGAGGGATTCTCCACTTTCTTTGCAGAGACTGGATCTGGAAAATATGTTCCTAGAGCCTTGTATGTTGATTTAGAGCCAAATGTCATTGACGAGGTTAGAACAGGAAAATACAAGAATTTGTTCCATCCTGAACAACTCATTTCCGGAAAAGAGGATGCTGCAAACAATTATGCCAGAGGTCATTACACTGTTGGAAGAGAATTGTTAGATGATATTAGTGACAGATTGAGAAAAATGACCGACCAATGTGATGGTTTACAAGGATTCTTGTTTACCCACTCTCTTGGTGGAGGTACCGGATCTGGTCTTGGATCACTTCTTTTGGAACAATTTTCCAACGATTATGGTAAGAAGTCCAAATTGGAATTTGCAGTTTACCCAGCTCCACAAGTGTCTACTTCTGTTGTTGAGCCTTACAACACTGTGTTGACTACCCACACCACTTTGGAAAATGCTGACTGTACTTTCATGGTTGACAATGAGGCCATTTACGACATGTGTCGTAAGAATTTGAACATTGCCAGACCTAGCTTCAACAACCTCAACAACTTGATTGCTCAAGTCGTTTCTTCTGTGACTGCATCCTTGAGATTCGATGGATCTTTGAATGTTGATTTGAACGAATTCCAAACTAATTTAGTGCCATACCCAAGAATCCACTTCCCATTAGTTTCTTACGCTCCAGTGATGTCGAAATCGAGAATGACACATGAAGCTAACTCTGTTGCTGAAATTACTGCTGCTTGTTTTGAGCCAGGAAACCAAATGGTCAAATGTGACCCAAGAATGGGTAAGTACATGGCTACCTGTTTGCTTTACAGAGGTGATGTTGTCAACAGAGACGTTCAAAATGCTGTTGCGGTTATCAAGTCCAAGAAGACCGTGCAATTAGTGGACTGGTGTCCTACTGGATTCAAGATTGGTATCTGCTACCAGAAACCAACCCAGACCACAGAGTCCGAACTTGCTGACGTCACCAGAGCTGTTTGTATGCTTTCCAACACCACCGCCATTGCCGACGCCTGGCAGAAGATCGACAGAAAGTTCGACCTCATGTATAAGAAGAGAGCTTTTGTCCACTGGTATGTCAGTGAAGGTATGGAAGAAGGAGAGTTTGCGGAAGCCAGAGAGGATCTTGCTGCTTTGGAGAGAGACTATGTTGAATTGGGAGCAGACACTTTCCCAGATGAGGAAGAGGAGTACTAAACTATTATCGACTAATTTTGCTGCTCATTGGAGATCCTGAAATGTTATTTGTATTTCTTTTCAATATTATATACCCCTGATTCTTATCTATTATCGTCGCGTCGACTGCGTCGATGGCAATTTATATGAATTATTTTATGCTGTCTTCGTTTGCTTAATAAAGACTTCTCTAATTGTTTTTAATGTCGCCTTCGGAGGATAGTAAAATCAGGAAGAGCCGGAATAGAGTCCCTGTTTCATGTGAATCATGTCGGAAAAAGAAGTTGAAATGTGATCGGTTAAAGCCATGTACTAGTTGTTCGAAGACCGGTTTATCCAGTAGTTGTCGGTATGCTACTAATAATTCAGATAGTAACAGCAAAGGTCATTTGACGACTGAGATTGTGAACTTGAAAATGAAGTTGAGCAGATTAGAGAAGATCCTACAACTTAATAACATTGATATCAACAATTATAGTGATTTGTCATTCATTCTTAGTCAATCTGGTTACGATGATCAAGGAGGAGGTGTGAATCAGGATCCTGTGATGGAACTTGCTGAAACTCTAGACAAGATGGTTTTCAAAGAGAATAGGATCCTGCATTCGGGAACCACCTCATACATCACATTTGTTACTTCTGATAAACATTTGAATCAGTTGTTTGACACTATTTCAAAAAAGCATCAAAAGGAATATGAGGAATATCTGAATGCACAGAAAGTCAAAGCTCATGTGAATTCGAAGATTTATGATCCAACGGAATCATTCAAAAGAAATGCTCGTGATCAGTCCGATTTCTGTATGGATGCTACTCTAAGTGGAATGACGTCAACCACATTGATGCCTTCACGAATAGTTGGAAATACAGATATTTTGGCATATGCAAGTTCCATGTTGCCTCCAATGTTTGCAGTTAATGCTTTGGTGGACAGGTTTTTCACCCATGCTTATTCTCTGGTTCCATTTTTGGACGAAACAACTTTCCGCGAAGAGTTAACTTATGTGCTTCTGGAAGATTCAACCGGATCACCATATTTCAAGATTACCCATAATCAAAACATATCAATTTGTGCCTTGTTAATGATTGTTTTAAGATATGCGTACCTGACTGTGAATATTGACGAATATCATTGGAATCCAAAATCGATTGAGGACGAGAATTTGGCCTTGATAGTCAAATTGAACATAAAAATTGATCCTCGTTTTGTGGAGACTTCCAGGAACTTGCTTTTGAGTATGCCGTCAGAGGATGGTATTTTCAGAAAAGTTTCTTTAAGAAACGTTCAAGTTTTGATGCTTTTAAGATGGTATCAAAGTTTCTCACCCGAACTCCACGAGGACTATTATGAATCTAGTCTTTCTTTGTCTTTAGTGATTCAAATGGTGCGGGTGGCCGGTGTTCATAGAGATCCAGACCACTTCCCGAATGTGTTCCCAGACATTAAAATCAGAAATCTGTGGAGACGTATATTTTACAAGCTTTATTATTTGGATACCATCACTTCGTTTGATTCGGGAACTCCAATGATTATTAGTGATGATGAATTTGATGTGAGACTCCCAGTATTGAGCCCGGACAGTCAAGCGACGTTGGAGATGTTCCGGAAAGGAATGACCATCAATATTTCCGGATCTGCTCTAAAATCCATTATAAACGAAAATGTAATCAACAATGACACCAGGCTGGAATTCGAAACTGCCAAATTGATCAGAACAGCCATCAAATTATGTCGTAACACCGACAAAACTGCCAAGAAATCCGACTTCAACCGCGTCATCAGTAATACGGAACGATTTTTGCAAACACGTTTGCCGTCGATTTACGAGATGGTCGATTCTGGACCTACGAACAGTTATGTGAAAACTGATGATCCAATGGAACGGATATTCAATATATCCAAAGTCAAGAAATTGGAGGTGAGATTAACTCTTATGTCGCTTATGAGCTGTCTTCATTATTTGTTATTCCTTTATGCTGAACAAGAAGATGATGAAGAGGAGAAGTTTGAAATGGCAATTAAAGCAACCGAATCATCATTGGTCCTCTTCAAATTCATGTCTGATCATATGAAATACATGTCTGAGACTTCGGATGGCAATGAGAACAACAAAACTTTCCAGGATTTCAAGTTATTCTACGGCGGATTGGAGAAATGCATGACTAGTAGAATTCAAACTTGTTTCCAGAGATCCCTTCTATGGATCATGTCTGTCTTTTTGCAAAACTTCGTTAGTGATCGTCTACGTTTTGAGGTGTTGTTGAAAAGATTTGGCAACTCTGTTGATTCGGTAGTCGTTTTGAACTGGTTAAATGTCGATCTGGATCGTGATGCGAACGATCAGTTTGTGATTATCTTATTCCATCAGATGAAGGAGTTATATCTCGTTCTCGTTAAGTTGAAAGAGAAGTTCTTTAACTGTTGGAGACAAGCAATGATCACGAAGTCGTTCTTCAATTTCTTCAAGAATACCAAACAAGAGCAATTTGAGAATTTCTTGAGCTCTTATGAGTTTCAAAATCCTCCCAACACTGATTTTACCCCTGAGGGTGCTCAGAAACACAACATTCTTCCATCTGAAATGTTAGACCCGATAAAATCAATAGTAGTCAATACAGAAGTGGAGCCGGTTTTTGATTTTGGCAATGATGATTTTCTTAATTTCCTTATGGAAGAAGACAGTCCAGATTACAAATTTGGAGCTGCGATAGCACAGTTCTCGTTCTTGTCACAAATGGAGACCGGATCCTTTGGTACACAAGAAACCCATAATTCGGTGTCTACTGCTGCCACCTCTGAGGCTACTGACCATCCTTCGACGGTTTCTTCTGGATCTACATCCAATACTGTGGAGGATAATTACAAGACTCAGATCAACTCTGCTTATGGATTAGCGGACCAAAAAGCTGTGAATTTGAATGATTTTGTTGCGCAGCTGGCGAAAGATCCATTCTTTCAAGTATAATTCTGTACATAGGGAGGCTTTATAACTCGATGTTAACAAAAACCGGACCGGTAGTGTCAATCATGAATCCTGAAGTTCCGACTAACAGGTTACTTGAACTCACGTTTCCTTGGATGGAAGAGTCCCAATTTGAGACATCCCATTTGAGTCCTTTGGTGATTAGCTTGACTGGTCCTGCCAGAGGCAGAATCCCCACGTTAGGTAATTTGGACTGAGTCCAACGGGTCACAAAATGACGTCCACTGGAGACGAAAAATATGTATTCATGATATTCGTTATTTTGTAAGATGAATTGGAAATTTGGTAATTTGGAATGACATTTGATAATCTTACTGATTGTTCCAATTGTTTGATCAAATCTTCCACCAATTGCTCCAAATAGAAACACAATCACCTTATCAGTCAATTTTTCATTCATCATTTTCTCTGCTCTGCTTAATTCATCATAATCATCATAATCGTCCAGATTTAACTGCTTGTTCTTAAGAACCAAATGTGCAAGAGTTATGGACTTATCCAAGTCCGAATAATATTGTGAAGATTGTTGTTTAACCTTGGATTGACGAGATTCATAATGTAGAGCCACTTCTGGTCTTAACGAATCAAGATCTCCAATAATATATTTCGGAACCAAGTCAAGTCCATTCTGCAAACAATAATCATATAATCGATTTGCTCCACCATCAGCACATATACAAAAGGAAGCACGATTCCAAATCTTGAGGAATTGATCAATTGGTAGTCTAATCTCGAGATTCAAGATTAAAAGAACCCGATGAGCAACTTTATCGATATTTGAAAACCAATCATTGGGACAAATCAAATCAACTCCTTGAGGAATTTCCAACTCCAATTGATCCGGATTCTCTAAAACCAAATTGTTCTCCTCATTACTCATATTCTACTATAATTTAGATTAATTTTTATTCTCCGTCTCACGGCTGTGCTATGATCTACGACTGCGCTTCATATTTTCCTCTTGGTCCTTGACTGGATCGCTGTAACCTCCACGAGTGTCCTTATCATGAGCCACTCCTTTCTGATCGAGTCTGGTGATACCTTTTTCGTGCTGTAATTGTCTCCATCTTGTCAGTTTAGCGTAATCGTGGATTTGGAATCCAAAGATCTTGGGAGTGTATATATCGACGCTATGATTTGGAATCAGCTCCGGAAATGCTTGGAAGAACATTGCTGGAAAAGAGGTGCCGAAAAAGGCGCCATCCAACGATGAATGTCTGGAAGACTTGGGGTTATAGATATCTTCGCAGTTAGGACAATACAGCTTCACTGAAGCCACTTTTGGGTTATCACTTAATCCAACAGGCAATAAAGGTGTGAGTTTGCAAAGGACTCTTGGACAATATCCAAAGTCGGCGTTCTTGTACTTTTCCATCATTTTATTGAGACCTCTCTGGGTGATGATATAACGGGCATGAATTAGTGCATAAAGGAATTTAGCATTGTCTTCCAGTCGTGAACGGGTCTGTTCAGATTCCGTCTCGCTGATTTGCGTTCGGTCCGTCACAATATCCACCAAAAGCGAAATTCGATCGACATATTGATTGAGCCCCGTCAAGTTGAATCTATCAGTGATATATTCCACATCTACATCACAGAAATATTCATTACCACGACTTCCTAGAAACCAATCAATCCAATATTCTGTGTATTCGGAGCCCGAGTCGCTCATATATCCTGCAGTGGCCATTGGTAATGAAGATTGAGAAAAAAAGCGTAAGCTTTTTTTTTTTTAAAACAAATGTACTTCCTTAGCGGGTCTTTTCCAGATTCGGCGGCCTATTTTGTCTCTGTAGACGCCACAAATTCGTTCGTGGCAACTGCTGGAAATGAAGCATCAATAGAAATTCGATCTATGGCCAAATTCGTGGGAATGGTACCGGAGAATGAATCTCTTGACTCAAAAACCCCGTCACATATACAAATTACTCCATCGATAGACAAGACTAAATTTACAGAAGCTCAAAAACCGGACAATGTGATATCATTAAAGACAAGAAGCAAAGTTATTGCATTAAGATATGCCAATAGACGCCAAAATGCCCATTTGTTGGTGGTTCTATGTAAGAACGGTGAGGTGTTTTTGGTGGAAAATCCACATCTGAGTGAAAAATCTCAAATTTCCACTCTATATCGCCAAAAAAAGGGCCAATTGATCGACTTTAGCTGGTCTGCTGATGATCAATTACTCGCACTCTCGTCCATGAACAATGAGGTGATCATATATGATATGCTCTACAAAAAACAACTCACCAGCTTGCATATTCATAGTAATGATGATACAATAGCAGTTAAGGGAATCTCATTTGATCATTGTGCAAATAGATATCTATTCACTCAAGGTGATGATAAATTGGCCAATATCGTGGAATACACTCTTCAAGAAGATATGGAACATGGTCGAGTGTTCAAATATAAAATTGCTCAACAATTATCCAGTTTGTCGAGTAACGTCAAAGTCAAGGCAAACTTGCGCAAAGTGGCCTGGTCACAAGATGATAAGTTACTTGCTTGTCCCAACATGGGCAAAGGTAAGTCGTCCACGGTACATTTATTGAATAATCCCGATGGATCTAGTTGGTCAAATTGGTGTAATCTTGTTGCTTCCGACTTTCGTTGTATTATGTCTGAATTTTCACCATGCATTTATTCCAATCCAGCAAATACTGATCCAACTGACGTTTCTCCAATTAATGGAAAAAATTACTATATCTTGGCCACTGCTTCTACTGAAAGTACAATTGCTATCTGGAATACCAGTAGTAGTGCT
Source organism: Ogataea xyloterini (assembly GCA_030573155.1). Lineage (NCBI taxonomy): Eukaryota > Fungi > Ascomycota > Pichiomycetes > Pichiales > Pichiaceae > Ogataea > Ogataea xyloterini. The sequence continues at coordinate 922,169 of JAJMCS010000002.1, read as the reverse complement.
CCCATAATTATAGCCAATGAAGTTAGTACTGGAGCAGTTCAAGACATGTGTTGGAGCGCAAATGGCCATCTTTTGTTTATTACTACATCCAATGGGGAACTGTTGATAGGGGCATTTGGAGAATCTGAATTTGGAACAGCTTTTAAATTTGATGATCCTGTATATAAATTACAACAATTGGAGAAGGATTTTGCTGAGAAACTTCCTGGACAAATCAAAAAGAGAGATGAATGGCTAAAAACCTCAGTTCAAACTTCTACAAAGCCTGTGACATCGGATCCGAAAAAACAGTCTGTCAAAAAAGAGACAAATGGTGCTGTTCCTCCTGAAGTTTCGACTGTTTCAGTCGACTTGAAAAAACGCCCTGCTTCAACAACAGATTTTGATGTTCCTTCAACATCCGTTCCTCGAGAGTTATCCCAAAAGGCCAACAAACTTATAAAGAAAGATGAGGCTGTTCAAAATGGAAAGAAGAAACGCGAACTTGAGCCATTGGATTTCATCGGATCGGTGGTTTTGAATCCACAGTTATCATTCAGTAATGTGAGAATCTCCATTGCCAAAATTAGACTCAATTTCTTCTACACACTTCCAGAAGATGAATCATTGTATTTAGAGATTAAGAATGGTTCAGGGACTGAATCTTCACCAACTAGAATTGCATTGATGAAAAAAGTGACTGAGGAGAACCGTAAACAACTGTTTGTGGATTTCATACCTTCCAAAGTCCATTTGGTCGCAGGAACAGAGAAATGCTGGGCGGTTTCCACCACCACAGGTCAGGTGATTGTTTACAGCAATTCTGGAAGAAGAATTTTACCTCCAATGATCTTGGGATCTCCTCTTTCGTTTTTGGAGATGAAAAATCAATACTTATTGGCTGTCACTAGTGTTGGTGAGATGTATGCATGGGATTTAGAGACATCCAAAGCTTTATTCAAACCAACTTCATTATATCCTCTATTACAACCAATTTACCGTTCCAATACCTATGATAATGTCACAGAAGCCAATGGATTGGTGTTTGTGAACGGTGATTTACTTACGAGATCAGAGAATCTGACCATGTGTTCGATTTCAGCCATGGGAGTTCCAATTGTGACATTGAGCAATGGAAATGGGTATTTGTACAATAAGAACATGAGTTCTTGGTCATTAATTAGTGATTCCTGGTGGGCCTTTGGATCTCAATATTGGGACTTTACCAGATCACAAATCGATGATGGTTCCATTGTTGGTGTTCTTGAAAGTCGAACTAATGAGGAATTATTGCGTCGTGGTAAAGGTCGATTACTGAACAAAATGTCCAAAGTAATGCTTATGAAGGAAGGATATGAGAATATAGAAACGGTGATATCTTTAAATCATCTGGAAAACAAGATTCTGGTTTATCAAGAGCTTGGAGATTCAAAGAACTTTAAGAGTTTGCTTACATTATATGTGAACCGTTTATGTGAATTGAATTTCAAGACTCGAGTTGTGGAGATATTCCAGGAGTTGTATTTCGACAAGAAAGAAGAAATTTGTGGAATCAATCGTTCTGAATTACTCAAGTCTCTTATTTTGAGTTGTTCAAAGTATAGAGAGGTCCAAAGGATCTTGTTAGTTTATGGAGAAAACACCGGATTGGTGGAGGACGAGCTGTTGTAATGATTAGATGAAAATGTATTTTAACTATCCATTCCCACGATCTTGTAGATTTCTTTGATATTTTGAGATGCCAACGAACGTGCTTGTTCAGCTCCTTGAACACTGAGTTTTTCAAGATGATCAGGATTTTTGATAAGTTCGTTGTATCTTCTAGCTGGTTCATCTAATTCTTTCACCACTGCTTCTGCTACCAATTGTTTTAATTCATGTTTTGAAAGATGTTCTAATTCCTTTGATGCATCTTCGATTGTGATATTAGATGTTGCAGAGTAAATAGAAATCAAATTTGCAATTCCTGGTCTTTCCACTGGATCATATGTTAATGGACCATCTATTGAATCAGTGGTGGCTTTCATGATTTTTTTACGAATGGAGTCCGCAGATTCAGTAACAAAGATCTTAGACAATTGGTCTGGTTCAGATTTGGACATTTTCTTGGCTGGATTTCGTAGATTCAATATTTTACTGGAAGGAGTCATGAGAGTTGTTGGAGAATTGAAAAAGTTGGAGTTGGTGGTTCTGTTGAATACAGAAGCAATATCTCGGGTAAGTTCCAAATGTTGAGCTTGATCTTGACCAACAGGAATGTGTGTGGCATTGAAAAGAAGTACGTCAGCAGCCATAAGGACAGGATAAGCGAAAAGACCCAATTTAACAGATCCAACTTCGTTTTGGATTTGAGCATCCGATTTCAAGTCAGATTTGGATTTCCATTGAGTCATTCTATTCAAATATCCCATTCCCGTGAAACAGGTAAGAATCCATTGTAATTGGGTGTGTTCTGGAACTGCTGATTGATGATAAACAATGATTCTAGAAGGGTCTATTCCACAAGCGATGATTGATGCAAATGCTTCCATACGTTGTTGTTTGAGTTTTTTGTAATCTTGTGGTGTTGTAAGAGAATGTAGATCTGCAACAAAGAGTAACATCTTTGAAGATGGGTTAATCTTCTCAGAGATCGTATGCCATGATTTGGTAGCTCCTAAATAGTTTCCAAGATGGAAAATTCCTGTTGGTTGGATCCCACTAACCAAAGTAGAATTGGGAGGTAATTGGAATGAAGGAGAATTCACGTATTCAACTGCAACGGTGGAAACAAATCTTCGAAACATGATTTAGAAAGAAATTAAGAGAGCACTGCCTGAAAATATAGAATAAATTGGATTATTTATTATGTCTCATTTAGTGAGTCGAGCGGAGGACGATTTTTTCGCTTTTGGAGACGATCAGATAGAAGTTCCTCGTAAGAAGAGAAAGAAGAAGGAACATAAGTCTCATTTAGAGAAAGAACAACCAGAAATTGTTGATTTAGATCAGGAGGAAGAACCAATTGAAAATGATTCCAATGTGGAGATTAAGGAACCATCAAAGAGTCAATATGATAATCTAATTGAAGAATTAGGATTGGAAACAACAGAATACAAAGCAAAGAAGAGTGTGAGTGTAAAAAGTAAGAAAGTGACAGTTTTGGAGAGTAATACCGATGATCTTTTTCTTAAACAATTAGATAAGGATATTGTGTTTACTCAGCCTGATTTGAACATGAATGAGATATTGGAGAAATATGGATCATTAGAAAAAACAGTGAGACTTAATGGAGTTGAGATTCCTATCAAAAAGGCTGTTTTTGCTTTAACCGTACAGATATTTCTAAATGGAGGCGAAAGTTTAGGATTTCGATTAAGAGTGAGAAGCAATGCTCAATTCAAGACGATTTTGCGAGAAATATTGAAACAATTGAAATCTCATAATCGTGAACTTTCTGCAGAACAAGTCAATGATATGGATTCATTGGTATTTTATGTTCAAGATCATGATATAATATTGACTCAGGATCTTAGGGTTGAATCTTTGGTTCATTCTGGTGCAAAACTTGTAGAAAATGAAGCTCGGGATGCATTTGAAGTGACAGCACTTTTATTAACAGATTTGGCTGCTAAAAATCGACGTCGTGAAGCTTCTTTAGAGAAGATGCTACAATCTGATGAACATGATGTTGATGTTGATGAATCTGAGGAAATAATTGTCACGATTATGGATCCTCAAACTAATGATGATAAAACTTCAATTGCAGCCAAGAAAGGTACTACAATCAAGGAATTATTAGATATCTTTTTGGTACGAAAAGGCTATCGAGATTCTTTGGATATTGAGTTACGATATGATGGGAAAATGTTGAATCAAGATGACGTTGTGGAATCAATCTTTCAACGTAATTTGATAGCAGTTTATGATCTGGATAAAGTTGAAGATTATGATGATATTACATTACTCAGTGATGAAGAAGAGACTAACAAATTACAACAATCAAATTACTTTTCCATCAAGTTGAAAGGAAGTGATAGACAAGAGATTAATGTGAAGGTGAATCCTGATACCAAGATTCGAGCTATTGCAGAACATTATTTGATGAAAATGGGATTGAGTCCGAATACCAATATGAAGCTGATATTTGATGATGAAGAACTTAATATGGACGATACTGTGAAACAGACCGAATTGGAAGATGAATATCTTGTTGATGTCGAGCTTTTATAATAAATATATGATTTCTTAAAGAAGTCTTTTAATGTTGGTTAGTGTCCAATTCTTTTCTTTCATTAGACCTCCAATTTCTCCAGTGTCTTTTTGTTCCAAGTTGTTCAAATTTGGACGTCCACTTAGATAACTGATATAGTTTTCAGGACCACAAACAAATGCAAATGATGGATAAATTGGAGGTGGTTGTTTGCGGAAAAAACTATATTGTTGATAAGCGTTTGATGGTTTAAGTTGAATGTCAATTTTCGGTATAGTTTCAGGGATTATAGGTTCACCTCGTATTTGAGCACGAACCTCTTTCTTTTTTTGCTCCAAAAGTTTATCTTTATTCAATTGATCAGCAATTTTCATATCCATTAGACCAGAGAAATGAGGTAAAGATGGTTTGAAAATATGATTTGGACCAATACGATCACCATTTTCACTCACAAGATATGTGAATTTGACTCGACCACATTTCTCAGCAAAATAATTGAGAGTCTTGAGTTGATCAGGAAGATTTGATTCCTTATTTAAGGAGATGAATGCATGAATAAAAGCTTTTGGAGGATTTGGAGAATACAACATTTGAAGTAAAGGAAGAATTCCAGTTCCTGCTCCATAGAATGCCCATGTTTCTGGAGAAGGGATGTTTTCTGGATATTCTGGATCTGGCTTTATTTTTGATAAAAGTGGTTGCAATTGAGGACGTTCTTCAAATCTATCCAATGGATGAGCAGGAACTTTGTATTCAATAATTGGTCCTCGCAATTCCACTTCATCTAGAAGTTTTCTATTGGTTAACCATCTTGAAAACTCTCCAGTATTGTATCGTTTCACCAAAAGAACAAATTTACCTTCTTCTTCAGGTCTAGTTAATAATCGAATAAGTGGCTCTTTAGTTTTGGAGTCAATTCCAGCAACATAAAGTGGTAATGGAGTATAATTACGAACAATGTTGATATCTGGTTGTTTGATCTCAATACTCCACATTTTATTTCCATTGAATAATGGTTCATATGGTATCAAATTGGATCCTCTATTTTTCCGAGTGAGTTCAATCAAATAATGGTCTTGATCAATTTGGTATTTGAATGATACTAAGTATGGTAGAAACTTAGTTTGATCCAAAAGTTTCATATCAGTGTCTTTTTCATCGGAATTGAAATAATCATAGGCATATAATCCCCAAAGAATGACTCCTCCAGCTGCCAAAGAGGGGAGCAATTTTCTCCAAAATGGACGCTGATATGATTGTCTAATTTTCTCATTTCGAATATCAGAAGGAGATTCAGGAGCATGATATTCATACGAAACACCTTCTTTGTTCTCTAATGGATTGTATTCGGTTTTGGGTTTATCGAGATATTTGGAGATATTAGCATTGATTGGTGGTATCGAACCTGAAGAGGATACATTGGAATGTTTGGGGATTTCAGGAATATTTCCTAATCCATCTGGGCGTTTAGGAAGGTTGGAATTGAACCTACGACCAAATCTTTTTTCAATTAAGCGCAACCTTCTTAACGTCATTTAAGAACAAAATCGAAGGAAAAAAATTTGTAATTAATGTCTCTTTCTCTTGTTCATAGTTTTACGGGTCATACAGACAAATGTTGGTCAATCGATATTGATAGGGCGCGTAATTTATTGGCATCAGTCTCTTCGGATAGAACATGTCGTCTTTACAATCTAAATACATGCAGATTGATAGATGTATTGGACGATAATACTCATACAAAGACAATGCGCAGTGTGAAATTCAAGCCAACAGGACAAGTACCATCATTGGCTATTGGATCATTCGACTCCACGATTTCGATTTGGAGTAAAGAAGAAGACGAAGATTGGGTTTTGATGGCTATTATTGAAGGACATGAAAATGAAGTTAAAAGTGTTGATTGGTCCCATGACGGAGTGTTCTTGGCTTCTTGTTCTAGAGACAAGTCAATTTGGATCTGGGAAGCCGATGAGAGTAATGAGGAATTTGAATGTATCAGTGTGATTCAAGAACATGACCAAGACGTGAAGAATGTATGTTGGCATCCATCTCAAAATATTCTATGTTCTAGTTCTTATGACGACACCTGTCGGGTGTTCAAGCAGGACGATTATGATGATGATGAATGGGTGTGTGTTGCAAATTGCCAGGGAGCTCAAGGAACTGTTTGGTGTGCAGATTGGGAGAAAAAAGACGAATTAAGACTTGCGACTTGTAGCGATGATTCGTTATTGAGAATATGGAAAAAGACCAGTGGTGACACCAACGGATCAATGCTTCCTTCTACATTAAAGACTGAAGAGGAATGGGTAATGGAATCAACTTTACCAAAAGCACACACAATGCCAGTTTATGGGGTTGCGTGGAACTCCAATGGATTACTGGCTAGCTGTGGATCTGATGGACGAATTGTGATATACAGCGAAAGAAACGATAAATGGACAATTTTGGTAACTAAAGAACTGGCGCATGGAGTGGCAGAGGTTAATTGTGTCAAATGGTGGAACGATAACACTCTGTTGAGTGCTGGTGATGATGGTAAAGTGAACATGTGGAAACTCACGCAATAATAATTAGTATAAAGAACAGAAAAATCACACATAGAATGACTGAAACCCAAAAGCAGAGTCTGCGCTTGTTACGCTGGTAACGATCTGCTTTTATCAGATGTCTGGATGCCTGTTGGGTATCATTTAATGTACTGTATAGATTGGATTCGATATTATCAATTAAGGTTCCTTGGTCAACAACAATGGCCGATAGATCATGAAAGATCTCATTTATTTCATTTATTCCATGCGATATGTTTTCGATATCTCTTTCTCGTTCTTCAATTAGCGCTCGTTGGTATTCCACTTCTTCGGCATTCATTGGTTCGTATTCAATGACTACTTGTTGTTGATCTTGCGAAGGTGGACCTGAGACTGTATTTGAATCTTGAGAAATAAGAGTAGCGCTCCTCTCATTCATTGTTTTCTCTAAAGATGTATATTGCTGTTGTAATTCATTGAATTCCTGTAATGATCGTTTAAGATTGGTATTAAGCTTTTCTCTGACAAAGGTCTGTGATTTGTTCAAAAGGGATCCATCCAACTCATTGAGTCGTTTTGAATCTGTAGAAACATTTTTGAACAAGTCCATTAGTAAAGAAATCAACTTTGAAGAACTCTGTTGGTACTTAAAATAGGCTTGGTTCTTATTCAAATTGTCTTGTAAGAAGTTGAGATTCTTGTTTAAATTGCTAACACCATTGTTAATATCCAATAAGGTGTTTCCAATTCGTTCATTGATCTCATCAAATTCAGGAACATCTTGATAAACTGGTTGTTCCTCCAACGTGATGGCATCAAACGAACTCATTATAATAAATAAAAGCTGAATATATAAAAAAAGCTGAATATAAAATCCTACATAACTAAAACTTTGACATCTCTGCACCGGCAGAGGGTTTTAATAATCATCCTGACCGTCGTCGAGTAGCAGACCCGAATAGAGGTTTTCCTTTGAAAGCAAGTCAGATACCGTCTGGGGGATATCAACGAACTCTAGCTCTTGTTTTAAAGTGGCGAGTAGATTCTCTAGATATTGGTTCTTCTTTTGTAATATGGTGTTTTTGCGGTTCAATACATCAATATCTTGTTGAAGTTTCTCCTGTTGAACTTTCTTCTTTTGTCGACATTTAGATGCAGCTATCCTATTTCTTTCCAAAATACGTTGTTTTTTCCAGGCCGTGGTCCCATGAAGAGGACCGGCGTTGGGATTAAATATGACTTCATTATTGTATAACAGTTGATGTTGCGGCACTCCGTCTTGGTCGACTTGAAATTCGGCCTCCGGAGCAACATCTTTGGTATCATTGTGATGGTACATCATGCTAATTTGCCCAATTTGTCCGTTCGAAATGGACACCCTTCGACGAATTGGAAATTGTGATGAACTCATTTCAGAAGTCGATTGATGTGACATAGTTGAAGGAACGGGATCTAGATGTCCATGTGGATCAACTGGGACTGGGAACACTGATTCGTGAGTGGCATATGGTAGATTGCTATATTGACCTGATTGGTGTTGCGATATGGATGGATATGGATGTTCGAATATGGGAGGATTGGTCGACATTAGATTTTGGAAGTCTTGGGGATCCAAATGGAAGGTTTCAAGGTTCCTTCGGTTTAAAACTTGGTCTTCAGTGAAAGAAGAAGGACCTGGTATATCATCTGTAGTTGTAGTACTGGCAGTCGGAATTCCATTATCTTCTGTTGATGTTGTATTAATATTAGAATGAATCATTTCGGTATTGGAACGAGGGTTGGTCAGTATGTTATTGTCGAAGCCAAAATGGTCTTGGGTTTGTTCCCCACTTGACATTGTTGGGGACGTCCAAATTTGTTCGGTCTTGATTTCCATGGAAGTATGCTTATGTTGGATATCAAAAGGTTTCTCCTGGTACATCAAGACGTTTATCAATATGCGAAACTTTAAAATATTTAAAATTTCCACCAGTTTGCTCTAACGGCTTTTTTAGTCAGCTAAAAGAAACTAACCGAAATTTTACCGGGGTCATTAACTCTGTTAATAAATAGAAAATAAATAGTTGAGGGGTGAGTTAAGACGGAATCCGACTTTTCAACTTTGCTAGTCGATCATATTGACCACTTAAAATCCGTTCAACAATCACCTCGTCGTCTTTACCGAATCCAACGTAATCGAAATCAAATGATCTAGGGTCCCCATGTTTGTTGAATGTCTCTAAAACAGCTGTATCATTATCTTGTTGTGCTTTAGAACGCACACGATATAACAATTCTCGTTTGGCCCATTCTCTCACGTCCATATCATCTCTCCAGATCAAAACTGCCATAAGAGCAACACATGAGGGGACAAATAAGAAATGAGCAATATTTTCCCAACCTTCTTTCCGATCTCCTTCTCTAACCACTTTCCATTTGATTTCTCCTGTAGAAGTGTCTTCATATGGGATTTTGTCAATAATCAATCCTGAAGAGGCTTTCAATTTTATCAGATCTTGATCATTGGAACTATACAAGGTCTCATGTTCTTTAGGAAATCTTAAAGCCTCTAAGAATCCCAATTTCCGTTCACCAGAATACGTGTTTAAGAACGCAATTCGTTTCAATTCTTCCTCAGAAGGAGTTCGTTTGGAACCATCCTCATTTTGAAAGATATAATCATAATTAGGGAAGGTATCTAACAATTCACGACATTTCTGTTCAGCAACCAAGTCAAACTTGAAAGCAGGAACAGAATGATGAATTGGGCGAGTTCCAAGTCGTAAAATCAAACGCTGTTGAACTGTCTTAAACATCAATATTATAACTAATTCCCCTCACCCATTTTTGGAGGGGGAACTACCCCAAATAATTTGGAAATGGGACCTTGATTAAGGGAATTACAATCTACCTGATATAGAAAGACCAATTTCCTGTTTGGGTTTGATTGTTCATGCATCAACGGAACCTCCAGCTCGGAACTTCCACCAAGATAACATCAAATATACATCACTCGATGGCTGGTATATCATCGTTATCTTATCGCGGAACATCCGTCGGGCTGTGCTATATAAGTGTCAACTCGACAATATCCAGCTTCAATTTCAATCTTTTCAAATGTCTACTGTTGCAATCGATTATCCACAAGAAGTCAGTATCGATGACTTAGAAGGAACCAAATATGATTTCCAAAGAGATCTAATTGGTTATGGTGAAGCTGGATTGAGCTGTAAATGGCCCGAAGGAAAAAGAGTAGCCATCTCGTTTGTCTTGAATTTCGAGGAAGGTGGTGAACGGTCATTGAAATATGGAGATCCTTGTTCAGAGTTCACTTTGGCAACTCCTGCTAGAGGAGCTCCATTAACTGTTCGTACCTTTGATGTTGAGTCCGAATATGATTATGGAGCTAGAGCTGGTGTTTGGAGAATTCTTAGATTGTTCAAGAAACATGACTTCAAATTGACTGCTTATGCTGTTGGTCGGGCTTTTGAAACCAATTTGCCAGTGGTCAAAGCATTTATGGATGCTGGCCACGAAATTGCTTCTCATGCTTACAGATGGATCCCATATCAGGATTTGAGTCCTGAAGCTGAAAAAGGTTACATCATTAAACAGATGGAAACCTTGAAGAAATTGACCGGAAAATATGTCACTGGTTGGTATATGGGTCGTCTTTCTCGTCATTCTCTTGGATTGATCCATGAAGTTTATAAAGAAATGGGATTACCTTTGAAATGGTGCAGTGATTGGTATGGAGATGATGTTCCTAGATGGGTCGATGTTCCAGCAGAGAAGGATTCTGTTGATAAGAAAGGATTATTGTTGGTTCCATATTCGTACGATTGCAACGATTTCCGGTTCCTAAACACCCAAGGTTTCCGGTCTGCAGATGCTTTCTATCAACATATTAAAAATGCCTTCGACACTTTGTATGAAGAAGAAGGTAAGATGATGACTGTTGGATTACATTGTCGGATTATTGGAAAGCCTGGTTATTTCCCTGCTCTCAAGAAATTTGTTGAATATGTGAGTTCTAAGGAAGACGTTTGGGTGACCACCAGAACCGAGATTGCTGATCATTTCACATCTTTGTATCCTTATAATGGTTAAAAGAAGTTTATTTTTGCATTATCGTAAGAATTTGGCCCCAGAAGTCGGCATCTATATCGTTAGGTTCTATAGTTTCAGTGTCTTCAGCGTGTTCAAGAAGAGTATCAAAAAGATCTCTGTAAGAGTTGGCCTCGGGCCAACGTTCAGTAAATACTAACAGGAGACTTGAACAAGCACGAATATCATTATGGAGATTGGTGAACTTGGGATAGCCCTTATTGCGGATGTAATAGACCATGGTGACTCCAGCAAGAAAAATGGTATGCAAAGCCACGATGCTGAATTCCAGCACAGAATCTCTATAAAGGGCCTTATAGCTCATACAGACACCACCAGCAGCTATACATGCATGATCTAAAAGACCTCCTAATTCTGGCTCGTTGGACGTGATGATCTTGGGTAGGATGAGAATCAATTTGGCACGATAATAGAGCAATTCCAAGTAATCATAGCTTTCAAGTCCTTTTAAGACGCTATTGAATAGCTCTTTTTCAGGAAGCTCTCTATGCCAATTCTCAAGGTCCTCGACAACATTCTCGAAGTTTTCGGCCCGAGGAATGCAATCATTAACGGTGTAAAATAGAAGATGAATCCTGCTCTCTATATGACGTATTTTACAAGTATTGATCAGACTGGTGAATATGCTGATTCCTTGGAAAAAATTAGGATCCTGTGACTGTTCTAATTGTTTCTCGTATAAGTGGAATACCTCTTCTGGAGAAGGATCGAGACTAAGCTCTAAACTTAATGGATATGGAAGATCAATAAAGCTCTCTGTTATAGAGCCTGGTCGACCCAAAGATAAGGACATCAATTTATCGTAAGTATAAGCTGACCAAACTAGACGTTTTTGAAACTCGTGTTCCAACGCTTTCTCTAGAACCGGGGTCTGCTTGCGATGCAAACCATATTGAACTATTTTTCGAAGAGCCATTCCAGTGAGGTCCCAGGCGGTGATATAAAACGATAAATTGTAGTTCTGACCAATAAACAGTGCCAGAAGTAAACAGGCTTGGATTTGTTGTAATGCGGTAGTTTCTGCGGTCTCAAGATACTTGATAGCTCGTCGAAAATATAAGTCTGGAGCTGGATATGTTGATACTTGTAACAATTCTGTTAGCCTACAACCAATCGCAAGTACCATGTTGGTTGCGAATCGATCCCAAGATGACTTAGACTGTTCAGGAAGAGATTTCATCGAGAAAAACCAAGACTTGTCTATGAAATAGTGTCGGTTATGAGAAAGACTGAAAAAACGTGTAATGAAGTTGTCTTCGATCTGAGCAGGAATATGTAAGTTTTCATCTGTATTTGGTCTCAGTGCAACTGGAGATACCGGAGCGGCCTCGATGGTTCCCAAAAGTGTCTTGCGAATGGCCTTAACTATGGATATCACAGCAAATGTTCCAATATACTCATCTACTTCTGATCCTGGTCGAATTAGAAGTCGAGAAATCGTGTGTACTAGCTCAGAAGATGAAAAGGTATGTTCATGTTGGGGTTCTAATTCCATCGATCGTTTAGATGACAACAATTCTCGTAATCTCTGATTTTCCATTCGGAGGTGCCGATTAGAAAGCTTGAGTCGTTCCAGCTCATTATCTTCTCGCAAACATTCCGAGCCGGTTCTTAAACACGACTGGCACGGGGAGTTTCCATCACATTTTCGTTTTTTGGCCTTACATCGCTCACATGCAGCCAAAACTCGCCGTACAGAAGACATAAAGAGAAGTTTTTATCTCAAGTAATTATTTTTCTATCTAGGATTTATTTATCTCTTTCTCGAGAGCATATGCAACAGCATATAGTTTGAGTTCATCGAAATGACGACCAACTAATTCCAATCCTGCTGGAAATTCCATATCGGGATCTTCATCACTAGGTAAAAATCCCATTGGAACGTTCAATGCTGGATGACCAGTGATATTGAAAATACCCGTGTTAGCATTCAATCCAATGGTGTTTTTGATCAATTCCAATGGAGTTCCGTCTCTAACTCCATGACGAGGAGAAACCCTTGGAAGTGTAGGAAGTGCAAGAACATCAACTTGTTGAAGAGCCTTATTGTATTCATCACGTGCTTTGAAATGTAGATTGATACATTTGGTGTATAGTTCAGGATATTTGTCAATCAAATAAAGTCCATTGACCAATCCACTTTTGGTATTGACTGGAATCTTGTCAAATTTGTCTTGAGTCATTTTACCGGTATGTTTCATGAACTCTGTGGATTTCAACACTCTGCGTCCTGTTTGGTAGCCAAGTTTTCTTAATCCTCCAGAGATTCTTTGACCAACAGCCCAGATCTCGGGAGCTGTAGCATGATAAGGAATTGAAATCTCTACAATCTCGGCTCCTAAAGATCTCAAAATCTCAACAGTCTCATTGAATTTATCGATCATAGACTCTCTCATTGTTGGAATTTCAAGACCTTCCTTTAATATCCCAATTTTCATACCTTTTATGGACGAATTCTTGGTCAATTCATAATAATGAGGAACATCTTTAACCAATGGAACATCCTTTTGCCTATCATCAAATCCATCCTGTCCAGCAATCACTTGTAATAATAAACAATTATCAAGAACAGTCTTGGTCATAGGACCAGCATGATCGATATTGGTTTCCAAACTTCCAATACCAGTATATGGAACTAATCCAAATGTTGGTTTTAATCCAACCAATCCACAATGAGCACTAGGAACTCGAATACTTCCTCCTTGATCTGCTCCAATTGTTAGATCTACTTCACCAGATCCAACCAAATATCCAGATCCAGAACTAGATCCACCTGCAGAATGGCCATCTCCATAAGGATTCTCGACATTTCCAGTAGACGAAGTGTTTGAAGAGGTACTACTACATTGATTTTCGCAAGTAGCCAATCCAACAACTTTAGCTCCTGCTTCCAAAACACGAGTCACAACCGTGGCATCGGCAACAGGAGTCCATGGAGCAAATTCATCTGTTCCTAGAATTTGAGGAACTTGTGCAACTTCAACACAATCTTTGAAACAGATGGTCCGATTAGCAAGAGGTCTCCATTTAGATAACTCCGGCTTGGTATCTTCAATGGTAACCTTATAAGCCCAAGCACCTTTTGCATTTTCCTCACCTTTTGGAAGATATATGTTCTTTCTTGGAAACCTCTCAAGATCTGTTGGTTGATAATAATCATCCATCTCCAATATCTTCCGAGCAGACTTATCTAAAGCTGATAAGATAAGATGATAATCCTTGATCTCCTCAGGTTTCAATTGAACACCCAATTTGGCTGGTTGAGCCAATAATTCTTCTAAATGGACCGGATGGGCCTCATCGACTTCCAAAGAAACGATACTCATACTTGTCCGAGTTTTTCAGACCAGCACTCTTTATACATATTTTTCATATTGATAAGAAAAGCGGAAGTTCCGCACATATAAAGAGGTAATAGATTTTCTCCATTTCTGTCCATGAGCTCCCAAATCCAAGATCAATCACAAAGATTACCCAGAAGAACACTTCTCATCACTCTGGGATGTCTTGCTTCGTCGCTGTTTGTTTCGTTCTTTGATCAGACAGCTATCACCACTGCCATTCCTACCATCGGAAAAGATCTTGATAATACGAGATTGATGGCTAGTTGGTTGGGTAGCAGTTACTTGATTTCAAATACCAACTTTCAATTACTTTATGGACGAATCTCGGATGTGTTTGGACGTAAACAAGTGTTCTTATTCTCTCTCATATGTCTATTTGGTGGAAACCTTGTAAGTGGATTCTCGAAAAACCCAATAATGTTATTGGTTTTTCGTGGAATAAGTGGATTGGGTGGAGGTGGAATCAACTGTCTAGTCATGATAGCTTATTCGGACCTCATACCTAATCGAGATCGTGGTAAATATTTTGGATTCGTTGCGGTAGCCACCACTTTTGGAAATGGTATTGGACCTTTATTGGGAGGTTTACTTACCGAAAAAGCATCCTGGAGTTGGGTTTTCTGGATAAGTTGTCCAATCTGTGTGGTTTGTTCAATATTGTTGCTCTTTGTCACTCTCAAACCTGTCACTGGATCGTTTAAGAAAAAACTGTTGATGATTGATTGGTATGGTTTTGCAGCTTCCATGGTTGCAACGATCTTTTTTTTAGTTCCCATGTCTGGAGCAGGGGAAGATTGGGCTTGGAATTCTGCTATTTTCATCACTTTGATGGTAATCAGTGGTCTGGCTAGTATATTCTTTATCTATGCCGAGTTGAAAATTGCCCAATTACCTATGATTCCATTACGATTATTTTTGTCCTATTCAAGATCCATGCTCTTTTGTATGTGTTTCCTCATGGGTTGGTCATATTTTGTTGATATTTACTATTATCCATTGTATCTTCAGAATGTTCGAGGATGGAGTCCAATCAAATCGGGACTAATTCAATTACCAGGAACCTGTTGCGGTAGTATTTTTGGAGTGGGAGCAGGATTTATCAATAGTAGCACAGGAAGATATGTCGAATGTTTATGGTTTGGTGGAGCTATGTGGACTGTTGGAGTTGGTTTAAAGATCATGTTTACATCCAATTCAAGTTTAGGTTTATTGATTGGATCAAATATCATTCAAGGTTGTGGTATAGGGTTCACTTTCCAGCCAACTCTGTTATGTCTTTTATCATACTCTGATGAAAAAGATCGTTCAATTATCACTGGTTTACGAAATTTCTTTAGATGTTTTGGAGGATCAATTGGTTTGATCATTAGTGGACTTGTGTTCAATGCCATTTTCAGATCTAGAATTGAAGAACTACTTGATCCAGACTTGACTAATTCAATTGTCCAGACTCCATCTTTAATGTTGTCTCTTTCGTCAACTACAAGAACCAAAGTTATCCAGGAATACATTTTCAGTTATCAAAGATTAATGATCATTATGACTGCTCTTTCTGGATTGATGTTTTTAGTTTCATTGTGCATTCATCGTCAAAAAGATGAACCTGAAGAAAAGTCCGAGATTAGTTATGTGCATGTTGAAAAAAAATAGAAGTTATTACTCTACATAACCTTTTCTTTCTAATGGAGTATAGAAATACTCTCTTTGATAATGTAATAGATCTGCTCCTGTAGCAAGTCTAGAAACTAGATCTGGATTACTGGTAAAGTATCTTCCAAAAACTAAAGCATCAATTCCATTTCCAACAACGTTTTGGAAGTTCTTATTAGTCCAGCCTCCAGCAGATAGTAATGGTGTTGTAGGAAGATATTTCTTAAATATCTGAACACTACTCTCAAGTAGATCTGGAGAAATGATGGTAGATTTAAGAGAATCTTGTTCTTTTCCACCATTACTATCACTTCTGGCCTCAATCACGTGAACATATGCCAAATGACGTTTCTCAAGCTGTTCACAAACATAACTGAAATTTCCAATAGGATCAGAATCATTTGCATCCTGGAAATTGTCCCAAGGACTGAGTCTAAATCCAACTTTGGAAGCTCCAACTCTGGCTACCACAGCATCCAAGATCCGTAATGGAAATCTAGCACGGTTTTCGATATTTCCACCATATTCATCAGTACGCAAGTTGATGTTATCTTCAAGAAATTGATCAATCAAGTATCCATTGGCTCCATGGATCTCAATTCCATCACAGCCTGCCAAATTTATGGCTGCATCTGCTGCATCAGCGAATTCCTGAATAACTTGAGACATATCATCTTCATCCATAGCTTTGGGAACAACATTACTAATCCCAGAAAGCTTGGTCGCATAACTAGATAACGGTATCTGACCTTGATTGTACTTGGGAATAGCTGATCTTCCGTAATGGTTCAGCTGCATAAAAATGAAACCACCTTTGGAATGGACTTTATCCACTACCTTCTTCCATCCAGAGATAGCATCAGGCGTATCAATGCGCGGATTATTTGGCTGCAAACCACAAGTGGCAGAGATCGCAGTAGCCTCTGTGATTATGAGACCACCTTTGGTAGCACGTTGACCGAAATGCTCAACCATTAGCTCACCGGGCACATTGTTGGGAGCTCTGTATCGAGTCAAGGGAGCCATCACCACACGGTGGGACAATTGAAGATCTCCCAACTTCAATGAGCTGAATACTTTATCTTCCATACTTTTTTAGGAATAGATAAATATTTTTTTATAACTGCGGAGCTTCCGCAATTGCATATCGCTATCTGAGATGGCTGATAACCGATTGTCTGATAAAAACCAGAACAATTGCCAATGGTAGAATTCAATGGAAACTCTCAAGAAAATCGATAACTTCATCAAAGTCAAGGATGACTCCGAGGAAGACCCTATGATGATTAGGTCCAACCACGATCTGAAACCTACACCGCCCGAGGAACGTACATGGCGGAACTATAATTTCGGACTAATTTGGTTTCAGTCCACTTTCAACGTGAACGAGTGGAACACAGGTGCCTCTTTGATCAAAACAACTGGTTTGCCTCATGGGGAGGTCATTGGTGGTGCTCTGATTGGATTGTTCTTAACATGTTTATTCACCGTCGTTAATGCCCGGCAAGGGTCCCAATACAAAATAGGGTATCCTGCATTAGCTCGGTCAGTTTTTGGAGTTTATGCAGGATTCTTTTTCGTGTTTGTGCGTATGTTTGTGGCAGGAATCTGGTTCGGTGTTCAGACCTACTATGGAGCCATGTGCTTTGACGTCTCGATGAGATGTATGTTTGGTCACAAATGGACAGACATCCCTAATCATCTTCCAGCAAGTTCAAATACAACTACTCGGACCATGCTATCCTTCTTCCTGTACTGGTTGTTGCAATTTCCTCTAATGTGGCTACATCCAGAAGCTATCCGCCATTTCTTCACTGTCAAGGCATTCATCATGCCATTGGCTACCCTCGGTCTATTTTTGTTCTGTGTGATTCGTGGTCATGGTCCCGGTAGCTGGGATATCGGTGTCTCCCCTCCAAGAGTCACATCTAACGGAAACCTCTGGATGAGTTGTATCAACACAGTCTTCGGTACTTTGTCCCCTATGATCATCAACCAACCAGACATCTCTAGATACGCAAGAAACAAGAAAGGTGTTTTGCTTGCACAGACTTGTGGATTCATCCCACCCAAGATTATGGTTCTCCTATTTGGAATGGTGGCTGCCTGCTCTCTTAGACGTGTCTACGGTGAAATGTACTGGAATATGTGGGATTTATTAGGGGCCATATTGGACCATGAATGGAGTGCAGGTGCCAGAACAGGTGTCTTCTTCGTTAGTGCAGCGTTCGCAGTTGGAACTGCGGGTACAAACATCTTTGCCAACTCCATCCCATTTGCAGCTGATCTTAACGGACTAATACCTCGGTATTTTACTATCATCCGTGCGCAGATCTTCGTTGGACTCTTGGCGTGGGCGATTGTTCCGTGGAAGTTTTTGAGCAATGCTGCTAAATTCATCACATTTTTGGGGTCATACTCGATATTTGTTGGACCTTTATTGGGATCTTTACTTGCAGACTATTACATTGTTCGCCGTGGTAATATTCACATTCCGTCACTGTACACCAAAGACCCAAAGGGGGCATACTATTTTACGAAAGGCTGCAACATTTGGGCAATTGCCTGTTGGTGTGTGTCACCGGTGATTGCCATTCCTGGGCTCTACCGGGCATATTACCCCACCGAATTATCACAAGCTGCGTCGGACATCTACAACAGTGGGTGGCTCTACACTTTTCTCATATGTTTTTTCCTGCATGCGGGATGCGGACTGATTTTCCGGCCAAAATATTATCCGGACAAACATGAGAATGCTCCGAAAACCTGGGAGTACATGTCGCAGTTCAACGGGTTTTTTGAGGATGATGCCCCTATTAATGGAGTGGGATATCCTGGCACGGTGGAGATTCTGGATGAGAAAGAAGACGAGAACGATAGTGAGAAACTGAAATTAATCACGAGCATTAAGTCTTCTGGAGGCCTGCATATGTGAGGAGAAAAAATTTTCCGTTTTTAGATTTTCACACTGCGCTCGCTCCCCGCAACCCCACACAACCAGAAAGGTGGGAAACGCACGGTGCCGTGTTTTAGCTGCAGTATGGATTAACAGTAGGTAGGATTATCCGAATTAGGCTACAGCGTTCAGACTCATAATGCAGTAACAACAATCCTTTTAATAAAATAATTGTGAAATGGTGGGGATTTCTATTGTTCCAGAATTCAAGCCACGTATGGACTAACGGAGCTATTCTAGCCAGACCCTGTGGTCCCAATTTGACAGCGAATCTATTTGGAACAACCTGTTCAGGGGATCAAACAGGTGACATCCATCTTAGTTTTACACGTGCATGTAGGTTCCTCACCCCACCGTTCCTCAGTCCACCCGCAAAATAACGTGAGATCCACAACTCGTATTTCTGGGGAAATGTGGGGCCATTAATTCGAACAATAGGAGGAAAAAAATTTTTCCGACAGCCAATCCAGAGTGCCGTGTTCCAGGTACTTTGTGTATGTACAATGACCAGTTTCTTTGTATCGACCGCTTATTCGGGAGGTTCATCTCAAATATAGCCAAAATAAACCGTGACTCATGCGCGATGACAATAGGCCGGATTTTTCCCCCACCTCTCCTCAGATTCTGTAGGGCGTGGCCTTGTTGTCAGGAGCATTCTAGTCGGAATATAAATAGATGTGGAAGTGCCAGGTAAACTCAATAAAAAACATAACTACAAATGTCTGATAATCCTGTTGGTGCTGTGGGCGTGGCAGGAACTGCCGACGTCAACAGAGTCGAAGCTCCTTTGACTGTTAAAGCTTATCTTATGTGTGCCTTTGGTGCCTTTGGTGGTATCCTTTTTGGATTTGACTCTGGATATATTTCTGGTGTCATGGGAATGAATTACTTCATTCATGAGTTTACTAATAAGGCTTATGATGATCCTAACTTCTTCCTCTCTGCTTCTCAAAAATCTCTTATTACTTCTATTTTGTCTGCTGGTACTTTCTTCGGTGCCATCATTGCTGGTGACTTGGCTGATATGTTTGGTAGAAGATTCATTATCATTTCTGGATGTCTTATTTATTCTGTTGGTGTCGTTTTACAAACTGCTTCCACAACTATTGCTCTGCTTGCAGTTGGAAGAATTATTGCTGGTTTTGGTGTTGGATTTGTTTCCTCCATTGTCATTCTGTATCTCTCGGAGATCTCGCCTAAAAAAGTGAGAGGTGCTATTGTTTCTGGTTATCAATTCTTTGTTACCATTGGATTGATGCTTGCCTCTTGTGTTGACTATGGAACCCAAAACAGAACCGATTCTGGTTCGTATAGAATTCCTATTGCTTTGCAATTGATCTGGGCCTTGATCTTAGGTGTTGGATTGTTCTTCCTCCCAGATTCTCCAAGATTCTACGTCTTGAAAGATAGAATCGATGATGCTGCCAAGGTGTTGTCCAGACTCAGAGGACAACCTGTCGACAGTGATTATATCCAAGATGAATTGGCTGAAATCGTCGCTAACCACGAATACGAAATGAGTGTCATCCCAACTCAAAGTTACTTCCAATCCTGGCAAGCTTGTTTCACCGGAGGATTGAGAAAATCTTCCTCCAATCTTAGAAAGACCATCTTGGGAACTTCTTTACAAATGATGCAACAATGGACAGGTGTGAACTTCATCTTCTATTTCGGTACCACTTTCTTCCAAGAATTGGGAACTATCAGTAACGAGTTCTTGATTTCTATGATCACCACCATCGTTAACGTGGTTTCCACTCCAATCTCATTCTATACCATCGAAAAACTTGGTCGTCGTACTTTGATGATCTGGGGTGCTCTTGGTATGGTTATTTGTCAGTTCATCGTTGCAATTGCTGGTACTGTTGATGGAGACAACCAGAAAACAGTCAGTGCTATGATTTCGTTCATCTGTATTTATGTCTTCTTCTTCGCTTCTACTTGGGGTCCTGGTGCTTGGGTTATCATTGGAGAAATCTTCCCATTACCAATTAGATCTAGAGGTGTTGGTCTTTCCACTGCTTCCAACTGGCTCTGGAACTGTATCATTGCAGTTATCACTCCATACATGGTTGACAAAGACAAGGGTAACTTGGGAGCCAAAGTGTTCTTCATTTGGGGATCTCTATGTGCTTGTTGTTTGTTATATTCCATCTTCTTGATTCCAGAAACCAAGGGTTTAACTTTGGAGCAAGTGGATAAGATGCTTGAAGAGACTACTCCATTGACCTCTGCCAAATGGAAGCCAACTACTACTTTCGCTGCCGATATGGGTCTTGCCAGAGAGAATAAGGCTGCTGCTGAATTCAGAGAAAAGGCAAGTCTTGAAGAAAGTGTCTAAATATGTATATCTAGCTTAATTTATGATTGCGACGGATTTTTAAAAAAATCATTATTTTTCTTTTAATGAGTAATCGAGCTTTAAGGAGATTGCAAAAGGATTTAGCGCCAGAATTGACGCCCAAATTAGACGCTGATCAGGAGGAAGTCGAATTTATTAAACCTCAATCGAATTCTTTCCAACTTTTACAAGAATCTGAAGAAGAAGAAGAGAGTGAAGAAGAGATAGAAAAAATAGAGCCTATATCAATAGTTCGACCTAAATCCAAACCTATCAAGTCTAAACCAGTCAAAGAGGATGATTTGGATAAAATTCTTGCTGAATTAAAGGTTAAAGATGCTCAAAATGTTGTCAAGGTCGAATTAGAACCATTCAATGGTCCAAATCCAATATTTGTTGAAAATGGGCCTGATTTTACATCTGCTAGATTCCAAGATTCCATATCACTTCTTCAATTTGATCCAAGAAATCTTGATCCAGACCGTGAATTTGAAGCTGTATTTGGTAAATTGTCTTCAGCAGCTGTTGATGATGCAGATTCTACTCCATCTACATTTGTTAGTCCCGATGTTCTCAAACAAATCAAAATGTTGAGTAAACGTGTTCGAGGATGGTGTGGTAGAGATAGAAGATCAATTCCAGGAACTTCTAGAAAACTGGTGATGTGTAAAATCCGTGATGATTGGATTCCATCTCCAAAAAAACCATTTTCAATGGATATGCTTCCAAATGATACCCAATCATTTGTTGTGACTGAAACCCCCACATATCCACGTCTAATAACCACGCAATTCTATATATCCACAGTGATTCATCCCAATCATGAAGCTTTGATCCATTTGCTTCAACAATATCCATATCATTTAGAGACTATTTTACAGGTCACTTCGATTCTTCAACGACAAGGAGATAATTCCAATACCAATGGATTGATTGAAAGAGCTTTATTTGTCTTTGATTGGTGTTTAAGAACCAATTTCCAATTAGGTTCAGGTGAATGTCGTTTACCATTTGATTATTTTTTGAATCGACAATGTTATTTGACTATATTCAAATATATCAATGTTTTAACTCAAAAATCTACATTCTTTACAGCATTGAATTATTGCAAACTGTTACTATCATTCGATCCAATTAATGATCCATATGGAGTTCGATATTTCATTGATTTTTATGCAATCATGTCAGGAGAATATCAATATTTGATTGATTTTTGTGACAGTTATCTTGTGAAAACTTATTCTGAATGGTTAACTCCATGTTTGGCATATTCATTGGCAATTTGTCAATACAAAATAGCTCCAGAATTGGCTAAAGATACTCTTTTACTTGCATACAAAAAATATCCATATACAGGTCAAATGATACTTCATAAATTGATCGATTCCTCAGAACCAAGAACCAAAGTTTCGGATTATATGAAATTATCTACAGCTGTTTATTTGACTCGAATTCAAATAATGGTTGATGAAACAGAGTCCAAAAAATGGATGGTTGCAGAATTAGAAAATATTGTCGACTCCAAAGTTAAACAAACGTTTGATTGCAAAACAATCCCATTGAATCTTTTACGTCATGTGATTCTTTCGAATGAAACTGCTGCTATGGCAAGAATTCCTGCCGAATTTTGGAAATCTAATGAAATTTTTGAATTTGATGTTCTTCCTCCAAATATAGGAACATCAATATTTGATCATATTGATCAAGCTCGAGTGAGTAATGCCATTATTCATCAAAGTATAGAACAAGAAGAAGAACGTCAAATAGCAGAATTGATTCGTCAAACTGCAAATAATGATTAGATCACAGATAATCCTTCCTGAAAGGTGGTTGCAACCAATTTTTGACCTTGATACATTTCTCCAGTCATAATTGATCGATTTTCACCAGATTTGAGACTTTTAACTCCATATAAGATCCAATCATCAATGATTGGTTCATTGAAATAAATAGTATGATCTAAAGAGACTGAAAATCTTGTACTGAACATAGGTTGAAGATTCAATCTCATATTTGTACTCAAATAGAAATAATCTGATAAATATGCCATTGCTGCCCATCTGAACATTGGATCGATGATTGGTTGTTTCACTTTCACTTTATACCATATTGATCTATCAGAAACGTCCATTAAACGTTCTTCATCATTTACCAAATCCAAATCGAACATATTCATTGGTAGTTTCCATTTCAAAGGTTCGGAAGCATAATGATCAATCAATTTCTTAAGATCTTGATGTCTATTAGTTTTATCAGCCCATCTTTTGAAAGCCAAATCTTGATCTACTAAATCTCCTATCATTGGAGGTTGTTTATGATGATTTAATTGACCAATCAACTTGCCAGCAGTTCCTTCAAGTGGATTTTTTTGAATTGTACAAATTGCAGTAAAAGCCAATTTATCATTTTGAAATAAACGAATTTCTTTAGTTTGATAGTTTTTCCCCGTCTTTAGATCTGAAACTTTGTAAATTAAAGGATTTGTAGATAAAACAGCGTTTAAAAAATGACAATGAAGAGATAATGGCTTCCATTTTCCAGATTCTTCTGTTAAAAGAGCTGCCAATGTGGCTTGTGCAGCCATAGTTCCTCCAAAAAGTCCCCTACCACGATATGGAACATTCAATGAACAAACGTTACTAAAGATGTTCTTATCCAATACTTTCAAACTCAAAAGAGTCTCTATCGATCGACCTAACATAGAAAAAGCGGAAATTTTGTATATCTAAATTATTTATATGTATTTACATCAGCCACACCAAAACCATTCCTGCACCAGCAAAGATTCCAGTAAGAGCATTCTTATTGGCAATATCTGCGTAGGTGGTAATGGCAGCACTGGTTGTGGTTGATAGAGTTGAGGTTTGGAGATGCTTAGTGAAAGTGTTTGTTTTTGTTATTGTGGTTGAATTGTCAAAAGAGGAGGTGGTACTGTTGAAATGGTAGCCAGTAAAAGATGTGGCGGTGCTAGTGGTTGCACCTGGCAAAATATTGTATTCGGTAATAACTGTTGGTTTTCCATTTAAGGTGGTAGTATAAGAGGACAAAGACTCGGTGATAGTGTTGATTGAGCATTTTCCTCCTGGACATGTTGTTGTTGTCAAGGTTGTGAACTCAGGGAGGGTGGTAGTTGAGGTAGTTGATGTTATTTGCGAGGAAGAACGAGGAGCTGATGAGAACGAACTGCTTGAAGATAACGATGAACTGCTCGAAGATAAACTGCTTGAAGTGCTTGACAAACTCTTTGTATCGTCCAAATTGACAGTTGCGGTCAAATAAAACACTTTCTCGTCTCTCTTCGACTTTGAACCGGAATTCTCAATCACAACTGCAAAAGTGACGGTAAACACCTTATTTTTGATATTGGTAGCAGTAGGAGAGGTGAACTTGAGCAATTGGTAATGGGAAAAGTCTGCAGAAACAACCACTTCGGCAGTTGAATCGGAAGTATAATCTTGAACATTTGAAGTTATAGAGATGGAATCACCATGGATTTCAGCTGTTTCAGGAACCCAATCGAAATTCGAGGTTTTTCCGATAGAAACAAACGAAATAGAATCCCATGGACCCAATTGAGTCGGCACATAAATATCGAATCTTGGTAATTGATTTTCAAGATATCCTTGAATCCAAGGAGTAGAAGTTGGACTCGAAGGATTAGTAGTGGTGGTAGTATTGGAATATAATCCAGAAGCGTATGAGACACTTAATAATAGAAGAAACGAAAGACACAACATAGTTGGAGTGGATCTACTCTGATCAGATTCAAAGCTATTTATAAGCCTTGATAGATCAATGGCTGGATACTTTTAGAGCCCAATTTTAAAGCCAAATCATAATGGAAATAGGCAAATCGGGAGAATACAAAAACCAGCCTGATAAAAAAAAAGCCAGCCCAAAATTTTCCAGCCCCCCGCCTGTTCACAGCCACACAGAGTTTCTATTATTATTGTTCAATCTATTAATATTGTTGGAGTTCCTTATGCGTCATCTCATATTTGATCCAGTTAGATAGACAGTTCTGACGGTGAACATCTTCAGGAGCAAAGTATCCAGAATCCTCAGGAGCAGAACATCTATCAGAATTAGGAATCGATTTGTATGGAGAATGATGGTAGCCAATGTCTCTAAACCAATGCACTTTACTTTTGTCCTCAAATAATCCAACACCAACAGAGTGCACTGGAGCATCTCCCCATCTCTCATAATAGAACCCGCCAGCAGATTCAAGAGCATCAAACCATTTGGAGTATGCTTCTCCACGGTAAAAGTCCATGTTTGCAATCTCGAAATTAGACCAGAAATGGCATGTGGAATATCCATTGGCTTGTTGAGTGTACGATGGATTTTGAACTGTATCAGTCAACCAACGGAATGCACCATTAGGATTCACGTATTGAGGATTCTCCTTGATGAAATCCAACGTAGTGGTCCATAAACTTTCAACAGTGATTGGATCATCATACAACGAGATGGTGAATCCATAAGTTTTATCATTGTCTTCCATGAATTTGAAAATATCATAATCAATGGAACAATAATAATCCGTATTTGGCTCAAATCTCCAATACCATTTGAATTTCTTGAGTCCTTCCAATCTGTAGAACCAACCAGAGTTGAATCTACACATGTTGTGATAACTTTCCATATCAGCATATTGAACTCCGTGTTCCGTCAATCTATTGATACCTTGTTTCTCACGTTCAGGATCAATATTTGATGGTTTATTCCAAATCTCTGCAGGAATGATCTCGAAAAACACTTCTCCAGAACAATGTCTCTTAACAGTGTCTTTGAATTCCTCACTAAATGGTTCATCACCAATGAAAGTGTATGGATAATGGAAATTATGGTTCCAGGTGTTTTCAATTTGACGAATCGTATGAACAATCGCCTTGAGTTCCTTATTTCTAACCAAAGTTAATAACGTGGCATTTGCACGTGGATACTCATCTTTACTTAAAACCTTCTTCAATCCATTCTCATCATAGACCTCATTGTATGTCAATTTGGCAAACTTCGGTTCTGTAACCTTCTTAGAATAGACCTCTCTGTAGAAATCCATATTTTCATCCACTATTTGTTCACTAGTCTGATTGGATTTGGATGGATCATATTCCAAGATCTGAATGATCTCTTCAAACGTGACCTTACCATCATTATCAGCATCGACCAAAAGCTCCTGTTTCCCGCCTTTAGTGGTGCCCATCAACTTATCGTTGAATTTCAGTCCATACTTGCTAACAGACGACGAATATCTGTTCAACTTCTTCGACCGGTTTGGAGTCGAATGCAAAGTATGAGACTGTTCATTCGATTTTGTGTTGATATAATAAACAACCGCCACCGTAAACAAAACGGCTGCTATCAAATATCTCGTCGACTTATGAAGGACCATATGTTCTATTATCACCACGTAATTTTTTTTTTTTCTGTAAATCAATTTCTTAACTTCATCTCTACACCATCTTTCTTTTCAAAGGCAAATGACCACCTTCAAATTATCGGCCAGTTTGTTGGGCCATGAAGATGATGTTCGAGCTTTATGTTCCACTGATTCGGATACCATTGTATCTGGTTCTAGAGATTCTACGGTTCGAGTTTGGAGAAGAATTGACCCTAGATCTTGGTCAGAGCCTACAATCAATTTCAAGGCCTCCAAATTCGTTAATAGTCTGACCTGTTACAAGAATGGTGGAGAATTGTTCATTGTTAATGGAGGTAATGATTCCTTGATCAATTTGACTCTTATTGATGCCACTTTTGATTGGGTGGATCCAGCTTATATCTTGGTTGGTCATGAAAATAACGTTTGTTGTTTACATTCAAAGGGAGATTTGATCATGAGTGGATCTTGGGATGGAACTGCTAAGATATGGAAGAAGGATGGAACTGTTCTATATGATCTTAAAGGTCACGAAAATTCCGTCTGGGGAGTCCAGATCGTTAATGAATCCATTTTTGTCACTTGTGGCGCAGATAGAACAATACGAACTTGGTTGGGAAATAAACAGACGGCAAAATGGTTGGCTCATTCGGATGTTGTGCGAGATGTATTGGTTTTGCCAAATGGGAACATAGTTTCTTGTTCCAATGATACAACCATCAAAATTTGGACCATAGAAGGAAAGTTGATTCGAACCTTGAAAGGTCATGATAATTTTGTCTATTCTCTTGCTGTTCTTCCTACAGGGGAATTGGTTAGTTCAGGAGAAGATAGAACTATTAGAATTTGGGACGAAAAGGGAACTTGTATACAAGTAATCACCCTTCCATGTATATCTGTTTGGAAAGTGATTACTCTTGAAAACGGAGACATTGTTGCTGGTTCGAGTGATTCCAAAGTTTGGATTTTCACTCGTGTGGGATCCAGAGTTGCTGCTAGAGAAATCCTTGATCAATTTGAAATAGATCTTCAAAACTCAACCGTTAATGAAAGTGTTTACAATGTTAATAAGGATAATCTTCCAGGACAAGAGTCATTGAAAATCAATGGAACCACTGAAGGTGAAACCAAAATGATTCGTAATGGGATTGGAATGGTGGAGGTTTATCAATGGAATGAGGATAAATGGACAAAGATTGGAGAAGTTGTGAATTCTGCTTCCACTGATAAAAAGAAAGAATACAACGGGAAATATTACGATTACGTGTTTGATGTCGATATTGCAGATGGTCAACCTGCTTTGAAACTGCCTTACAATACCAATGATAGTCCATATACTGTTGCAGACAAATTTCTGGTTGATAACGATCTTCCGGCATCATATTCTCAACAGGTGGTTGATTTCATTCTTGCCAATACAGGAACAACTTCTTTAGATCAACAACAAGGACAACAGTCTTCTGAACCTTATCAAGATCCTGCTTATAAGAAATTGGGAGTTTTACCACAAACAGAGTATCTTCAATTTTCTAAGTTGGATGAACCGAAAATATTGGCAGGTTTCAAGAAATTGAACTCAATACAACCCTCAGCTCAACAAATCGACGCTTATGAGTTTGAAACTTGTATTAATTGTCAAGATTATAAACAATTGAATGTTCTTGCTGGTCAGATGATTATGAATTGGGATTCTAAGTCCAAATTACTTGGATTTGATATTTTAAGAGGCACGATTCTTCATACTACTCCATTTGAAAATCTATTCGATTTGATCAAGATTGGGCTGGTTTCTCAAACTCCAAAAGTCGTGATGATGACGATTCGATTATTGGTTAATATCTTCAGTGCTAGAGCTTGGGGAGAAAGAGCGTTTGCAGATCCCGATGTGATGACTGTGATTTTCTTGGATGATTTGATTGAAAGCATCAAAACTGAAAAGTTGATGAGCATCACTGTTGCCACATTTATTCTCAACTACTCTGTTTTGGTTAGAAAGACGAATAACAAGGCATTATATGAAAAACTGGCCCAAATATTGAACAAGTTTGGTTATTATTTGAATGAAGAAGAAGAGTCTGCTTATCGTCTATTGATTGCAATTGGTACAATATATCCAATGGGGACTCGAGTGGATAAAAAGTTATTAGATGCAGTGCATAAGCACTCTAAACCACGGTTTGAGACCGTTTGGAAAGAAATTAAATGATACACAAGGCACGCTAGTCTATTTTTTGGTGATTCCCTTGTCAGCAAAAGAACTGACCACTTTCGAATACACCTCCTCAACAGGTTGGTTGCAGTTGACCTTGACGACTTTTCCTTGCTGGTCGAAATAGTCCACCACAGGCATACTAGTTTCTATGAAAGTCCTGAAACGTTTCTTGATGCTTTCGAGATTATCATCGGATCTTCCAGAGCTCTTTCCTCTTTCGAGCAATCTCTTGAGCATCACTTCTTCAGGACATTCAAAGTATAATGTTATCTTGCTTTTCACAATGAGGTCCTCAAATGAGATTGCCTGGTCCATTTTTCTAGGGAATCCATCGATCAAGAACTTGGTTTTACCATTCACTGTGTAATTTTCCACAATGGCATTTTTAAGCAAGTTGATTGTAATTTCTTGCGGAACAATTAAACCTTCCTTAATGTAATGAGCAATCAAAGCACCATATTCGGAGTCCGGCTTAGCTTGTTCTGCTCTAAGAAGATCTCCGGCTGAGAGATGGACGAAATCATAATTTTTCACTAATCTAGAACATTGGGTACCTTTTCCAGATCCCGGACCACCCAAAACAAAGATCACATCAATCTCAGAGTCTTTATAAAGAGGTCCCGATGGTTCAATAGCAGCTTTTGGAGGTTTACCTGTAGAATTTAAGTTGTAATAGGTAACTCCCAATGCTAATCCTCCCAATGCTAATAATGGATAAAAATGTTTGGATCTTGGAGCTTGAGAAGAATAGAATCGTGGCTTACAACCAATCAAATGGCTGGAGGTCTTAAACTGAGCTGCTTTGGTCAAAATTCTTCTGGAAGGAACAAACAACTTAAACATGATTTATAATTTGTATTTCTAAGTTTCGTTACGATAAAAGAAAATTACGTGGCAGTGTAAATAAAACATACATCTTAAAGTAGCTACAAGTAAATTGTCTAGGAATTCTTGTTCTATATATCAATCACCATCTCACCATCGACATGTCGTTTCTCAATCTGACGTAATCAAACAATGCCTCGATTTGTCCAGTTCCGGAGACGGCGATGTCTTGATCGTAAATCCATTTTTGGGCAAATTTGACCACGTCTTTGTGAGCAATATCATCAATGGATTTCAAGATCTCTCCCTCAGAAGGTTGGAAACCTTGGACGAAAAGGTTCTCGGCAAACTTTCCGGCCTCAACGGCAGACGATTCGGCCTCAGATAATAATTTGAGTTTCAACATAGCTTTTCCTTTCTCCAATTCGGTCTCGGTGAAAGTACCGGAAGAGAAGCTGCTCCAGTTCTTCAAAGTGAAGTGGACAACTTCGTCCAAGTATTCGATTTTGTCAGTCTCCAAGTAGGCACCCCAAAGCGAAACGTCAGAGTATCCGAGCGAGAAGTGGTCGAATTCATCACACATAGGGTTTTCGGTGAAGAATTGGGCCAATTTAGATCCTTCAAAGCTGGAGTACAATCCCTTGTGTTGATAGAATCCATGAATTTCAGAAGCAACAAGTCCAGCATAGTAATCTGGAGAAGAAACAGCTGGACCTTGAACAGAAATGGCAACGTGAGCAGCTGGAAGAGTATCATCTCTTAATCTAGCTTCGGAACCCAAGAAATGGAATGGCTCGACAGCTGGCTTAGTTCCAGTTGGAACAGACAATTCAGAAGCGAATTTAACCAACTCATCGTGATTCACATCACCAACGGCAACCAAAGCCAAGTTGGAAGCAACAAATTGTTTTCCCAAGAAAGCCTTCAAATCCATGGATTCCAAAGTGGCCACAGTGTCAGCCTTACCGTGGGTTGGCAAAGCCAATGATGTACCTTGGAAAGCGGTGGAAATCATGTGTTCAATAACCATGGCTTTGTGTTTGGACTCAAAAGCCTCAGAAAATGCAGCAGCTTTAGAAGCAAGCTCCTTGACATAGGTTTCATTTGAAACAAGAGAATCGAGTCCTCCAACAAGGGTCTTAATAGTTTTCAAGGCCTCTTTGGTGTTACCTTTAGCAAAAGAAGTGACGGCTAAACCAGTAACCTCTTTAGCGTTAGAAGAAGAAACTTCAACACCACCAAAAGCATGTGATTCAGCAGCAGATTTGGAAGAAGCAACCAGGGAACCAGCAAGCGAAGAAACACCAGAATTGAATGGGTTTTCGGATCTTGAACCAGAATTCAAATATAGACCAATGGACGACGAAGATTGCGAGCCTGTCTTGGAGGCAACAGTGAATCCGTTTGGAAGTTTGGTGACCAATGACTTGGCCACATGTCTAGATGAGGAGAAGAATCTTCTTGACAACATTGGAAAACAAGGATGGATTGGAAGAGTTATGGATATTTTTTTTTCGACCCAACTTGGGCCAATCAAATTTTCATTAATATTAATGGCTTCTGGTGCAAAGATGTAACCACTCGCTCATAACTTTTTGCAAAAAAAAAAAAACCTGTTTTTCTTCGTCAACTACGTGATGTCTGAAATAGCCAATTTCTTAAGAGCCGGCAAGGCTGTGAAACGGTTTCCACAGCCTGTGAGTGCTCCGACTGGATTTCTGAACACTCGAATTCTACGTGATAATTTCAAAAGACAAATGGCAGCTCAAAATGAAGTGACTACAAGGGCTCTTAAATTCATTGCTAGAAACGCTGCTCTACCTCAAAAAGTCAGATTGGAAGCACAAATTCAACTCACAGCCATGCCTAATTATACCAGAATGCATCAGATCCGTGATCGGTGTCTGGAAACAGGAACAGCCAAGAAAATTATCAGTCCATTCAGAGTTTGTAGATACCAGTTTAGATTATTGGCTAAAGAGGGTGAATTCCCTGGTGTTAAGAAAGGTGTTTGGTGATATATTTGTATATAGCATTTTATGATTCATGATTACATTAAAATTGTTGATCCCATATGTAAAATCCTTAGTGTCCTTGCGAAGGATGCGAACGTTGCGAAAGTTCTAGGCCGGCTAGAACGTTTTGAATTAGACCTACTCCTTAGGTTCTCTGTAAGAGATCTTCTTTGCCATTTTCTTGAACTTTTCATCGGTCTCATCAATCTCAACGGCACCGGGATTGCTCATAACAAACATTCTTCTTGTTTGCATTGACAACGGATCTTTTTGAACGATCTTGAGTCGGTATTGAGCAAAAGATTGGAATTGTCCCTTAGGAGAGGTTGCAGCATCCGCAGCGCGAGCCTGAACCTCTTTTTCTTTCTCAAACAATCTGATTGTAGTAGTGGAGAATCTTCTGACGGTCAATCTCAAAGACATCTTTATTGCTGGTGTCAAAAAGGCGAAATAGATTTCAATTTATAATCATTTGAGAATGGGGGGTACACCACAGTTTTGAACCCCTAGTTTTATTGTTTTTCTGCATAATTTAAAAAAAATGGTCACGAATTTTTCAAAATCATATCGTATCATTTCGGCTATCGTAAGATTTTAGGCGATGATAATGAAAAGTAAACAAGAAATGGGGGTTTAAGCTTGGAAAAGCTTGCTTTTTAACCCAGAGTACATATCTTGGTCATCGTAGTAGTCCATGTGTCTTTTCGTCATGTTTGTAACTCCACTTCTTCCAGGTACGGATACGATTATTTGACATCCGACGCCAAGACCGATATCTCAAGCCTCAAAGTTGGGAGTTTTTATTCGGTATATATTTGTCAACTCTGAAAATAGAGAACCTGCTGACTTAGCTCAGTTGGGAGAGCGTCAGACTGAAGATCTGGAGGTCCTGAGTTCGATCCTCAGAGTCAGCATGTTTTTTTTTTTTAAGTTTGAATTTTTTGTCTTTTTTTAAATTAAATTATGGATGAGGTGGATGAATTCGATGATTTCGGTGAGTTCGAGGAGTTTGAACATACAGTTGTTCCTCAATCTTTTGTTTTCAATGCAGATGATGATTCTACAGAGGAATTAAATCGAATATTGGCCACAATTCTAAAGTCATCCTCCACTTCGATGAATTCAGAAGGCGATTTCAAACTGGATCAACGATGTGCTGATGTCTTTTCGCGTCTCATTCAGCCACCCATGAATCTACAACAAGTTAATTGGAAACGTTCGTTACTACGTAGACGATTGTTAACCAGTTTACGAATTCCTATAGATTTAGATGAAGTTCTTCCTACTAAAACGACGGCCAAAGTGAGTAAAATATATGGACAAAGTGCTTTGGAAGGATTCAAAAATGAACAACTAGCAGAATTAGAGCAGGAAATAGGCAAAATCTCCATCGAATCGGAAGAACAAGCAACAATTTTGCTCTCTACCAATAATCTGCTAGAAAAATTGTACAGTACAGTACAACCAGAGTCATTTTATCGGGCTGCTGAGGAGCGGGACGAATTGGATGGTAAATTAGAAGAATTACAGAAAATACGCAATGAATTGGTCAAAGTGGCAGGATGTTGGAGTCTCAAATTGGAAGAACTGAAACAAGATAATGAAATCTATTCGATGTATGTGGAAAATCTGGTCGGGAACACCCAGAAAAAATGGAGAGAACGTTAATTTCTCCAAACCTTCCCCTCCCTGCGCAATCTGGCTCTATATAACCCTAAAGCCTTAATCGGAAACACAAATCTGTAGTTAGGATACTCAATAGCACATGAATGATTGAACACTCCAGTGGTCTCCTCCACTGGCCATCCTCCATCTTTCGATTGTCTAGAAAGTAATAATCTGATCCCTCTATCAATAAGTACCAAATCAGGATATTCAGCTAACAATAATCCAATCAATACCCATGCAGTTTGCACCACGCTTGATTCTTTTGTGCTTACGTAAGTGTGTGTTTCGCAGCTCTTCATGTTTTCTCCCCAGCCACCGTCTTTCAATTGTCTATGGACGAAGAATTCGCACCCTTTGCGAACAATCTCGTTGTCATCATAATGGTGGCCGGTTTCAGCAAAAGCTTCTAGAGCAAACATCCCTGAATAAGTGTAGCAAATTCCCCAACAACCATACCAAGATCCGTCTGGATTTTGTACTTTTGTGATGTAGTTGATAGCTCTATTGATTGCTTGTTTGATTTCAGCTTGACGATAATTGCTATATTTCTGGAAATATACCAATCCTAAAACACTTGAGTCTGTGCATTCGACATAAGGATACTCCACCATGATATTTCCGAACACCTCTGCTGGATTTAGAAGTTCCAAAAGAGGTGTAGCTTTGATGACCTCGTAAGTGGAGAAAGAACCATAATATGACATCAATTTTGAGCTCCAATCCACATTTTGAAGTCCAAGTAATAAATCAACTGTATTATGAAGTTTTTCAATCAATTTCTTATCATTTGGATGAGCCATTAGAACTGCCTTCATTGCCTCGGCTGTACAATCACTCACAATGTATCCTTGATCTTTGGTGGAAAAAGGCCATCCACCTTTCCGTTTATCTCTATATGAACCATCAACACAATCTGAGTCAAATTGAGAACGTAACAAAAACTTGACTGCTCGATCATGCGCATCCACAACAGTTTCCAATTGATCAACTTCTGCAACATGGAAACATTGAATTGCAAATGCACTATCCCAAACCTGTGATCCGTTTGTCCCCATCGTGGTCATTCCCATAGGACCCAATGATAATTCTTCATACATTCGATCAATACATCGTTGAAACCTCTCACTAGGTCCTTCTTCCAAATAAATAGCAATGCTATTGAACGCCCCATTGACAGGAGCAATGGACAAATAATCTGTGTTTTCGAGTTCTTTCAGAATCAAACCATAAGCTATCTTATTACTCCATTTTCCCACCCATTCAGGACGATATTGATCATATTTGACCATCATCCAATTGACCACATCCAAAACTTTAGTATGAGGATAATAAAGATCTATCCCACAAACTTTGTTGCGACACAATGAAAAGTCCACTTGTGAATATGGAACAGTATAGATCTCCTCTCTAATCTCCTCCAAAAGTGGGGTCAATTTGCATTGAGCCTTGATGGTATAAATATAAGACACGGCAACGTAAATAGCACGCGTATGAACCCACCATTTCATTGGATGAATAGGAAGCCAATAAGGAAGAGCGAAAAACTCACTAGGAGCAGGATTAACTCCCTCCCATTTGTATAAATTCAAAACAGAGAGCCAAATTTTGCCCCAATGTGGATTTCCAGTAGCTCCTCCCATAGACAATAAAGTCTTTCTTGCTTTTTGACAAACAGGATGATCAGCAGCCAATCCCAACAATCTTAAACAAACATAATTCATGGTAGTACCAAAACATGTAGATTTATCAGTCTCATGTAATCCCCATCCACCATCAACAGGATGTGAACTGTTTATAAGATATCTCACCAATTCATGAGATACATGATCAGGTATAGGAGAGTTAGTGAAATATGATGCGACTATGAATCCAATGTTCATAAACATTGGTCCTTTATATTGCACAGGCCAAGTTCCTGTTTCATGTTGTATATTTGAGTATCTTACTGTAGCCTTTTCAATTGCCTGGTCCAGTGAATACTTCCCATAAGGTTCAGGTTTGGTTTGTTGTAAAAGATAGTTTTCCAACTCTGTTGGCTTGTTTTTTCCATAAACCCATCGTTGATTACCTAACTCTGTCACTTCAAGAGTCCAATGTTGATCTTGGGTATTGCAAGACTTAATACCCAATGAGTCTGAATAGAACATGGGATCGTATAATAAATATAATATCGAGATGAAAAATAATATGGTGCAAGGATGTATATTTAATCGATTTTCCAACTGGCCGTTTGACCTTTGACTCCATCGAAAGTTAAACAATTGTCCAGAGTGACGTATTGGCCAGTGAGGATTTTGATTACTTCTTGGGCGGCTATTCCTCCTGTTAATGAGCAGACATTGTGAAGACAAGATCCTTGTGCTCTTAACAATTCATCTAGGACGTGATCCAATCCTTCAGGGAATGATTTGACAGTGTTATAGCGACATAATTCCGAGATTGTTAAGGCTCGAACTTCTGATTGATCTTGAGGACCTGGAAATCGTGAATATTCTTTGTAGAAAGTTACCAGAGCGAGGAATCCTAGATAGATGTTGATATTTTGTAGGATTGGATTGTTCAATGATTCAAATACTTTGGGACTCCAGACTGTTTTGGAACAATGATGAACCTCTAAAACATTACAATTCTTGACAAATAGGTTGAGTTCGTGTTCTGGAATTGGATCATCTCGACCAATTTTGGAAACTATTTGTTCAGCCAATTGTTTTAATTCTTGTTCATCTTTTAGATGTTTGGATCTATAGATTTCTTGTAATTTCAGATAACGTTCTGTATTACATGTCATATCAGGTAAAGATCCATTTAAAGGGAGCAAACCATTTTTGTTGTAGAATTGATCCAATGCCTCGACTAAAACCCAAAATATACTGGATGATTTATGTTGGTTCATCAATTCTCTAATTTGAGGATTCACTTGATTGGATTTCTTTGTAACTAATGCAGCCTTTTTAATTGCCTCTTCAATATTATCTGTATCGCCTAATTGTCGTAGTCTTTCTCTAATTTGTTTTGTTGTTGGTCTCTTTCCATTTTGTTTCATAAAGTCTTGATATATCTTGATCAAAATAACACTATAAGGAGCTTCTGATATCAATTCTGTATCAAATGAATCCACATATTCTTGTAATTCTGGCCAAACAGAATCGATTCTTAAATCATCAGCTTGTGTAGAATGAGTCTCAATTATTGTTTGCTCTGAATAATAAAGACGAACCAATGAATACATACCCACTGAAAATACATGGAAAATAGGAATATTCAAATCCCATAAACAATCTATCAATTCCAAACATGGATCCAACATACAATTGATCACACAATCAAATTGAGTCCAATAGGTCTTCAATTTAATCAATTCCTCAAATGATCGAGATTCATGATTCACTATTGAATCAGTATTCAATTTCCCCAATTCTTCACCAACACATTTCCCACGTACTTCACCAATATTTGATCCCATCACAAAAAAGTTTGTCATAATATCTTGTTCCATTACCAACCCATTGTCAATAATAGTCAATTGTCCCACTCCTGGAAGAATAAGATTCTTTGCTGTCTCACAAGCAGTCGGTGTAGCATTGATCAAACAAACATGAGATTCAGATAATCGTTTCTGGCCAGTTAAATTCCATAATCGAACCTGTCGATCATACTTAACATCAACCTCCGTATAATTCATAGTTAAGATTTTTATTAGATCGATTTTTTAAAATATTTAAATTATGGTACAGGTAGACTTATCAGGATCAACAATATGACCATATTGTTCCTTAAAGATCTCCTTTTCATTCTCGCGCAATTTCTCCTTCACCTCGTTTGGGAAGTAGAGTTTTAAATAGGCCATTTGAGCAGTATCAAGGTTTCGTTCATCAGCATTTCGAACAACAGCTTGTCGACAAAGAGGACATCGATCATCGTCTTTACGTTGTAATTTCACCAAACAACGAACACAAAACAGATGACCACAATCTAATCGAATAGGTTTGAACGCTATAGAACAACAAATAGGACATGTATAATCATCCAATTGAGGTATTATGGTCAATAATCGTTGTCCGATGATAGAACATATGTCTTTGCAAACACTGCTCCTCAATATATTTGTTTGAATTGACTGTTGAAGTAGATCAGGAAATAAAGTAAGAGAGTTCAAAGTGGTTTGTTTATCAAACTTTTTCAAAATCTTCAAAACTGCTATGTTGTTGATGGATTCATAATTAGCAACTTTGATCAATTGTAGATTCATTTCCTTGAAATGAGTAAAAGCTTCCAAAGAATTACGATGACGGAAATGCTTCACGACAGAATTCTGATCAACTCGGTTTAGAAACTCCAAAAATCGCTCTCTGGATAACGCCAAATCAATCCGACCAGCAGATTGTTCTCGAACACTGAAAAACACTTCACTTTCAATATAAAGTTGAAATATCTCCCGCCATAAATACATGTCAGATTTTCGTGTTTTGGGTGCCCCAGCTTTACCTATCACCATTGCCAATCCTTCAACTTCTTTCATTATCTCATTTTCTTTTTCCTCCTTGAACCGTGCCAATTCTTCGAGCTCTTCATATAAAGTCTGGAAAAAGAGGGTATCTTGATGTAAATTGATCGTGATCCCCTTCACCTCTTTACTGGTATCAATCACATATGAATAGCTCATCTCCTCGATTCTCTTAATAACATCATTTTCAATCTCAGGAGAAACACTAAACGTAAGTTGAGGCCTCACTTGACGTTGAAATCGCTCAATTTCATAAGTAAAGCCAATCTCCTCTTGTTTCAAACCTATTGCTTCCAACTCATCCACTACTTGGTTGATACGTTTCTTCAAGGCCTTGTATTGTATAGCCTTTTGGACCCATTCCATTGGTATCCCATCCTCCTGGAGCACCTGTTGAAGCACCTTGGCGAACTTCATTGAATGGTCATTAGCAACTAATTTTAGACAATTTTTTTTTATATATATCAAAAACGTGCATATTACATAATCGTTCATAAGAAGCCCAGAAATTTTATTTCTTTTTGAAAATGTTTCCAGCACTGCCCAAAACTTTTCCAGCCGTGCCCAGAACTTTACCAGTACCGTCCAAACCGGATCCCAACAATTTACCTGCTCCATCAACAGCAGAACCAGCAACATTAGGTAATTGTTTCTCGGCACTGAGTGTGGTGATGTAGAACGGTTTAAAGTCAAATGCAACAACGATTTCTCCAGCAGGTGCTCCGTCATCGTCTTTCAATGGAAGTGTCATTTCTTGAATTCCATCCACAAATGGATTGATCTCACTCAAGTTCAAGTTCACCTCACCAAGCTTATCATCTTGCTCCACTCCTAGATCCCAATCACTAACTTTGAACCGTAATACAGAATTGACTCTATTTTTGATCTCAATGGTGGTATCTTGATTCCATTTTGGATCCAGAGTCTTCTTGATAGTTTTGGTCTTGAAAATGTTCTCTCCATTCAAATAAACCTTGGTAAATGGATCTGACTTTCCATTGGAATCAGCTGCCGGAAGACCAGAAGCTTTGATAACAAAAATACGTAACGATCCTGTATTAGAAATAGAATCTTGTAATGGAAGTGTTTTCATCAAAACAGGAACCCATCTGGTTTGCATCTTGATACTCACTCCATTAGATAATTTCACAACTTTAGGAGAGTCGTATGTGTTTTGGATCAACTCCAATGTTGGAAGAGAGACTTCAGCGATAGCATTGCTCTTGATGTTGCTATTCTTCTTTTCGGAAAATCTAAGAGTCACCGAGGAGTAATTAATCTCCTTCACCAAAGCTTCACCAGTAACTCCAATTTGATTATTACGAGATGAAAGTTTTGACGATGTGAATTCAGCATATCCCTCCTTATCCAAAAAGATCTGCAAATATCCATCTTTAGAGAATTGTCCTTCGAAAAGAGTGAAAACACAAACTCCACAATTATAATCAGTAACCTTGGCAAGTGGAAGATCAAGTTTTGGTTTAGCATCTTCCATCTCTTCCTTTTCTTCTTCCCTTTCAGCAGCTTTTTCTTTCTCTTCCTTTTCAGCAGACTTGCTATCTTTCTCAGCCAATTTAGCTTCAATTTGCTTCTTCTCCATGATATCGTCTGGAGTCATCACAGGAAGAGTAGGGAAGAATGACATCGAGTATGTGACACTTCCCTTGGCACCACGTTTTGGATGAACAAGACGACCTTCCTTCATTTCACCAGAAGTCTCTGTAGGATTTCCAGCATCATCAAATTCAATGAACTCGTTTAATCTCACTTGGAATGATCCAAGGGTTCTATCTGGAGTAGATCTTTGAACATCCATGGCTTCAATGGTAACACGTTGGTTTGGAGATGAAATTGGGACATAGATTGATTGGTTGTAGACAGGATTGGTGGTAGAATCCAAGGTCAAGGTTCTTCCTCTTTGGATTCCGTTGATCATTATTCTGATATATGGATCAATAACACCAATCTTCTCCAAGTTAAGCAAGTTATGAGCCTCTCCAATATTGAAACGAACAACACCAAATGGCTCGGAGTAACCCATTGCACCCTTGACGCCGGTCATAGCCACAGAGCTCCAGTTACAGGACAATTTGACTTCTCCCAGTCCCTTGGTCAATGAGATCCATTCGTTTCCAACGTAGGATGCATCAATGATGTCTATAAGTTTCAAAGTGGTCGAACCCACAATTTTCTTGGATGGGTCTCTCAAAACAACACGAACCTTAGATTTGGAACGGTTGAAAATGATTTGATCATGGACCAGGTTCCAAACAGCTTTTTTGCTCTTCTTCACCACTCCAGAAGTAAGTTTCAATTCTCTGTCGACATAAAGCTCAGCAAACAAGTTTCCTGGCTTCTTGTCATCCTCATTGTATGATCTGGCTCCCAAGAGTTTGATGATAGCCACACCAGTGTTGAGATCTGGAGGAGGAGAGTATGATCCATCTGGTAATTTAGAACCTTGCAAAGTCTTCATTAACTTCAAATCAAAGTTCACCAATCCTGCTTCTCTATTGTTTCTGAGAATAGGTAAGGTCATGTTTCTTATCTCTCCTTTTTGCATGATATCTTCCAAATCATACAGAACAGTACCCATCATCTTATCCTTTCTGCCGTCAGATTCATTTTCATCAAACAGTGTGATGGATAATGGCTCAGAGGATGATTTCAATAAAACTCTGACAGTTTCATTCCAAACAGGATCCATTGTGTCTGGAATGACTTTTGTTTTGGAAAGAACTTCTTTTCCGAATCCAAAGGTCAAATATGGATCAATTGTGTTGTTGAAAGTATCAGCAGCTTTGAGATCCTTTGCATCTTTAACACGGATTTCAAGGATACCCAAAGCTCCATCCAATCCATTACCGTTGAGCAATTGTTCAAGGTTCAATTGGAATGAAAGAGGACTGAACAACATAGGACCGGCATATTTTCTCACCATTTCGTTGATAGTCAGGAACAATCCAGGAATGTTGAGAACTTCGAATGGGAAAATACTGTCTCCTCCAAATGGTTTACAAACAAAGTCGAAATGAGGAGCCTCCATCAACGACACATTGACTGTTTGAATATGAGGGAAATTTTTCATCATTCTTAGTCTGACTCTAACCTTGGCACTGAAGGCAACATTGGAGACAACAACAGGGATTGTGAGACCAAAAATCTTGGCCTTGACAACAATATTCTGGTTAATGTTATTTTTCATTTGTTTGACAGTAGCATCTTCCAAAGCATTTGGGTTCATAGAGACCCACCAATCCATCACTGTGACATCGTCACTTGTACGATCCAACGTACGAACTTTGTCAATTCTCGGTGGCTTAGTACCTAGAGTAAAAGTATGAATCCAAACTTGTTTGACAAAAGCAGGAATTGGAAGACCAGCTAGAATCTCATTTGCTTGATCACAAACCATTTGAGCAGCAGAAGGTTCAATGAAACGCCAATACCGCTCCAAAAACACATTCAGCCAATCCATTGATTCGAAATCATCTTCAATCTGATTCACAGAAAATTCTCTTTGAGCATCAAGTCTTAGATTCAATCTGTACTTTCTAATGGAAGAACGATAGTAAATTGAAGTAACCAATGTAACAAAGAAAACTGGACCGATTGAGAACCGGAACCAGCCTAAAAGCCACGACAAAAATCCACCCAAGATCAAGATTCCTACAGAATGATACCAATCTCCATAAGCAATCTCAGGTAAATAGTTATCCAGAATTGTAGACCGAGTTAACAAATCCATGATTTGATCTTGATGACTCAAATGATCGCCTTGTTGCCAACCACCAACCTCTTTCCATCCCGTGAAAGCTGAGTCATGAGGTTGACGCTTTTGTTCTTCTAACTTCTTTCTTTCTTCTAGAACCTTCTTGTCGGTCCGACTAACAGGTCCATTCAGATCGAATACCTGAAGAGGAGATTTCTCCGATACAATTGCTTCGGTAGACATCGAAGACAAGAATATGTTCAATTAAGCAACTGAAACGATTGTTTACCCCTACAAAAATTTCCCAAAGTACATGGTGTAAGGATGTTATTCTAAAGAACCGTACTTATTGAGACGTCTTTCCAACAATCTGACCTTGTCACCAACGTTGATGGTGTACGAATGTTGGACTTGAACTGCACAAACTCCGAAATACGTTTGGGAGGTGTTTCCAACATCGACTCGACGGAATTTCGAAAGAGTACGTGAAACTGGATGTTTCTTACGTAATTTTCCAGATTCGAAGTCGATATTAGGGATTGAGCATCTGGGACATTTCGAGGTCACAATCCATTCTTTATCGTTGATTGTGAATCTGTACCAATCATCAGTATCGAAAGGAGTTTGTGGACCTTCCAGAACTATATTTGGTCTGAAATGGGTTGAATCGGTGACTATTTCTGAACCATGTTCTTCTTGAAGTCGTTTATTTAAATCATGGAAATCTGGTTCGGCAATCATCAAGATTGGGAAGTAATCTTGGAATTTGGTGACACGATACTTTTCATGGGATCCAGGAACATAACCTTCACGTTTGATTAAGTTTTCGGGAGAATTAGTCACTACCAATTTTCCAAATGGAGCCCAAAGTAATTGAAGATCTGTAGGTATATCGAGGGCTTGAAGAAATGGTTTTAAATCAAGATTTTCCAAGACCAAAGTTTCAAAATCAACTCCCCATAATTCGACCGGTTTCAATGATCCAGTCAATTTCTTAATATATTCATCAGTCATAACCTTTGGAACACTAAAGTAATCTTTTCCTTTGTAACCAACAACAAATTGATCATCTTCCAATCTCAATTCCACCAAACTCAATTCGGAATATTGTCTAAGAGAAATCATGGTGTATTTCTCCACTTTAGAATCATATTTGCTTAACATATACATTCTATCATTTTCCAAACCATATTCATCAACTTTCCATGAATGAACTTTCAATCCTGGAAACGATTTGATTGGATGAATTCGAATCTCGGATATTCTTGTGGTTGTCTCATATGGTAAATATTTATTAATCTTATAGGTGAAGTTAATAAACTTTCGGATTGGCCAAAGATCTATTTTGAATCCATGTTGAGCTTTAGTTTCATGAAGATGGAAATACTTCAATATATAAGTGACCAAATTCAAACTCACAATTGCCAGAATTGAACTCGTGATGGCTGCAATATAAATATTCATTATTAATGAAAAATCAAATAGAAAACAGATTC
This sequence comes from Ogataea xyloterini, assembly GCA_030573155.1. Taxonomy (NCBI): domain Eukaryota; kingdom Fungi; phylum Ascomycota; class Pichiomycetes; order Pichiales; family Pichiaceae; genus Ogataea; species Ogataea xyloterini. The sequence continues at coordinate 879,248 of JAJMCS010000002.1, read as the reverse complement.
TTATCACCTTGTCACATCAGCCACAATTTTTTTTTAATCCAGCCACCCACCTGATAACAAAAAGTGTCAGATGCCGCCAATAGAACCATAAATTTATTCTTTGCTATATGGAACCCTCGGATAGTCCTAACGACCAAGCTTCTGAATCAGAACAGGTATCATGTACTGGATCTGGATCCCAGTTACTTACACCAATTTTAGGTGCAATAGAGGTCCATAAACCATCAACTCCACCTAATTATGGCCATTCGAACCATTCTCCAACTTCAGGTTGTTCTTCCGAAATCACCAGTATGTCATTATCATCACCTCCATTAACTCCTCCTCCTCGAGTTGTTCGAAGGTTGACTCCGTTGGGAAAATTTAGTCCCAAAAAACGGTCAAATTCTTTGGATGAAGACCTCCAGACTCATCGGATAAGAAGATTGCAACTTCTTGATATGCGGGTCGTTCGGAACTCGTCTCACACGTATTCAATATCTACAAAAATCAATAATCTTCAGCGTGAAAGGTACAAGAAAAGAGAAGTTCTATTAGATAAGCTTAATAAAGCCGTTAAGAATAAGGAGGACTATATCAATCACAAGAAACAGATAGCTGCCAATACTGTTCGGAATATCAGTCCTTCAGAGATTGTTGATGATAATATGAGCTCAGAAATGTATTGTCCTAATGACCAACAAGGCGATCCTGCTTATATGTTTCCAGATTCTTTTAAAATGAATCACAGTCTCAGTCTTTGGGAAAACCTTAAACGAGTGGTGATGTTTGTGAATTTCGAAGAAGCTATTACAAAGACAGATATTGACAACGCATACAAGTTCATTAATAATCGGGATATTATCAAATCAATTGCTGCCTTATTCGTGGATATGAATCTTTCTAATGGATCTCTTGACCAATTCATTATGGCAAGATGCTTTCTGTTTGGATTTGCGATTTTAGTTGAAAAGGACAAATACGAAAAGCATAATAGAGCTCCAATGTATCACATGAGATTGAATACTGGTCAGAATTTGTTTTCTAGATTGATTAAAGACTTTCCAAATCTAAAGCAACATCATTTGGATGATAACTATTATGATTTCTTGATTATGGAACTTCATAATTCAACATTCAATTTATGGAGAACGTTTCAACGGATTGTCAATTTGAATGGTTCTGAATTTGAAATCTATGCTTTTAAAGAAGCTTTCATGGCTAATTATTATCCTGTTTTCCAAGTGTTTAAATTCAATCATTGGTTCCGAACTTTGGCTCTTTTATCTGAAAGTAATGATGGATTAACTAAACATTTGAACTTCTTACGAACAATGCGCTCAATTACTTCCGATAACGATGTTTTGATGAACGAATATAAATATATGATTCGTAAAGGAGAATCATTCATAAAGGCTAATAAGGAACGATTTTACAAACTCAAAGGTGATGATAGAACTATTGATTTAACTACAATTGATGAAATGGAGAAAGACTTTGTCACTAGACATAAAACTATAATTCTTTCTGGATCATTAACTGATGATAATCCAATGATATGCGTTTCATCAACTCCTAAATCCAAAGGAGAACCAACCAAACCAGTGTCTTTAGTTCCTCCAACATTTTCTGTTGAGAATTGGAGGAAGTTCTTGATCAAAATTCTACTTGAATATCGCAACAAAGGAGTTTCAATCCGTTTGAAGACAGGCAAGAGTCCAAGATTCTTTACCGAAACCTCAGAATCCACTGATTTCTTGGAATATATTGAACAGGAAGTTCAACCCGATATTGAAGCAATTAGAAGTTGGTTAGGACTCAAGACTTATAATGAAGGTTGCATAGAAGCCATAGAAAGACTTTCATATCTTGAATCTATCGATTTTATGATGATAGATGTGGTTCAAATGGTGGAGCGATGTTTATATGCAATGTTCATTGTGATGGATGATTCTTCCAATACAATGAATTTGGTGCTACCAGATTCAACTTCACGTTGTCGTGAGAACTCAGAAGTCATCACGTTTCTCTCTGATTCAGTTTTGGTGTTAAATAAGCTTCAAAATGGCAAGTTAACACCAGCCGAATTTTTTGAAATGAGTCTGAGTGTATTGATGAAGGAGACTCCTGATTTTCTTAGATTTGAAGCCGAATCCTTGATGACGATGATTGGTACCATAGACAAACTGTTCATTCAGAAATTTGTTGAATTCATTAAGGATTGTATGATTGATGGATTGAACAACTGTGTTCGCAATTGTCTCAGGTTCATTGGAAACAACATCATCGATTTTGAACGGGAAATCTTTGAATGTAACTATCCTTCATCTAAAGTCTCGTTGAACCTTCGATATCCAAATCTTTATAGATTGATGCAGACTCATAAGGAGATGGAATTTGAAGAAATGGGTGGATCCACAGAATTCAAGACATACATGTTTTTCAACAAGTTGTTCTCGATTTTCCTGTGTAGCACCAACAGTTCCAAGGTATATGAGATGCCCGAGTTCTTGGAGAGCCTATCGATCCAATTCTTGGATTTAAGCAACCAAGTTCGTGCCTTAGTTACTCTACAATCAATGACGGTGATATTGATGAGTTCATTGTCCAATGGAATGATTCTGCTTCCAAAAGAGCTTCAGGAATCAGAGCTTTCAGGAAAGACTCAACAACAACTGGTGGATTTCCCTAAACTACTGGCTACTTTGGATGTGTTTCTAATCAATTACTTCCAAACCAAAGAATCCAATAGATTTACGAATTTCTTTAAAGAGGAAGTATTTAAACTGTTATGCATCAACGTGGGTGAAAAGCTAGGCAATCTGGGCTATGAAAAAAGCTTGGTAGATTTGATTGTGGAATTGAATCTAGACCAGAAACATATCAATGGTCTAATTGCACAAATAGAAAAGGTGAATATTGGTAGCACCAAGGTGAATTCATTGAAAACAATCTATACTGAGGCAATTTCCACTATTCTCTACAATGAAGTGTTCCAACACGGGCGAATGTTTCCAACCCACCATTCATCATCCAGTTCCGGGATTACTACGTCAAATGAAGTCAAGAAACGCATGATAAGCGACATGCAGAAAGCATACAACAAATTCTACACTGTGGAAATAGTTTCTGACCGCCTTCAAGGCATTACATGCGGATATTATTCGATGCTCAATTTATGTTCTGAAATACACTACCACGGAATGAGACTGGTGTTGATCGAATTTGGTGAGATTGTTGAATTCGAACAAGCTTCTTTGACCTCAGGTCCTTGAATTCTGGATTCCTGCCACACATTTTACGAGCCCCATGGTGTGAGTAGTAGTACCAGCCCAGATAATTTTTTAGGTCCCGGGAAAAGCTCGAGCGCAATTTTTCTTTGCACCTGTATGTATGTTGCGCATGAACATTACTACCAATTGAGAATTTAAACAATACAAGTTACAATAACAGTTGCGGAATTAATTAACAATAAAGGTAAATTCTAATCGTACTGTCAAGCATGTTGTTCATCCCTCCACTTTGTAGTCCACCACCCCTCGTAAAATCTTGATGACTCCAAACGACTCGTGTATCGTCTCATCTGGGTTGTAGCTGCTATTCTTCGACCTGTTTTTGCGTTCGCTTCCAGGAACAGGCCATCTGCATCGAATCATCAACCGGGCACATTCTGAACAGGTTGGGATTGTTTCACAGCACTTCTTCTTGCGTTGTCTACAAGTCAAACAGCCATTACGAGATCGCTTGGTTTTCTCATGTGAGTCGTAGTTTGAACTTAGAGAAGCTCGTCTGCTTGGAGATGAATCTGGAGGACTTTGCACAACCGGTTGGTACAATCCACGGGATGTTGCTACTAGGTTGCGATCAACTACCTTGTAGGTGTTGGTCTGCATATCGTAGCATAATATGTTCTGGGAGTTATTAGAGTCTCGCTCTGGTGTATCAAACTTGGAAGATGAATAATCTCCAAGACTGAGTCTGCGTTTATCATCGGAGTCAAGGTATTTGGGAGTAATCATCTGTTTATCTGGATAATCAGAGGTCTTCGTATAATTGTAATAAGTTGGACTTTGAGGTGAATCAGAACGAGACCCAACATCATGCGAATAGTTGTAATTTTGATACATATTGACAACTGTTGGAGTGTTGACTGAAGGTAAAGCTAATGGTAAAGCTAATTCCCTAGTTTCCTTTAAAGGAAGATGAAAATTTGTAGATTTGATTGCTGGATTGACTTTTGTGTTGTATTCGGTGTCCATTCGAAGAGTAGCCAGACACCAGCGGAAAATGACAAACCCAACCTTTTTATAGTTGTCAAAGATATTTATATATTATGCAGTTGAAAAATGCCCGGAAGAACTAGGAGAATAGACCCGATTGCGTCAAATCTGCTTTTTCTCGATTGTTTGACATGTTTTTCAACAGTATTGGATGCAATTCTGGCTCAGATAGCAATATTTCTAATCATAGGTACAGGTCCCCAGGATGCACGGAACTTTAGCATATGCAGGCTAATAGCTGCACAAATATGCACACGACTACGTAACCGAGCTAAATTAAGCTTCATTTTACCTGGCTATTTTAGCTGTCAAATGAATTTGCCGGGTGGAGTTTGTCAACAATTAGGGGTACTAGATCGCCGGATGATCAACAAAGCTTGAGCTAGTCTTGGAGTGAAAAAAAACTCCTCTAATTACCCGCATATCCAATTTCTTGGTCTATCCATCAAATGCCAAAAGAAACGATACGTCAACTCAAAAGCTCGGAATATTGTTTAGGAGACGCATTTGAAACAGCAAGATAAAAATGACGTCCAATAAGTCCTCATTCATGGACGAATAACCGAGCGTTTTTGTTAATAGCCGACATGCATAGAAGACTTTTGCGTCGATCGACCAATCGACCAAAAATAGACTGAGTGTATGTTTTTTTTTTAGTTCATCTAATGTCTGCTGCTGAGAATCTTCAATCCTCAATAACGTCACTTCAAAACTCAATCAACTTCCTCAATAGCGCTACTGATCCATTAAGACAGGTCACTTCTGATTCTGATCGATTTGGATTGGTATTGCGTACCAAGGCCGTTTTTGATGTCATACCAGAGTCAACTGTTCAGAAACGTACAGTTTCTGTCAACTCGTTTGTGGAACCGCGTTTGAATAAAGATCACGAGCTTTTACGTGAAATTATGGCAGATCTCAATCGTAAACAAGACAGATTGCACAAACAACTTGGTCCATTGGAGAAAAAACTCGAACGCGTCAGATCTCAACAAGGAGCGACAATAAGAGTCCAAAAAGTGGCAGGAACACGTGATGAAATTGCTCGTCTTAACAGTTTACGAGCCGAGAAACTTAAACTATTAGCATTGAAATCAACTTGAAGTGTCGGTATTCAAAATCAACTTCAAGTTCTCTAATGTCTTGGCCACACTTTTCTCCAAGCTATCCAGTTTGATACTTATTGATAATAACATTGGATCACTTGTCATCACATCACATGATTCCTGGATAGTCACCGCGACTGGATTATCTTGGTTATCGACATATGTGATACTTTTTTCGAGATATTTGCTCGACATTTTCAGCATGGTAGAACATGATGGATCCATATTGGAATTGAATACCGATTTCAAGAATCCGGGTTGTTCTGGATTGACTTTCTTTTTCCAATCCAATAATTTCCGATATTCATCAACCAAGATCGTCGAGATTGATCGTGATCGATCTTGTGAGATTTTGGCTCGTACATGATCTGCAAATGAGATTCGAGCAGGAATATCAACTATCAAATCCCATGGTTTATTTGTGATTGGTTTGATGATTTTCAAATCGATTGAAATATCACTATTACTTACCACCAAATCCAAACTCACATTTTCAGGAAGTTCCGGTTCAAATAAATCATGAGGAACTCGATATTTAGGAAACATATATGGTTCTCTAGGAACTAACAATGATTGTTTAGCAAAATTGATTTGATTGTATAAGATTGAGAGATGTTTCACTAATACAACAGGCTTTATATTTTGTAATGATTGAATCTTATTGATTGTATTAATTGAATTGTAAATAGAATCATGACAATCTAATACTTGACGTAATATCAAAGTTGAAGTATCTTTGAGTTTCAAATTCATGATTTTTCCAATATTTTTCGATTTAATTGATATATTCAATCCGGTCACTCTAAAATTCGATCTTGTTACCACTCCTTTAAGTGTTTCTGAGTTATGAGATGAAAGTGGTAATTTAAACTCATCATTATTATTTTCATCGATTTTGTCCAGACATGAACTTAAATTCTCTTTAATACTGGGCAATTGAGGCCGGATAATCTGTTCAACAAGCCATTCTTGTTCTTTTATAGAACTAGCTTTGAATTTATCCGAAGGAATGAAGATCTGTGTAGACATTGAAAAGAGTGTGTAAAAAAAAATATCTTTAAAAATCAAATTTTATGAACCTTCCTACCGATTTGGCTTCGGCCTTGATAAACCAACCAATCAATTACATTTTACCCAAACAAGATAGTAAGTATTCAAAATCATCAATATTAACCATTCAGTTGTTTCATTTGGAGGACCATTCGAGGTCAGATTGAAGAATACAAGACGCGTATCTTTATCTCATTTATCCACTATAGATGATCAATTGATTGAAGAATTGAAGGTTTCGGACCAACTCAAGTTGGTTTCATTCAAGAAACCAGCAATGAGAATATCAAACAAAATTCATTCAACTCCTGTTGTTAAAGGCAAATTGGAATCATCTATCTATCAATCGGTCTTGTCTAAACGTATATGGACAAAACCTGATCTTAAAGTTAAAAGAATCAAAATTGATAGTAAACCTATTGAAACTGATTCTAAACAGATTCATACACAAGAATTACCTATTCAAGATTTAGAAAAACCTCTTGTTCAACTTGATTTCCAACAATTGGACCAAAACGCTAAAACCATTCTTATTCAAACAATCTCAGATCCTTTTGTCATTGATGACAAAACATTGGAGATCTTGGAATCATGTATGAGTCGATTATGGCATTCCAAACTTCTCAAATTGATTGATTCACAATATTTGATGAAAATTAATGATCAATGTATTTCCATGATCAATCTCGATGAATTCAACTTGGACAATGCATTGAAAACAATCAAACTTTCAATTCTAGTCATGCTCAATTTCACAAGTTTTCATGATGATCGTCAATTATATTTGGAGAGTAATTTGACCACTGTTCTAGAATATCTTTATATTAGTGGTATTGCTATTCAAGATCCAGAATTCCCATCTTCAGAATATTCAGACTTATTTCTCAAACAATATATCAAACTTCTGGATCTAATAGCTTGTTATGCCAAAAATTTCAGTATGGAAGACAACATAGTCACCAAATTGGAATATTTCACATTGAAATTATGTTTCAAAGAATCCACACGAAGCGCCATTTTCGATAGGATTCGTGTCGCTGCTTCAAATATCATTTATGAAATCTTTAATAGAAATCCCGATCAACGAGAATTCTTACTCACAGAGATTGTCAATAGCTTTGATGTATTATCTCATCACAAAATCCATTCCCGACAATATCATTTGGCACGCGGGTTCAGTGTCCAACTCATTACCATGTTATTAGTTAGACTCATCCAATCATTCACTGTATGTTATGAATTTGATGAAGCATATTGGAAAGTCAATGAATCAAAACGTTTGAATTTGAATTCGGGAATCTATAATCATATCGAAACCGGTTTTGATGAATATTTGCATCTTTGTAACGAAATCGCTTCCTTATTGGTTACCAGAATAACAACAATCACTGATACAATTGGTAAGAAAGTTCTTGAGAACTTCATTGAGGATCTTCTTGCAATGCTAGAATATCCTGAATATTCTGGTTGTGAAACACTTTTAGAGTTGTTTCTTCATACCTTAATGTTTGTTTTCAATTCAGACAATTATTCTGGTCAAGTAGAAGCATTTGCATTAGAATTGATGGGCATGATCGGTTCCAAAATTCTAACTCTACGCAATGATCAACCAATAAGATTTTCTCCTGAGATGTCTCTCAATCAATTCGAACAACTCACTAACCTATATTTCAATGTTTGGAAAAGCTTACAAAACCACCAAAAACCATTCTTTGGATTCAAATTCTTTGCAAAAGTCCATGGTTTATGCAAAGTAGCTACCAACGGTTTATTAAAACAATGTCAACGATGTGAATATATGGTACTTCAAATCCTCTATGATGAGATTACTGCTCCTGAACAAACACATCCTGAAGACTACCAAACTCTTCTTGCCTCACAGGACTTATTCTCTCATTATGATAGGTTCTTAAACTTGATTGTCAAATCTTTAGATCATCCCAAGATCAAATCAAGGACCCGTGCCATCAAGAACTTATCGTTATTAATTTCTCGTGAACCATCTTTGCTTACACTTCCAACAGTTAAACAATCACTTGCTGTACATTTAGTGGAACAATATGCCTCTGTTCGAGACTCAATTCTAGAACTTCTTCTAAACAACATTTCCAATGACATTATTGACCATTTTTATGTTGCTGTATGTGATAGAATTGGAGATAACAGTATGGCTGTTCGAAAGAAAGCTATTGAATTAGCAAAGATAATGTATCAACAGAATCATTCCAATAATGTTGGAGTTATTGTCTGCGAGAAATTACTTCGTCGTTTGGATGATGAGGAAGATTTCATTGTTGATTCGGCAACAATAACTTTAACAGAAATTCTATTCTCTACAGAAGCCGATTCAATGACAAGAATTCAGATCATGATCGAATTAATTGCTCGTTCAGAGAAGAATTGGGATTATTTTGAACGATACTTTAGAGAAAAAGTTGCTCATGGGTTTTCGTCAAATCCATCGTTGAAAACCTCCGTTTGCATACAAGTTCAAACTATTTTGGAGTTCACCACCGAGAATATGTATACAGACCATGAAAAAGTGGAAAATATGACTGGATTGTTGGCCATTTTTGTTAGATGTGATGGTACATTGTTATCACAAGATCAATTGGTTTCTCTTCAACCATATATCACCGATGACAGCTCAACAGGAAGTTCCTTATGTTACAATGTTTTGCTTATTTTCCATTACGCATTACCTCAAACTCGATTGCTCAAGAGAAGTTTCATTAATCAATGTCAAAGCTCCTTACTTTCCAGATTGACCAAATTCAACGCCAGAGAACTTGAAGAAGCAATGCCATGTCTATGGTTATTATCAAAGATGAAACATGATACCGAGAAGCTTGCCAGAGCTTGTATTTCTTCGTTGACTCTTTTGAGACCATATCTTGCTAAGATGAAAGACGATGAATACGAGTCTGATCCAAAGGTTTTCCGACTTTTGTTTCTACTAGGAAATGTTGGACGTCATTGTGAATTGGAAAGTCATATCGAGTTGTTTCAAACTTCCAAATTGGGATTCAAAGAGAATGATACAGTCTCCGGATTCATTATCAAACATATCTTAATGTTTTGTGACGATAAATTAGACCAAAGTTCTAGACGAGTGGCCATTAAGAATTTACTAAATGTATGCATCAGTCATCCACGTTATTTTATGAGCGACCAGATACTTCGAGTGATGGATAAATCATTCAAAAGTGATGATCTAGATCTTCAAGATATAGTTATCAACACTCTCACTACGTTCTTGGAACTTCAAGATCATGAAGCTGTTCTCAAAAATGGTCTAGAATTCAAGGATTCTAAAAAAATAAGACTGGATGTGCGAGTGTTTCATGGAGACAGTTCCGAATACATTAATGATGGAATATGTTCCTCATTGGTTCAACGGTATCTTCAAGATGTACTAACGAATTGTGTGCTTGAAGAATCTGAACATGCTCTACTTGGAGTTCGATTTTTGAGATTGGTTGTCAAACTTGGATTTGCCAACCCCAAAATATGCATAGCGACTATTATTGCTCTAGAATCCTCACAACTGCCCCCTGTCAGAGCCCTTGCTTTATCCATGCATGAACAATTGTTTGAGAAATGCGAGTCGCTTATTGAGTCTGGATACATGAGGGGTTTAAGAACGGCTTATGAATTCCGCACAAGAGTTTCTAAAAACGTTTTAGCCGAAACTACCTTGCTTAGATGTCTACTTAGTGTTTTGGGAAGCAGTAAAAATGCTGCCAAGCGATTTCTGAAATTGGTATTGAAATCGATCTCAAATTTCAAAGACCCAGATCCTCTATTTTTTGGTTATCTTGCTGTTAATCTTGCTGCTGTCAATTTTAAATTCCAAGATCAAGTTCTATTATTGGTATCAGGATTAGACAAGATTATTACAGATCAAGGTTCTGATCTTATCGAAAAATTAGATGAACAGGACGATTGGGATGAATTGGCTGGACCTGTTAAAGCCATACTTGTTCTAATCAAATTGAAAGATGTACTGTTTACGAACTACAATCTTTCAGAGGACAAATTGGCCAAATATGAAGACACTGAGAGAGATTTCAAAGGTCCTATAACTAAGATTTCCAACGTATCTTTGGATCTTTCTGAACTGGATTTGGATCAAAAACGTGATCATAGATATGTTCAAAAGTTGTGTAACAGACTGTTAGAGCTGGTTGAAGAGTGAAAACCTCGAAATGGTTTCGTTATTTCATTCTAAATGTTACATATATGCCGAATCATCAAACTCCATGGAAAAAGCGGTCCTCGAAATCAGAACGTCTGGCAATATATTGTTGCAAAACTGATCTCTTCAAATAGATCAACTGTCCCTCATTGCATAGATCTTTCAAAAGTTCCGGTTGACATGAAAACAAGTTTGCCAGTTCTCTTAATATAGTGAATTGTTCTTTCAATTCATCCAACCCTTCATAATTGTCAAATATCGAAATATAATGAATAACATCTTGTGTTAAAACCAATGATCCGTTTGAATTGACTCTGAATTTAGTGAAATGGTTGATTAAAACGATCAAAAGATTAGCTAATGTTCGTTTCATGATATCAAGTTTGAGAGTCGAATTGAAACTCAAATGCTCTTGTAGTAGTTTAAATACCTTATCAATGAACTTAAGAAGCTTATCACAAGCATCAGTTCGATCATTGGAAGTTTGCACAGCTGGTTGAAAATCGTCAGTGGATTGACTATTGAGAATACTTTTCATGTTGCGTTCTAACAGTTCCAATAACTCGTCAACTATAATATTCAACCCAAGTTCAACATCTTGTAAATATGAGTTGAAAATGAGACTGAGTCTAGATTTGATTTCGGACGATAAGATCAACGGATAAAAGAACCGCTTGATCACGATGGAAAGTAAATAAACTTGGATTGAAATAAGGTTGAATTGTTCCAGAAATTTCAGATTGATCTCACTAGATCCAAAGAATGAAGATAATTTCTGTTGTTGAACAAGAATTCCATTGTAATAAAGACTTTCCAATCCAATAGCCAAATAAGACTGACCGTAATTGAACACCAACATTTCAAACAATTCTAACGAGTATTCATTAATTTTGGATGGAACAAGTTCGATTGCACGAGTAAGTGATTCAACTGTACATTTTAGTATTTTTTCTGCCACCACCAGCGACAATTCCGACCCATCGCTTTGATCCTGATCGTTCAGGTCCGGAAAGGCATTATATTCATGATCTTGACCAATTCTAGGCTTTGTACGAGTGAATCTGTCTTTCAATGATGAGGTTCTTTCCATATTCTTGATGAACTTGGATATTGACGTGAATTTCTTGGATTTTTTATGTGGAAGTAGTTTTCTGGTGGAATTTTCTCGTTGTGGGACATCTAAAAACACATCTTGATCAACTTCCATTGCAACAGTACCACTTTGATCTTTGGAATGAAGTATTTTGTTCTCTAACAAATGTTTATTGGAGATCTTCTCATTCTTTTCTTCGAACCGAGAAATGAACGCTCCAATCATATCAGACATACTTTCTTTCTCCAGGTTGAAATAATGGTCTTTATCAAGGAATTGCTGAAATAAATGTTGTTGATGTTTATCTAATTCATTAGATAGATCAATACCTTTATCTCCAAAATAAAGTTTCAATCTTTGAGTCATTTGGGACACATGGTTGTATAGAAGATGCAAAACTCTCAAATTTGAGAGTTTAGAATAGGAATATGAGACTCTCATGAGTAATTGTACACGAGTATGGATCAATTCGTTATAGAATCTTTCAATGAATGCGGCCTCAACATTTTTAGTATGATCTAAGAAGATTTGTTGAATTGATTGATATTCTGATTTTGTGACAAGATCTTCAATCTCTTCTAACATTGCCAAAGTTACGTTATCCAGTTTGTAATTTGAAAAATCAGGGTTGCTCATATTCTGCCAATAGCTTGGTTCAACATTCAATTCTGTTGATTGAAATTGACCGAAGATTGGATGCTTATTGATATAGAATTGCTTGACATTTTCTCCATCGTTGAACAAGAACAATAAATGAGAAAGTTCTTGAAGTCGTCTATAATTTTTGGAATTGTCTAGTTGATGAAATTCGTTTAACAACTCGATTTCAAATCTATTACAATGTTCTTGAATCAACGTATGAGTTATTTTCGTTTCGGGCAATTCATTACTTGAAATTTTGGATGACAATTCGAGTAATTGATTTAAAATTGGAGCCTTTTGATCTCGTTGCATTTTGTTCAGCTCAACTGGGGCTTGTTTTTTCGTATAGAATTCATTATAACATTTGGTCAGAAAGATCAAAGAGACCGTATTCTCTTTAAGATTATTGGTTTGTGAGAGTTTATCACCTAATGGACGAATATCCGAGTTTATTCTGTTGACATGGGAATCCAATTGAACGAATCGAGAATTCAATTTGTTGGCTTTAGGGGCTAATTTCAACACATTGGCATAATGATCTGATTGTTTAACATCTGCAATCTTTTCGAATTTCGATTTCTTAGTCAAACAATCATCACTCAAATGATTTAGTTCCTTTAAACACGCTTCAAAAGTACGAATGTATGGTTTGGGATCCAATTGGTCCACAGCAGGGGCTCCATCATAGTTCTTTCTAGCGGACAATTTTGAGGTCAACAATTCCACAAACTCCTGAACAGTAAGACCATCTAGAAAGTTATCAAGAGTTAACAACCTTTTGGTTTCATCATCAAGTTGAAACAAAGAAGCCATTTTGAACAAAAAGGTTTACACCAAAAAAATATCGACGCTAATAAAAATGAAAACATAAACCAAACGACGATCGACGCCAAAATATTTGTTTGGGGGTACTGCCAAGAAAAAAAAAAGAAAAAAGCGGAGGAGAGAGAGATAAAGGTGTCCTCATCTGACTAATTTATTTTTTTATTTTCAATTCATGGGGGGTCCTGTTTTGGATCAGCTACTGACGCCGGAGCGTGATTACCGAATCAGGCCTCGTAAGGTATACAACAAGACACAGAACAGGGATGATATTGGAACTCTAAGTAGTGTTTGTGTGTTGTTGTTACAAGAAACGTTTCGAACTGGTCAAAACTTGGAAGCCTTCGTTTCCGAGGTTTTGAACAGGTCACGAAGTACCATATCGATATTACGTGTTACGTTGTACTATTTATTACAAGTTTACCGAGCTCGGAGAACACAGAGATACCTTTATTCACGAAAGAACTCCCTAAATTGCCCCAAACGATGTTTTTTAACGTGTCTAATTCTTGCTTCCAAATATTTGCAGGACCAGAATTACACTTTAACGACTTGGAGCAAGATGACGGGACTTAATGTGGAAGAATTAAAAGATAATGAGGTTAGAATGCTGCAATTATTACGTTACGAATTACATGTGAATGAGAAAGAATATGAGAGATTGAGTGAGTTGGTCATGGAATGTGGGTTTGAAATCGAGCATAATGTTGCTCTTTCAGACGCCCACAGTATACTCACTCCCCCTTCTTCGCCTAGAGAGTGCAGAGACGACGAATATCCTGAATGGCGTGCGACACACGGCCCGGACTCCGCTTTGAGTGTTGAGATACGGTCCAGAGTGGCGCGTGTGATTGAGGATTTTGTTGATGTTTATGCCACAAACACTGCCTCTATGATCTAATATCCAATTTTTATTTAATGGCCCAATATATGACCATCAGAACCACAAATTGTATGCCCGCAAACCTCAGAACAGATCTCATATCTGAAACACCTGTCAATAACCATAATCCGTTTGCAATTCCCAGAATCACATACCAGGTGATATCCAAATATGGTGTTGTAGTGTAGCATAAGGAGTAATCAAGAGATTGTGTTTCTCTTATACTAAGTAGTTCCACTGCAGGATGTCGGATCCCCATTGCCATCGATATTGATTTCACAGTCACTTCGGTTGCTTCTCCAGAACTGTAGATATGTTTGACCTCACAATAATCATGATCATCTCCACTGAAAATCAGATCTGGACGAATCTTCTCCAAGATCTCTTTTGAAAGTTCAGAATCAATCACTGTCTGGTATTGATATCCTGCTACCACAGGAAACTTTGATGATTCTCTATAAGGACCACATTTTTGAGTTTCAACATCTCTAAACAATGGAACATGATGGAATAACACACGAGGTCTTGATTTGGGTTCATTTTCAATTTGATCCATGAATTTTCGTGCTCCATTATTGATATCTTCATTTTCTCGATTTGAAAGTGAAATTGTATCCAAAAAGATCAAATCATGATTCTTCTTTGTGATCAATTGATTCGGATGACCAAAATACGTTTCGAATCGTTGTAGAGCTGAAAACTTCACTCCTGTAGCCCATCCAATATCATGATTTCCAGGAACCAAAGTTATAGTATGATTCAAATTGAATATGTTATGAAATCGACGTAATTCTGTTTCATAATATTGATCCGAACTAGAACGGCCATTATCCATCAAATCACCAAGAAATATCACCGAATCTGGTTTCAATCTTGCTATTAAAGCTCTATAATTGCGTCGTAAATAATCATCTGAAGTGATCTTGGAAAGTTCCAAAAGAGGCCATGGTCTTCCGGGATATGTATGATTATCTATCAATTGTGGATCGGCAATCAATAAGATATTATAATCGTCACCATGAAACTCACATCGTAATGCTTTTAAATATGGATCAATTCTTAAAAACCAGTAAAATATTCCAAACCATATTGCTATAGCAACCAGAATCGATCTAGAAGTAACTTTTGGCGGTCTGAATGATAAAAGCGTCGATAATCGAATTCGCATTGATCTAAATTAATTTGGGGAATATTTATATAAGTTTTTTATACCTAAAATGCTTCTTGTTCTAATTGTGGTAATACTTTTCATTTTATCTGTCCCTCAACTTCTCTCAAATCTTCGTGATGTGGGTCATGTGGCATTGGAAAATCAATCATCAGTGAGTTCAACGAAAAAACCTGGAGAATCGGCAGTTTATAGATCTGTTGATGTCCCCCATGGATTACCTCTCACCACTGGATTACGACTTCAAACTGGTTATAAACTTAGAGATGGAACTTTGAAAGATGTTTGGTATCAGGCATTACGCAATAATTCGATATTGGAAGTAGCAGGATCCAAATATTCCATTCATGAGATCAATGGTATGATTCTTTATCTAGGTCAACAATTGGACAAATTTGGACCTCGAATCGGATTGGATTCTCGTCTAGACAACTTGAACTCTTTATTGGTGGTTTTTTGTTGTTTTTTCATCTGTGATAAGACCATTGTGATAGATCCAATTGGTTCTGAAGTTGATGTGGTATTTACTAGAAATTCTAACAAATATACTTGTCAAACGGTCGATCTTGATGATTCAAACTATTTCAATCCATCTAGTCCTCAATCGGATTCTTATAATTATGATCCATTGAAAGATCATACCAATTTCAATAATCAACCATATAGTATGGTGATAGATGGAATAGAACACCGGTATTTCCAGAGAAGTTTTGTTGCGGCAATTGCATCCCAAATGATGTCTTTAACTACAAAATTCTTATGGAATAAAGATGATCGATTACTCATTGCTTCCGGAAATGATAATAACATACTTATTAAGGTTCTTTGTGGTATAATAACCGGAATAAATACCATTTCAATTGAGAAGAATATTACCATTGAAAAGCTCATCAAATATAACCCAACCATATTATCTGTTTCAGGACCAAATTTGATTGATATTATGAATCATAAATTGAACCCAATTCAATCGTTTCTATTAGGTCGTTCCGAACATTTGAATTCAATGGGAATATTCAATTCTTTGGGAAAACCATGGTCTTTTAAACTTCGATTGATTTACATTCAAGATTCTTCATTTACTGCAATACAAATAAATAGACTCAGAAGTTTACTTGGGTCCAGAATAATCAAAGAAACTAACATTGTTGGATCAATGGGTCCAATCATGAAATCCAATTTATTTGAATACAGATTAATTAATCAAAATCAACTGGGAGTCGCATCGAATTCTATCGAATTGAAAGCTAAAAATGGCCATCTATATGCTCGTGGATTCATTTTGAGTAAATATCATGATATGGAAGTGGATGAAGATATGTGGATCAAAACTAATGTTACAGGTTTCTTTGCAAAGGACGGATGTTTCTACGCCAAATGATCAATTATAAATTCTTTCAATCTTGTCCTTCCATTCTTTTTCAAAAACAACCTTGTCGTTTTCCCATGCAATCAATTTGTTGGTCAAATAGAAGTTTTCAATATCAGATTTGAGAATTGATGAAGTTTCCAATTTGATATTCCAATTATCCTCTTTACGACCCATCGTATAAGTCCAATTGCACTCATTATAAGCAGAAAGTGGATCATCTTCTTTGATTTTCCAGATGTTTGTATTGCAACTTCCATGGTAAATGCCAGTCAAAGTATCATAATCAGGCATGCTTACAGTACCCGAGTCTTGCACATCAACTAATTTCCAAACGTTGTTAGGATAATCAAAGGTAACTGTTTTATCTCTTCCATATGGTTCAACAATGTCTGTTGGAATAGATCTGATAATAGTTGGAGCTTCAAAGTTCGGAGCAGTAACAAGTGTTGACTTGTCCAACACAGGTAAAACCAATTGTCCACGATACAAGGTCAAAGTTGGAGTCTCTGCGGTTGGCCAACTCTGTGGCCAATCACAGGTAGATAAAGCAACTCTCAACTTATGGCCTTTTTCCAATTTCACTCCTAGAACATCCAGGTTGAGTTGGATTTCGTATTTGTGACCAATTTCCAAGTACTCAGGATGTTCGTGAGAATTGCGATGAGAGAGATTAAGCTGACCCCAAGAGAGTAAAACGTTCTCTCCTCCAGGATACAGATCGACGAGTCTGACACTCAAATTTGCCAGTTTCTTGTCACTCGATAGAAGGAGGTTGACTTTTGGTTCTCCTAAAAGTTCCACCGACTCCTTGATCTCGTCACTATCGAAATATAAGCATTTGGCATCCTCATTTTTCTGGTCTGCAGGGAAGTCTCCAGTGAATCCAAACGGACAGTATGTGCCTCTGAATAGACCGTGGGATTGCACACCACTGAACGAATAATTAATTTCCTGTGGTTCCTCAAGACACAGCTTTTTGGAGGCATTAAAGGCATATTTCAAACTCTTATCCAAATCAACTTGATTTGTAGACACCCAATCACCTTCTCTATATTCATATGAATCTTGAATTCCACAAGGATCTTGAATATAAGCAGTCAAACGCGGTAATTCAATATCTCCTTCGTTTTGTAGCCATTTCTTGAACCATTTTAGAGATAATTGCTGGTAACCGATCTTGGGACCTGGAGTAGCCATTTCTGGATATTCGTGAACCCAAGGACCAACAATACCACAAGAGTCAGGATGAGGAAGGTTCTGGACCATACGGAAAACGGGAGTGGTATATCCATCTCTCCAGCCACCAACCAACATAACTGGAATATCGACATCATCATAATTTTCACAGATGGATCCGTGTTTCCAGTATTCGTTTCTAGTCTGATTGGTGAGCCAATGTTTGACCATTGGGACCACGTCCAATCTCTCTTTCCAATTTTCTCTCCAACTGTCTCCAACAACTCTTGGATCTTGTGGTCTAGGAGCATATACTGCCATTGTAGATCCCCACCATAACATGTCCGAAGCAAAGACACATCCTCCACGATAATGAACATCATCTGAATATCTATCGTCGGTTGACATGAGTGAGATCACAGTTTTCAAAGCAGGATGTCTTCTAGCTGCTACTTGAAGTCCATTGAATCCACCCCAAGATTTACCGAACATTCCAATATTTCCATTGGACCATTTTTGGGCAACGATGAAATCGAAAGCATCCAGAGCATCATCTTGTTCGATCTTCAAATATTCGTCTGTCAAGATTCCGTCAGAACTGGCTGCACCACGCATATCTATACGCAAAGAAGCAAGACCATTTCCGGCATAATATGGATGTCTGATTGTATCTCTTTGAACTGTAACATCAGTTCTATAAGGAATATATTCAACCAGAGTACCAACTTTGATTTTTCCTTGCCAAGCATCTTTGGGAATCCAAAGATGACCTTTCAAAATAGTTCCATCTTTAGTTGGAATGTTCAAATCCTCAATTTTGACTGTTGCAATAGGAAGAGTAGTTGGTTCCAAGACAATGGTCTTATCTCTCTGGTTCTCATTTCTCACGTTGAACGCCATGATAACACTAGTGCAAAATGTTGAGAGATCTTATTGTATATCTATCAGCTCGAGGAAACGAATTCGCTGAATTGAGTTAGGCTTTACGAGGCACTTAACGGAAGTTGGCAGTAATTAATATTTCTCAACAATGGTCCCTTTACTAGTGTGCAGATTTTTGTGTACTAATCGGGATTTTTTGTCATTCATTGATAAGCAATTTTCAGAAATGGTACGTTACAAGCGACTAATGGGCATTTTTTGTGCTTCGACCGGCGGCCATTAAAGTTAAAACGGTTATTTGTCCCTACATATATATTAGATAAAAATCCGATTGCATGACCAAAACTTCAATATGACTGGAAAGGAGAATTCAGTCAATATTGGAAGCGAGGAATTCCTTGAAAAAGGTCTCGATCCTCAAGTTACTCAGCGGGATCTGGCAGCTACGGAAGATGACCCTGTGCTTGCTCAAAAGATTTTCTTAATCAATAATGCTATCGATGAAATTGGGTTCACTTGGTACCATTTCAAGCTGTTCTTGATTGCAGGATTTGGATATTCGGTTGATTCTCAAATGGAGATGATCCAATCTTCGGTTAAGACTTATGTGGATCACCAAATGAAAGGTGGAGGATATCCGATTGCAACCGAGATTTTCTATGCTGGTTTGATCACCGGATCCATTGTGGTTGGATTTGGTGCAGATTTGATCGGTCGTAAGTTGGCCTTCAACTCGTCATTACTGTTGACCGCAATCTTTGGATTTTTCACCGGTGGAATGGATAGCTATGCCATGTATTGTATCTTCATGTTTCTTTCTTCCACTGCAGCAGGTGGTAATATTGCAACCGATGTGTCTGTGTTCTTAGAATATCTTCCATCAAAATACCAATACCTCAACACAAGTATGGCTGGATTCTGGGGTGTCGGTCAGACTATTGCCAGTTTGATTTCCTGGGCTTATCTACCAACATACGGATGTACTGATTATACCAATTGTACCTCTCGTCAAAATAGAGGTTGGAGATATGTCTGGTATACCAATTCTGGTATCGTCTTATTTGCTGCCCTTGTGAGATTGTTTGTGATGAAATTGGATGAAACTCCAAAATTCTTGGTTTCTGTTGGAAGAGACGAAGAAGCATATGAAGCATTGAAGAAAATTGCAGATAAACAGAACCGCACAATGACTTTGACTTTACAAGATCTTAAAGATTGTGGAGAAATCGAACCAAGCTACTACTCTGCCGAAAAAGACGGTCGGTCTATCAAAAAATTAGTCCATTATACTTGGGCAAATATCAAGCTTCTTTTCCGTAACAAAATCGTTACCAGATCTACCACTTTGCTACTACTTTCATGGGCCTTCATTGGAATCTCATATTCTACATTCTACAACTTCCTCTACATCTATATTGCTTCTCATGGTGGTGATACTGGTTCTTCACCTTACCTGGTCTACAGAAATGCAACCTTGGACAATTTTGTGGGGATTTTTGGTCCAATATTAGGAGGTTTCTTAATCATGATACCTAGAGTCGGAAGAAGAGGAACTATGATATTTGGTGCTCTATCAGCAATGGCTATTCTATTTGGTTACACTACTGTTAGAACACCTTCACAAGATGCAGGTTTCGGATCTGCAACTTATTTCTTCGTCAACATTTATTATGCAACATTATACGCCATTAGTCCGGAGGTGTTCAGTACTAGATCGAGAACAACAGGTGTCGGATTATGTCTAGTGTTTGCCAGAATCACCGGAGCTTTTGCTCCAGTGGTGTATTATTTCGGTGCAGAGAGTGGATCTGCAGTGCCTATTTGGGTTTGTGGTGCCATCATCGGGTGTCTGGCCATTTTCGCGGCTTTGCTACCATTCGAACCTTCCAAACAGAGAGCCGTTTAGTCGGTGCGAGGTGTTCTCTAAAATCCGTACTTTATAAAAAAATAACGATTTTTCTGAAAATAATAATAAATTCGCTCGATTGACAAGAACTCCTTTGAATTTCGTTCTGGTTTCAATTCTTTACCAACTTGCATGGAAATTAGTAGAAAGGTCATTTAAACCACTGTTTGCTATTTAATCTGCTGATCTACACGTGTTGATCTATTCATTATGGCAGAAGGCAATTGGCAGCAGGGATCAGACCAATTTGGGGCGGAACAATCATTGAACGTGATTGAAATTCCGGATCTTAGTGGGATTATCTTGGAAGATGAGAAATCTAACAACGTATTAGAATCAAAAAGTTCAAATCAACAGAGTTCAGATAATGTCGTACCAGTAAGGTCGAATCAAACTTTAAATCCCATTCAAAATGATGAAAATAAGGTTCCTTTCAATAAAGATGATGATATGGAGGATGGATATGGATTTCAACCAATGTCTTTTAGATTGGGAAATCCAGTCACTCTTAACCAAACCGAACCATCGGCTATCATCGAGCAAAGAAAGGCTAATTTATCTTCAAAACAGAAACAATCATATCCAAACTATACATTGAACATCATGGTTAGACAATTTACTAAACTTGCAGAAAGAAAGTTGAATTTGTGTTTGAATAGTGTTTCCCTTGACCAGGAACCAAACATCATCGAAATCTTATCTGAAGGAGTCGATCCAACTTTCGATAGAGTTATCACATCTCTTGGATATATCGCTCGACATAAACCAAAATCAGTCACTGATGCCGTGATGCATTGGAGAAGAGGAAAGTCAGAACTCCGAGAAATGGCTCGTGCAATGTTAGAGAAAGATATGACTCAATGGAATAACTACAAATCGGCAAATACAGCTCCAATACATAAGAGAACTGGATCAAAGTCTTCAAGATCCACTCAAGACTCTCCATCACTCAACACAGAAGAATATACACAGCTAGAACAAAAAGTTCAGAAATCGGAAATCACTTTCACCCAAGCAGATCGTCAATTTACCATCAGTACTTACATTCTTTGGAGAGTGTTGATTGAGGTTGTTCGGCAAACACCAACACAAATTTTGATCGAGGAAACAGGGTTGGAAGAGATCATGTACAACTATTTGAAAAACATCGACCCTTATTTAGTGAGTCAAAGTATTATTCATTCATCCAATTGGAACTTGCTAGCAGGATTGATTGGACACATGTCCGAGAAATCGTTTTTGTCAGTTAGTGATCGATTCATTGCTGATCTAGAAAAGTTTCCCCAAGGTTATACTACTGGAACACACGTGAGTGAGTCTAGCTTGAACTTGTTGATTCATGGAATGAGATATCTCCAGTTTTCCAACTCTTCCTTAGAAAGATTCGAAGAAGGAGCAGATTTTATGAAAAGTTTGGCAAAGTTCTTCTACCAATGTCAAAATGAGAACATCTTGAATTCTTATTGTGATGTGATTAATCAGCTGTTACTCTCGCTGGCCGAAACTTTAACAGCAGAAGTCAACCATCCAACTTGGGTAGATGCGGTCACCACCATATTTTCTAGATCTGTTGCCATTGCAACATCAAAACCTCCTAAATTTTGGAGAAGTTCTGCTACTCTGTTGTCTACAACAGTGTCTGTGGCTCCAAAAGAACTCTTTGATCGTGAATGGCTCAGAATAGTTGATATGTATATCAGACGATTGAAACCAAAATTGCCAACCGACGAGAAACTGGTCATTGCAACCTGCTTGGCCAGACTCATATGGTCTTACTTATATCGCTATTCAGATACGTTGAACGCAAAGACCAGAAATCTTGAGTCTATTGCGAATTTGATGTTCCAAAGTCAACAAAATAAGAAACAGCAATGGATTACTCACGATTCGCTTCTGATCCAATCTGCTGTCCAGACTTTGCGGGCCA
This sequence comes from Ogataea xyloterini, assembly GCA_030573155.1. Lineage (NCBI taxonomy): Eukaryota > Fungi > Ascomycota > Pichiomycetes > Pichiales > Pichiaceae > Ogataea > Ogataea xyloterini. The sequence continues at coordinate 856,764 of JAJMCS010000002.1, read as the reverse complement.
TGGCCTATTCACAACTTAATTTCACTCTCGAAACTATCATTTTACCTATTTTGAAATGTTCCTTCAATGGAACAAGTTTGGAAGGCATCTCTCATGAAAAGGTCAGCTTGTGCATAAGAACCTACACCTGTATATTATCAGACTATAAATCGAAGGAACGACCACCATTTCCAACAGATTATGTCATCCACTCTTCTTTGGATCCAATGGAATTCAGCAACAATGACAACAAGGAAATCTTCGATGCCAACTCTTCGAATTCTGCAGTCCATGAAGAGGTTTCCTCTATTTTCATCAATTTGCTGTTCATATTAGACCATCAGGTTGGCTGCAAAACTCTTGATGGTAACGTCGCTAATTTGGGATCGGCTGGATCGTCGTCTGGATCGACATCCAGTACCCCAACATTACCATTGAGGTTTTCACAGTTTTATTTCCATCCTGAAGGAAATCAAGCTAAGAACTTGGAGTTGTTCTCAACATTGATTTCAGCAATTTCATGGTGCTTGAGTACCAATTCTTCCCAATATAGACGGGTGATTGAGTTGTTGGTGAAAAACACCATTCATGAAGATGAAAATGTTAGTTCCTTTTCCATTGACATGCTCAAGATTTTGATGACCAAAAAGAAGCCGAACGTTATTATGACTGTTTTTGCTAGAACAGCCTTTTATCTAGACGAAAAGGCAGCAAGTTTATTGAACCATGAGTACGTCTCATCTACTGAATATGTCAAGCTTTTGGAAGTTTATGTTGATTTACTCCAATGTTGGTTGGAATATTTAACAGAAACTCATAAAGGTTCTTTGGAAACTCCTAATGAGATGTACAATGTTAACCACAGGTTCAATCAAGAAGAAATTCAAGAGACGAACCCTATTGAAGAGTTAGAACTGAAGAATATTGTGACAGTTATTGATGAGGTGGAAGGAAATGGGCTGTTTTTCCTGTTCAGTCATGATTTTAGAGTTCGGTTCCTTGGATCTCAGATTTTACGTATCATTGCTCAGTTTGACGAAGTCATTTATGATCTGACTAGCGAATCTAGTAAAGATGAAGAAGAAGATTACAAAAAAGTTCACAACAGGATGCCATCCAAGTTTGCAGCTGAGTTTGGAACAAGAATCATCCATGTTCTTGAAACGCTAGACTTCTTTGAGTTCATTTCTCCAAAGAAACCAATTTTAAGTGAAGCTGAATCTAAGAGACTGACTAGACTTCAACATAAACAGCGAAAAGATACCATCATTCGTTTGGCTGAAAGTAATCATGGAGTGGATGCTGCTTTATGGTTTAAAGTCTTTGAAGAGATTCTAGAAGCATTAGTTAAAAGGTGCCCAATCCAGATTGCGATTGCTAGATCTCACAGTTGTATCAGACTTGTTCAACTTTATGACCAATTGGTGTCTATTAGTGTTGACCCAGCCATGAAAAATGTCAGCTCCTTGATTTGGGATTACATGCTATGTTTAAAGATTGCATGTTCTTCTTTGACTTCTACGAGCGAACAAAGATTGCATATTCCAACTGTCACTGCAACGACTCCTTCTTCATCATTATATTCACCACTAACCAAATCACATATGCGAAAACGGTCTCAACAACTCTTTACAGTTCAACATCAGAAAATCACCAGTGCAAAATCAATTTTCAAAATGACCGTTCCACTGCTGACTACAACCAATACGAAATTGAAAGAAGCTCTTGTGGAAGGGCTTAGTTGCTTGAATGTGAACATCTTCAAGAGTTTCTTGCAAAGCATTGAACCCATTTTAGATGGATGGGGTCACGAAAAGAATGCAACTGACGCAGATATACGACTTCGTGTTGAGCTGACTGGAATTTTGAATAAAGTGATTTCCAAATTTGCTAAATTGGGCGTCCCATTCATTGATGAGACTGTTCTTAAGAAATTACAACTCATTCTGGTCAACAATAAAGTACTTCTCACCAAACCTCAGTCACAGTCCATGTTCGAACTTCAAAGATTGCGGAAGTATTTCTGTGGACTCTTGGAAACATTCCATTCAGAATGTTTAGCGATTGGTGAAGTTGAGAAATGGTTACCGTTTGAGTTTAGAAAACAGTCATTTGAGTTCATGTACGAATGGTGTGGTTATGGAACAGATACAAGTCTTTTTAATGAACGTTACAGAACAATGATGGAGTCGATATCCAATAGAAATGATAGTGTTTCATTACAAGCTTCATTGGAATTACAGAGACGGCAATTGCAATACATTACAATCAGTTGTATGGCCAATTTGTGTTCGAGTCCTATTGCTACCGAAAAAGAGTCATTTGATATTCCACAAGTATTGAGCTGGATTGACTCTTTGTTCAACACATACACGGACAAGATTATTGAGATGGCTCGCAGCGCACTATTACAAATTTTGGTGGTCAGCAGCGAGTCAGATGAAATTCTGGATAGAGTCACCAAGAAGTGTTACACTCATGATCCAGCGTTGGATAACTACTTTGTGACCTTGAGCCAGGCATACATTAAGGATGCCGGATTTAGAGACACTGTTCATAGGCCTTTGGCTTTGGGATTGTTTGCCTGTGGTTCGGATAATATCACTGTGAGAACAGCAGCTGCTAACTTGTTGGAGACAACCGAAATGAGATTCTACAAGTCCAATAACATTGCAAGCTTTTTTGATGGAATATGTTGTCGATCAAGGGTCATTTATAAACGGACATTGTTCCAACTATCCACACATTTTGCCACCTCTCATCCAGAAGATAAGTTCAAGATGATTTCCGAGTTAACCATGCTATTCCATATTGTTGGTTCGAGTCCTCGAAGAGACATTTTGGCTGTTCTTTTACCATGGGTCCAGACTGTGGAATTGAATTTAGAGGAGGACAATCCTAACCGTCACAATTCATTAATGGTGCTATACAATTTCTTTGAAATCACCGTGAAGTTTGCTCACAAGATGCAGAATGAGGTGGAAGCTTTATGGGTTGCTCTTGGAACTGGACCTAATTCTTCCAATGTTAAGGAGATTTACCAGTTCATGGTCGAACACTCGTTGGAGATGAGAAACACAGTGTTTTGGGAATCCTCTAGACAAGTAATTTCTTTGTTGTCGACTATACATGGTGGAGTGGGTCTTGTCGAGCTCCTGATATCCAATCTTCAGCCCAAAAATATGATCCCAGTCGATAAACTCAATGCAAACGATACAATGACCTTGGAGGATGAGACTCAAATTGATCATGGTTTACCTTATGTTGCACAACTATCCAAACTTGCACAAACCACCAATGCTGTGATTACTCCTTCATTCTCTCTATGTGAGTTATCTGTGATTTTCTTGTCTGATTTACTTCTCACACCTAGCGATATTGTGAAGGAAAATCTCTCGTTGTTGTTGCATCTTTCATTTGTTCTTTTAGATCACCAATTACCTATTGTTCAAGACCAAGCATGTGCGATGTTAATCCATCTACTTCACCAATATGGTGATCAAGAGAATGACGATTGCAAGAAGATTGCCGATGCCCTTAGAAGCAATGATCGCCAGAAGAAACTTTGGGTTCATGGTGATTTAACTGGAGATAAGAACGGTGGAAGAATTCCTGAGAATATGGACACTTTGGTTCGGAATGTCATGAAGATTTTTGATGAAAGTTTCCCAAGAATTCAGCAAGATTGGAGTAGAACCTCCTTAACTTGGGCTACTTCGTGTAAGGTTATGCACATAGCTGCAAGATCATTCCAGTTGTTCAGATGTTTGATCTCATTCTTGGACCTTAATATGCTCAGGGACATGCTTCTTTGTCTTGCCAATACTGTTTCTGATGAAAATACCGGTATTCAGAGCTTTTCCATGCAGATTCTAATGACTTTGAACGCAATCACTGCAGAACTGTATAGCGAGCAGTTGATTGACTTCCCGCAATTATTCTGGTCAGTGGTTGCCTGTTTGAACACTATCCATGAACACGAGTTCATTGAGGTGTTATCGGCACTGTCAAAGTTTATCTCTAAGATTGATCTTGATTCTGATGAAACTGTTGAGTGTTTGATTGCTACCTTCCCCCCTAATTGGGAAGGACGGTTCGAAGGCCTTCAACCTTTGATTATGGTTGGATTAAGATCCGCAAATGCCTATGAACCAACAATCAAGTTATTGGACCGACTCAATTTGCTGAAGGACAGTGAAATCATTGGTTCTGGTGAAAACAGAATCTTGATGGCCTTATTGGCTAACATTCCACGGTTTCTGCATGCCCAAACAACCAAGCATTTTAGTGAAGATGTAATCAACTCTGCCAATGTGGTTGGTTCCATGGCTGAAAAAGCAAACATGCCAGCATTAACCCGGATTCTGGATTCGTTGATCAAGAAGAAATTTAGAAACAAAGATGACTTTATGAATCAAATTGTCAGTGTGATTAAAGGATATTTCCTTCCTCAACACTCTGCACAAACATTAGTCTTTTTGCTTGGTCTTTTATTCAATAATATTCCTTGGGTCAAGCTGGAAATGCTCGATTTCCTCAAACATATATTCAAAGTTATTGATCTCAAGAGTAGCAAATTCACAGGCTTGGGCGCAGACCTTGTTTCACCATTGTTGAGACTATTGATGACTGATTATGTTGATTTGGCATTAGAGGTGTTAGATGAAGCAAACAGTGTTTCTGCTTCACCATTTGATAAACACTATTTGATGATGAGTTCAGGAGATGCCAGTATACGGAAAGAATACGAAAAGATTGCAACCTTGTTTGGAATTCCAGATGAAAGTGGCTGGTCAGTTCCGATGCCTGCAGTTAGCACTGCTCGTGCTAGAAACAACATTCATTCCGTGTTCTCTACTTGTGTGGTGACATCTTCTAAGGAAGGAGAAGAATCATTAGAACAATTGGCCGAGCCGGAATTCAATAGAGATGATTATGTTCACTACAGTCCTGTGTGGCCTGAACAAGAACAATACCAGACAGCATGGAACCAGAGTAATCGGGTTCAAGATACAGGATCTGGCGAAGAACCAAATTCTCTCAGTCACATGTTGGCCACGTTGGAAAATCTTGATTCCTTTTTCACTAAGGAGAATATGGATCTTTCCCAAACTTATGGCCATGATTACAATGGTTCCATTGTCACCAGATCTACTGCAGCAACCTCCACTGATCAGAACAATTGGAACCTCAACTTTGACTCTCCTCAACTCGATCAGAATATGCAATTCCCTTCCACGACATCGTTCCGTACTCTAATCGGTGAACCAGTCACGAGTCCAACCAACCCGACATCATCTTCTTTCCGCAGTTCTGTCAAGTTGGGCAAAAGAATCTCTTCTTATAGCAACATATCCGTGCCAATGTCTAACAAATCGAATGGTGAATACTCATCACATCTCCAAGACTTACCTCCATTGGGATCGCCAATGGTATCAAACTCAACAGCAAATGATGAACCGGAAGGACTATTCCGGTTTGAAATGCTAAGACCCTCGAGCAAAATCAAAAAGAGACCATCAAAACTCAACTCTCCTTTGGTGGCTTCTGGTGATCCATCAATTCCTATCACCAAGCCATCACCGAGAACTCCTAGAACTCCACGGACGTCACGGACTCCTCGCAGTCCGTATAGCAAGGGTACACGTTTCAGCAGAAACTACTCGTCTTCATACAGAAAGTCTGCCCGACTCTACGACAGTCCATCACGGGAGAAACAGGACAATCCTGAAGGGCCATAGTGAAGGATTGATCTCACAAGTTGTATAGTATATCACAAGGTAATGGAAATTTTATGCAAAGCAGATACAACTTCAATCTCTTTCTAAATGTCGGTCGGTTACTTCTACATGACTATTTAATAACGAATGTACCGATACACTTTTACCTGTAACAGTTCACCCCTTGTTCTTTGCAATAAGGTAATCAAAATCCAAATTGGGAGATTTTTCAATTTCCAAAACAAGCAAATGATTCTGAGAAGTGGTATCTATGGTTACCACTCATTCTTTGGGCGTTTAAATCTAAGATTTCACACCTAAGGCCTTACCCACTAATCGGTCTTATTTATTAGATAAGCAATTGGTAATTCCCCGACTCAATAAATATTTGTGGTCCCAATTTTAAGCTTGCCCCTCTTTTTACAAATCTATATTGATAGAAGATGTTTTTGGTTCGTCGGTGTCGTCCCAGGACATCATTCTACATTAGCAGAAATGTATATGTACGGAATTTGAGCGTTTCAGTCCCGTCATACTCGGTCAATGCTTCCAAGACGCAGACCATTGAAGATATGCCAAATCCCCGCGATTTACCACGACCAGAGCCTGAGGAGATTTATAGGGTCGTATACGACCCCAAGGATAAATATAGGGAGCAATCACAGCAGCTACATGAATTTGGGAGATACATAATGGGGTGTATGCCGAAATTTATCCAGCAATATTCGGTTTGGAAAGATGAGCTTTGTGTTTATTGTTCCCCAACCGCATTAGTTCCTGTGGCCACCTTTTTGAAGAACCATACTTCCTCACAATTTAAGGCTTGTATGAATGTTACTGCTGCCGATTATCCTTCGAGGACCAATCGATTTGATCTGGTTTATGATCTACTTTCTGTGCGGTTCAACTCACGTATTCGGATCAAAACATATGCCTCTGAGATGACTCCTATTCCAAGTTTAGTTCCGCTATATGGTGGAGCAGATTGGCTCGAAAGAGAAACTTACGATCTTTTTGGAGTTTTCTTTGAGAACCATCCTGATCTCAGAAGAATCATGACTGATTATGGATTTGAAGGCCATCCACTTCGCAAGGATTTCCCCACAACTGGATACACAGAAGTTAGATACGATTCTGAGAAAAGAAGAGTTGTTTATGAGCCTTTAGAACTAACCCAGGCCTGGAGAAATTTCACGGTTGGATCTTCAGTTTGGGAGCAAGTTGGTGATGGAGTTGATGTAACACCAGAGAACTTCAAACTTCCAAAGCCCGAACCTGAAGCAGAAGATGAACCCAAGAAGTAAACTATATTTATTTATTTATTTATTCGACGTTATCTCAATTGTTCGATTTCGTTTCTAAGTCCGTTCAACTCTCCGCGTTTTTGGTCTAAGAAAGACTCCAATTGGTTCAATTGACTTTGAACAACTTGCACATTAGATGTAACTGAGTTCAAGTCACCATCTGAACCTAGTTCTGAGACTTGACGTTCTTTGTATTTGAGCAGGTTTTCCAGCTCGTATTTAGTCATACTCAACTTATCATCGGAACCTTTATTGTTTTTCGAGTCTTCGGCTTTACGAATCAAGTCTTCCAAATCTTGTAACTCACGTTTGAGCTTGACTTCTTCCCAATCGGTCCCCTCGGTCACACTAAAATCTGTACCACTATTGACAATATTTGATGATCTTCCACCGATTTTGCTCAAATAGTTCTCTCCAAACGATTGTTTTGTATTCGTAGGTTTCTTTGCTGAAAACAATTCTTCTCCTTGGTAATTGTTAATATCATAACTTGGAACCTCCTTATTGAAAGTTGCTCTTAATGATGGAGGAACGGATTTTGGCACTCTTTTACCATTGGAACGTTGACTTAAGATGTGTAAGAAAACCATGCATTGGTCTTTGTCAATGGTCTCTGATTGTTTAGGATTCACCAAATTCCATGCAAAAGAAATGTCTGTTTCAGGAACATTGTTCAGGGTCTTGTACAAGTCTGAGAGTGATTGGAACGTGATTCTACCAAATTTATCAGTGGATGATGAATAGATATCTTCGTAAGTGGATTTGTCTGATGGAGAAATGTACCAATCAAAGTCAGAGCTAAGAGTGAGCTCATCATCGGTATCGTTATCGAATCCGTTGGAGTTTCCAGCCACTGCTTGATCGGCTTGGACGAGATGTTGTTTTGATCCAGGAATCAACCAACCTGGAAGTTGTCGTGGAAGTTCGGAAGTGTTTCCATTAACTAGATCGAAAATTAGACGCATTGCGATACAAAACTCCTCAAAGTCCAATTGGCCATCCACGTCGATATCAGACAAATCCCATACCTTTTCAAGTTGCGATTGATCCAATCTTGAGTTTTTAAAAACAACCGACACCTTTTCACCGCTTAATTTGTTATTGACCGGTTTAAGGCCGCTGAATATCTGCCAATATTTTTTGATTTCCCATTCTTCTAGCTTTGGCATGTTTTTGATGATTTGTTTAAAGATAAATAAAATTTCTGTAGGATATCTTAAAAAACCTAACACAATGAAATATAAAATCACTCCAGTTATTAAAAATGCCCTACAATCAACAAACTTACAAACTTCTAATCAATGGATATCTCATGAAGATTTGATTAGTCTTATAAAGATGACTGATCTGAACTTATTACAAGATCTATCGATCTATATAGATCCACCTGAAGTGGTTTCCAAATCACCCGAATTCCTCAAACAAATGGAACAACTCAAATTAAAACAACAAGAACTTGAATATCAATCATTAGTGGGGACAATACCTGTTTCTTTCAATACTCAATCATTTTCAAAGGAAGCCAAAGAAGTTAAACATCAACTGACTACAATCGTTAATATAATAATTAGTGTTGTTTCGGTAGGATATGCTCTTTGGTATTGGACAGGATCAATCTATTTATTCAATGATGCTACAAGAGTATTAATTTCATTATTTGCTTCTATTCTTGTCTTAATAGCTGAAGTTGTTGTATTTGGCGGCTATTTAAGAAAGATTGAAGAAGCCAAACAACGTGAAAGAGGGAAAAAAGAGATTAGAAAAGTGGTGGAATCAATTACTCTTAGTAAGAAAAAAGATTGAGGAAGAAGAAAAAAATATTATTATTTTTTACATGTTAAGGATATTTCGATTTACTGTTAGAAATCGACTGGAAAACTTGACAAGTCTTTCACGATGGAATTCAATACAAGTTCGATTTAATTCCTCTTCATTAGCCGATTTACATTGCATTTGGTGTGGTATTAATTTACAGAATAATGATCAATCAAAACCTGGATTCACAAAGTTTAAACCAGGGTTGAAACCAAAGAAAGTAGAATTTTCATTAGAAGATGCTTTTTCAAAACAGCGCGAACAAATGTTGGCTCATGAATTATGTTCTATATCGGGAAGGTCTATCGTGAAGGCTGAAAATGTTCTTTTAAAAAACGATAAAGAAAAACCATTATGTTTACGGTGTTATAACATTAAGAACCAGGGAGAATTCAATAAACATGGACATCGATTCCAAGAGATGGAAGAAATGATGCGTGAGATTCCAAAGTCGGCTAAGATTATATATGCAGTTTCTGGTGCTGATTTTCCTCTTTCTGTTGAATCCAAACTTCTAGAAGGTCGTGATCCTTCAAATGTCACTATAGCGATAACGAAGATGGACTTGTTCCTTGATGGCAAATCAAGAATGAAAACAATGGTTAAATCAAATAATTATTTTGCTGATAGTTTGAAGAGACTCATTGGATACAGTCCATCAAACTTGTTCCTTGTTTCTTCCAAAGGCCTGGGAATTGATGCTCTATACAAGTCTTTACCTCAAGGACCAATATATGTTGTTGGAGAAACCAATGTTGGAAAAAGCAAGCTTATTACCAAGTTGATTGAGTCTCATCGGAAACACACCTATGAACGAGTTTTTGCAAATAAACCGAAAGAGTCTCCTCTTCCAGGGTTTACATTGACTTATGTCAACTACAAATTACCATTAAAACAAACAACCCTCATTGATACTCCTGGATTCGGTAAATCAGTGACTGTTTTTGATTATCTTTTCAAAGAGAGTTTCGATTCACTGAGTACTTGGAAATATCCGGCAAGGGAGGAGAAAAATGACCGTCTCAAAATATTAGCCTTGTACCACAAGAGTTTCAATGGAACTGGATTGGTTTCACTTGGAGGTCTGTTTTATTTATGTCCTCCAAGTGGTACAGTCTTGAAAATCTTCCCTGCAATTCCAGGATCCATCTTTCGAGTCGGATCCATTGAAAGGCTTCTACAAATCAACCAAAAACGCGATCCTGCAATTGGATATATGTTCATAACTCATAAAAAGGCAGCTGAGCGACTTGTTAGATATGCAGTGCCTATTTTCTATGGTGCGATCGACCTTGTCTTTAGAGGTCTTGGATTTCTTACAATTGCACCAACAGGTAAACCTAAAATAGATGAAGAGCTATTTGAAATTTGGGTTCCTGAAGGAATTGAAGTGATCATTAGAGAACCAATCATGAAACATTTGTATCAACAAAGATCCTACAAGGATGTATTAAATTATGAGCCGACTCGTTTGAAGAGATGGAATAATGTTCCTGATGATAGATTAATATTCTCAAAGTTGATACCTATCGATCCCTCAGCTACCAAAGAAGAGATAATGAAAATGTACGATTCTGATAGAAGAATCAGAGATCAATTTGACCAAGCAATAGAGACTGGTGTTTTCAATAACCCAGGTTGGGTGCAACCGGATCTCTGATCGAGACGATTCGCGACGATCGTCCCCTGTATATAGCGAGAAATAGTTTTTTCCGCACTTTTTTTTCTCCTTGTATTATTTTTGTTTACTATTTGTCCAGCATGGTTCAAACTACTTTGGCTGCAACCAAGCCGGCCAATGAAAGAAAGCCTTCAACATCATTGAAAGAATTGTTGGAGGCATCTCGTAATTTGCCTAAACGATTAAACGACGTGGGCACCATTCACTTGGGACTCAATGAAATCAAACGGAAGGCATACGAGTTGAGAAAGTACAACAAGTCCGGAAAAGATGTCAATCCTTACACTAAAGCACATTATTTACTAGCAGGAAGTGGATTCACCATTGAAGAAGTTCAAAACGAGCTTGATTCCATTAGTTTCCGTCAATTGGATTCTTCCGTAGTGTCGAATGTGGTTAACATGGACGACATTGACAGTTATATCAATAGTCGGAAGGACGAAAACATATTGGCAGCTATTGAACAATCTCTGTCGACTGCGGCTCGCGATTTTGATGCCTATGTCAGCAAAAATATCACTATAGACTGGTCTCAAAGAAAGAAAGAATTACAAAATAATCTATCGACCTTGGTGAAACGAACTCAACCCAGCTCCGAATTTTCCACCTCTCCAGAGAAAAAAGCAAAGAGTGGTGAGCTTAGTTTTGATAAACAGCTCATCTGGAACAACACCAAAAATAAGAACATTCTATCATCAAAACTCGAGTTTACAGACGTGAAATTGCCAGAATCCAAAGCTTACAACCCTAATCTATCTTATGGATTGAGACAAAAGTTTGAATTATACGCCCAAGTGATCTATGAGTTGAACGATGCCAGACAAGCTGGTCAGTCGTATTCTTTGGCCACAGTGTTTGCTGATTTGTCCAAACAGGAATTGGGCTCAAAATCTAAACAATTACACGAAGCTTGGCTCATTTTGAGAGATTTCTGTGAAACTGAAGATTCCAAATCTGGACAACGCTTGGAAAGAAGATTTGCAAAGGGACATTGTTCCGATCATTTAACGGACTTTGATTCTTTGACTTTGCGCAAGAGAATCGTGAAGAGAAGCAGAGACTACTTGGAAGCACAATTTTTGGATTACATCAGCGAGCTTCTTCTGAAAAATAAGGCTACAACTCAAGACAAGGCGGTTTCCAATGTTACCAGGGTTCAAAATTTTATTGATATGACGCTTAAAGGCAAAAACGAAGAGTGGAAAGTGCCTAATTTGACATTTGTCAACGGAAGTCCAATTTGGGCCACTCTATTCTATCTTCTTAGAGCAGGATGTTTGGATGATGCCATTGATTTGGTGACCGAATCCTCAGATTCTTTCCAGAAATTGGAACGTTCTTTCCCTGTTTATTTGAAGAGTTATTGTCAAAGTCCCGAAAGGAAACTTCCTCGAGAATTACAAGGAAGAATTACCAATGAATTCAATCAGTACTTCAAGCACATTAATAAGGATACCGATCCGTTCAAGTACGCTGTGTTCAAGCTCATAGGAAAATGTGATCTCAGTAAAAAGAATCTTCCATCAATCACATTGAGTATAGAAGATTGGTTGTGGTTCCATTTTTCGTTGATTCAAGAGGAAGAGTTTGATGATGATGAGCTTATTCACGAATTTTACACATTGAATGATTTCCAGAAGTCGGTTTTACAGTTTGGAGCCGACTCTTTCAATGCTTCTATAAACAATCCAATGTATCTCCAGGCATTGATATTGACTGGATTATACGAGGTCGCTGTGAAGTATTTATTTGAGAATAGTGAAATTGATGCTGTGCATTTGGCTATAGCTTTGGCCTATTATGGACTATTAAGAGTCTCAGAAGACAACAGCACTGAGCAAGACAAGTTGTTAAAAGTTGATCCAGCTGGATTCAGATCTATATCCTATGCCAGATTATTGGGATACTACACCAGTGGTTTTAAGACATCAGATCCTCGTGTCGCTGCTGAATATCTGTTCTGCATCTGTCTTTGTGAAGGGTTGCGCGCTCCTTTGAGAGAAGCCCAAATCTCTCTTGGACAGAATGCTATTAGGGAACTTGTCTTGGAGACCAGGGAATTCGTTATGCTACTTGGAAAGATAGATAAAGATGGTATGCGTGCACCAGGGATCATTGAACAGCGGAAGAAATTGCTTTACTTGGACGATAAAGAGAGTTATTTGTATAAAATTGCAGAACAGGCGGCTGTGAAAGCAGACGAGGAAGGAAGACCATTTGATTGCATCCTTCTTTACCAATTGAGTGAAGAATATGATATGGTGATCGATCTCGTGAACCGTGTGTTAGCTGAGTTCTTAGTCTCCGTCGATTTGAAGACACCAATTGATGACATATTGGATCAAGACTTGATACACGGAGAGACCAACATCGTGAAGCTCGCACAACGACTAATGAAAATCTACTCCAGTTCCCCAACGATATTAGCCAAAGTGTCGATGAAACAACGTCAAACATGTACCACTCTTCTAGAAATGGTCATGATTAGAAAAGATTTCACCACAGTCAATCCAGATTATGCCGGGATTTTGACCAGAATAGAGCAGCTCAATGTGATTCCATGTTCGGCAACGATCGAATTGGAAAAGATCAGAGCCAAGTCTCAAGAGCTCAAGACTTTGAGTGAAACAATCACTAAAAACATGCCTACCTTGTTGGTAATTGAGATGAGTTGTATTGCACAGTTATTTTACGAATTGAGTCAAGGATATGATTCAAATGTGCTCAAACTAGCTCAAGCCAATATGCCAAATGCATCCAAGGAGGATAGACTCTTCTCATTGAGACAAATGTCCAGAAATTGTATGATCTATGCTGGTATGGTGCAATATAAAATGCCCAGGGAAGTGTATACCACACTTATCAATTTGGAAGTCAATATGTGATTATGTATGTGTGTGATCATGATCACAATGTTTGACGTTCTTGCGTTTATATTTGGGTTGTCTTTCGTATGCATTGGGTTTGGAGTCACCACCTTCATTGTCGCTTTCTTCTGAAGAAGAGGAAGAAGACGATGACGACGAATCGGATTTGTCCTCTACCTCATATTCTTCCTCATTATTTGGATGAAATATACAGCAGACTAGTTTGTTAGCATAATAGAGCAATTAATAATGTACTTACTCTTAGACGACTTCTTGTTGAGGAATTCGTTATCGACCACTTCTTCGTCCCAAGTGACCCGATTTCTTTGCTTCTTTTTTGGTTTACCTTCTGTAGGCACAATTCTCAATGTTCCTGGGATGTTTACAGTTTCTGTTTGCGTACAGGACTGAGACGGAGTGGAAATCTCGGAAGGCATTTTGAGTTTGCCTTTTGATTTGAAAATAAATCCTAAGAACTAGTACTGGTGTAGGGATGTTAAAATTATATCTAAACACAAATAACTGGATATAAAGACTGTTTTACAGCACCCGCGTCCTGGTCAGCTTTCACTATACTGTTCAAATAATCAGCAATCTCCTTGATAAGGTCCTTATGTTTGTAGAATTCAGCAACGTCCGAGTCGATCTCAGAATCTTCTGATTCGAAGTCCGAGTCGTCATAGTAACTGGAATGATCATCTTCAGAAGAGTCAGACAAGTCAACAGATGCAAACTTACTGATAAGCTCAGCTTCGGTCGACCGTTGATTGGAACTAACGTTGAGTCTTCTGATGTAATCGGCATCAGCTGTATTGTTGACTTGGGGCAAATTAGAAGACTGAAGAACAGGATATAGAGATCCCATTGGCATGGCGGGCTTCATTTGCATAGGCTCCACATTCATGGAGTTGGACATGTGGTTGAAGTAATAAGAAGCTTCAAGCAAGTCCTGCTGACTGTGGAAACCTCCAAATCTAGCATTATGCAAAGGTGGCAGAGAGAAGTCCGATGTTGGTCTATTACCAGGCATCATCATGGAATTGTCAAACATATTGAGTTTGTTAGCCACTTCTGGATTATAGACAGGCTGGTATTTGGAGCGTTTAAGGTCGTCATAGAACAACGGAAGATTCGAAGCAATTTCCAACTTACGTTTTCTATGTTCGAATTGCTCTGGATGTGGAGGTGGTGGAGGTAGTGAGTATGGATGTGGCAGACCTGCGAAGTCATGATTTGGGTAGGCGAAATTCCAACTGCCTCTCATTTGATTGCGAATCTGCTTCTCGCGCTTGGAAAGGTTTCTACGCGAATCCTCTGCGTGAGTTTTAGCGTGTTTCTTCAAATCTTGAGGTCTTTTGAATTTTTTGGAGCACAGATCACATGTATGCGGCTTGAGAGGAATGTGAACTCTGATATGAGACGTGATATGATCTCTCTTGACTGTAACCACTTGACAGTCGTCCCATTGACAGCTTAATTCAAGATTCTTACTTGATTTTCTGCCCACATGTGCATCGCAAATATGTTGGTATAAAGTCTTGGCATCTTCACAAACCATTGTACACTTTCTCCATTTGCAGACAAGAGGCTGTTCGTCGCTTGATTTTTCCACTGCTGGCTGCATGCTTAATGGAGCAGGAATACCAATAGAGGACAGTTGTGGAATTTGTGGCTTAAACGAAGGATAAAGGTATCTT
Source organism: Ogataea xyloterini (assembly GCA_030573155.1). Classification (NCBI taxonomy): domain Eukaryota; kingdom Fungi; phylum Ascomycota; class Pichiomycetes; order Pichiales; family Pichiaceae; genus Ogataea; species Ogataea xyloterini. Next base: position 841,701 of record JAJMCS010000002.1, on the reverse strand, counting down.
GACTGAGTATCAAATGAATTATAGGCGGAATCCAAAGATGAGATATTTGGCAACATGGTACCAAGGGTGGTTGTGTTAGATGTTGTTGGAACTTGTTTTATGGAAGGAGAGCGATTTGAATGTAAATCTGGGGAATCTGGAGCGGATGAAGCATCTGTTGATGATGGTGAAATAGAGCCTAACGGAGACCCTGTAGACTCTGTAGAATTCGATTTTAAAGTCTGTCTGTGTTCGGTTTGCATTTCCGGAACCGTATCTGCGTTCAGATACGCAACTGGATGGACGTTATAAGAGGATTTGCTCATCAACAAGTACGGGGAAGATATAAATGTTTTTTATTAAAAAAAAAAGGGCGAACCAGTGATAATTTAAAGTCATAGGTAATTTCTTGGCATAATTAAGAATCAGGCTTAGTACAAAATATTGTTGCTGTTTGGACGACAATTTAACATATTGTGCATTTGGAAATACAGTCCAGTTTAATCAGAGTGATCGAGAGATGAATTAGGACCAGGAATCTGGGAAAACAGGGTTAGGCGGGGGCTGCGCCTATCAATAACACCTCGCACCATTAGGTGTCAGGATTGGTTATTTTGAGGACTTTACGGGAGTAATCAACTTGGTCACTAAGGCTTCTAGTTGAGAAGTTGTTTGTGTTGTAAAGATCATTATCGGGGTCTAATCTTTGGTCTACAAAGATTGGGGCAGTTTGGGAGAAAGATGATGGTGTTTTTCGATGTAGTGAGAAGCGGTTTGATTTTTTGGTAGCAGGGCTTGGCAGTCCAGGAAGAGTGGATATGATCATTGGTTTTTCGTAACTTTCGGTATCTGATTGAATTGCTATTAGACCTTCATTTTTATTTCTTCGTTTTCTGAGCAGGAAAATGAAGAGTAGTAGTAAAGTAAGAGAAACCAATCCGACCACTGTGAAGACTCCAGCGACTTTACCTTTTTGATCGAAAAAGGATGATTTATTGGAAGTTGTCGGTAAGGGTGATGCTGTAGAGGCTGAATTAAAAAGTTCGGTTGATGATGGGGTTGGAGTGAGGGTGATTGTTGTTTTTATCATAGTTGTGATGATAGCTGTAGAGATTCCTGGATCATGGGATGAAATGAGGTAGGATGAGATGATTGTAGATAATGAATCGGATTGAGAAGAGGAGAGGGAGGTAGAAGAAGTTGTAGATGAAGAAAATGCAGTAGTTGATGAAGCGGATGAGGACGAGATGGTAGGTGAGGTCGAGGAAGTGGTTGAGGAAGTGGTGCTTGGATCGTTGGAGGAAGTCGAAGATGAAACGATGTCGGATGTAGAGATGTATGTGTTAATCGGATAACGTGATTCACTTGTAGATGATTCCGCAACTGCAACAATCTGATTAGTCATCGTTTCAGATTGTTGCAGTCCAACTGATTGAGGAATATTTGAACCATATGATGTAGATGATGTAGATGATGTAGATATGAGAGAACTACTGACTAATTGAATATAACCATATAGATCGTCTGCTCCACAAAGATCATATCGATAACCAGGACAACTTTGATTACATTGACTCAGATTAACGGTTGAATCGGGTGCAGTATTCGAGCACCAACATGTTTCCGACTGAACTATTGCAAAATTATAGCCCTGACAATGTTCGGTACACAACCCATTTGACATAAATTCATCATTGGTAGCTAATGATCCGGTATTTTGAGAGGAGCATAGAGTTTGTTGACCCATCGAAAACCTAATTTGGAAAACAAAAACCCAGATCAACATCCTAAAGGCTGTTCTGGGTAAAGTTTCAAGTATCATTTGTATTCTACTTGAAAATGAGGAGCTGTTCTATTTAAAATTCATTTTCTGAAATTAATTAATTGCATTGAATCGCCAGGATTTCCCGATTTGGATTGAAGCAATCTGCGAAAAGAAAGGAGACAATTTTTCAAGAGACAGACTGATGGCTCAAATTGGGCCACAAGCCAGTCCCCCTGTTCAATACATGTTTATACATAATTCACTCTATATGAATTTCAGATCGGTGAATGATACGTAGTTACTTCAAAGCCTTCTTGATCTTGGAAAACAGACTGGATTTCTTCTTTGGTGGGGAAGAAACTTTCTGGGCAGTCTTAGTTTCTGGAACTGGTTCAACAACCTTTTCCGCAACTGGTTCACCATTCACATCGGATTCCTCCTTCTTGACTCTACTGACCACCTTTTTCACGTATTTAGTCTGTTTGGCAGAAGTCTCAGATCCCTCACTTGCAGTAGTGGCAACAGTCTCCTGTGCGGTTGGTGGAGCAGATGAGGAGCCGGTAACTGCAACCGATTCAACTGGCTCATTGAGAGTTTTAGGATCAACATCACTGATTTCGGAAAAAGCACTGATTGCGTGTGGGTCCGATGGAACCACAATTCCTGGCTCTCCCAAGGTGACCTGTTTGCCTTCACTGGAAGGCATCACGGTTGGAGTGAATTCCTTTTCTTGAGCAGCAACAGATGCAATTGGAACAGCCAATCCACCTGCTTCTGGAATTTTAGCTGAACTTTTGTCCTGGGTGGTGACCAAATCCTTAATGTAGAGAACGTTGTTGGTATTACCCAATTCATCGGTCTCGGACTTGTATTCAGAACTGGTTGTCCATTCTCCATCAACAACAAACTTGAAAATAAACTTCTCTTCATCTTGTAATGGAACAGTCAATGAGAATGATCCATCAGGTTGTTTAACTAGAGGTAAAGATTGGGACCAATGATCAAAGGACCCTGTCACAATTACATCCTTCGGACCAGATGGCCTACAAAGTTAGTGGAATTTCAGTCTAAAGATCTCAATGATTACTTACCAATTGAATTCAAAGTTTGACATAGTTAGTTAATTATTTGAACAACGCCTTCAACTATATCTTGTGCTGCTAAATTACAACAATATAAATTATTTCGCCCCACCGTATTAATTATATAATTCCTGTGTTCTAAAATATGACACAATAGTTTTTGTGACTATCATTTTCTTGTTCTTCTTCATCTGGTTGTTCTCCAGTATCTATCTGTTGTAGCACAGCCAAAAAAGCTGAACTAACGTTGAGATTTCGTTTGGCGGAACACTCGAAATATGGAACATTACCGAAACTTTTAGCTAGTTCTTTCAATTCGTCGAGAGAAACTTGTCTTTGAAGTTCCAAGTCATTCTTATTACCAACAATGACAATCGGTGGTCCATCTTCTAGACTACTAATTCCCAGTCCGTCTAAAATCTTGTCTCGCACCACTTCCAACATTTCAAAAGATTGCCTCGAATTAATGGAATAAACAAGAATGTACCCATGAACACCAATCAAAAGTTTATTCTGAAGCATGGAAAACTCATCTTGACCAGCAGTGTCCAATATTTCCAACAAATAATCGATACCATTGTATTTGATTTGTTTTCTTAACTGATTCTCTATGGTCGGGAAATAACGTTCATGATATTGTTCTTCTGCGAACTGCGTAGATAACGATGATTTACCAACCGCACGAGCTCCTACAATAGCTATTTTTCTTTCCTTACTCATTTCTGTAGATAAGCTAAGCACATAATAAGTTAAACGATTTATTTTGAATCTTTTTTTAGTCAAACCGTATTGAATTTGGCAGATAAAATACTACTACATCTTGGCCCATTTCAAACACTCAAGGGCAGTAACAACGATCACGATCGTAACAGGTAATGTCAAAACCACATAACCGTAGAATAACACACCCGACATCTCCTTCTGATAAACCTCGTTCAACTGGCAAATTTGGGACAGTTGAATAGCTGGTGGAGATGTGATCAACAAAAATGAAGTAACCAAGAATATTGGATCATCTATAATACTGAGCGCAACATATTTGACTGAAAGTGCAATCACAGGGAGTAACACAATAGATGGAATCACCATTCTGGAGATCAGAGATCCAAAGATCATTCTTGAGTAATTAGGAGTAGCAGGTGGGATTTCCGAGGAAGGAGCCAAATTGGCACCAAGAACCACCAGAATCAAAGGAATTGAAACACTTCCCAATTGTCGGATTGAAGCAGCAAGTGTGTTTTGGATGAATCCATTTTTCTCATAGAATTCGTATTTAATTGCAGGAACACTTGCAACAAAAACTGAAATCAACATTGCCCATAATGGAGGATTCATAGCAGAGATAATTCTACTTGCAATTCTGATGTAATATGGCTTTCGAGTGATCTCTGTAGAAGCCTGTTCATTTTCGGTCTCTTCTTCAACACCAGCCCCTTTGAAAACGGTTTCATGCGAAGAAATGGAAGAGCCCTCGCTCCATCTTCCTTCCAGATTAGGTGGTGGACTGAGGATCAATCTCTGATCCTCACAGGCATCTTCTGTAGCCGAACCGTATGTTGTGGGGCGTTCTGGACCTGTTTCGATGTCTAATGATTCGGTATGTCCCAAATTAGGCGGTTGTTTCTTCAAAAGACTATTATAACCCCAAGACCATCTGAGCATTTGACCAAGTTGCTGGAAAATCAGCAAGTAAATCAATCCTCTCGACGCAATTTGGTCGGGCGAATCATTTTCCACATCGTCCCATTCTAGACCAGGAAGAGTGTATGCGAGTGCGAGAGTCAGAGAGACGGGAAGAGAGTTGGAGTTTCCAAAAACCGACATTGCGGTCACAAAGTTTGACTCTGGTTCAGACAAGTTCAGGATTCTTGACATCCATATCGATGCGCCGTACGAGACTCCGGTGGTGAGGGTGAAAAAAACAGGAATAATGATCACCTCTAGTAGTTTCTTGAGCGATAATGAGGATGCGAGTTTGGTGAAGATTAAAGCTGGCGTGAAAAGGTCCACGTTTAATCTGGAGATGACTTTAGTTGCTTCATTATTCAATATACCAGTTCTTGCGGCCCAAAATCCTGCCAGACAGATGATAACAACTTCAATGACTGCCTGGAATGTAAGAAAGGTGATGTCTTGATAGGAAAGGCCATCACCCGACAATACGCGCAGAAACGAGTCAGCTAACATGAAACGCGGTACTAGGCGGTATTAATTAGCAAGCAATGTACGCTGAAAGTGTTGGCAAATAGCAAACGACTAATTAACACTGAAGAAGTAGTTCAACAAACCGTGTACGGTAACCAGGCAATTTGATCCTTTTATTAAACCAAAATAAAGCGAACGCAATAAACCGTGGCGGGCTGATTCCTTCTTCTACACAGCCTCGTTACTAATAAAAAAAAGCAGGTGGCACGAGATAAGGGAAAAGAGGAGCTATTGTTACTTATATAAGCAAGTCACTGATACTCATTTTACGCTTTATATCAGTTTCCGAAGCTGCGTGTTGTGCCAAGTTTGGTTTATACGAGGTGTCGAACGCTCTTGTAGGATTTTGGTACTGATACTGACTGTGCATAAGCGAAGTTGAGGAAGCGAGAGGACTGACTGGTAGATCAACCGAAGTAAACGAAGAAGAGGAAGAAGAAGAAATTGTAGACGAATTCGATGTGGACACCGGAGCGTATAATGGATTAGAATCCAGGTTTTGAGCAGCTTTCAAAACCGATAATAGGCCGTCTGATTTCGGTTGTGTATAATCCGCATGAAACACATTCGAGGTTGAGACCGAATGACCCGAGCTCATGGAACTGGCTCGGAAGAACTCGGTCTTTGGGCCTTGGTATCTGGTAATGATATTAGGCGCTAATGGTGGCAGGAGTTTGTGTTGGTATTCGTAGTCCTGAGATTTCGAAGTGGGCTTTTTTGCCGATCCAGAATGAGATGTGGCAGAAGATGATGCCGGCTTTTTGCGCTTGACAGTTCGTCTCTTTTTCAATTCCTCATCATTTACTTTCAGACGTAACATTCCAAAACCCTTTTCATAAGGCTTCAAACACTCATCCACAAAAGACTCACCGAATACCGGAACCAACGCGTATCTAATTTTGTAGCAAAATCTGGAAGCCAGCTTACGGGCAAGTTCAAAGGGAATCCAGGTCCCCTGAATCTTGAGGAATCCACCACGAACTCGTTTGAGATCCGGCTCAAGTTCAGGAGATGATTCAATCAATTTCACAATGTCCGCTTTGGAATTACCGATAGCTTTCCACAAGCCGGTGAGATGAACCAAACCGGAGTAATAATCCCAAATGATCCAGGAATCGTTGATCTTGTACTCGAATACTGTCAAACAATTGCGGGGGTCGATGGATGTCGAGTATTTACGCCGGGTTATAGCTGAAACAGTAGGAACTATTCCTTGCTGATCTTTAGGGATCTGAGCAATTGTTGCTTGAGAAGCCTGTTGTATAGGATAATTAATCTGGTTGACATGTTCTGTTTGGACCATATGAAATGCCTTTTTGTCTTCTGATCAACAAAACTATGGAGGAAACCTGTAAATTTAGTTGCTTAATTTGTCGCAAATATTGCGTTATCTCGAGGAGATAGGTATCTGCACGAAAAAAAATGTCAGATAAGAGATAAGATAAACCTGACAGAAATCCAAACTACATGGTCAAGGTGCCGCAAAACTGTCAATGAATGATCAGATTCATAATACGAGAGTTGCCGTCGCCAAGATTACGCTCAAATTCACTTAAGTTTTACCGAATAATCCCACCTATATAATTCTTAGCACTGCCATATTTCCCAATTTGACACACAAGAATATGCACGTAATTGTCTATGAGGTCAGTTATTTTTACCCTCATTACGACGGAAATTGAAGATCCCTGAAAGATATCTTCGATCTTCGTCTTTAAATCTACCCAGTAGATTCTGTAGGACGTTGTTACGAATGACACCTGTTCCAACGTGTTTTGGCTCGAAAAAATTGAACACCTCGTCGTCTGTTCCTCGATCGAACATCTTGTAGGCCGTGGTGTTTTTAAATCCGCCCAAGAACAAATTGCCGAAATTCTCAATTTCGTTGGCAAATGAGCTTAATTGGTGCAAATTTTCCAACTTTGACATGTTCTGGAAATTGTCGTATTTAATACAGGAGAGCATTCCTATTAGATAATCCTCAAAGCTGTATCGAATAAAATCATCTCCACCTTTGTATGCTTGTGATTCCATTGGACTATTAGCCTCCGAAACTGATATATCTTCCAAACCCAGGACCGCTTCATTTACCACATCCATAAACCGACGATCTGCCGCAGTTAATGCACATTTCTCCTTTAAGGAATTATCAATAAATTCCACACTGGCTTCATCTAAATTCACAACCATATCCGCAAGTTTACTTTTCTGGTCCAATATGATATCATTAGAGCATCCAACAAGATACCATTTGGTATTTTTGTTGTTCAAATAATCCATCTGTTGTAAGGTCAAATATGGCTGGAAAAAACCTCCTTTTTGGAATATCTGTAACGGAAGACCCATAAAAGCTAACATTGAATGTCTATCACTGCTTCTTAAAGAGGTTCGTTTTTCTATTTGGTCAATATCACGTCCACTCAATGGACTTCCACTATCCATCAATTCCAATACAAGATTTGGAATTAATGATAGTAAAGAATATTGGAAATTGGAAAGACGATTCAGGTTTTTGGAAAACACCAAAATCCGTTGTTCCAACAATAATGCTTTGAATATCATCAACAATTGTCTTTTGAAAGTTTGAACTAGTTCTCGAAGATTTAATCCTGTATAGAAATCGCTCTCTTTTATAATTTTTGTGGATCCTGTATTATTTCCAAGATCATATAGATCATCATCCTCAACTTTAAACCCATGAGAATTGTAAACAAGAGCTAAGTTATCGTATAATGCTTTTATGATAGCTTTATCGTTGAAATCATGTTGATTGAAATAACTTCTAGTTATAATACTGAGTTTTTCCTTTAATTGTATGGTAATTGGAAATCGTGTAATTAACACCACACTCTTTTGAATAACCGACCTTTTAAAATCCGACCCATCCTTTAACTCATTACTATTCAATTGACGAACACAAGCACATCCAAATAATGTAGTTAGATCATATTGATTGGTTGTATATTCATCTGGTAATTCCGGACAACTATGTGATTTCTCATCGTATACAAGTGTGAAATTGGAAAATGTCTCATCAAATAGATGTGCACCATCCGGAAGTCCTTGAAATGGTAATTGAGGCCAAATAAGAGAATATTTAGTCACCATTGAAGATTGATTATTTTCATTTGTCTTATTATCGAGCCAATATTCGATTTCCGGACCTCGCACATGATTAAAATCAACAACACAGATCCCAATTACAAATTCACTAGACTTGGAACTTGAAACAACATCGGTCCAAGGATTGGAACTCTCATTTATCATAAGCCTTTAAAGAATAAATTTTTAATAAAAAAACCCTAACATTACTTCACTATAACTTGGCTAACAATTTAGTGGCTGTGGAAACATTAACGTCTCCTCCTTCTTCATCAGCAATGAATTCAACAATTCCACTTCTGTTGACAATCAAAGCCAATCTACTGGATCTTTGACCGAGTCCTAATTCTTCAAGATCGAGAAGATTACCTAATTTCTTGGAAAGTTCCAAATGAGGATCAGAAACAAATAACAACTTATCAGAAGTGGCTCCAATTCTAGCCTTCCAAGCATTCAAAACAAATGGACTATCTTGAGTCAAGACAATGATGAAATCAACACCTTTGGAAGCAAAACTCTGGACCTTTTGAATGTATTCTGGTAGATGTTGTTCGGTGCAAGGAGGTGTAAAAGCTCCAGGAACAGAAACAACCACAAATTTCTTGGATTTGGTGACAGCTTTTAAATCAAAAGCTTTAGGACCGCCACTTGGTCCAACAACAAAAAGGCCCTCAACATTGGTTGGGAACTTATCACCTCTTTTCACCATTTTTGTAATGTTTTAAATTGCGGCGACTGCATAGTCTTTATATAGTATGGTCCGTCGCTTAAATAGCCGATAAAAAAGCACGGGGTGAAAAATGGGTGGGGAAACGGGGTATTTGGTTTATAATTGCGTGAATGTAAGCCATACTTTGACAATTCATCCATTATGTCCTTTGTATAGTCCTTATGATGAACCTTTCCTTTAATATATCGACGCGTCTAACGACGCAACCAAAATAGATTACAAAGTCAACGAACTGTTTACATAGCTAACAATTGGCCGTTCTCCCACTATCTCCACCACTTTATCGAACCATCCTAACAAGACTCCACCGGATTTTTGACCTTCTTTCAAGCTCATTAATGAGTACAATAATTTCACAAGAGTGTCTGTTTGGTCCAAATCTAAGCCTTTAACAATGGCCGGGATTTCACTTTGTTTGATTGAAATGAACACGTTCAAAACTGCAAGTAGATAGTTTGTTTTTGTAGATGAATCTGATCCATACGGAGGCTCGGCCACACATAATTTGATTGCTTCTTTAGAGTCGCCTCTAGAGATAGATGTTCTAATTTGACTCAATAGAGGTTCCAATTGTTGTGCCGTATATGCTGGGGCATCGATTGGGTCCGGTTCGTATTGATTTTCCGGGTCGAATTTATCAATGTCAATTCTTCTCCAATCCTCCATGATGTGTTTTTTTTAAAACTAAAATAACTTAAGGTCGATCGGCCTTTGTATAATGTCATTACAAGATTATCTCAAAAAATATGCCGTTGATGAGCCTCAAGAACAAGAATCGGATTCTGAAGTATCTGAAGTAGAAGAAGGAGCAATTCTAGTCGAGAAGAAGGTTGAATCGAAGGGATGGACTACTATTGAGACAAAGACTGCAGCAACGGTACGACAAACTACAGATGGTTCATTTGCCGGGTTACAAACTCGAGATCAGATTCGACAATCAATGGAATCTAAACAACGAAAGTTTGATGAAGAGAAACAGAAAGTGAACGAAACGTTTGATCCATCAAAAGTTGAAACTGTTTATAGAGATGCTTCGGGACGGAAGATCGATCCTCCTGATGATCCAATTAAAGAGAAATTGGCAGAAGAAGAACGAGAGAAACTGAAATTGAAACAGATTAATGAAAGTGAATACACAGCTGTGGAAAAACAGAGAGAACAACATAGATTAAACGAACTCTTGTCAGAATCAAAAGAATCAAGAAATCTCATGTTACAAAACACAATCCGACCGGATGATCCAGCTTTATTATATGATTCCAATTTACAGAGCAGGAAACGCAGATTGAATACCAATTTAAGTGGTACAGGTCGAAAACTTTATGCGGAAACCGGTTATCCAGATAATAGGTTTGGAATCCGTCCTGGATGGCGTTGGGACGGTGTGGATCGGAACAATGGCTTTGAACAACGTTGGTTCGAACGTCAACAAGAACTAAAACAAAACGAGGTTTTAAAATACACGTTACAAGAAGATATATAGATCATTTAGACGACTCGTTAACCTTGGCATTCTGTCCATTCAATAGACCCATCAATTCTTGAGAGCCTTTAGAACGAGAAGCAGGAGTTGGCATTGACATCATAGGCAAACCAGGTTGCATCACATTACCAAGAACTGAGTTAAACACGTTCTTTGCAATTTGGTTTTTATTACCAGTAGAAGAAGTGATGGTTGGAACACTTGGAGATTCAGTTGGGTTTGAATCAGTTTTCTTAATCACATTCAAAAGTTCCTTCTTAGTTTTCATTTCATTCTCCTTCTCTTGCTTCTTCTTTAACAGATAACGTTTCTTAGCTTCACTCATATCACCTTTACTAGTTTTGGATGATGCTTTAGAATGGTAGATGAATTGTCTGTCACTTAAGTTCAATAAAACCGAAGATTCCAAAGTCAATCCTCTCTGAGTCTTCAATCTACCTCCAAAAGTGTTACCAGTCAATAATGGCTGATCAAACAACACCTGCAATTCAACCTTGGATTCTAAAGATCTAATACCAACAACAGTTCCCTTGGAGAACAATGGAACGTTACCAGAATCCAAAACATACACCACACGATCTCCCAAAGAGAAATGTTGTTTTTTGAGCAATTGGAACGATTGAGAAGGAACAAGAACTGCATTTCTTGGAATTCCTTTGATTCCCTTGGTATCCAAAGCTTGTGGAGTATTGGCATATTCAATGATCTTATCTTCGACCTCGGAAATACCCAATTTAGTCAATGATTCAGAATCCAAACTGACTGTGGTCAAAGCAGACTTTTTCTCTTTCAAGAAGGATTGAATTGAATCCAGCTTGGCTTTCAGTTTTTCAGGCTCTGAAATCTTGAAAATTTCTTTAGCATTTGGAATAGACGATGATCTATGATCCATCAAGGCTTTGAAAACATCAGGGAACTTCTTCATGTATTCTTGAATCAAACTAATAGCCAAATCACTATACTCCCAGAATCTTTCATTTCTTCTGGTGTAACCAAGAACCTTCATTTTTCTTCCTTCAAACTTCAATGGTAACCCAATATCAAATCTTTTTCCACCAGGTCCTTCCACTGCATAAGACGAAGTCAGTTTGGACAAGAATAATGGATGCATCTTCAAAATCCGCGAAACATTAGACGATGGATGATATCTGATAGCTTCCTTTTCAGCTTGAGCTTGAATTAAACCAAACGAAGGTTCAGATTTCTTGGAAATCTTGGAAACTTTCAAGGTTAACTTGTTCTTATCATGATTCACGACTTCAGCTGGAGTACCGTAAGCAAAGGCTCCCAAGAAAACGACTGTTGAGTTCACAGGGAATTCTTCGTTCAATGGAACAGGAGGCTTGGCCTCGAATCTGACATCCTTATTGATCACCTCATCAACAATCAATTGAATTGGATAACATTCAACGTCTTTAGAATATGTCTTAATAAACGCACCCTGTTCGTTTCTAATCAATCCAGTCACAGGTTTAACATAAACCAGTCCTTCGATAGGATTAGGTCTAAACTTCTCCTTCTTGCGATCAGATGTCTCGTCACTATCGTCATCATCACGAGACTTGAAACGAACACCTTGATTGGATTGTAATTTGTGATACAAATGATTTCTAGTCTTTTCAAACTCGTCTCTTTCAAAGGACTCCAATGGGGAAGAAACAACCTTGAAAACAGAACCGATCTTAATTCTTTCATATTTCATCAAGTCATCCGTCACAGAAACAACTTTGGCTTCTCTAAGGAAAGGCCATTTAGTGTAAACAATCTCTCCAATGTGTTCTTTGGCAAATTGTTCAACAGTCAGAGTGCTATGAAGATTCTCCAAAGTAAGCATTAAAGTCATGGCTCTTGAAGGCTGTTGGAAAACAGTCACATTAGCAAACTCCAAATTGTATTCACATGGAATGGTTTTCAAAGATGGGAATCCAGCAAGAGCTTCTCTTCCGAACTTGGATCCTTTACATAGTCCAAAAACAGGTGTGAGACCTTCAAGAGAAGGAAGATGATACTCAGTCTCGGTACAATGAGAATCGAAATCATTGAATGAAGCTGGTAGAGGAGATTTAATCAGATGCTTCACTTGTGGATTGAAATGGAACTGTAAATCTGATCCAAAAGTATTTCTGATCTTCTCTTCAGCGGTCAATTTAGAATCCAAAGGTGTCATTGCCTCAATCAGTCTTTTTTCGTCCACAAATGAAAGTAAAACAACTGCTTCCCAGGAAGCTTTCTTTCCATTCATATCAACTTCACAATCGTCGGGATAAAAGTCATTAATAGGAGAAGCAGAATCGGTCATCAAAGGTCTGTAAGCAACAGGAATCAACTCTTTTGATCTTTCCGGCAAAACAGCCATCAATTGTTGGAATGGTTTAAATGGATGTCCCTTTTCGAAATTGATCTTCACATTCAATCCTTTGCTAATATCAGAAATACGAGGAGAATAATGATATCTGTAATACCATGGCCATGAACAAATTCCTGTGTAATAATAATGCAACACCCATTGAAGTCCTTCAATATAGTTTTCGGTCATATCCTTGATCTTTTCCTCATCATCTAAAGTGAAACCAACTTTAGACTTGTAGTATTGATTCTTCCATTTGATAAATCTGGAATCATAAAGATCCTTTTGAGATTCCAAAGTCTCTTCATCCTCAACAATAACAGCAGATTGATATTTCTTGATGACTCTTCTAATTTCATCAACCTTCAAACTGAAATCCTCATCGGTCAATTCAGGATCAATTCCATCAACATCCAATTTGGCAGTATAAGTATCTTTGGATTTGCTATGAATAACAACAACACCAAGTTCAAACATCAACTTTCCAATAAATTCACGATTAATCTCACTTTCAAACATATCACTAGGAAGAGCAAGTGTTGGAATCTTGGATTCATCTTGTAACATCTCCTTGATATCAAATTTTTGTCCATAAACATGGAAAATCCATTCTCTAACCAAACCAACAAACTTCTTTTGTTGTTTCAAAACAAGTTCTTTTCCTTGTCTCATTCTCTTCTTAACACCTTGTTTGGAAATATTGTCCAGTTGCTTATTGAACCATTCAACATCAACCTCACCTTTCTCGAAATTTTCCAGTTCGAAAATCGACAAATATTCCAACCATTTACTCAATCTTTGAAGATGGATGGTTCCATGTTCATTAATATAACCATCCATATCTTTGATGGCTTCTTTAAATGTTTCAATCAGTAATGGGAAGGCTCCCTTGTTAAGATGAAGATCAGGTAAGTTTGGTAAGAAATCGTTTCCTATCACATACATGATAAGAATAAAATCATCAATAATTCGCTCGAAATCGTATTCGAATGAAACTTGATCTTGTAATTCTTGGAACTCCAGCTCCATGTACTCTCTAACCAGCGAGATATGTAATAAGAAGAATGTTTGTTGGGTAAGATCATCAGTTTGTGAATTGGCTTTAGGACCAAACGTCACCTCTTCTCTCAAAAGAGCAAAATGAGGTTCATGTGCAACAAGTCCCAACATGATTAAATCTGCATCCAAACCATAAACACAATGTCTAGTGTTTGGATCGTATTTTGGTTGTGCTTTTTGAGATCTAATGAAATCCATGATTTTATGTTCTCCTTCTCCTGGAACCTCATGTCCAGACAAGATGATACGCATATTTTGCCATCTTGAATCGGATGACACTTTTTGGTTGATGTAGAATTTCAAGTTCTGGGTCAATTTGGCCATGAATTCTGTTCCGGGAGTAATAGCATTGGAATCAAATGGTGGCTCTTTAGGGATCTCTTTTCCATCTTTGATAGCTTTTTCCAAATTTTGTTCAGCTTCTTTAGCACTTCTAAATCTTCTGGCACGTTGTTGATTCATCTTGGCTCTTGGAGCAACACCATCAATAGCCATATAGAACACCTGTTGAGGTTTGATCATGTTAAATAAATGATCAATATACGCAAATATCGCACCAAACATTTGATCATCGGTCATTCTTAACAAAGAACTATCATTTGTATGTGTACAATTGTGTAAGATAGAATTCATATCCAGATACAAGTTATCAAACTCTGGAACAGGAGTAGATCCATCGATCTCATTGGATATCAATGGCCATCTCTCAGAGATGAATCGAAAGAACTTCGGAATACCTGACGTTAGTGATTACTCTAGTCGTGAAGACTTACCCATTGTTAGTCGAAATGATAAAAAATATAAATGGCTTGTGTTTTTCAATGTCGAATTGAAAATTCCTGTGGCAAGAACTTACCCGGAGTAAAAAACATTGAAATAAAAATATCAATACAAATCCAGACGTCATTAATGTTTGGCAATTCTTCTGCTCCAGCTGCCGGTCCTGGTGGATCATCGTTCTCTTTTGGAGCATCCAATACTCAAAAACCGGCATTTTCGTTTGGAAACACTCAATCTTCTTCTCTAGGTGCTACCCAACCAAATTCCACTGGAGGATTGTTTGGAGCCAATAACTCCACCAATACTTCTGCTCCATTATTTGGATCCAATACAAATAATAGTTCTGCTCCGTTATTTGGAAACAACAACAACGCGACTCCTGCTGCTGGATCTTTGTTTGGACAAAATAACAACTCCAATGCTCCAAAACCAGCATTTTCGTTTGGAAACAATTCAAATACCACAACCTCTGCTCCTGCTCCTGCTTCTGGAGGATTTTCATTTGGAGGAGCTTCAAATACGCAAAATCCTGCTCCAGCTGCTACTCAAAATGGTGGTCTTTTTGGTGCAAATAATACCAACCAAAACACAAATACTGGGTTTTCTTTTGGAGGTGCAGCCAATAATACTGCCTCAAACAACTCCTCGTTATTAGGAAATAAGCCTAGTTTGTTTGGTCAACCTTCTCAAAACAATAACTCAGGTGGATTGTTTGGAAATAACCAACAATCTAACTCAGGTTCACTTTTTGGAAATAATCAACAACCTAGTTCTGGAGGATTATTTGGAAATAACCAACAGTCAAGTACAGGAGGATTATTTGGAAACAAACCCCAACAAAGCGGTTCTCTTTTTGGAGCTCAACAGAACAACAACAATACAAGTCTTTTTGGAGCCCAACAACAAACTACAACTACTGAGATGCCACCACTAAATACAATGACGAAAGTGAGTGATCTTCCTGATAATTTTCAACAACAACTTGAACAATTGGATCAATATATTCAAACACAAGTTGCAATTGCTGAAAGATTGAGAAATGATGAGGATGAACATAAAGAATTAATTAGTAGCATTCCAAGAGACATTGAGTTCTTACAAAAGAGATACTTCTCCACAAATCAGGCCCTAAACAGTGATTTGAAGTTTGTTGAAAGTTTCAAGAATCAGACATTAGAAAACTTTGATAACTGGGTTGAAAAATTGATTAAGGTTTACTTGCAATTAACAGATCCAATGATGTTAGGAATGTCTTCCAATACAACTCAGACCAAAAATACAGACGGTACGATCACAAAAATCATTGGAGTGAATGGAATAAGAACAGCTGGTCTTCAATCACAACCTTCCAACTCACAACCTCAATTAGAAAAAGATTCTCATGTTAATGTTCCACAAATTCTGAACAGTTATTATTCATCGAAGATCGAAGAATTCAAACAGAACATCGATAGATCTCAATTGATCTTGCAAGAAGTAGAGAATTCTATTAATGATCTAGATAAAGTCTCACTCAGCGGAGGCCATTCCAACGGCTCATATGGTCTTGAAATGATTGTGAGCACGCTACAAGAAGAGTTCAAGCTATATGTTGAACTAGCGAATGAGTTTGCCGAAATTCATCAGCAAGTGAAACGACTGGACGAAAGTTCAATATAGATGTATATTAAGTATGCGAATATAAAGTATGCAATGCGAATATCATTTAGATTTCTTGACCTTCCCGTCTTTATGTCCACGCTTTTTATCTCGTTTCTCCTTCTTCTCCTTCTTCGCTTTCTTCTCCTTCTTCTCCTTTTTGCTCTTTTTGCTCTTCTTGCTCTTCCCTCGATCAAAAATCATCAGCTGTTCTTCTTGCTCTTTCTCCTGCTTATCCTTAATCGTTCCTTCCAATGTCCCTCCTTTCACAAACATTCTATACAAAGGAGATTGACTTTTAGTAAACTCATTCATTGAAACTTCATCCTGACCAAATTTCACTACTCCATTCTCGCTAGAAACATCTAACGACTTGAGCTGTCCATCAAACATCTTTTCCCACCAAGCCTCTGCTTGCTTGCTCCCATGGCCAATTCCAAACGTGTCCCTCTTATGTTTCACTAATATAGGCTTCTTCAATCCTCCCTTACGTAATGCCTCCCCTTCAGTCCATCCATAACTCCTCAAATACTCCCGTGGATCCATCTACAATTTATATGCAATATTTTTTCAATTTTCTTTTATCTTCATTTTTCAGCTTACATAATCAAATCTTCATCCTCGTCGAATCCAAAGTTACCGGCTTCCGGATAACCAAAATCAAGAATCTCAATGTAGGTACGGTCATTCTTCTGAAGAGCAGAAATACACCGTCTGTAATCAGACTTCACTTGCCAAACTCCCCCATCAACGTCATCAAGCAGATCTCTAATAAATCTTCCAGTCTTGGTATCCCACATCTTAAGCATTCCTGGAGAACCAGAAATGATCAGATCGTCGGTATGCTGAATGCAAGTGATTGCTCCAGTATGGCCACGAAGCACATGTCTGATATCTCCCGTATTAGGATCCCAGATTCTTACGGTGGAGTCAGCTGCAGCAGACACCAGAGCATTATCTGAAAGAGTAATCAATCCAACCAGATTCTGATGTCCTTCTAAGACAGCAATGGTTTCACCGGTATTGAGATCCCAAATTCGAACAGTACTGTCAGCAGCACCAGAAATACACCGTTCTTTTTTGATATCCAAAACACAACTGTAGATCTTATCGCTGTGACCAGAGAGCAACCATTTGCATTCTCCAGTCCTCAGGTCCCACACGCGTGCATTGGTATCATAACTGCCACTCACCAAAATGTTGGCCGAACCAGACACCGCACGAATAGAACTACTATGTCCGCGTAAAACCCTCACAAGGTATTTGTTGGAAGTCTCATCTAGATCAATAGGTTGATCAGGTAACTCTTCATCATCTCCAGTAATCGGAAGTCTCCAAACATAAAGAGTGGAATCTCTAGACCCTGTAACAACCAGAGGGACTTTAGGAAACATGATTGCATTTCCTTCGTCATCCACACCAATTTGTTTTGGTTCCAAGATCTCCAAACATCTGACTGTAGATGTATGACCTCGGAATATATGTGTGCATTTACCTTGTTTGATGTTCCAGATACGGACTGTTCGATCCGTTGCTCCTGAAGCCAGAATGTTTCCCAGATATTTCATTGCCCAAACTCCTCCAGTATGACCAGATAACATGGATCTCAGTTTTCCAGAGTTGGTATCATAAATGGTAATGCTTTGGTCATCGGATCCGGCAACAATCTTATCGTCGTCAAATTGCAAACATGTGATCACACTTGGTCCCTGCCCTGGTAATGTGATCCGGCGCGGTTGGAAGTTTGGGTCTTTCCATCTTTTTGAGATAGCAAGTCTGCGCCGGTACATCCACTTGGTGATTTGACAACTATTCAACGTAGGTTTAAGCGACTTGATCCAGTCGTATTCGGACTCAAACTCATCTTTGCTGGTTACAAATTTGTCTCTGAAGAGTAGATCTCTCCAGAAATCGTAACTTTCCATAGAGATCTTGAGCCAACTAGAGCAAATTTCTGAAGTTTTCAAAAGCGACTCATAATCCAAGTATCCAAAGATTTTCATAGTCACTTCTGATGGTAATAATGAAACAAGATCTTTTCGTAGTGATTTCTTGATAGTATCCTGTAGTGAGGATAGTGTTGATCTGTTTGTTTTTTGCAATAAGGTCCACAAAATATGGTTTACTTCGGGAGACCCCGGAGGCAGCATGCCAATCATTTCTGTGATGACTTTGACCAGTTCATTTTTCTGATCATCGGATTGTATTGCAGAAGAATCGTCATCCTCGTTGATATATTCTTGTTCGGTATAATGCTCTATTTCCGGTAAATTACCAGTTTGTATTGGTGACGCGCTTGGAGAAGGCAAAGGCAACTGTTGTAAGTCGTCAGTGAAATTGGAGGATGTGTTAAGGATATTTGCTGAAGGTGTTGCAAGTTTAGGTTGTTCGGAAGTTCCCGAGGATGACGTGGTAGGCGAAGTTAAAGGGGGGACGTTAACCTGCAAAGCATCGACTAATCGTTTTTTATTTGGGGGACTAGAGCCGGTTTTGTTGGAAATTATTATTCCTTCAGAAGTGATATCAGTCATTTCTGAATCGGATCCTTCTACCACCAAGCCGCCGGTATTAAGTCTCTTTCTTGACGCTCTTGTTTCACTGTCGATGTCTTGTCCGGCCTCTAATTGCGGCTCTGGAGTTCCTGGTTGAGACTCGTCTGTTCCAGGCAACACCGAGCTCAAGTCGATATTTGCCAGTGGATATCTTAAAGAGTTGACTGGGTTTGTGTTTGGAAACATGCCAAAATTCGAGTTATCTTGAAAACTCATCAAAAGTGGGAACTTGCTCTCTGTTTGTGTTGTTTCCGGTTCTTTCGATGAACAACGAACCTTTTAAAATCGTGATGAATGAACTTATCAATAAATGCTTATAAATATACTAACTCAACGACTTTTTATGTTTATGTTGAAAGATGAAACTTATTAATGATGCTCTATCCCTTCCGCTTCAAAACAACATAATTATATTTAATTTATCTTCTCCTGCCGAATCTGCTACAAAATTTCTGGCCGCACGGCAAAAAAAAAAATTACTCCACGCACCTTGCTGTTTCAATTATGTCTCCGGTTTTTTAATTTGGATTGGATGCGCTCAAACTCATCATCATCCAAGTCATAATCCGAGGTCTTGGATTTTGATCGTTTGTTGTTTTTCGTTGAATACTTGGCAATCAGATTGTCGAAAGTATTAGTCTTTTTAGATTGGATCAATTGACGTAAAGAATCTTGTGAACCATCCAATTTGAGCTTATTTCTCTCATTAATTTCTTTCAATGCTTCTTCAGCTTCTTGACTTTCGCTCTTCATTTGCCTAAGAATCTTTTTGATCTCCAATTTGCGATTCTTGATATATTTTTGCCATTTAGTATAATTACTCAAAGATCCATCTTTAACCATACTTTCAACTAATTTGAACATTCGTATTTCTTCCGACTTGGAAAACTCCAGATGTGGTATGGTCTCAAATAATTTGATGAAATCTCCGTCATAATAGATCATTGATTCCAAAACGTCTTCATATTCCTCATTTGAATCTTGGTAGCTCTCCTTATCTTGTTGAATCAAATCGGCAGTGATTTTCAAATCTGAGTTTCTCATTTCTTGGAAAAACTCCTGCCAATCAAATCCTTCTTCATCAACTCCAGTCTCTTCTAAATTTCCAGTTTTATCATAACGTTCTCGTCTTTTGGGATCTCCTAAAACTTGATAACTAAATTGAATCTTTTCAAATTTCGTCTTATATTTCTTCTGGTCCTTTTCGGACAACTTATCTGGATGATATTTCAAACAAAGCTTATAATATGATTTCTTGATCACAGGAGGAGAATCATCAGGTTTACAACCCAATTCATTATATGGATCAATATCTGGAAATGGAACCGTCATAAAATAAATGCTTATATAAATTTCGCGTAGCTTTTAAAAACACAAATATTGATTATGTCATAAACTTTGATAGTTCTTGGTTTCTTCAGCAAGGGTATTTTTATGATCAGCAGGATTAGCTGCTGATTCATATAATGTCACAACAGGTTCTTTATTCAAAGGTGTGAATTCACCACGAAGTTCAATAGAATAAATCTTAAGAACTTCTTCATCATCATCACTCCAATTGTTCTGGAAAAATAATGTTAAGGTGGTCACTCCACTGAATAAATGTCTTGGTAGATAATGTTCAACAAAAGTATCATCAGCAATCAATTCTTGAGGAATTTCATTATCAAACTCAACACCTAATTGAGGATGTTCAAGATGATGAGTTTCTTTAGTTGAATTGATTGAATCAAAATCTAATGAGTCTTGATTCTTATAGAATCTGATCATTCGAGGACAATGATTTGGTTGACGAGAAGTTCGTAGAATGATTGAATATAATTTAATTGATCCTTCGAAAGGAATCTTCAAGATGAATTGGTTATCCGAATCCGATCTAATTTCAGGAATCAACTGATACTTTGTTGTTTGTGATTTGAATAGTTTCCCCAAGTCGGAGACCGGATTTTCTATATTCAAAGCTGATAACTGATTGGTTAGAACATGAGAATTCAATGATTGAGATTCATTTGTTGGAATCGGAGGTAATCCATGAGAATGGTGATGACAAGACATTAAAGGGTTATATATATTTAATAGAGAAAAAAAAGATTGAGTTTGAATTATATTATGGACATTATATTAGAGGAGTTAGATTTGAAGGATTTGAAGACTATCAAAGTGAACAAGAATGATGGAATCAAAGAGAAATTGACTATCATCTTAGAACAATGTCGAGATTTACCATCAGACTTTTTGTTTGTGGGTGAAAACGAAGGAATACAAAAATTATTAACAGTGGTGGAAATAATCAAACGAAAACATCCAAATCATCATCAATTTAACAAACTCACATACATCATACAAAAGAAAGAACCTGAAAACGAGCTGGAGGTGAATAATCATAAAAAATTACCAATACTCTATATCTACCTACATTTGGACTCAGATCCCAAAAAGAGTCAGCCTGGGAACGAACCAAGGTCTGAACTCATAGATAAAGGCTGGTCACATCAAATAAACGAATAATAATATCGCATTATCGAAATGTATATTTTTGTCTATACTGTCTGTATTTGAACTTATTCAGATTCTGGAGTCTTGAACTTCTCAACAGAAAGGTTTCCTGGGAAAGTACCGTTATTTCTTTGCTCATCCCATTCTTCAGTCCAAGACAAAGGACACAAAGATTGGAAAGTGTTGAAGAACACTTGGCATGGAGCGAACTCTTCACCTTTTAAAGCAACACATTTGTGGTAGTCCAAGTAAGATTGGTAGCAATGCTTGGTCTGGTTTTGTTGAGGGAATCTGGCGTCGAAACCTGGAGTTTGCAATTTGTATTGTGGTTCACTCATTATGCTGTTGTATATAATTTATTGTAGGGTGATTTTTCGACAAAAAAATTTCCAGCCTGTCTGCCCGGCCTGCTTACGAAAAGAAGGCCCCACGAAACTTTTTGTGGTTTTTTCCTGGTGCGCGGTTATATTTTCACAATTTTTAATTGGACACGAGAATGATTATGTAAGATATTTGAAATTTTGGTTGAAATTTTTAGTCTGCGACAAAAAGTTGTGTTGTATGTCTAGACGAGGGTCTGTAATCAGTGCATTTGCAGCCATGAATGGGGTTGATGATGATGATGAAGTGATCAGATATGAGAAATCTGATGATGATGATTCTCAACAAGATCAAACCGATTCGGTATCTCTTCCTCCGATACAACCTTATATTCCTGTCTATTCTCCTCCCATTAATGCTTCTGTTGTTGTTTCTTGTTCCAAGTTTGTGCCCACAGCTGAAAACGTGATATTTGGCTCTAATTATGTTATCATTGGACTCAAAGCTGATGAATTCTTGATGGTTAAAGGTCAATATAATTTGAAGATTCAACGAGGAGCCATTCGAATCGATTCAATTTTGTATCATTCAAGTCATGACTCGATTCCAATTCATGCTCTTTCAATATCAAGTATCCCTTTAATATCTGCTGCTCAAGTTACTGATCAATCTTTAGTGGAAGATACCATTACTTCAGAAACAGAGCATTTGTTTACCTCAAATTATAAATCGGTCATTAAGCTTGATAATCTGATCAATGGATTGGAGAAAATTGGTCTTTTATATCCCCAATTGAAGAATATTCATCCAAATAGAGAAAATTTCGATGAAATAGTTGGTACTGACTTTGAAAAGAGATTCTATCACTATTCATTCAAAGTGATTGAAACTCCAAGTAATAATCTTGGAACATCCATTACTAAAAACTGGAAATCGACCTTAGAAGATTTGGATAATCAATCGGATGAGCCAATCAAGATTCTGGTTATTGGAGCTAAAAACACTGGCAAATCCACATTTCTACGATTATTACTTAATAAATTGGCAGCACGTCAATATTGCAATCCAAAAGTTCTAGATATTGATCCAGGACAACCTGAATATTCATATCCAAATTGTATTTCAATTTCATCACATGAAACTCCAATCCATGGTGTTCATTTCCCTTTCAATACTGATGAATCTTGTTATATCGGTTTCAACACTCCTCAAAGAGAACCATTGAAATTCATTACCCATTTGAAAGAATTGGTTGCAAAATTAGATTCATGTTCAAGTCCTATACTTATCAATTCTCCAGGATGGATTAAAGGATTCGGTATAGAAATATTGAAACAATTAACTACAATCATTAGACCTACTCATTTAGTCTATATTTCTCATAATGGAGATGATGATAATGAATTGTTGAAGAATTTGGAATATGATCAATTAGTGAAAGTTGTTGGATATTCATCTCGAGGTTATGATATTGTTCGTTATTCTCCGTCTCAAATTCGCAGTTTTAGATTACTTTCATATCTTCATTACAATCATCAAGAATCCAACTTTGATTTTGAGCCTTTATTGACTAAATCACCATTCAAAGTTAGTTATCTAGATTCAACAAACATCTCCCAATTACTTGGATTTCCAGGATTAACAGGAATTTCCATTTTAGATGCCACCAATTTGAATCATCAAGATTTGATAGAATGTCTTGAAAACCAAGTGGTTGCAATTTTCACTCTAGAGAATGAAGAATTCCAAAATTATGTGGTTGAAATGGAATCAATGAATCAGATGAATTCACTTGAAAACTTCCCTAATCTATTCTGCAACAATTTTGAATCGGTGGTTGCAAAATTTCAAGGATTAGCATTGATTCATTCTATCAACACTAATGACAAATATTTGAATCTCTACACTCCAATCGAACTAACTAATTTACAACAAGCTCTTTTATCAAACGAATCCAAATTGGTTCTGGTTAAAGGTCGTTCTGAAGTCCCAATTGAGGAACTAGTTCCCAAAATAGTCGCCAAATTAGATCCTCCATATGTTTCATACTCTAGTTCCGGAAAAGGAGCAAAGTCAGTGAACATCCGTCGAAACATCCAACGCAAAAAATAATCATTAGCATATTATAGTCGGTACATAGTTTCCTAATTAGGATATTATTTTCCAAACGAATATAATCATCTTTTTCTTCCAAAGTTTATCTTCAGATGCACACTGCTGAATATCTGACCGAACAACCAACTGAAATCTCCTCTATTCTACAAGGAGGATACAACCATCCTTTATTACGGACATGGCAAAATGAAAGACAACTAACTAAGAACATGTTTGTGTTTCCGCTGTTCGTTTCCGACAACGAAAACGAAGAACAAGATATTGAGTCACTCCCTAATATAAAACGATTTGGCGTGAAAAAACTGGTTCCTTACGTTGGATCATTAATCAAAAAGGGTCTCCGTTCAGTAATCTTGTTCGGTGTTCCATTAAAAGATGGGGTGAAGGATCCCGTTGGTACTGCAGCAGACGATCCAGAAGGACCAGTTATTCTTGCAATCAAGGCGTTGAAAGCAGCTTATCCAGATTTATACATTATGTGTGATGTTTGTTTGTGTGAATACACCTCTCATGGACATTGTGGAGTCCTCTATGAAGATGGAAGTATCAACACAGCTCTATCTGTTAGAAGAATAGCAGCAGTGGCTGTCAATTACGCAAAGGCAGGAGCTAACTCAGTGGCTCCTTCAGATATGATTGATGGTCGTGTTAGAGCTATTAAACAAGGCCTTATTGATGCAGGACTAGCCCACAAAGTATTCGTTATGTCCTATTCCGCTAAATTTAGTGGTAATTTATATGGTCCTTTCAGAGATGCAGCTTGTTCCAGTCCTGGTCAAGGAGATAGAAAATGTTACCAACTTCCTTCAGGAGGTAGAGGATTGGCCAAAAGAGCATTATTGAGAGACATTTCTGAAGGAACAGATGGTATTTTGGTCAAACCTTCCACTTTCTATTTGGATATCATCAAAGAAGCCAGTCAAATATGTCAAGATTATCCAATTTGTTGTTATCATGTGAGTGGAGAGTATGCCATGTTACATGCCGCAGCAGAAAAGGGAGTGGTTGACTTGAAGACCATTGCTTTCGAATCTCATAATGGATTCCTTAGAGCTGGTGCAAGAATCATTATATCCTATTTCACTCCCGAGTTCCTTGAATGGCTTGATGACCCGTTGGTCTCCTAATGTATATAAACACAGACCGGCTATGTATACACACCTTGTCAATAGATATTACGTCTTTCAAGCTGACATTAGAGTAGGTCCTGATTCTTTCTTTTGTTCTTCTTTTTTTGGAATTATTGGTGGAAGAGGCGAATCAATAACATCCGGTAGTTGTGGTGGTTCTGATTCCGGTCCAGCAAGTTTCTGTCTTTCTTGTCTCTCCAAGTCTTCCAATTCCAAGTCAACTTCATCTTCTAAACTCTTGGACATCAATTCTCCCAATCTATTACTTAGTTCTTCTTGATATCTAATTCCCTCTTCAGAGTCATCCATGATCTTATCGACTTTCTCCATACTCATTTCCTTATTCAACTGTTTAAGCACTTGATTTCCCTGTTCTAATCCGTAAACAAAATCCTTTTCGATAAGTTTGAATTCTATGGTATTAATCAGTCCTTCTAAAGTATCAGCTTGTTTTTCCACTGTCAAGAGCAAACTTTCTTGGTACTTTTTTTTCTTCAAAGCCAAAAGCGCCTTCTTACGATTGTTCTCTCTAACACATTGCTTTGCTAATTGATTTTCTTTATCAATCACCGTCTGGATCTTCAAAGTAGACTTACGAAGTTTATCTCTTTGTAATTTAAGCTGCAAAATTGCCCGATCTTGCGGCGTAATTTTGGGACCCTGAGACGGAGTATTTCCCATAGATAAATAAATTTAAAATCAAAAGAGATTAGAAGGAAAAAAAAATATTCAAAAAATATTCAGAAAATCTTATTTTCCATGGCCCGGGGAAAATCATTCAAAAATGGTCCTCTTCAACGAGAGATGGACGATAAGGTCTATGGAAATATAATGAACCTTTTGGATGAGAAATCTGAAGAAATGAGAAAGAATGGAGTGTCAAATGGTCCATTAACATTGGCCTTAGCTAAAGACTTGACATCAATACAAATTTTTGAATATATAAAATTCAAAGACCGTTCATTCAGTAGAACAAAAGATGATCATCTTCGTTATTCTATTGATCGAGTTTGGAAACAAACAATTGCAGATGAAGAAGAAGAAATGCAAAGTATGGGTATTGATCCAGTAACTCTTACCACCAAAGATGATGAACCCGATGTTAGCGAAAATCTTATGGAAGTTAAAGATACTAATCAGGCCAATAAATCGATTGTTAGTTTATGGAAAGACCCACAGGAAATAGAAGAGACTACAGAAAGTCCAACACAATCAGATAAACCTGAACAGGACGAGAAGAAATCCAAGAAACGGGCCAAAGACGGGTTGAAACCTGCCAAAAGAGCTAAAGTTGTTAAGGATAGAACACCTCCAGCACTTACTCTTGGTCAACTTGGAGGTCTGGATGATATTATTGGTCAGTTAATGGAAGTTGTTGGAATGCCTATTCTTCATCCTGAAATTTATATGGCCACTGGTATTGAACCTCCACGAGGAGTTTTATTACACGGGCCTCCTGGATGTGGAAAGACCACTATTGCTAATGCTTTGGCAGGTGAATTGAAAGTTCCATTTATTTCAATTAGTGCTCCATCTGTTGTGAGTGGAATGTCTGGAGAAAGTGAGAAAAAAGTGAGAGAGATTTTTGATGAGGCCAAACAGCTTGCACCATGTTTAGTGTTTTTTGATGAAATTGATGCCATTACACCAAAGAGAGATGGTGGAGCTCAAAGAGAAATGGAAAGAAGAATAGTGGCTCAACTTTTGACCTCTATGGATGAATTATCGTTGGATAAGACTGATGGAAAGCCAGTGATTGTCATTGGAGCTACCAATCGTCCAGACTCTTTGGATACTGCTTTAAGAAGAGCAGGTAGATTTGATAGGGAAATCTTGATCAATGTTCCAAACGAATTATCTCGAACTCATATTCTAGAAAGCATGGTGAAGAATCTAAAAATCAGTGGAGAATTAGGATTGACGTCTATTGCCAAGATGACTCCTGGATTTGTTGGAGCTGATTTAAAGGCATTGGTGACGGCTGCTGGAATATCTGCTATTAAGAGAATCTTCAGCTCATTGAGTGAAGAAGAGGAACAACGATTACTCTTAGAAGGAGTTCAATTGCAACAGCAAGACGAAAAAGATGATGGAATGGAACTTGACGATAATCCACTACAGATCATGGCAAATAGTAATGAGAATCCCGATTTTAAAAAGTTGTCGGTGATCCAAAAGTTCTTGATCAAACATCCTTCTGCTCTTACGTCAGACCAATTGGCTCCATTATCTATTGAACATCAGGATTTTGTTTCTGCACTGCCTCAAATCCAGCCGTCTGCTAAAAGAGAAGGATTTGCAACTATACCGGATGTCACATGGTCAAATGTTGGTGCATTATCGAAAGTTCGGG
Source organism: Ogataea xyloterini (assembly GCA_030573155.1). Taxonomy (NCBI): domain Eukaryota; kingdom Fungi; phylum Ascomycota; class Pichiomycetes; order Pichiales; family Pichiaceae; genus Ogataea; species Ogataea xyloterini. The sequence continues at coordinate 814,564 of JAJMCS010000002.1, read as the reverse complement.
TGGAGTTGCATATGGCGATTGTGCAGCCTATTAAAAGACCCGAAATCTACGAGAAAGTCGGTATTACTGCTCCTGCAGGTGTGCTGATGTGGGGACCTCCTGGTTGCGGTAAAACGTTATTGGCCAAGGCTGTTGCGAACGAGTCTAAGGCCAACTTTATTTCTGTGAAAGGACCTGAACTGTTGAACAAATATGTTGGAGAATCTGAACGAGCTGTTCGTCAGGTGTTCACACGAGCTAGAGCTTCTGTTCCATGTATTATATTTTTTGATGAACTTGATGCTCTTGTTCCTAAAAGAGAATCCTCATTGAGTGAGTCAAGTTCCAGAGTGGTGAACACTTTGTTGACCGAATTGGATGGATTGAATGATAGAAAAGGAATATTTGTGATTGGGGCTACAAACAGACCCGATATGATTGATCCAGCCATGTTGAGACCAGGAAGATTGGATAAAACGCTCTATATCGAGCTTCCAAACGCATTGGAGAGATTAGAGATTCTCAACACATTGATTCGTTCTAACGGAACTCCATTGGCCTCTGATGTGGATCTGATGGTTGTGGCTCATGATGAAAGGTGTCGGAACTTCTCAGGAGCAGATTTATCATCGTTGGTTCGAGAAGCAGGTGTCATGTCGCTGAAAAAGAGATTCTTTACTGGTATTAGTACTGGAGATGAGTCTATTGAATTACAATCTGATAACGAGATTGTTGTAACTAAAGAAGATTTTGAATTGGCTCTAGATAGTGTCAAGCCGTCGGTGAGCGACAAAGACCGCTTGAAATACGAACGGTTGAACCAAAGAATGGGATGGAGCCAGGCCAATGTGGTTGAGTCTGAAAAATAGACTCTCTATTCCTTTGTGAAGTGAGGACCAGGCATTGGAGTGTAATTGTGGTCATATAGATTATCTCTAGTTCCCAATCCTTTATATTTCAAGGATGAGATATCGATTAGATCTTCATTTAATTCGCTAATAGATTTGACACCCATTAACTTCATATCTCTAATCATTTCTGACTTGAGGATCTGAATGGCTTTTTGAACTCCATCTTCTCCGTAACTTGCTAAGGAATACAAGAATGGTCTTCCAAGACCAACTCCTTTTGCTCCCAAACAAAGAGCTTTAATGATATCTGAACCTCTTCTAATTCCACCATCAATGAACAACTCAAAATCTTTATCTAATCCTTTTTGCTTCAAGAGTTGTTTACTTTCAGCAAGAATCTCAATCGTAGGCATGGCAAAGTCCAATTGACGGCCTCCATGATTTGAGATCAAAGCACCACCAAATCCAAGCTCAGCTGCCTTCAACACATCCTCTTTATTGAGAACACCTTTCAAAACGATTGGCAATTTGGTTGAGTTCTTTAATTGCACAAAATGATCCCAAGTCAACATGAAATAACTAACATCACTGTGAGCATATGTACTCAAATCAGAATTAACACCTGAGTCCAACGAAGCTCTAATTTTTGTATCTTTTTCACGGTTTCCAAGAGAAGCAAGATCAACATTGATGAAAACAGCCTTGACATGAGGCATTTTCTCCTCAATCTCCTTCAAAAATTTCGGAGCTTCATCAAATTGTTCTTGGTTGTAGAAATGAAGTTGGTAGAAATTTTGTTGACCAGGCTTGATACCTGCAGTATACTCAGATCTCGAGAAAGAACATTGGAATGGGATAAGATGAATGATATTTTCTAAACCGGCTGCATTTCTTAATGCTCTCTCAGCTAACGGATTGGCCGATGGAGATCCTGCAAATGCCGTGATATAAAATGGAGCAGACAACTTGGTTCCCAGCATCTCGGTCTCGATTGAACAATCACTCACATCAACCAAACATCTTGGTCTGAAAAAGATCCGACTATAAGCATAATGATTTTCTCTCAAAGAAACCTCGTCATCGGACCCGGTAGAGTAGTAACCCCAAGTACCGTAAGGAAGAACTTTCTTGGCAACACTTTCGAAATCCGACAAGGAAAAGATGGCGGATAAAGGTGGTTTATTAGCAATAGCCTCCTGACGGCGTCTTTCCTCTTTTTCTTCCTCGTCTTCCTCGTCTTCGTCGTCGTCCAAGATAAGAATACGCTGCTTCTTTCTAGAGTCATTGAATAAAGGAGAGGATGAGTTGGCAACTAGGCCAGCTCCTAATACCAATCCTGAGACTGGAAACAATAACCGAGGTGTTCTTACACGAGTAAACTGTTTGAAAGCTCTTGCAAACATGAATGAATTGGAAGAAGAATTTGTCAATATAATGGAAATTTATATCGAGTTATCTTATCCTAATTTCCTAATTCGGTAATTGCGCTTTAGATATATTTGTTGACGAAGTTGTTAGCGATGAATTGGGTGGAGGGTTGGACGTTCTATAAAGGATATTTCTCAATCTGGTGACCAAAAAGCTATGGAAAACGAAGTGATCGGTTCTAATATTAGTATCATAATTGAACCAGTTCGATAAATACTTACAAAAAACCAACCAAGATCAAAATATTCAACCAGAATGTTATTATCAAGATCCACATGAGTGTTTGTACAGTATATATCACTCTAAGTGTGTAATTCTCTGTCATTGATGAAAAGGGATATATAAAAATTGAGGAGATGTCCTGATCCCGCCGCTCTAAGTAAATTGTCGCTTCGCGCTGCGTGCGCGTTGAAAAACGCGAAAGAAATAATAAACACACCAATAGTTTGATATGTCTCTAGCGCCAGTGGCTGAGGAAGAGACGGTGGAGACGAAATCGGGTCCTGATAGTGTGGAGAGTTCACCACGGGAATCCTCTGTGCATGTTTCATCTCAATCGTCTCCAGGTTCAGTAAATCAATTGCCTTCAAAACCCAGCCCGAATGAACTGGAACATATGGATAATGAGGTTGTAGAATTATTGGCATTTCTTGATCACTCAGAGAACCAATTGAAGAACGGTCAGATTCCAGAAAAGGCTGAATTGGACCAATTATTGCAACTCTCCAGACAAACACTTCTGCGACTAAATTTAAGTAAGAATCTGGTGAAATGCCAATTGAAAAACAACACAGAGGAGTACGCTACGGAACGACAGTTGTTGATGAAAAATATCGCCAACATCGAGAAAAACCTGCACATCCTACAAAATGAGAACGAAATGATTAACATGAAAAACCTGAAGCTCATCAAGAGCCTCAAGACGCTTAAAAACGAAAAACTCAAGGCTCTAAAGATGGAGAACGCCACGCTGCGCAAAGAGATACAGGATAACGTACGTAGCCCAACAATGCTGGACGCTCTCGGTCGTCTTGCATCCCACGTTCTGGAAGAAGGAGAATAATACCTTGCAGTTCGGCGTCACCCTTTCCATCTCTCTGCTACCATAATATATAACTGGTGTACGGGTGTATGATATACATATAAATATATGACCACAAATAATAAACGAGCATGGATTCTATAATACTTATTGCTCTTGGAGTGATATTAGTGACAGTGTTACTTCGTAACTTTGTGCTTTCTCCTGCAAAAACTATTGAGATTTCTCCTGTCACTGATGATGGGGCTGTTGAAGAGCAGGAGTTTACTCCTCGTACACTTTACAAATACAATGGATTTGATCTGGAGCAAATCTATATAGCTGTTAAGGGCAATGTTTATGATGTTTCCAAGTCCCGACAATTTTATGGTCCATCTGGGCCTTATTCAAACTTTGCTGGTCATGATGCTTCTCGTGGATTAGCATTGAACTCATTTGACGACTGTAAGTGATTAACACTACAAATACTAACAAATAGCTGTGGTTAGAGCTTATGGGGAACCCATTGATGATCTAGAAGGTCTTACAGAAACTGACTTGAAAGCTTTGGATGGATGGGAAGAGATGTTTATCTCGAAATATCCAAAAGTGGGTGTTTTGGTTCCGGAGAAGAAATAGATTGGATTATTTATGACAAGATATTTGTTGTAGTATTTTTTTCCCATTTTTTCAATGATCTCTTTAGACGACCTCACGGTCAACAATTTGGGCATGTTCAATCTGATTACCGGAGGTGACTATTCAGATGCGGAACTTCTGGAGATCAAGGAATCTGGAGAATTGGCACAATATGCGTATTACAACGAGGTTTCCGTGGGTACGGTGTCATGTAAACCTGTTCAACCAATCAATTCAAAGTCCCCGGTTGGTATATTAATCAACATTTTTGGTGTTCTTCCTGCTTACAGTTCTAAATATGGTGTTGAAGAGAAGTTACTCGAGTACGTTGAAGGTATCACCAGAAAGAGACACCTAGACAAAATATATATAGTGTCTGAAGATTCAGACAAATGGACTCATCAGGGATTTAAAAAGGAAGATGAAACTGGTGATCTGTACAAAGGCCTTAATCTTGTGAAGCAGGGCCAGGTTTTGTTCCTGAAACAATTAGATTAATAATAACTAAGAGTGAAGTTGCGCATTGCTTCTGCATCATTATTACATAATCAATTTCACCCTAAGGGTTGCATAAATAAACACGGCTTTACCTGGTTTTTCAAGGTGGTAAATCATGGTTGACTATTCTAATTGGCTTGGTTCGGTTAACGACGACACGAACATTTCTACTCTGGCACTTCCAGGAACTCACAATTCCGCAGCTTGTCACACTGCTCTTCCTTCTGTTCAATGTCAAGGAGAATCTGTCACTCAACAACTAGAACATGGAGTTCGGTTTTTGGACGTCAGATTATCTCGTAACTTCATCACCACTCATGATGATGACGAGCACAAGAATGATTTGATTGTGATTCATGGTAACTTTCCAGTCAAATTGATTGGTTCCGTGAAATTTAGCGATTTACTCGACGAGCTTTACGAGTTCGTTGAAAAACATCCTTCCGAGTTTGTGATCCTTTCTTTGAAACAAGAAGGTTCAGGTACCTGGGATAATCAAAACGATGAATTTTCCAACGTCCTCTACGATAGATTCATTTCCAAAAGAGAAGATAAATGGTACTTACGTTCTGATCTGCCTTCTTTGAGAGATGTTCGAGGAAAAATCATTTTATTCCGTAGATTCAGTGTCCAGAACGGTGATAACCAAGGATCTCGTGGTATTCCAGCATCTTCATGGTCTTACAACACCACTGATGATGATAGAGGATTGTTTAGAGTCCAGGATTTCTGTGAGATCAAGACCGAGGAAGATATTCCAAAGAAGGCAGAATATGTCAAACATCTTATCAATGAGGCAAAGAGTTATAACAGCAGCAACTCCAATCCAAAATTGTTTGTGAACTTCTGTTCGGGAGCCAATTTCTTTGATCATGATTGTTGGCCAGAAAAGGTTACTGAGGGACTTCTCAGTGCCAATTTGGACGAGGATTATGGTAAAGGATGTGGAATTGTTATTCTTGATTACAGTGAGAAGAATGACTGGAAATTGGTGAAGAAACTTGTGGACCAAAACTTCTAAGTAGTATTTCTTTAGATATGTTTTTTCAAAAAAAAAAATACGTCACAGACAGGATTCGAACCTGCGCATGCAGAGCACACCGCCTTAGCAGGGCGGCTCCTTAACCACTCGGACACTGGGACGATTTTCGTCAATTTTTCGAACCAACGGGTTCGTATTGCATACGAAGTTTAAATTTACATTGTAGAACCTCATAATTGCAATTTTACCATTAGATAAAACCGCACTCAATCAGGTACTATTGTTCTAGCCCCTTACTGACCAGCAGCATCCAGCTCAAGATCACACAATTGTCGAGTAACCGAGCAAGGCAGGGGGCAGCATAGTATTATGCTGAGTATTCATTATATTTCATTCCAGCTGTACATCTTCGGCTTTATAGTTATCCAAAACTATTCGGTAGATGAAATTAGGCGAGAATCCACCGATGTTGGTGATATAAATATCGATATGTTCAGGACTGACATAATCGAACAACGGATTGGTCACCTCGCACTTTCCAACCAAATTGCTTTCTTCATATGGCAACACTTTACCCGAGTTTCCTACCTCAATTAAGGAATCTCTATCAAAAGGATATGTTGGCGAAAACTTGTATAATCCAGCCACAGTGAACACTGGAGTTCTATGTTCTTTAGCACACTCACAAACGGTGGCCACTCCAGCTGCGGTCACGCATCCTCCATTCGCAAACACAGACCGAGCACCAATCAGGACTTTTCCAACTCTTGACATAACTGCAAAAACTGTTGAGTCTGGGATGATAACAGTCTCGATATTCGCCTCGGCAAGTTTCTTTGCGAATTTATGACATTCGTTGATATCATTTGGATATGATTCGGTCACTAGCACGGTGAATTTACGCTTCAAACTGGCCTTCAATAGGAAATTCAAAACCGTTTGTGATCCTGGCGTTGGAGTAAGCAAAACTTCATTTTCATGAATAAGATCAACAGTCATCAATTCTATATTTTCATGCACAGAAGCAATTTCATCTATCAACTCCATAATTCCTTGAATGACAACAGATCGGAGATCTTGATTGCGCTGCTTGGAAACTTTTCCCGATGGAGATTTGGCTGTCTGTGTTGTAGATAGAAGTTGGAACATGGACGTATTGTAAGGAGTGTTATTAATATTATTGGTCACAGCATCATTTTCTTCATCTCTAATAATTGCCAAAACACGTCTGACTATGTTTCCAGCAGCGAACTCGCGAGGTTGGGCCTCAATGATCTTCTTTCCCACATCTCTGATAAGTTCAATAAACTCTTCAGTACTCCACCATCTCGAGCTCGAAATCACTCGCATCAAAAGCTTACAAGTTGCAGTAGCAACATTATACGAGCCAGTGATTTGTCGGCGCTTAAGCTTTGAAATAAATGAGTCTAACATGACTTCATATTTCTGTGTGGTGGACATGATGATTCACCCAGAATTAAAAAAAATTTTAGTCGTCGCGCCGATCGCCCCTATCTCTTCTTTATGAACGTTGCGATCTTGATTGTTTCCGATTCCGTTGCAAACGGATCCACTACCGATAAGGTGGTACAAGTGTTGAAAGACCAACTAGAAGATATGAAATTTGCAGGATCTGCAATTGTTCCAGATAATATTCAACAGATTCAAAGTCGTGTCTTAGATTGGGTCAAACAGGATATTCAATTAGTGTTAACATGTGGAGGAACTGGATTCTCAAGGAATGATATTACACCAGAAGCAATTGAGCCATTACTGGAGAAAAAAGCTCCCGGATTGATCCAAGCAATGCTTTCTAGTTCTCTACAGATAACTCCATTTGCCATGCTTTCTCGTCCCGTTGCTGGAGTTTGCGCTCAAACCTTGATCATCACACTTCCAGGATCTCCAAAAGGAGCAGTAGAAAACTTCCAAGCAATCAAACAACCATTAAAACATGCTATTTCTCAACTCAACTTTGACAGTGCGAGATCTTTGCACAGCCACGATGATAGCCAAAATAAGCAACATCACCATCACCATCATCACCACCATCATCATCATTTGGCCAAACATGAATTGACCGATTCTGTGGCCACAAGAGCTCGTGTTTCTCCATATCCAGCAATTTCAATGGATGAGGCATACACGAAGATCCATGATTATACTCCAGATCCCAAAATTGTCGAGATGAGTGTTTTGGACTCACAAATTGTTGGCTGTGTGGTTGCAGAGGACATTTTCTGTGGAATTGACGTTCCCAATTTCCGTGCCAGTATTGTTGATGGCTATTCGGTTATCTGTGAGGATGGACCAGGTACGTATCCTGTTGTCAGTGTCTCTCACGCTTCGAAAAGTGAACACAAGAGACTGATGCCTGGACAAATAGCTAGAATTACTACGGGAGCTCCTCTTCCAGATGGAGCCAATGCTGTGGTGATGGTTGAGGAAACCAACTTGGTGAAAGCAACAGACGATGGAAAGGAAGAGGAACTGGTTCAAATCCTTGCTCAAGGAGTTAAGCCCAACGAGAACATCAGAGCTATTGGATCAGATATTAAAAAGGGTAGCTTGGTTTTAGCTAAAGGCCATCGGATATCTATGGGTGGAGGAGAGATTGGTATGTTGGCAAGTGTTGGTGTTTTGAGAATCAAGGTGTATCGTAAACCTTTGATTGGTGTTCTATCTACTGGTGATGAGTTACAAGATTTAAGCAAAGAAACACAACTTCAATATGGAGAAATTTATGATAGCAATCGTCCGACATTGATTTCTATGATTCAAAATTCTGGATACCAGGTTGTTGATCTTGGAATAGCATCAGACACAAAGGACACACTTGCAAAATTGATGCAAGATGCCTTTGAACAGCACAAGATAGACTATCTGGTGACAACAGGAGGTGTTTCAATGGGTGAATTAGATTTGTTAAAACCGACTATTGAACACACTTTAAATGGAACTATTCACTTTGGACGAGTCAGAATGAAACCAGGAAAACCTACAACGTTTGCCACACTCGATGAATCAAAGGTAATCTTTGCACTACCAGGAAATCCTGCCTCTTCATCTGTTTGCTACCATTTATTTGTATTGCCATCTCTATTGAAATACCAAGGACTGACTCCAAATTCAGGTTCCAAACTTCCTTCTGAACCAATAGTGAAGGTGAAACTAGCTGAAGATTTGAGATTGGACCCACAACGACCAGAATATCAAAGGGTTAATATTAGACAGCAAAATATGGACCTGATTGCTTCTTCCACAGGATTTCAACGAAGTAGTAATATCGGCTCATTTAAAAATGCTAACGGTTTAGTCTCCCTACCGGCTTCATCAGATTGCGGTAAAACCATCATGGAAGCTGGATCAATAGTGGATGCTCTGTTAATTGACTCGATTATGTAAGCACCAAATTTTCAAAGGACAAAAAACCAAGTTTTGATAAATTAAGTAGTGACATATACAGCAGCCTCGTGTGGCGTTTACAGCTCTGAAGATGAGTACTTCTTTAACTCCAATGTCTGATGAGATGTTTAATCAGACATTACATGAGCTGGAAAAGCTACGAGGTACGGATTTGAAGATGATTTGTCGTTGTATTGGGTTAGTACAATCTGGTAAGAAAGCAGATGTTGCTGGTCGAATAGAGCAATATTTTTCTAATGGAAGGTATTATAATGATGAAGCACGCTTACATTCCGTTAGATCTTTGATAAGAAAGAGTTTAATTGGACAAGAACTTCCAAATTATCAGGCTTTATATGCCACTATTCGGTCCAACTTACAAACAATAGATATTCCCAATCAGTATACACCTATGGATTCTTCTGTTCCGATTAATGGATCATCTTTTGTTAATGATATACTTGATGTGTTCAAGAAAAGTATATTTTATAAACTACAGATGAAAGTTACCACACTGGGAGACAATCCTATATTTGCACCTCGACGAGAACATGATCGTGGGGTTTGCGTGATGACATTTAATTTAGCGCCTGAAGTGGTACATCTACTAGATACAAATCCAAATACAAGGATATCACTTCTTTCTGCAGCCCAACAACTGAGAGCAGGTCAACAGTATCTTGATTTTCCACAACCAAACGAAATCACTATGAATGGTATAAAATTGAAACAAACAGGTCGTGGAATTAAGGGCAAGGCTGGATCTGCCAAACCTGTTGATTTAAGTTCGACTTTGAGGAAAGACGGTACCAATCGATTGGAGGTGGTTTATGCGTTTACCAAGTGCGATTATTGGCTCTATCTAGTTGTCACAGAGATCACTCCAATTCCACAGATATTGGATCAAATCATTAATCAGACGCATATTTCCAATGAGAGAACTCTACAAGAAGTTAAGAAACGTGCACAAGATGATAATGATGATTTGATTCAAACCGAAAAAGAGGTTGTTTCTTTGATGTGTCCGTGTTCCTTTATCAAAATGAGGTATCCATGTCGATCTGTCAAATGTCATCATATTCAATGTTTTGATGCTCTTTCATTTTTACAACTTCAGGAACAAGCACCTACTTGGCAATGTCCTGTTTGTTCCAATAGGGTGGAGGTGGAAGATCTTGCTATTGATGATTATTTCAAGACAATTGTGGACATGACCGGCGAGGATGACGAAGCAATAGAAATCGATGAAAATGGAGAATGGAAAGTGCAACAACAGCAAGAAGAATCCAGAGAGTCGGAAAAGCCTCAATCACGTGAGAAGAGCGATGATGTTGTAGATATAATCACTCTTGATAGTGATGACGATGGAGAGGTTTCGACGGGGAACAATCTTCATGGTAAGGCTAATCCATATGACAATCAATCTACTACTGAGACTCCTGCTACAGCATCCACTGAGCCTTCTAGAAGTCCTGAATTGAACCTTTCTCCACTACCACCTCCTCCATTACCACCTCCTTCTTTTGCTCCTACACGAGCGGTCGAGGTGATCAGCTTGGACTCCGATGATGAAGACCACAGTCAGAATTCAACAGCACCACTACCTCCACCCCCATATCCTCCTCCTCCTAATTTGTCGCAAACCATCACAATGGCTCCATATCATGTGCAAAAGTATCGTCGTTTATCCAAGTCGGAAAACACTTTTCCCACCCTTGAACCATCCAATGAAGCAGAAAATCGCCCAAATACAGCTTCAGCAGGAAACTCGCTACTAGGGTTCCATTTACCATTGTAAAATATGTACATTATTAATGAAATCTATATGGGTATCCATATTGGAGTTGATTTCTGGTAAGCAATGTAATCTTGACCAAAAAACTGTATAAGAGTCTTTTCTTCGTATCGAATGCGTTTTGTAAAGAATCGTTGAAGTAGGAAATAGAATAGAAAGAATGAGACTGGGTTGCAAAGTACTAATTGGGAGCCCATGGCCCAATAGAAAAACCCTGCATATGATGGATGTCTAAAATACTTATAAACCCCTGTGGTGACTAATTTATGGTTTGATAACTTGCGAGTAGCTATTAGATGACTAAATGATTCTTGGGCGGTGATCATGGCGAGAGATCGTAGTAATTGTCCGATCAAAAGAATAATTATACCTATTGATGTGATTGATGAATGAGAACGTTTCCAATTCGGGAAAAAATACGTCTCTAATATCGATTCCGATAATGACGCCAAATGGGCATACACATATTCAGAACCATTGAATATTAGAAACGAATCAGTGGTAACCTTAGCTGGAGAATACTTGGCAGTGCAATAAAATTCGAGAAAATGGAACAATGAAATGGCTATGAGATAGAGTGGGAGTTGTACGATGTTTGTCATCCACATATATACCAATGAACAACCTGCTAACAACCCTAAAAGAAGCGAAGTCAGGGCGATCTGAGCCAACTCAACCGACATGGTAAATATTTTGGAGCGAAAAACGACCATGACATTTTTCAAGTCGATCCCAGACGATCGACTTTTGCCGATGTCGGGTCGTGGTGCGAGGTGGGAACTATTTCCATGATCGGACTCGATTTCGGTCATTCGTGGTGGAGAAAAAAAATGTCCCCGGTGGTTGTACCACGCAAATCACAAACAGATGGGGCCATCCCCCGGTAACACAGGTAATTTAAATATTTCAAGATCAATTTATATTAACTTATAATGTTTAGAACACTTGCCAGAACCCCAATCTCGCTCGCAAGAACATATGCCACTGGAAAAGTGACTGGTCAATTCACCGGAAAACCAGGTCCAGATGGAAAGTACACTGTTACCATGATCCCTGGTGATGGTATTGGACCAGAAATTGCAGCTTCTGTTGAGGCCATCTATAAGGCAGCAGACGTTCCAATTACTTGGGAGACAGTTGATGTGACACCATCTTTAATCAATGGTAAGACCACTCTTCCTGCTGATGCAGTCGCTTCGATCAACAAGAACCTGGTTGCGTTGAAAGGTCCTTTGGCAACTCCCGTTGGAAAAGGTCATCAATCCATGAACCTGACTTTAAGAAGAACTTTCTCCCTATTTGCCAATGTGAGACCTTGTAAGAGTGTTCAAGGTTACAAGACTCCATATGATAACGTTGATACTGTTTTGATCAGAGAAAACACTGAAGGTGAATATTCTGGTATTGAACATGAGATTGTTCCAGGAGTTGTGCAATCCATCAAGTTGATCACCAAGCCAGCCTCCGAGAGAGTCATTAGATATGCTTTTGAGTATGCAAAGTCTGTTAACAAGAAGGAGGTTAGAGTTGTTCACAAGGCTTCCATTATGAAACTCTCTGACGGTTTGTTTGTTGAGACTGCCAAAGAGGTTGGTAAGGAGTACCCAGACATCAAGCTTACTTTTGAGCTTCTTGACAATACCTCTTTGAAATTGTGTTCTGATCCAGCAGAGTACAAGACTCTTGTCATGGTGATGCCAAACTTGTATGGAGATATCATGTCTGATCTCTCTTCTGGTCTTATTGGAGGTCTTGGTCTTACTCCTTCTGGTAATATGGGTGACAAGGTCTCTATCTTTGAGGCTGTTCACGGTTCTGCTCCAGATATTGCCGGTAAAGGTTTTGCCAACCCAACTGCTCTCTTGCTTTCCTCATGTATGATGTTGAGACACATGGAATTGAACTCTTACGCTGACAAGATCGAGGAAGCTGTGCTTAACACAATTGCTTCTGGTGAGAAGAACAGAACCAGAGACTTGAAGGGAACTTCTTCCACTTCTCACTTCACCGAACAGGTTATCAAAAACTTATAGATATTTATCCTTAATCAATGTTAGATTATCAACACATCTCTACACCTATTTGTTTTCTTTAAATTATAAATGAGCTCTTCAGAGATAATATCCAAGGTTTGGGATGGTTTAATCCATGTCAAGTTCCGTTTGGATCCACAATTAGGCTCTAAAAAGTCTCCATGTTTCTATATCAGTCTTTATCGCAATTCTTATCTTCATCTTGTTCTACCTGATCTCTTACGATTTTACAAGACCTATTTAAATAACATTGATTCTACGCAAACTGAAAACTGGTGGTTTGAATTCGAAAAAGTGCCTTTGAGATGGAATCTACCAATTGGATTGATCTATGATTTGACAACTACTGATACACAATCATCTGGAGAATGGGAGGTAATACTTAAATATCTTCCTTATCCTTCGGAATATGTTCTTCCTATTGAACCAAACACCCCGTTTCTGAAGAATTACTGGATTAATCAACTAAAAGAATCTTGTTTCATTTTGAATGGATCAAGTAAGATTGTTATGAATATGTCTAAAGATGAAACCGATGAATTTTATAAAGCAGCAATTCATAGAGATTCTGTCCAATTCGAATCGACTTTCCGCAAATTACTTCCATCCAACATCTCCAGATTGAGAAATTTGCCAATCAAGATCTATTTACCTCTTTCAAACAAGCTCATTCAACCGGTGTTATCAAATTTAGCCAGAAAAATGACCCTTGGAAATTTACTTCAGGATCTGATCCCGGATCTCTTTCCGTCCAGTCTGATGTACACCGTGGCCCAACCATACTCGCATGGAATTGTGTTACCATTAGAAGCGCCTATTATTGATCTGTTTATTTGTATGAAGTCTCTTGACTCGTTTCTTCATATATCAATCAAGATGATTCAAAAAGATGATCAAATATGACCTGTGGGAACTTCAAACACAGCCTGCATCCAGCATCTATACATTTTCAATTGTTTCTTTCTGTTGACCAAAAGTCGTTTATCATATGCTATTCTGCGCTCAATGAAAGGACCACAGAATATCTGTCGTAGTTCTTCCTCAGTGAAAAAATACACCCGTGTTCCATCTCCTCTGACATAGAAATTATCGTCCAAAAGTCTGTTTTTCTTGAACCGAATTTGTGCAAGATCGTATCTGCCATAATCTCGGAATAGAATCTGACCACCGGGAGCCATCAATTTGGAAAGATTGTTCAAAGCATGTTTCCATTGATCAGGATTCAATGCAGAAAACACAAAGATCATCACTGCAATATTGATGGAATGAGGTTCGATCCCTTCAGGGAGTTGTAAATCTGGATTTGCAAGATCCCAAACTGAAGCATGAACAACGTCGGGGTTCTTGGAGTATTCTTCATTTGATTTGACCAGATCAACGGCCACTTTGGAATAATCACATCCGAACAGTTTCAAGTTTTTGTTCTCATTTTGTTCTAATATTGGAAACATTGTATTTCCAGCACCACATCCGATCTCTAAAATGTTACATGGTGGTGACTCTGCCTTAGTAGCTTCATATAATGATGGAAATTCAATTTGCAACCATTTTCTATTTTTAAAGAAGTTCTCTCTATTATTTTTGTAAAACAAATCCCAATACTTGGCTGGTTTTTCATTATAAAGATTCTTGTAATAATCTGTCACTGGTTCGGTGTGTTGTTGTTGGATCTTTTCTTCAAACTCTTTAATCTGTTCATCATCCCAATCAACATTATCCCATGCATTAAAGTTAAAGACTTCTTCTTCATTTGTCAAATATCGTTGACCAAAATCAAATGGTTCATCACGACCAAGTCGTGATTCCAAAGCTGGTTTCTGTGATTCTTGAGCCATACTAACTCTGTATTTAGAAATATTTGAAAAAAAAAAAAATTTAAGCCGTCTAACATGCACACGACTAGTCCCCGGATTTTCCTAAACAGGTATTTTTTTAATGACAGCCATCCTTGCAATATATATAGATATGATCTAAGCCCATTTATGTCAGATCAATGAGAAAATTCACTGGAGAGAGGATACTTATAGATCAAGATTTCTATGATCCATTAAATGTTGAGATCGATGTTGATTTGCCTCCTCTCGGTGGCTCTATAGGAACCCAAAAGATCCGGAGATTTAAGATGAAAGATAGATCTGTTTCTTGTATTCCGAATATTCCAGTCCCAGTTCATACTTTCACTCCAAAGGTTGAAGTCGAGATTGAACAACCAAAACTTAGAGTTGAACAACCCTCACCTTCTAAGAAACGTATCTTCCAAGGTTTGGGAGCCAAGCTTAAGAATTTCAGAAGATCAGTTTCATCTCAAAGTTATCTTGAAAACAATCAATCATCGTCTTCTTTGGTTTCAAATTTGATCAATAGTTACTATGATATGGATGAATCCGAACACACCTCTTCTGAACATTCGTTGTTTTCATTCCAAACTCAATCCTCCGCCGAATCTCTTATCAAACCTACACCTTTCCAGTACAAGTCTCTGGATCCAGGTAATAAGTATCCTAAACCATTGCCAAATCTCCCAATTGAAAAGTTCAGTCAATTGAATATCAGAGATTACAATTTCTCTCATTCAAGAGAGAATATGGCCGCCAAGGAACCAGTCGCTATTCAACCTCCTACTGATACTTCGATTTTCACAAGAAACCCTACCTATGTTAACAAAAAACGGTCTGTTTCCGAGCAAGCAGTCAAAGATGCTGGTATTGAACCATTTATGTTGCCAGGTTACAAATCCTCCAAAATGCTCAAAGTTACAAATTGATCTATGTATATGCAATATTTTATTTTTAAATGATTAAACATTTCCTAGACGTGCTGCCTTGAATCTGCTGGTTCTGATTGGCTCAATTGGCTCGAATTCCTTTTCTTTCTCAGTCTCTTGAAATCCACCGTTGTATTGATGGATCATCTTATTACGTAGTCTTGAATAATCTATCGCAACAGTAGATTCCAAAACCTGGTCTGAAAGTTCCATTTCTGGATCCTCATCGACATCATCAATTTCATTCTCCACAATTTGGTCCACTAGAATCGTGTCATCTTCATCATCTGATTTCTCTTCCTCTTCAGGAATATCTATTTGAGACCGACTCTCAACAATCTGGTTGTGTTTTTCAAGATCCTCAATTTTCTCAATCACTTCCCCATGAGTCTCAATATCATCGTCATACATTCCCAAAACATATGCTTTGGCCATTGTATCCAAGTCATCTTGCATTAATCCATAATCCAAAGACGCAGAGACTGCTGTTTCTTCAGGCTCGCGCTCAACCACGTCCCCCATCACCTCATCATCATTTCCCTCAACAACTGAATCTTCTTCAGGTTCAATAGTTCTTTGTCGTTGCATTTTGAACCGAGAAACCCGTTTAGGCTCTTTTTTCAACTCCTCAGAGACATTTTCAATCTCCTTAATTTCAACAGTTTCTGCGAATTTGACTTTCTTCTGTTGCTTCTGCTCTTCAGACTCTAATTTCTTACGTCGAAGTTCTTCAATCTGTTGCATAAACATATTTCGTGCCCCATCAGGAACAACTTTAACATAATCTTCATAGTCTTCATCCTCGTCATCCTCATCATCATCAAATTCTTCAGCAATCATTTCAAGAGTCAACATATCTTCTGGATCAATAGCAGGTTGTTCTGGTATATGGTCAGATTTCTCTTTCTCATCGTTGTGAGTTAATTCCATATCTTGCAGCAATTCGGCAATCTGGTCATCTTGGACTTCTTCCTCTTCTTCTTCTTCTTCTTCCTCTTCCTGTTCTGCAGTATTAATCTCCTCAATCTTGGAAACTGGCTCAATATTTATACTCCCTTTCTCATTATATGGTTTCAAATCTCTTTTAATCACATTTTCATCATCATCCAGTTCCTCATGAATCTCCATGATAGGAAACTCGGAATCCTGTTGTTCTTTTTGCTCATATTCATCCACTTTCCTTAAACTCTCAAATAACTCCAACAATTTGTTCTTCGATTGTTTCCGATCCTCGATTTCTTTGCCCAACTTTTGTACCTGATTTTTCAAATCTATTAATTTCTCCTTGATCCAAGTCTCTTCTTCAATCGTCTTGTCTTTGAATATAGTACATTTATCTCCCAACTCTTGATTCTTTTCTATTGAAAATTGACCAACTAAAGATCTGAAAGTAGTTAGATGAGTAATCTCGAATTCATAAAGTTGTTTCAAACCAATAAGGTTGTATATTATGGAATCTATCAAAGCCACCTCTTTCTCCATAATATAAAATAATCTAGAAAGAAAAAAAAAATATTTTTGCCCATGGCTCCTTATGGACAAATAGTAATAGGCCCTCCAGGGGCTGGAAAATCAACTTATTGTAATGGAATGAATCAATTTTTGAATTCTATTGGAAGAAACTCTTTGATTATCAATTTGGATCCAGCTAATGATATGTTACCTTATCATTGTACAGTGGATATTAGAGACTTTATTACATTGGAAGAAATCATGAATGATGATAATCTAAGACTCGGACCAAATGGAGGATTGGTTTATTGTTTAGAAGTGTTTGAACGAAGTATTCAATATTTCATTGAAAAGATCAAAGAATTGATGGAATTAAGTTCGGATGGTCAATCTACTTATATTTTATTTGATTGTCCAGGACAAATTGAATTATTCACCAATAATCCAATTTTTAGAAACATCTTTAGCAAATTGGAACGTGAATTGGATTTCAGATTCTGTGTGATCTCATTGGTTGATTCTATTAACTTGACCATACCATCTCAATATATTTCTACATTACTTTTAACATTGAGAACAATGCTTCAAATGGATCTTCCTCAAGTGAATGTGATTTCCAAGATCGATTTAATAAAACAATACATAGATAATGATAAAGCCTCACGAATGGAGCAACGAAAACGACGCAAAACTGATCAAGATGATTTGGAAGGAGGATTACCTTTTAGATTACAATATTATACAGATGTTGAGGATTTGAATCAATTGGTTCCATTTGTCAAGACGGAAAACAATCAAAGAGGATATTTCAATGAGAAATTCGAAAAATTGACTGGATTAATTGCAGATTTGATTGAAGATTTTGGTCTAATTCAATATACTGTTTTAGCCATTGAAGATAAAACTTCAATGATAAATCTTCTTTCAATAATAGATAAAACTAATGGATATTCATTTGGTTCTAATGAGATTGGAGGTGATTCCATTTGGACTGATGCTGTTCATCAATCAACTTTAGGATTCATGGAAGATATAGATATTCATGAACGATGGATTGATGAAAAGGAACGATGGGATGAACTTGAAGCTGAAAAACGACAAGAGTTACAAGAATATTTCCAACAATCAAAACCATCGGTTGATGATGAATGGGATCAAGCATTAAAAGATTGGGAAATGAGACAAAGTTAATTAATATATTTATTTATTTAAATCTAAGAAAATCTTTTTATTTGTATGTCTTTTGAGAAGCAATTGGAATTACTTCCCAGTTCCAGTTTACTCTGGAAACGAAAGTTGGAAGAGAATCAAGATGCTCAAACTTATGAAATGGCATATCAAATGACTCAATATGATTTGGAAAATAATCAATTGATATGGGAATTATATTATGATTATTGTAAGACAAAGTATGGACCAGAAGATTTAGATCAAATTTGGATAAAACATCTACAAATTCCAAGTATGAATTATGAACAGGTTTTAAATGAATATTCCAAGTTTGTTTCAACCCATTTTGCTGATAATTATATTGAAAAGTTGAATTCTATATCAAAAATCAAGACAAAGACTAAACAATTAATTGAGAAACTAGAACGATGGGAATTACAAGATATGAAAGATCAACAGTTATGGATTGAATATTTGAAAGGAATAAATCGATTTAAAGGAGTGGATAAAGTCACTAAAAACAGATTGATTCAAACAACTATGGATCGAGCTTTAACTGGAAATATATCTGTCAATTTGGTGAAAACTTATCTCTCATTTGGTTTAGAACTTGATGATTATAGATTTTGGAAACGTGTTGTTGAAATTCAATCTTCTTCTGATCTTTGGGTCCAATATATTAGAAGTGCTACCAATATTCAATTTGAAGATGTTCGAAACGATTTCAACAAACAAAACGAATTTATGGCATTAGCTTGTTGTGAGATTCTTCGAGTGGAATTCTCATTACTTGAATCAAATCCTGATAAGATTTTCAACTGGTTAATTGAAGATATTCAATCATATTTCTTCAAGGCTTTATTAAAGAGAGATGTTTTTCATTTGGTTGAAAAACTATGTATTGAGATATATGAACGGATTCAGGATGTTGATTATGCAAGAAACACTCTAATCAAATCATTTCTAGAGACTTTTCCAGATCAAGTGGAAGTTTGGTTATATGCAATTGAATTTGAGAAGAGATATGGAGATTATGAATCCGTGGTTAGTTTATTTGGAACTGGAATGACCAACAGTTCAAAATTAGATTGGCCAGAACGATTACTAAGTGAATGGAAACGATACGAGATATTGAATGGGACTAAAGAGAGTGTTGAACAGTGCGAAATATTGGAGGAGGATGTGAAAGAAGAAGAAGAAGAAGAAGAAGAAAAAGAAGAAAAACCAGAACTTTCCAAGAAAAGACCAGCAGAAGAAACTTCTGAACCACAGAAACGCCAAAAACCAGAAACTAGAGATCGTGAACATTTAAGCGTACTAATAACAAATGTTTCTGGACTTGAAGAATCATCATTGACTGCTCTTTTCAAAAATAAGGTTCGCAGCATCAGCTTTCATGGAGATAAAGCGGTGGTAGAATTCACTCAAAGTTCTGGAGTTTTAGAAGCAATGAAGATGAATGGAACATTAATTAGTCAACAACAAGTTGAAGTATTCCATCTGCTTCGTAATACTGTTTGGATTGCTAATTATCCACCTGAATATACAGTTGAAGATCTAGAAAAAGTGTTTGGGAAATTTGGCGAGATCTTGAGTGTACGATTACCATCTTTAAAAGCCAATGCCCATCGAAGATTTTGTTATCTTGAATATTTCTCGGAATTGAATGCACAAACTGCCGTTAAAGAATTG
Source organism: Ogataea xyloterini (assembly GCA_030573155.1). Lineage (NCBI taxonomy): Eukaryota > Fungi > Ascomycota > Pichiomycetes > Pichiales > Pichiaceae > Ogataea > Ogataea xyloterini. The sequence continues at coordinate 794,855 of JAJMCS010000002.1, read as the reverse complement.
GATGGATCATCTTTAGAAAGTCCTTCAGGTTCATTCAAATTGACAGTGAAAATATCCGATCCTCAAGCTAAACAGGAACGTAAAGGAGCATTAGAAGAAGGACGACAGATTTATGTGAGTGATTTAGATTTCTACAAAGTTGATGAACAGACATTAAATCAAGAATTCTCTAAATTTGGAGACATCGAATTGATCAAAATACCACTTAGACCATCTAATGATAAAAGAACAAAGTTGAACAACGGATTTGCATTTATATCATTCAAAACATGTTCTGAAGCTCAAAAATCATTACAAATGGATGGGAAGCTTCTTTTTGGCCGACCAATGAAAGTCGAACTTGCCACTGTTAAGAAGAAGAAAGTTTCTAGTGTTGGATCGGGTCGATTTGATAAACAGAGAACTATTTCAATATTGAATCTTGATGATAAACTGACTGCTGAGACTGTGAAATCTGTTTTCCAAGAGTTGGGATCTGTTACTCAAGTTGAACTTCAACCAGAATATAACGCTGCTTTAGTAGAATTTGAGACCGTTAGAAGTTCCGGATTGGCAGATTTCAAATTTAATGGTCGTCAAATCGGCGACAAGGTGGTGAAAATTGGAACTTTCCAAGATTTAATGAGACTAAAGAGAAGTAAATGAATCTATGTATTATTATTCTAATAACATTTCTTTCAATTGTTTGATCTCTTCAAGAAGTTTCTCAACAAACTTATTCTTTTCAGTTTCAAAGAGTTTCTGTTCTTCCATGTTGGAAGCAACAATTCTTAAGGAAAGGAATTTCGGATGAGAGATCAAATAAGTGAGTCCACTGATGAAGTTGAGTCGATCTTCTTTGGAATCTAATCCTGGTATAAGCTTCACGGGATCAGAACTTGGACCTTTCACAATATTGTAAATATCTAAAACATTCAATGCTTTAGCCAAATAGATGATATGCGAGGTTTCTTGTATAATTGGTAGACTGATTGGTGTATTCGACTCAAGCCATCCAGAAAGAGTGCTTTGAAACTGTTCACTGAAAGATTTAACAAATAGATATATTTCAGAGGTGATCCGTTCTCCAAAATGACCAATCAATGTTAAAAGAGTCGCAAGAAGACCATCAACCCACAGTTGATGTAACCGTGCCGTTGCAGGAGAAACAGGAGATATTCCACCCCTTTGGATCAACGTAGAAACAGGAGAATCTATCAAGATCATGAATAAACCATCAGTAAGTAAGTTTTCAGCAACACTCTTGATTTGTGTAAGCTCGGTGATGATCTTCAACGAGATTTCAGCAAAAACCAATTCCTTGTTGATTTCAATCAAGTGCGAACAAGAATATAGATTGGCAGTAGATCTGAACAATCCGTGCGAGATCACTGATTTGGCGATGGAGCTCTCAAAATCACGAGGAAGATTTGAACTAACTAATGCATTCAAAATAGAAATGAACAACGTAACATCATCAATTTGTTTGCAAATCAAAGGAGAATTGCCATATTCTTGTTTTCTAGATGCCATAACTTCACTTTGAATGGATTTGAAAATGGTCTTGATGGATTTGGCTATGATAGAGTTGAAAATATCAACAAATGCAGCTCCATATTCAACAAATAACAGGGTATCAGGTTTGATCATTCCTAATGCCAAAAACAAGGTTCTTAATAATGGCCTATAATTTTGAATCTCAAAACTCAACAGTCCTGATGTTAGATCAACATCGTTCGAAACTAATAACTGACAAGTTGAGGAAATCAATGGAAAAACAATCTTGTCATCATATTTATTTGCAGCTCGCCTAGAGAACGTCAGACAGATGAAAAAAGCCAGATCAATTCGTTCCTGATAGACAATTGCCAAGCTTGGAGATAAGGCACCTTCTTGATCATTGATTCTTAACAAAGTGGTTGCGAATGATAAATATTGTAAATCGAGAGACGCTCCATAGTTCTTGCAGTAACAAGTGATCAATGCTCCAAATGATTTGGCAGCTATGACACGAGCAGAAACTATCTGGAAGTTAACACTGCTTGAGATAATCTGTTTTCTTGTTGTTGTCCAATCTTCACTATTTGAGAACAACTTATCCATCAATTCGAGTGAATGCGATGAACTGATTCCATAACTATTTGACAAAAGAGATGACTTTTCAAACTGTGACAGCTTGAACATGACTCCGTCGACCGAAAACTCTTGCATTGTCTTTTCACTTGACATGGAACTTTCACTTCTAAGCTCGAATTTTTCTTTAAGTTGTTGGATGAATTCTGGAGAGTTTAGAACTTTGTAAATGTGTGCTTTGTTAGTGTTGTTCTGAGACACAAACAAATATAATGAGACAATCTCTGCCATCTTCGCTTTCAAACTCACTTGGTAATAATATTCTTCCAGTAGATCAGCAGAGGAAGGTATCGTTGGGAAGGTGGTCAACTCTTCAATAAGACTGTTCACAAATTTTTCATCATCACCATCTTCTTTGGCTGTGGTCCAAGAATTGAAAGCCAAAGCTAGAGCCTCGACAAGTTTCAAAGAAACATTGCTTGGTAAAGTGGAAATATTCGCAACGGATCCTTTAAGAATCTTTAATAACGAATATTGAGATCTCTTGAGTTTATCCTCTTTGCTTAATCCTTTCTTCTCATCCAAAATACAATCCTTAATATCTCTACCGGTAATGAAAACAATCGACAATCCTTCTTGATCACCTTGCATTACAGCAGAGAAGAACGAATACAATGCAATTTTCATCTCATGATTTTCAAATTCGTTCGACATGTCTGCTGCCAAACATCTCAGCAAGATATGAGTGCATTCTTGTCCTAAATGAGTCAATAAAGAAGGCGTTTCCTTGTCCCAACTTGCACCAACCAAGCTGGACAGCAAATTCAGAACATTGACACGCGATCTCATAGTATGGGCGTAAACTTTGACCAATTGTGGAATTATCGAATAGAGATCCATTTCAAAAGCTGATGGTATTGACCCTTGAAATGTACTTCTAATAGATACAAGACTAGTGGATAGTTCAAACATTCCATCAAGGAATCGTTGCTGCCAGATCCCAAGCCAGCCTGAGGTTTCGATATCGATAACCAGATTCGGAAGATTGTTGAAGGTTTCAAGAATCGGCTTCGTGCTTCTGGACACTTGTATTTCCGGAACTAAGAACATTGCAGTCATTCTATCACAAGCTTGTGCAAACACCTTAGTAATTTTGGAGTCCGGAGGTGTCGATTCATCAATACCATAAACAGATCTGATGATTTTCAAAAACACCATTTGACAGTATGTACCTATCTGTAATTTCTGAGATTCGTCAGTGTATCTCCAATGAATGAAACTTTCATAGACACGGATACAATGAGCCACCAATCTATCAAGAACTTCAGCTTTGAGCTTCCAGTTAACATTGTCTCCAATTGTAAGACAATCGTCCAACATGGAATCTGTCAATTTGATCAAAGATAGAGTAAACCCATACTTCCATTCCACCATCTCCACTGTTCCCAAAACAGTACTTGCCAATCCTCCATTGGCCTTGACTCCAAGTAATTGCGATTTGTAAAGGTGGGACCATATTCTAAAACAATGACCATCTGTTGATAATGATGAGAGGAAGTCAAAACCAGTTTCAAGAAGTCTGACACTGCGCAGTTGTAAAGCTTGTTCCAAGATTCTGAAAATCACTTCCAAGATATCACCTTCATCAACAAATGAGCCCATTGCCTTAAGAACTTCATTAAATTGTTCTTTCTCAAATTCATTAGAGACTTTAGTCATTAAACGGAGAATCTCACACGCAAAGTCGATTTTGACTTCATCAGTGTCTAATTTTTTCGAGAGATTTTTAAGTATTCTTCCAAGAAGAGTCCATCCATTGTAATCATAGAGGAATGCAACAACAATGTTATCCTTGTTAGCTCCTGGGAAAATTTGGGCCTTAGTACCTTCCTTAAGAAGTAAAGAAAGCTCACCAGGAGTCTCATATGGAGGAAGAATATCCAAATCTTGAGTTAATTTGATCAATTGAGGGTTTTCATCGTCAATCAAATATTTGTAGTAGAAATCTTCTTCTTTAAACACCTCCATGTATGATTTCAAACTTGCAAGTTCTTCATAAGCCAGATTTGAATTAATACTGATCAATCTGATAAATGAAATGATGGAAATCGGTAGTTTAGCTCTTGCAATTGCCATAAGATCTTCCGTTGAGGAGTTCAAAAAGAACCGCTCTACTATTCTGTCGGGAGCATCTGACATGATCTTATTTATTGCAGCAGTAATGTTATCGTTCAATTGAATATATGGAACAAATGCAACCACAAATGATGCTAAAATGGCCACATACAAGTTGTCATATGATACTATTTCATGACAAGTGATCAAAGCTGCACAGACGTTCATCTCATCGGCCTTTTTGGCACAACTTAAATAGATTTTTTGTAAATTATTCAGTCCTCCGAATTTCTGAATCAATTGAATACTTGTAGCATTCTGTTGGTCATTCGATATCACTAGATGTTTCCTATGGAGAACAATACTCCAGGCGTAGAGTACAATAGAATTTGAATGACCTCCAAGAAGACAATCATTGATGGAGAATAATATTTCTGGGTCGTTTGTGAAGGAATCTTTATCATTGAGAGCTCCGAAATTAAAATCCAAGTCTAGCATAACCAAGGATAGGACTGTACAAAGACTTTCGAAAGTAGAGGCACGTTCACCCGCGTTCTCACTGATTTGTAAAAGACCACAATAATCAGAGTCTTTCATTAGCTTGAACCATTTCAATGCTGTTTGTTTGGTGAATCCTGTACCAGTTTTGAATATTAAGTATGAAATGAGATTCAACAAATCCAAAGCCAAGAGTTCTAGTTCCAAACGTAGATTTTTCTCGGTCAACTCAACTGGATTTGAATTCCATTCAATCAAACTATCAATATATGATTCCAATAATTCATAAGCTTGTGATTTAATCTCCAAACATAGATCCTGAAGACGTGATGATAGAACGTTTTCATTCTTTAATAAGAAGAGTAACGTTTTCAAAACTGCTCGACCTTCTTTCAGTGTTTTAGAAGTCAACAAACTAATGAACTCATGTTTCTCCGTGGTACGAAACAAAGATTTATCGGAATCATCGAGTTCGAATTCATCCGAAACTCTTTCAACAGTTATTTGAACTATTCGAGCTACCTCATGAACATCTAAATGGAGAGTCTTTGCAACGTCGATCGCATATTGTTGTTGTTTTGCTGTGAGTTTATTTTGTATAGTTTCAGAATCAAATTTAAAGTCATCTGTAACTTTCTTGGATGATTGACTAGCAAATGGAAGATGTTTAGCTAAAAGATGGCTCTTGTTTGTATAAAGGAACTTTTCCAGATATAATGAAATAGATGAATCCAATTTCAAATCCTTTAACAACGAATCTGAATGTTGAAATGTCCAGTTAAAACTGGCTTTCAAATCAACAGGCTTCATTTTGGCCAGATTGAGTGCCATTGTAAAGAAAGTATCGTTTAAAAAGCTGGGTATATTTTATTTTGTTTACTTTGATTTTTTTCCATATTCACAGGTGTAAGGTGTGATAATATATACAATGATCAGAGTTTGACAAAACTCATAGTATTTACTTCAATTGGGATTTCTAAGGAGGTTTGAACAGGTTCGAGGTCAATTTGGAATTGTTTGAACCCTGGAGTATTTGAAAGGGTAGAATTTTCGATCAATGGAGTATCTTTTTCTTGTAATTTTCCAGTCACCAATTTATACCAACTTTCATGACATTCTTCAACAACTTTCATAGTAAAATCGGCATTTTGATAGTTTCCATCGAACAAAAAGGAATTAGCTGGTTTACCTGTTGGAATTTTATAGTTTTGAAACCATGATTTAACATTTTCAAGAACTCCAGGCATTTTAGATTGAACATCGGTGATATCTGATAAATCTGCTACCATTGGATCATCCATATCAATTGCAATGATTTTCCAATCCAATTCTCCATCATCAATGAGAGCTAAAGATCCGAGAATCTTAACTTGTTTCACAGTTCCTGTTGGAGAAACATTTCTACTAATATCTATTATATCCAATGGATCATTATCTCCATATAATTCTTCCTTAAATAAAGATGATGATTCAAAAGGAGTCTCCCAAGTTTGTGAAAAAGCTCCATAATTATGTGGAACTCCATGATTTGGATAGATATTATTGAGATATCTCAATTTCCCGTTTTTTGTATCCTGAACGATTGGATTTCCGGTCAATTCTTTGGATATTTCATATTTCGAATTGGTCCAACGTGGAATTTCCACCACCATATTAGCAGTTCTGGTTGATTTATCAAGATTCAAAGGAACATCATGGAAAAAAGACCCATATTCACCATTCTTTAATTTCAAATATGTTCTAAAATTAGGAGAATTATGAGTCCCTGAAATGACACTAGTAAACGTTCTAAAGAATCGATTCATTAATTCTCAAAATTTATTGTGAGCAAATAAATTTATATAATACAAAAAAATTATGGGCGGTGCAGAGAGGTTAAGTTTGTAAATTGTTCCACCCATCTTTGGATACAATATAAGGCAATGAACTACCAACAAACCCTTCCAAGTTATGATCTCTAAGATCAAGATCTCGATAGAGAAAATAATGTGAACTGAAGAGAGAATGAGAAGGGTTGAATGGTAGGTCAAACATTTCGTGGAATTTTTTCACGCAGAACTCAGAGCTGAACTTTTTGGATCTCTGTTTGGACAGTTTGGTTGCAATATGTTTCCACTTGTGAACTTCGGCCAATGGTAGTAGATTCCTTAATATGAAGGCGTCCTCTTCAGTAAAGATTGAGAGATTTACTTCGGGGTCCGCCGCAACATATTCTATAGGATTTATTTGGGCTTGCGTATAGGCCGTTCTGGAGATTGGTGTTTGAGGTATGGTTGACAAATCAACAGAAGGAACAGGGGATTGATATTGAATAGGGTCTGTTGGTTGTTGATAGTATTGTTGACGGGGAGGGATCGAATAATATTGAGAATTGGGATCTGTGCTTGGAATCAATGGAGGAAGATACATTGAAGGACGGGGGTAATAATCGGGTTGTAAAGGAGGTTGTCCTGTGTTATCGTAAGGGACATAATACTCGGTTGGTAAATCTTTGTTTTCATCTGTTGTCGCCGAACGCGGGTCCCTATTGGGATAATTCATTGAAACTCAAGTTTCCAACATTTTTTTACTTCCTACAGGTTCATTTTTAAGATTCGGTGGCCGCCACACGGCCGCCTGCCAAATATTTTTTTGTGTTTAACCGAAGCCCTTCCCGTGTGGGGCCGAATCCGAATTAATCATTGTTATTGTCCGAATTATTAAATATGAGAATTGTGGTCTCAAATCATCTGCGCTTCAAGTTGTAACTGGTTCTTGATTGTATTCCATTTCTCACGATCATATTCTCCAATGATAACGGATGGAACACTAGATTTGGACTGCTCGCTGAATTGACTTTGAGGTGATGATTTCTCGTTCAGAATTCCAGATCCCGTTTTCACTGGAGAACTGGAAAGCGTTTTGAAGTTGGATGAAACCGTTTTTTTATGCATGTGTTGTGGTGAAGTATGCATATTCATGATGAACTCAAAATTCAACTCCGGCTGCGATTGAGAATGAGCCAATGGTTTCTTGAACTTAAGACTGCGCAGTCTTTTCAAAGGACTACTTGAGTTAGATCGGGACAAACGAGACTTGCGAACGGAATTTGATGGTGACATTCGAGAAGTCTTGGTCAACGTTGAAGATCTCGAGCGAGTTTGTGATGGATGCAATTGATGATCTGATAAGAGTGACAAGGGATCACTAAAGGATCTAGCCAAATCAGGACGTTTGTAAAAGTTATTTCCCCAAATTTCTTGCTGTTCAAGCCATTGACTCGAATTCTGATTCCATGCCTCCAAAGAAACGTGATTTATCCCCTTATTGGTTGAAGTAGTCCATTGAATCTGTGGAACCTCGGTGATGTTATCTAGATCTGGTGCAAGGGTGCCTTCCCCCATCATTGGGAGGGTGACTGGGATATCTAATGGGAGGTTATCTTGTTTATAGTGGAAATGGAATGAGTTTGAGGAGGTATCATTGAGTGAAGTGGAGTTGGAAGGATTTTCTTGGGTTTCCAAATTTTTTAATGGTTGCAACGGATCGATTGATTTATTGAACTGGTATTCAATAGTGTGATGTGGACTATCATCGACCAATGTCTGTGCCGAGTTTTTGTATTTGACTATGTTTTCCTCTGGGTCGGAGATTTTGAGCACGTTTCGTCCCACAAATAGTTTGAATAAGCAGGATGTAATGAAACAAGTTAGCATAGCCAATTCCAAATGAACCGATTCTGAACCATTTTCAAGAACTGTATCAAGCCAATATAACATCACCGGTAAGGATAGAACATTGACCAGCAAGCTCACTCCATGAATATATATATTTTGGGTCCCGAGAGATATCAATTGAAACAGACCAGCAGCATATTCCAGAGCTGTGATTATTATCAATGGAATAGATTTTGAATATGTGACGATTACCAGAGCGAGAGCCAAAGATGCACATCCCCATGATAAAGCAATTGAAGCTATCATGGGACCCAGGACTGAGGTTCGAAGCATTTTGAAAAGAATCTAAATTGATTAGCGAAATGAAATGGTTTTTGAATGTTGACAAATTTCCATATTTGGAAGTTGTGACATGTAGTTGCCAAGTAGATGGAATTTTTTCATTCCAATCTCGAGGATCTTTTCGAGATCAAACCGGGCTGTGTAGACTTGAGTCGATTGGGATGGGATTTCACAAATTATCGATATTCGAAATCAACTTATATGACATAATATTTTGTGATAGGTAATAGGAAGATTTTTTTCTAGCAAAAAGATAAGATTTTTTATAGGATTTTATGTCTGATATTACAAGTTGGAAGGAACCTTCAACGTTCCAGAAGTTTGTATATGATTTGGTGTTATGGATATTCACGGTAATCTTTGACTGTTTTTTCCGAGAAATTAGACCTAGAGGAGCTTTTAGGTTACCCAAATCGGGTCCAATCATATTCGTGGCTGCTCCTCATGCCAACCAATTTGTAGATCCAATTGTGTTGATGGGCCAAGTCAAGAATGAGACATCACGTCGAATCAGTTTCTTGATTGCAGAGAAGAGTCATAAACGGAGATTCATTGGTCTGATCTCCAGATCCCAGATGTCTATTCCGGTTCGGCGTGCTCAAGATTGTCTTGTCAATGCGACAGGAATAATCAAACTGGACCCAGAAAATGAATTACATGTCTTTGGAATTGATACCCAATTCACCAAGTCTTGTGAAACTAAGGGACTCCTGTCTTTACCCAACTCTTGGGGTACTGCAGAGGTTGGAGATATAATTTCAGACACAGAGTTATATTTACGGAAATCGTTCAAGATTTCGTCTCCTAAAGTGGCAGACAAGGCCCTAGAAGCATTGAAAACTGGAACACCATATAAAACTGCCCCAAGAGTTGACCAATCCGAGGTTTATGAAAAGGTGTTTGAACATCTTGCTCATGGTCATTGTATTGGATTATTCTCTGAAGGTGGATCTCATGACAGACCAGATTTGTTACCTTTGAAAGCAGGAGTGGCAATCATGGCCCTGGGGGCTTTGGAGGCCAATCCCGATTGTAATGTGAAGATCGTTCCTTGTGGAATGAACTATTTCCATCCACACAAGTTTCGGTCACGTGCTGTCGTCGAGTTTGGAATGCCAATTGAAGTTAGTCCTGAATTAGTTGCCAAATACTCGAATCCTGAAACTTCTAAAGACGCAATTAGAGATCTTTTGGATACAATCACTGGTGGATTGAAATCGGTGACCGTTACTTGTCCAGATTATGAGAGTTTGACATGTGTTCAGGTGGCCAGAAGATTATATTCCAATAATCTATCCAGTCATCTTTCTCTTCAATCCATTGTGGAAATGAACAGAAGATTACTTAAAGGATATCTACATTTCAAGGATGATCCAAAGATCATAGAATTGAAGAGAAATATTATGGAATACAACGACTCATTGAGAATCTTTAAGATCCCAGATCATCTCGTTGAAGGAGGTAGAAATGAAGACCCTTTCACCATTTTCGCTCGATTTATCACCTCATTAATTCAATTGATTGCCTTGGGAACTTTAGCTTTACCAGGAGTGATTCTATTCTCCCCAGTGTTCATTGCTACTAAGAAGATTAGTGAAAAGAAGAGAGTGGAGGCCTTAGCAGCATCTACAGTGAAGATTCAAGCAAGAGATGTGATTGCCACATGGAAAATTCTCGTCAGTATTGGATTTGCTCCTTTACTATACATTTTCTACTCTGTTTTGGGAACATTATGGATCACCAAACGTTGGCAATTGCAAAATAGATTGACTATATTTTGTTCGTTCTACTTATTCTCTGTTCTGCTCACGTATTCCGCTCTGGTTTTTGGAGACAAGGGGATGGATTTGTTTAAGTCAATCCGTCCTTTGTGGTTGGCATTGGTGAATAAAAAAGGTTTGACCGATTTGCGTCAGAAACGTCAAGTTCTATCTCTCGAAATCACTGAGATTATCAACGAATACGGACCTCAATTATTCCCAGATTTCAACTTGCTAGAATACGACAAGAAGCTTGAGATGAAAAAACTCCGCAAGCTTGAGAGGAAAAAACAGGCGCAGGAACAGCGCAAATTTATGGATTCAGAGGACGAGATGGAAGAAGAAAAGACTCAAAAACTCAGACAACGAAGAGCTGCAAGGAAGCAAAGTAATGTGCCTACCGATGCACAAGGATCGATCACGGCAAAACTCACATCATCAGTGCCAATTATGTCCAACGATGTGGACACAAATTCCTCAGCAGGTCTATCGTCATCCAGTGAGACCGAAATTGCAACTTCCGATTCAGAATATGAGAAGGATTCCGATTCCATCAAGGCCTCTAAATTGGGACTCATCAGAGACACAATCATTCGTGAAAACAGAGAGCGGGACGAAAAAAACAATTTGTAAGATGATCATACCTGTGTAATTATTCAAAATGAACTCCAATCCCAATCGGCTGGCATTGGATTCTGATTATTTGAAATAGCATCTTTTTTCGTAGAGTTTCGATTGTTAGCAGGGTTCTTGTTGGATTCCAGATCCAGATTTTGTGTGGTGTGGTTTTTTAGGTAGACTTCGTATTTTTGAGCGCAATCTTGGCATACTTTGCACAAGTATTTTTTATCTTTATCATCATCAGGTAGTTCTTCGGAGTTTCCAAACAAGGTGAATTGAGCATTAGAATCCAAATAAACGTAATTTTTCAAACAATCACTGCAGAAAATGAGTCCACAGTAACGACAGTGATGTTTTCTGCGACTTTCAGTCATGTAATGGAAAACTCGATTGCATTTCGTACAACTTAAACGACTATTATTTGGTTTCCAATGTTCTCTTGTGGGTCCTTCAATACATGTGGCCTTACCATATCCTCGAATTACACTTCCCCAATAATCTGATATGGAGGAGAGAGATTTCAGAGAAGAAGTGGATACGGCCGACTTCAAGCTTGGACGTTCGGGCATTTTGTAAATATCAATAGTGTCATTTGGTCCTCCTCTGGAAGGTGGTGGTTGACTCATACTATCTGAACGAAGAACAGCAGGAGTATATAATGGACGTCTTTGATCATTAATTTGTTTAATGAACACATTTGAAGAGTCTCTAAATGGAGATTTTGTTCTTGGTGGTGGTGTCGATACACTTGGGTTTTGTTGTTCGATATATAAAGTCATTGGTTTGGCAGGTAATGAGCTTGAAATTGGGGCAGGAGGAATTTGAGATTTTGGTTCAGGTTCAACTTGGACCAATTTATTCGTTTCGACTTGTTCTTTCGGGAGTGATCCAGCTGCCATATCTAGTATTGGTTGAGTAGTTGGTCCTCCAATTTGAGGAGGTTTTTCCAACGTGGGTTCTGAAATAGAGAAGCTTTGGGATTCTTGTAATCCATCATGAGCAGCCGTATAGTTCGCACTGTTCATGGGTTTCAAATTCAAACTACCAATAGTTTTGTGCGAAGCCATGATGGAAAACACAAACGCAGTCCAAATATGAAATTAAGATTTAAGCGCAACGGACCTTTGCCTTTTGTTTTAATTATTTTGTCAGTATTTTTTTCGCTCATATTTTAACACGTACAAAAGGTTTTGTTCAATAGGTTGAAGAATTGACTGAAATTTCATAGATATTTGGAATTTGATCAATAGACAGGGGCACATTGAAGTTCGAACATTGTTTATATATCAAAAATATACCTGAAAATGGTTTCACTTATAGATAACGAGGGATACTTAAGAGTGGACGCTGGCGTATTGAAGCTGGTGAAATTGCTACTTTTAACGTTGATTTTCGTGTCGATTTCATTCGCAGCCATTTCATCGAGATTGTTCTCAGTGATCCGTTTTGAATCAATCATCCATGAGTTCGATCCATGGTTCAATTTCAGAGCAACTAAACATCTCGTTAACACTTCATTCTACGAATTTCTCAATTGGTTCGATGATAAAACTTGGTATCCTTTGGGAAGAGTCACTGGAGGTACTTTGTATCCCGGATTGATGGTCACATCATCAATAATCTATCATATGTTGAAATTCATTGGTCTTCCCGTCGATATTAGAAACATCTGTGTTTTATTGGCCCCAGCATTTAGTTCCATTACTTCCTTGGCAATGTATTTGCTTACTTTGGAAGTTACATCCTCATCAGTTACATTGAAACATAAAAAAACCGCTGCTTTGCTCAGTGCAGTGTTTATGGGAATCACACCTGGTTATATATCCAGATCTGTGGCTGGATCATATGATAATGAAGCAATTGCCATCACTTTACTTCTAGTCACATTCTTTTTATGGGTCAAGTCCGTCAACACTGGATCTGTGTTTTATGGCTCTCTTACAGCTGTGTTTTACTTCTACATGGTCAGTGCTTGGGGTGGTTACGTTTTTATCACAAACATCATACCATTACATGTGTTTATTTTGTTGTTGATGGGTCGGTTCGATTACAAAATTTACACTTCCTATTGTACATGGTACGCTTTGGGAACTTCCATGTCGATGCAAATTCCATTCGTGGGATTCCTTCCTATAAGATCAAACGATCATATGGCCGCATTCGGGGTGTTTGGACTACTTCAATTGGTTCTACTAGTTAGTTACATGAGAGAAACATTAACTCCAGCCAAATTCACAAGACTCATGTTTGCTTTCAGTGCATTAATTGCCATTGTTGGTATTTCTGGGTTGGTTTTGGCTACCAAGATGGGATTGATTGCTCCTTGGACAGGAAGATTCTATTCTCTTTGGGATACTAATTATGCCAAAGTTCATATTCCTATTATTGCTTCTGTTTCGGAACATCAACCTACTCCATGGTCTTCGTTCTTTTTTGATCTTAACTTCATGATTTGGTTGTTCCCGGTCGGTGTTTATTTCTGTTTCCAAGAACTGTCCAACTCTGCCGTTTTCATCATTGTGTATTCCGTGTTGGGTTCCTATTTTGCTGGAGTTATGGTCAGATTGATGTTAACATTGGCTCCAGTGGTTTGTGTTTGTGCTGGTATCACTTTGGGAAGACTTTTCAATGTCTATTTAGATATTAGAGAGGAAATTCTCAACTGGTGGGAAGAGAAGAACGAATCACAAGATAGTTTGTTCACCTTGATTTCCAAATTGATTGTGAGTAGCACTTTTGTGTTCTATCTTGTGTTCTATGTTCAACATTGTACATGGGTGACTTCCAATGCTTATTCTTCACCATCTGTGGTTCTTGCTTCGAGAAATCCAGATGGATCTCAAAACTTGATTGACGATTATAGAGAGGCATATTATTGGCTTCGTATGAATACTCCAGAAGATGCCAAAGTGATGGCTTGGTGGGATTATGGATATCAAATTGGTGGAATGGCTGACAGAACCACTTTTGTCGATAATAATACTTGGAATAACACGCATATTGCTACTGTTGGACGTGCCATGGCCACAACTGAGGAGAAAGCCGAGGTTATTATGAGACAGCTTGGTGTTGATTATGTCTTGGTGATTTTCGGTGGATTGATTGGATATTCAGGAGATGATTTGAACAAGTTCCTTTGGATGGTGAGAATTTCTGAAGGAATATGGCCTGAAGAAATTAATGAGCGAAGTTATTTTACAGATCGAGGAGCATACAGGGTTGATGATTTAGCCACCGATACCATGAAGAACTCTTTGATGTACAAGCTTTCGTTCTATAGATTTGGTGATGTTTATGGTGGAAGTGATCCTGTTGATCGTGTTAGACAACAAAAATTGAGTGCCAGCTATGCGCAATCTATCACCGTTGATGTTTTAGAGGAAGCTTTTACCAGTGAGAATTGGATTGTTCGGATCTACAAATTGAAGGATAAAGATACTTTTGGAAGAGATTTGATTGAGACTGGAAAGAAGGAAAGAAAACAGCTTTCGAAGAGGACCAAGAGAATGCTTTCTCGCAAGAAGCCTGCTTTGGATCTTCGAGTTTAAGTGGATCTTGTAGTATTTGTGTTGCATAAGATAAATGATAAAATAAATGAAATTAAGCAGTTATGTACATTGGTTGACTATTGGTTCATCCATCTTTGGTATTTTCTTGATAGTAATTCATTCAATGTATGTCCTTCTGGTCTACCTTGACGTCTTTCGTAGGCGTAATAAGAAGCCAAGCCTATTGAGATGGCAAAGAATGGATCCAAATATCTAGAGTTAGATGTAATTGGTTAGAACTTACTTTGAAATTAGATATGGATAATGTTTGAAAGACTGTACAGCACTCATAAAGAAAGATGAATTAAATATAAAAAGTGTAAGGGTTTTTTTTTCTCTGGATTTCGATTACGCGTAAATGAGCAAGACCATTCATCCATCGAAACTTGATTGTCCTGAAGGCGTGGAAAGGAAATATACATGTAATGTTCTTCCTATTTATGCTGATTATACAGGAATGATTTCTGGGGCATCCGAGCTTTGGAATGAACAAGAAGAAAGAGATTCTGAAAACCTGGTGATTAATTATATTAGAGGACGTCGATTAGTTGGGAAAGAACATGATCTAAAGGAGAACATGAGATTGGGGATTTATAAACGTGAAAATGTTGATGGAGTGGAACATAAGTATCATATGATCGGTGAAAGTGAAAAGATTATAAATTTTGGTCATGAAAGATTACCTGAACAAGATGATGGAGTTGAAAGACTTATTGAATGGATAAATTTGAGTAAACAGATCCATCAAGACTTGGGAAATTGATAATGAAATAGTTTAGTGCATTTTATAGGATTTTTTAAATTGAAAATTAAATATTTATGAGTATTATACGAAGATGTGGTTATTCCACATTGAATTCAACTAGAAGCACCATTTTGGGGATTCAAGATCGAATAAATTCACGATATCAACAATTTCTTCAAGATGTTGGTCAATCAGTTGGATCTAAAACTTCTGAATCTCAAATAGTTGTATATTTTCTGGAAATCTTGAATAGACGAGGATATACTGGATATCATGATCATGTTCGTTGGTCACAACGATTATCAATAGGAACAGAACTTCCTCCTGTTCCTAATGATATATCACCTTCATCATTAAACAATTATGTTATAAGTCTTTCAAGTCTTGAATTTCGAAATCATTCAGAATTACAACCTATTCTTTCTAATATCTACAATATGTTGATGAATTCCAAACTTCTAACCAAGTTATCATTCAAAAGGATTCTTCGACATTATGCTAAAATGTATCGAACATTAGAATGTTCCAATGTCAGGGATAAAATGATCAAAATGGGCCATTCTCCAGATATTGAAACAATGAATCTATTATTGGAAATCACTTTAGCCAAACATCATCCTTCAAGAATTGATAACGTGATGGAAAATCTTGGAATTCTTGATAAATATCATTTAATCCCGAATGCTACAACTTTCCATGTAATGTATCGGGGATTGAGAGAATCTGGGTCTAAGAAATTGATTTGGGAAAAGATTCAAGACTTGAAAATCAAGGCTCGACCAATAGTATCAAATGTGGCTCAAGAAATGTTACAAGAAGGTACTGATATCGAGAAAGTTGTATCAATAACGAAAAAATATAGATTAGGAAATACGGTCAAGACTAATATGATGTTAGTGAAACATTTATTAGCTCAAGATAAAGTGACCGAGGCTTGGGAATTGGTTATGAAATTGACAGATACTAATGAAAAAACAGCTCCAAGTTTCCGTCTAGTACGTGTTTTTCTATGGCATTTCATTCAATCAAATCAACTTCAATTTGCAATAGCATTGACCAATCATTTGAAATTGAAATTTCCAGATTATGAGGATCAAGACAATTGGAAATATCTCTTGGAAAGAATTTCGGCGCTAAATCAAACAGAATATTGGGATTTAATAGCTAAAAAGTTATATCAATTAAATTACCAAGCGACCCGGAAAAATATTTTTCTGACCCCGGAGAAAATTGTGGAGATAAACAGTGCTAGTGGAGATTCTAAATTCGATATAAGACAACCTTTTGACAATAACATTCAGCAACTGGTTATGGATGAAGTGTTTGAAAGTCTTAACTGGCCTGGAAACCCAGAATTTGTGTTGGAAAACAACACATCAGAGTTTCTGGAGGCCACCAAAGTGATTAGCTGTTGATTTGTGCATGTGAAAATAATGCCGCACTGATTTAAAAACGGGGATTGTGGGGAATCCAGAAAGTTTTTTAAATTTTATTTATGTCCAGTATTCCCTTAGTTTGCTCAATAGATATTGGAACCACCTCTACTAGAGTGATTCTTTTCACCGAGACTGGTGAGGAGATTGCCAAACATCAGATTGAGTACTCTACTTCTGCCAAAGAAGGTTCGAAACGTAATTCTCCAACTATTTTCTCGAACGAAGGTATTGCTATTGAAATTGGAACTGATGGTACAGTTCAAGTCGAAGAGGACTATTCAGGACCAACTCTTTCATTTCCTCAACCGGGATGGGTCGAATGTGATCCATGCCATATTCTAGCTAACGTTATTGAATGTTTAGCATCTTGTATGACCAGACTAGAAATTTCCAACTCCGAGGAACCGTTGGACAACTCAGAGCCCATTGTTTACCATGTGGCTGCCATTGGAATCGCAAACATGAGAGAAACTACCATCATTTGGTCTAAATCTACGGGAAAACCTCTACATCAAGGTATAGTTTGGAACGATACTCGTACTTTGGCTTTAATGAATGAATTAAATGCCACCGTGCCAGAGGAAATCCGTGCAAAAATTAAACAAAAATCCGGCTGTCCAATTTCCACTTATTTTTCCGCCTTAAAATGGACTTGGTTATACCAAAATGTCCCCACTATTAGAAACAGTTATGATAGTGGAGAATGTGATTTGATGTTTGGAACTATTGATACATGGTTAATGTATAATATGACCAAACAAAAATCTTTCTTTTCAGACATTACTAATGCTTCCAGAACAAGTTTCATGAACCTTGAAACAAAGGATTATGATGAACAGTTGCTTGAGTTCTGGGGTGTCGACCGTAAAAAAATGAACCTGCCAGAAATCGTCCCAAGTTGCTACTATTTTGGTAGCTTCAAATTACCGGACTTGAAGGTGATCGGTTATAATCGTCACGTGATTTCACAAGATGCAGAAGATGTTATTAATAGATTAATGGGTGATGTTCCTATCACTGGGTGTTTGGGAGACCAATCTGCTTCATTGGTTGGTCAATTGGCTTTGAAGTCGGGAGATGCTAAGTGTACTTATGGTACAGGTGCTTTCATGCTTTACAATACTGGAGTCCAAAAATTAATTTCAAAACACGGAGCTGTGACTACTGTTGGTTATTGGTTCCCCGATTTGGACACCGAAATTGATGGGGCTGATTGTTCTGAGCCTCAATATTGTTTGGAAGGTTCTATTGCTGTGGCTGGAGCATGTGTTCAATGGTTAAGAGACAATCTTAAGTTGATCTATAGTGCTTCTCACATTGGGCCTTTGGCAGCTCAAGCACCAACAAGCGCTGGTGTGGTGTTTGTTCCCGCCTTTTCAGGTTTGTTTGCACCATACTGGGATGCAAAAACTACGGGTACAATCTTTGGTCTGACCCAATATTCCAATGCCTCTCATATTGCCAGAGCAGCAATTGAAGGTGTTTGTTTCCAGGTTAGAGCTATTCTGAAGGCTATGATCTCAGATTCAGGCGTTACCGGGGACTTTTTGGAGGATGAAAATCTTCAAAAAATGGACAATCGACTAAACACCCTGCATGTAGATGGGGGTATGTCAAAATCTGATGTTGTAATGCAGATTCAGGCCGATATTCTAGGACCTTCTGTTTCTGTGCTTAGGTCTCATAATGCAGAGTGCACAGCCTTGGGTTCAGCTATTGCGGCTGGGCTGCATAAAGATATTGGGATTTGGAAATCACTAGAGGACGTTGTTGAGAAGCTTGCAGAGAAGGAATTGAGCCAAAACATGTTCAAAGCAAAGCTTGAAGATTCTTCTAGACGTAAGATGTGGAGACTCTGGGAACGGGCTGTTAGTAGGGCTAGAGGCTGGCTGCTTGAAGACTCCGAAGAATAATAGACATTTTTTGTTGTGTGGCTCATAATATTACGTAATAGGGGGGCAATAAGTAGCAACTGTTGCTATTTAGCGAGATTGCTAGTTCTTCGAATATATAATGGATACATTCTCCACTTCTCTTTTCTTCATTAAACATAAACATGAGTGACTTAGGAAGAAAAGGATTCGGCGATAAACTATCAGAGACTGTGAAGCCTGACTCTCAGAAAGGTGTCTTTGAGAAGGCCAAGGAAGGTGTTACTGATCAATATGATAAGTTAGCCAACCATGCTACACCAGACAACCAAAAGTCATTCACTCAAACTTTAAGTGACAAGGCTCAAACTGGTTCCGACAAGGCCAAGACTCAAGTCGAAGGTCAACACGGAAACTTCAGTGAGACTGCCAATGAATATTTGGAGGCCGGTAAGGAAAAACTTCAAGAAGCTGTTGAATACGTTTCCGGTGCCATTTCTGGTGCCAAGGAAGGCGGTGCTTCTACCCGGAAATAATTAGATAGTGTAACTATAATGTATGTGATTTCTTGAAAAAATAAAAATAGTGTGGGGATGACTCCGATGAGCCCAAATTGCCGGGTAACCCCGGTCGAGAGGGACGGCGTGTGAAAACGGATATGATGGGTTACGGGAATAACCGATCAGGCAAGCAGCCCGGGGTATAAGTGATTTACATGGAACGGTTTAGACTATTTTTGCCCCTCTGGCCAATCTGCATCCGCTTGATTATCCCCGCCCTAGAGATTAACGGGGAATCTCTCCGTTGTATATAAACCTTTAGCCCTCATAATATTTTTGGGACGATTTCTAGCTTTAGTGTTTTTCTATTCCTTTTCCCCTTTTCTGGCTGGTTCCGAGTCAACAATAACGGAACAATACAGATTCGAAATTTTTAAGATATGATTACCACTACAAATAATAGCGAGTCTGCCGTACTTTCTTTAAGTCCTAGTCACAAGACAGTTTCCACACCGATGAGTCCGAATCTTGATTCGTCGTTATCTAGTATCTTCAAGCAGTTTGCTCAACAATACTCCGATCTGGAGACTTCTGAGAAGGTTCTCAAGTTCGAGGACTTTGTCAAGATTCTAAGAACTCAGAACAAACCGATTTTATCAAGAGTTCAATCATTCTTGCCGATCGATTCCTTTGGACTTCTTTATATCATTGCTGATCACGAAAAGAAAGGATATCTTACAGAGTCTGATTTCCAGAGTTTTTCCAAAGATCTTCTCACCGTTCAAGAAAGTACGGATGAGTCACCCAAATTGTTATTCAAGTTGTTCAAGTTGTTTGAACAGGATTTCTATAAAGATCAGACCAAGTCATCCAAGATCTCTGCTGATCGGTTTTTGGATATTTTAGCCAATTTGAACCAAACTGTTAAAACCAGTTCAGATCTAGAACCAGTGAAAAAATATCTACAAGATAATCATTTCACTGAATTGAATTCATCAGATTTCGCCATTTTAGTGGGGAAACTTCCTGTTTTGAAACTTGACGAAAAGTTCAATAAAGTTGCCGTTGATAACAAGATAAATACCGAGAGTTTCAAGTCCTTGGTTAACGAGATTTTCCATACTAGATTACCTGATAACGTTCTTTCTCAGATTGAATTACTTTCCACCTCAACCTATGGACCATTATTGACATATGAACAATCCAAAAGATTGATCAAACTTCTCAAAGACCTGCCAACCTTGAATTATGCCATCTACGAACAAATATCTTCTGGTCAATACAATAATACAGACAAACTCATTTCCAAGGATGACTTCTACGAATTTGCCAGATCTAGAATCACAGGTACCTTTTCCGAGGAGGAAGCATCTCTTTTCTTTAGATGGAACACCCAATTACTACAGCAACAGAACGCCACATCGGCAATAAAGTCTGGTGATATGCTAGCCATTTTAACTGATGATTTGGTGAAAAGTCGCGAGTCTGCAGATTCAATTCCTTTTAGTCTCTATCCTGTTTTCAATTCAGCATATTCGTTCCTCTTGGGTTCTGTTGCTGGAGCAATTGGAGCTACTGTTGTGTATCCAATTGATTTAGTGAAAACGAGAATGCAGAACCAAAAAGGAAACTCGCTTTATTCGTCATATGGAGATTGCTTCCGTAAGGTTTTCAAGCATGAAGGTTTAGTTGGTTTCTATTCTGGACTTTTACCTCAATTGGTTGGTGTTGCTCCTGAAAAAGCCATCAAATTGACTGTCAATGATATTGTCAGAGGAGTTGGTGCTGGTTACTGCAAGAATGGAGAATTGACCATGGGATGGGAAGTTCTTGCTGGATCTTCCGCTGGTGCTTGTCAAGTTGTGTTTACAAATCCATTGGAAATTACCAAAATTAGACTTCAAGTTCAAGGAGAAACTGTGAGACAAATGGCCAAACAAGGTCTTGAATATACAGAGAAAACTGCTGTGGACATCGTTAGAGAACTTGGAATCAAAGGACTTTATAAAGGAGCTTCTGCCTGTTTGCTTAGAGATGTTCCATTCAGTGCTATTTATTTCCCAGCTTACGCAAACATCAAGAAGTATGTGTTTGGTTTCGACCCTAAGAATCCTGCTAAGAAAAGCAAATTAGAGTCTTGGGAATTGTTGATTTCTGGAGCTTTAGCAGGAATGCCTGCTGCCTACTTTACTACTCCTTGTGATGTGATAAAAACGAGATTACAAGTTGAGAGTAGACCTGGCGAGAAAGCTTACAAAAATATTGCCGATGCTTTCACTAGAATTATGAAAGAGGAAGGACCAACAGCTTTGTTTAAAGGAGGTATTGCAAGAATTTGCAGATCGTCGCCTCAGTTTGGATTCACTCTGGCCTCGTACGAACTTTTCCAAAGCTGGATTCCTCTTAAACGGTTCTATCCAGACCCTACAACTAAAGTTGTGAGCGATGGACATGGAAACGTTCTACATTCGTTGACTCCAACCTCATCAGATGAGTCTATTCAACATGGATTATCCGAGGGAGCCAAACAATTCGTTAGCACGTCATTAGAGCTTAATCCTGCTCTCAACAACTTCAATTATTATAACTACATCGATTTCAAGAGCAAGAAATAGATTGATAAATATTATTCATTAACACAGTAGAAAATTGACTCATCAATCCTAAAACGATCTGAACAAACGAGTTTGTTCCATTCATCATTTCGAAAGACGAATTTTCCAACTTGTTCATATCTATTTTCTTTGTGTTTTATTGGTTGAACCATCAATACAGCCTGAAATAGACGTTGAAGAGCAACCAATTTGGCTCTTTTGATACTTTTTTCCTTATCTTGAAGGGATTGAGATGGAGTAGCGAATTCAGAACGTTCGTGTCCTGGTGGAGAATCTTGTAGATCAAGCCAGAGTTTGATTTTATTACTGTTTAAATTCAAGCCCAAAGATCGATAATTGGACTTATTGATTTCGAATTTGAACACTGGATCGATTTTCGGATTTTCTAATGCCTGTTCAGGAGTCTTTAACGGGGTTGGAAGTACTTGATTCGAAATTGGAGTGTTCCAGATCAATTTCACGCCTGGAGTAGTAGGTTCAATAGTTCCAGCAAGACGATTAAAATCCTTCATGGCTTCCTGTTGAAGATGTTTCTGTTGATATTTGAATTGAGTTTGTACCACTGGATGAGCATATTTTGGATTTATTTTGCGCATTTTGAAAGCATTCTGTTCTCCAAAATTCGTCAATGGATTGGGTTTGAAATCTTCTGGCCACCAATTTCCTTGACGACTAGGATTTTGTGTAAAATCAATTACATCATCCAAACTTCGGATCAGATCTCGAGGCTGTTTAGAGCTATTTTCATGTTTTAATACTTTCAATGACTCTTCATCATAGCTAGTTTTAAGTATTCGTGGTTTCTTGGGAGTAGAAAATGCTGAATCTTCTGTTTCTGTTCCAGATAGAATTGAATATGATGGAGAAGATTGATGTAATTTAAGAGGGGACTCTGGAGCTGATTCATATTGCTTTAATTTTTGTTCTAGTATTTCATATTTAGCACGTAGATTATCCAATTCGGATACTTTTCGTTTTAAAGTGCTTGTTAATCGTTGATTCTCAATCATTAATTGGTTATCATTATGTTGATTAGGTCTTCTAATGATTCGATTTTTGCGACTTAACAAATCTCCAATGGATTTAAGAATTTCTCTATCATCATCTTCAAGATAATCATATGTCAATTCAGTCTCCATTGAAGGAGAAATCATAAGTCTTTTAATTGTTAGATCAATAAACAATTTGAGATTTTTCGCGTTTGGGGGTAAGAGGAGACGAAATGGTCGATCGACTCAAAAAATAAAACGCAGAGCACAAAATCAACCAAGTAGTTTATCAAGAAAGTCATCCTCTGCAGTAGAAGAATCCAATTTCACCTTTCTGATTGGCTTAGATGTGGAAGATGATGATTTGGAAATTGAAGTTGAATTTTTGGATAATGTGTGTTGAGAATTATTAATTGGAACAGTTGAATTTGTAGTTCCTAATAAATCAGCTAAACTATCCTCAAATTCCGAATCTTGAGTTTTACCAGCCACCGTTTCCAATTTCCGAGCATTTAATGATAAGTAATTATCATCATCAGTCTTGTTCACCTCTAAAACTTTCAATTTAGTAGGTTGTTCAAACCGTTTCTTCATATCATTCACCATTTTCTGACGATCAATCCGTCGTTGAATCTCTATAAATTGTTGTTTTTCTTCTTCTGTCATTTCTCGAACATTGGAAGTTGATTTAATAGGCGCTTCATCATTCAACGTCCAATTTAAAAGATCTTTCTTACTCATCTTCTTTGCATCTTTCAATCTTTCAGTATTCAAATCAGATCCTCCAACCTTTAACCGTTCCAAAACCAATCTCATATTTTCCTCATCTTGTTCCTTTTCAAGTTGTTGTTGTTGTTTCTCCAATATCAATTGTTCTTCATCTTTGGGATGTTGAATAGGTTTTAGTTCTTCAAATCTCCATGTGTTACTAATCAATTCTTCTTCCTCATTATTGGAACCATCTTCATCTTCAGATTCCTCCACATTAGAATCTCCCACTTTTCGAAGATGTTTCTGTTTATTTCTCCATTTCCACTTGTCGTTGTGTAAGACCATTAATTTAATTCGTCGCGTCGAAATATTTTTTAGAACGCGTCTACTTTATCATGACCAAAGACATCCTCTGGAAGAGCATCCAGTTATCACAAAAAGTAAGTATATTACATATTCAAGAGAATCTAACATTTAGGAACTTGCGATTTCCAAAGTTTTACGTTGTGGACAGGCTTTTAGATGGAAATTTGTTGATGATATATGGTCTTGTACTATACAGAATAGAGTACTTCTATTGAAACAAGATGAGTCATTTCTTCATTTTGCATCGATCCCTCATCTTAAAGACACTGAAGAAGTTGTGATAGACTATTTCAATTTGTCAATAGAGCTCGAAAAATTGTACAGTGATTGGGCAGCTAGAGATAAGCATTTTATCAAAAACTCAACTAATTTTGGAGGAATCAGAATGTTAAGACAAGATCCATGGGAAAACTTGATATCCTTTATCTGTTCAACCAATAATAATGTGAAAAGAATCTCTAAAATGTGTGAAAATTTATGTATTCATTATGGTGACTTTATGGTTGATTATCAAGGGATTAAACATTATAAATTCCCTGAACCAGAACGATTAGCAAGTCCAACTGTTGAACAAGAATTACGTCAATTAGGGTTTGGTTATAGAGCCAAATTTATCCAACAAACTGCTCAAATGCTCACTGATAAAGAAGAGTTTCTCAAATTATACACTATGAGAACAGAATCGCATAAAACATGTCATGAATATCTACAAAAATTTAAAGGAGTGGGACCTAAAGTTTCAGATTGCGTTTGTTTAATGTCTCTTGATAAACATGAAGTTGTTCCAGTTGATACTCATGTTTTCAAGATTGCTACCAAAGATTATCGGATGCCAGGAAAAATACTTAATAAAGAGGTCTACCAACAAATTCAGGACAAATTCAAAGATATATGGGGAGATTATGCAGGATGGGCACATTCTGTCCTCTTTGCAGCTGATTTGAGAGACTTGAACAACGGAATCAATATTAAAACTGAAAAATAATATTGTGAAATATTTATTAAGTAGCCACCATTTACAACACAATATTCTTAGCCAGTTTGGCCTTGTACTGCAGAATAGAACCATCCCATCTAGTAGCTGTCTGGTCCTCAACAACATAGATATCCTTGGCGATCTTATCTAACAATCTGAAATCGTGCGAAACCACACAGACTCCTCCATTGAAACTCTTAATAGCATCAGCCAACGAGTCAATGGTTGGAATATCCAAACCGTTAGTAGGCTCATCCAATAATAACACATTAGGGTTTTCCAAGGCCAATAGAGCAAACACCACTCTGGATCTTTGTCCCTCAGACAAAGTGGCCATTTGAGAAGTTTGACCTTCACCAGTCAATCCGAATCTTCCCAATTGACCTCTCCAGTATTGGAAATCTTGAGAAATGTGCGAGAATTTGTCTCTGACGAATTCCAAAGGAGACTTGGTCAAGTCCAATTGGTCAGCAGAGTGTTGGGAATACACACCAATCTTCAAGTGAGTGTGCTTGGAGACTCTTCCCTTTTGTGGTTGCAACTCTCCTGTCATCAACTTCAACAAGGTGGATTTACCCACACCATTAGGCCCCACGAGGGCAACTCTAGAGTCCATATCCACACCAAACGATAGATCCTTGTATAAGTTGTTTTCTGGATTTCCATCGTAGGCAAATGAGATATCATCAAAGGACAGAACCGGTGGAGGCAATCTCTCGACATCTGGGAAGGTGAAGGAAAACACCTTATCTGGAACAACTGGTTGAATTAATCCATCAGCTTCCATTTTATCCAAAATCTTTTGTCTAGATTTTGCTTGTTTCACCAAGTTGGCATATGTACCTGCCGAAGCAATAAACTTCTTGATATGTTGGATTTCTTCCTGTTGTTTGTGATATTGTTTCATTTGATTGGTCTCCTGTTCGGTTCTGGTTTTGACATAAGCATCATAGTTTCCTCCGTACATTGTGATCTTCTTCATTCTCATGTCAATCATGTTGGTACAAACACCGTTCAAGAAATCCTCCGAGTGCGAAACAAGGATCAAGGTTCTGTCAAATAATTTCAAATATTCTTCCAACCAAACACAGGCTTCAAGATCCAAGTGGGCAGTAGGGTCATCCAAAAGCAACAATGTAGGCTTGACGAACAAAGCTTTGGCAAGGGCAACTCTCATCTTCCATCCACCAGACATGTCTCTGGTCTTCTTTTTGATGGTCTTGGAGTTGAAACCCAAACCGGTTAAAATGATAGCAGCTCTGGATTCAAAGGTGGAAGGATCCATCTCATCAATTCTTTCGTACAATGGTTCCAACAAAGGCGATTCTGGACCATCATCAACAATAATGTCCTCGACTTCCTTTTCAAGACGCGCAAGCTCAGCTTCAGCTTCCTTGACAACCCATTCCAAAGCAGAGTAATCAGAGGCATTGGCTGGCTCGTTTAATAAATAAACATCAATTGACTCTGGAACAGGATATTCACGGGCAGCAAGAGCTCTCAAAAATGTAGACTTACCACATCCATTCTCTCCAAGCAATCCATAACGTCTACCATAATTCAATTCCAATGTGGAGTCTTGCAAAAGAACCTTACCATGGAAAAGAAGCGACACAGATGACATTTTCAAATCTCTAGAGGTAGCCAAAGAGTCCAACACTCCTGTGGTCACTCTATCACTCATTCCATCCTTGTCTTGTTGTAATTTAAGCTTTTCGATCTCATCTGCAGCAGAGTCGACATCTTCACCAGCTTCAAGCTTTTCCTTTTCTTTCTTGGTCAACTTCTTGGTCTTTAGCTTTCCTTCAGCAGCCTTGGCAGCCTTCTTGGCCTCTCTCTTGGCTTTCGATGCAGAAACAGTCGACATGTTGAAAGGTTACCTAACTATTTAAAAAATTTTACGGTCGTGGATAGATACAGAAAATTATAAGTAGGGGGACGTGATATAGGTCAGCTGATATATATATTCCATTGGTCGAACTGGACACTAGGTACGGTTGGAGAAGCTGAAGTCTCCATAAGTTTGGTCGATTTCAGACTCTAGAAGGTCATATAGGTCTAAATTTTCACGCATACAGATCCATTTGCCGTCTAGATAATCGAATCGTTTAGGTCCAGAAATAGGTGAGCTGAACCAGATTTGTTTATTTGGTGGTTGTTTATTGATCACATAAGATCCTTGAGCTGTTTTGATTGTCAAGATTCCGGACTAAAGGTTAAATGATCGATGGAAATTAATACTTACATGTTCTTCAACGTCTGCCTCTTGGATGTTTTTCTCGCTAAAGAAATCATCGAGATCACAATATATGGATTCTAGAGTCCCATTTGCTGCCAAATCGTATTGATCTAGAGTTAAATTCATGACTCTTTCAGGAATCTGTTCTCCATCGGTCCTGGCCGATATTGAATTATAGCGAACAAATAGTGGGTTTGAAACTCGATTTGGCGATGCAAACACTTTCAATTGACGAGTATTAACAATTGACATGTGTCTAACTAAGGATCGGGTTAACCCGAACAATCTTGGGGCACTCCTCATGGACCTATTAAAATCAACTTTTTTACAATAAATTGTTCGACCCGCCGATCGACCATTAATCTCATTGGTTTCCGGTGGAGACCAAGAGATCTCCAAATTCGGAAGTTTGAGCCTCGATATTATATGGAGTGGCCAATTTGAATGCCGAATACGTTATGCAGCATAGGATAATGCAACAATTATCAAACACACAGGTAGATATTATTCTGAAATTAAGTACTGCATTGTAGATAACGAATTTTTCGCCAGACATGCCAATCACAATGATTTCTTCCTGATAAGCATATTATATATATATAAGTTTGAATCCATACAACCTATCAAATCAAGATGTCAACTGGTGTTGAACCTATCCGATCTACCGCGACGATTTTGTCGGTGGACCAGATGAATCTGAACTCCGTATTATCTAGTCGTTCTCAAAAAATTGTCGTGGATCATGAAATCGATTCCGATGAAGCTGTCATCCTCGCTCTCGGATACAAACAAGAATTTAAAAGAGAGTTCTCGCTATTCACCACTTTTGGTGTCTCCTTTTCCGTTTTAGGTCTTTTACCATCCATCGCATCCACTTTATGGTATTCTTTGGCATATGCGGGCAATGCCGGTATTACCTGGGGATATTTGGTTGGAATGATCGGTGTTCTTGCTGTTGCTTGTTCGATGGCCGAAATATCAAGTGCTTTCCCAACTTCTGGAGGTTTATATTATGCAACAGCCATGTTGGCTCCACCCAAATATAAAGCCATCTTATCTTGGTTCGTGGGATGGTCGAACTATTTAGTCCAGATCACTGGTGCTCCTTCTGTTGCATACGGTGGTGCCAGTATGATTTTGGCTTTGAAAACTTTCAAAGATCCAGATTATGAGGCCACCAACTGGCAAACCTGGTTATTGACTTCTTGTTTGACATTTTTCTGTGCTATCATCGCTTCATTACCTACAAAATGGATTGCCTGGATCAACTCTGGATCAACAATTCTAAATTTGATCTTCTTGTTCATATCGTTTGTCGTCATATTAGGTGGAAATAACAGAACTGAGCAAGGACTTTCCAAGTTTAATTCTGACAAAATTGCTTGGTCTATTACCAATTATACTGAATGGCCTAACGGTATAAGTATCTTGATGAGTTTCATGGCCGTCATTTGGACAATGTCTGGTTTTGATTCTCCATTCCATTTGGCTGAGGAATGTTCTAATGCACAGGTTGCAACCCCAAGAGCTATTGTCATTACCGCCGTCGTGGGAGGTGTTCTCGGTTTTGTGTTCCAATTAGCTATGGCTTATACCATTGTTAATGTGGACGATGCCGTTAATGATGAGCTCGGACAACCATATGTTTCATTCTTAGCTCAAATTATGACAGATGACAAAGTCATTACTTTGACAGCTTTTGCTGTGGTTTTGTCGTTCGCAATGGCCTTTGCTTGTATGATTGCAGCTTCGCGTGTGTTGTTCTCATACTCAAGAGATGGATGTTTTCCACTTTCTAAATATTGGGCCACCGTTAATCCAATCACCAAAACTCCAGTCAATGCAGTTTGGGCCAATTGGTTCATTGGAGAATTGCTTCTTTTATTGATGTTTGGAGGTGAAACTCCTATTGACGCTATTTTCTCTATGGGAGCTATTGGATCTTTCATCTCATTCACAATTCCTACACTTTTGAGAATCACCTATGCTAGAAAAACGTTCAAAAAAGGACCATGGCATCTTGGAAAGTTTTCCATTATGAGTGGTGTTCTAGCAGTCAGTTTTGTGCTTTTGATGATCCCAATCTTAAACTTCCCACAATACAAAGGTGCCGACAATACACCTGACATGATGAACTGGACTGTTGTGGTTTACTGGGGATCCATGCTTCTATGTGTTATTTGGTATATGGTCTATGCTCACAAGATTTACAAAGGTCCAAAAAGTAACTTGGATAAAGACACTTTGTACAGTGATGACGATGAAAATGTGCTGGAAGCTGAGGAGCTAAAGGGAAATAGTCCACATATGTACGGTGAGAAGAGTTAATTAATCATATTCCTTGATCTATTTATTTGTAGTCTCGTTTTGGCTAGTAATTGGATACTTCTATGATAAGGAGCCTCTAGACCAAGACTTTGTGCTTTCTTAACAACAAATCCATTGATATAATCAACTTCAATATCTCTTAAAAAGAGAGTATCTTGTCTCATACTGGAACTATTTTTACTGTTCATTTTGCAACCAGCTTCTAAAACCACTTTGACCAGAGTTTTGATATCTAAAGCTGGATTATTTTTAAGTTCGGGATATTCTTGAATCAAGATGGAAATCCCTTCAGTGATCAAACTTTCAAAATATTCTTCAATTTGAGGTATCTCATCCAGTTCTCCATTAATACAATCTAAAACAGCTGTGGTTGGGTTAATACAACAATTGATCATTAATTTAACCACTTGATGGACCAATAATTCAGAATAGGACATTTGGGTACAATTTAGATCACTTTCAATCAATGCTTGAATCACAGGATGATTTGAAGATTGTTTTTCAACAGAAGCTATCTTCAAATCTCCATTTCCAGCATGATTATAATTAAATGTTCCATTTTGATCTTGATCTTGGAAAACTCCATGAGTAATGATTCCAAGATGAATAATTGGTCTATTGTTTGGATCTGGCCAAATTTGAGTTTGTAATTCTTCAAGAACACCCATTCCATTTTGAAGTAGCATGATTTGAGTGGTTGGAGTAATTCTGGAAAGTAGAGGTTTTAATGATTTCACAGTATCGAAGGTCTTTACACTGATGAATAAGAATTCAATATGAGGATCTGGAATGGATTCTGCTCGACAAGCATTGTGGATTTCACATTGAATTTGTCGACCATTATTGAATAATTGAGTAAGAGTGAATCGATTATTGGATTTAGCCAATAGATCTAATTTGGAAGGAGTACGAACAAGAAATGTGACAGGGAACTTTCGACATAAAACAGAAGCAACTAATGTTCCAATTCCGCCGGCTCCTAAAAGATACACATTTGACATGATTTGAGAAATATCGACGGGACGAAATATTTTTTTGTAAACTCTATCTACTTTTGTTTCTCCGTGATGGCTAGAAGAGAAAATTCCGAACCGGATCCAGTTTCGTCGTCAAGGTCATCGACCAAACAACGAAACCAGATGTTGGCCCAACAACAAAAAGAGTTTTTGGCCAAATATATTCATTCTAATGGACCCCAAGATAAACCTCCTAAAGACCCATTGGACTTCTCAGATTGGACCGCTGATCAATTACGCAAATACAGAGAATTGTATTTAAATCCTTCTCAAATCATCTCTCCAGATATCAAGACGTTTCAAGGATATCTATTGGAGGGATCCGAACTTGGAGAAAGTTCGGAGGCATATGTTAAGAATGAATTAAGCAGTGGTACTAATATTTATGAGTATCGAAATAAGGAGGATCTTAGACACGCGGTCGAGGATCATTTCAATACGCAATTAACGGTCAAAGAAAGTGACGTCATTATGGGATTCATTTATCGGGTCAAGAACGAAGATAAGAAGTTCAAGATGTATTTTGATAGAAGAACATAGCTATTAATCGAGATTTAATCGTTGACGAGCTTTAAGTATCATTTCTCTTTTTTTCTGCTCAAAGTCCAACATTTCATTACCAGTTGAAATCTGGGACTTTGGCTTTTCAGCAACATCGGAACCTGTTCCGAATGCTCCATTTAAATAATTCTCTATAGTTTGATGGACATTATGTGTACGTTCCAAGTCTTGACGAATAGTTGTACGAGACAATGATGGCGCAATCTGTTGTACACGATCTATCATTTCATTTGTCACTGTATGTTGATCTCCTAAGAAATATGCGATAACCACAAAGGCCAACACCAATGTCACCACCAAAGTGATTGAATTACTCATGGGTATTTCTTTTGATTTTCTGGAGTAGATTTTATTTACTAACTAATTTTTAACGTCCGGTTTCAGTTTTTTAGGTGAGGGTTCTGTAGTGTCAATCATCTCAATGGAATCTCCTGGTTTTCCAAATGATTCATTAGTTGATTCCTTTAACATTTCCGTGATGGTTCTAGTAACAGGACTTGGATTTATAGGTTGATGACTCTTTAAATAATGTGCCATATTGTATGATTCAACAGGTCCTAATAATTTGCTAGAAATAGTGACACTAGAGACAAATCCATCAGCACTTGAAATCATTAATAACTTCCCATTAGAAGACCAACTAATATCTGTAATCACAGCATAATGAATATTGGAAACTATAGCCAATGCCTTGAGTCTTTGAGTATCATATAAAACCACAGATTCTTGTGTAGCAACAGCGAAAACCATACGATAATTTAACTTGAAAACGGCTGGCTCATTTTCCAATAACTTATAAACGACAGGACTAAATTTGATGGCAATTGCTGGCTTTTTGAATCCAGGAAGATGAGCAACCGGTGGTTTATTAAGTCCTGTTCGAGTATGGATATAAACAGTGTTGATATTTTCATCTGAGGTTTCTGTCTTGAATATCCCACTAGCACTCAAAAGAAACATTCCATCGGGAGAGAATGATAATCTTCGGAAAAATGACTGTAATGTCTCGTTATGGTACATTTGAATATTTTTGTATATTATATTGGGAGAAGCAGGCATGACTGCAGGTAATGGCGAGGAAGATCGAGTCATTGATAAAACATGAGATTGGGAAGAAGAAGTAGACGAATTGGAATTTGTTCGTTTATGACGAGGAGTTTGTGTTGGTGGATCCATTGAAGAAATATCCGAGCTTTTCTTTAGATTTTCTGCTGTTAGACTCTTTGTTGGCATTTCAGAACGATGTATCTTGTAGAATGTTGTTGGAGAAAGTGTCAATTCGGATCCTTTATCATTAATGATCTTATAAATATGAACAGATCGATCTGCTGATTGAGAACAAATATATTCATTTTTCGGATCCCAAGTGACTCCTTGAACATAATTGTTATGTTCAGCAATTTGTTTGATCATTGAACCTGTAGAAACGGAAAAAATACGCGTAATGTTATCCATTGATCCACAACAAATGTATTTGGAATCTGGAGACCAACAAATATCATAAATCTCCGACATTGTTGAAGATCGACACGAACTTTTCAGTATCCAACTCTCTTTCAAATCATCATCTTCATTTCCAAAATCCTTGATAATTTTATCAGAAAGAGACCAAATCATAATCGTTCCATCATCAGAAGCACTAGCTAATAATTCTCCAGATGGATCGAATCTAACACAATTGACTGCTTGAGTATGTTTTGTTAATGAACTCAAATATTCCACAGATTCAACCTTTTGTTCTGTACAATTCAAACGCCAAATTCGAACATTATTATCTCCACCACCCGTGGCCATTCTTAATGAATAAGAAGAATCCGATGAATCTTTAGATGATTGAATATCAAGTGAATATACTGGCAGATTGTTATCATGCCAATGAAGCGTGTGAATGGTTGCTTCCAAAGACATTTCTTTCTTATTAATAAAATAGGATATTAAGTTGTAAATATTATCATCAATACAAAAAATTATTACTACAAATTGAAAAATTTCAGAAACCGCCGTCCAGAACGTTTCTTCTCAACATTTTCAACATTCTCACCTTCATTAACCTCTTGTCCAGGTAATGTCATAGTAATCATACTATCATTGTTGTTGGAAACAACCTTTTTCTTGAAACTGAAAATCCCTTTAGATTCACTCAAATCATCAACATTCTTACGTGCAGTCTCACGTTGTTTCGATAATCTCTTGAGTTCCGTCTTCTGTGCCTTACTAATCTGCTTCTCTCTCTGTTTTTCTTCTTTATGTTGAGTAGCTTTACGTTGCTTCTCCTCCTTCAGATCCAATCCTTCTCTCAGAGAATGTGTCTTAAATCCAACACCATAAGCATTAGATTGATAACCATTGGAACTCATAATTGGACTCGTAGGTTTACTACTTAATGACAATGTGCGTCCATTCTCACTAGCAGCAGCGTTCAATAAAGTGTTTTTCTTCGTATCCTCATCCATTTCAAGAACATCTCCAGATTCAACCACCTGTCTTTGTCCATAAACTTTGTCCATTGCAATTTGATATGCATGTTCATAAAGCTCATCAGGAGTAGGCTTACGTGCAATAGGTCGTTCTTCAGAAGGATCAGGTCCAACAATCTTGACTTGTTTCCGAATAGACGAGTTATTCGAAGTCAAACTGTTAGCTCTACCACCAAAAGCAGGCGGTGCACGGAATGCAGACCTTTGAGGAAGCACCGGAGATAATCCAACTGTGCTTGAAGCGTTCGATCTAATATCCTCAGAAACTTTTTCGCTTTCAGGAAGTTTGGTTTCACCTCCGTTAACCTCATTAGCATCTGAATAAACCGATTGTCCATCTGAATCCTCATAGTCTTTCAGGATGATTCTTGAGGCGGCAACTGGGACACGAGTTGGTTTCGTTTGGGTCAATTGACGATAAGTATGACTTCTGGCAGCTTCCGCCGAGTCTGCAGCCTTTGGAGTAGGCTCGACTAACTTGACCATCGCAGGTTCAGTCGGTTCAACAGCTTCAGCAGGTTCTTCCTTGATTTGTTCCAATTCTGCATGTTCGTCAAATCCATTAAGTTGAGCTGGTTCATCATCTTGATAGAAATCCTCATCAAATCCTTCAACCGTGTCCTCTCCGAAAGTTTCTATAACACTTGGCTTAATAATCGTAGTCTTTACAATTTCGAATCCATCCTTCTGTTCAACAATGGTTTTAGTTATTGAGCGAGTTCTTCCTTCTGAATCTTGTTCCTTAACAGTTTTAACCATTGTTGTAGGTGCACTCCGGCGACCTGGAGGTAATTTCTTAGTAGTCGTAGTTGTTGTGGTTGTGAAACCAGTGGTATATCTGGATGAATTGGAAGATAACGAATTGGCGCGAGAAGAAGGTCTATATGAATTTGAAAGTAGACTATTGGAGCGTTTAACATATGGATTAGTACCTGGTTGTAATGAATTGGTTCTTCTGGAATAAGTATCCGGAGAACGGAAGCTTCTTGAACTAAGAGACATTGTTCTTTGGGCAGATGCTCTGTTATCCACTAAAGATGATGTGGACGCACGGTTTCTTAGAGCTGTTGCAGCAGCAGCATTGGAAAGACTATTCATCGAATTACTGCGAGAAACCGTTCCACTTGCAACATTAGCTGCCATATAAGCGGTCATAGGCTGAGATCCAGTGTCGGAATAATAATATACTCCTGACTCTCGAGACTTGAATGTTAGACACATCGCATTGATGAACTTACCCTTCTTGAAGGCCGTCTTGATAGCAATTTGTCAAAAACCATAATTAAAAACACAAGGGGTTAGAAATTTTTATTGCTTGAGAGGTACAGATGAAATTGTCTAAAATAGGAAGGCTGTGCACAAAAATTTCGGAGCCAAGATAAATAAAAATTATCTGTCAATTGATGTTTGATCAGGTGAAGCTCAAACTGGAAGATATTACCTCAATAGGGGTAATAATTCTGGAGAGGTTTATCTCAGTGATAACATGGTTACTTCCAGAACAATTGATTGAATTTTTTACGTCTGTTGTGAAGATAATTTTTAGTCTTCGCCCCTCAACTGATATTCCTTACAATAGATATATTAATGGGATCAATTTGTCCGATGATAAGTTATTGAATAAGGTTGAGACTCTTCGTCAAGCTCGAGATTTCGAAGAATTATGTTCTACTCATAACTTCAAATCTCAGCGGCATCTTGTTCAAACAAAAGATGGTTATTTATTAACTGTTCATAGACTTGATCCTGAACAAAACGGATTTCGTCCAAATGGTCAGATTGTGTTTTTTCAACATGGATTATTGATGAATAGTGAGATTTGGGTTTTAATGACCAATCAAAATGAAAATCTACCTTTCAGATTATGTCAATTGGGTTATGATGTTTATCTTGGAAATAACCGAGGTAACAAATATTCTACCAAACATGTATCCTTATCAACAAATGATACAAAGTTCTGGGATTTCTCAATTGATCAATTCGCATTATTTGATATCCCAGCATCGATTGATTATATTTTGAATCTCAATAAAACATCCCAATTAATTTATATTGGGTTCAGTCAAGGTTCTTCTCAAATTCTGGCATCAATTTCAGTCAACGATGATTTGAATTCGAAAATAAGCAGATTAGTTTTAATCTCACCCGCAACAACCCCTAAACGATTATCTAATTGGTTGATCAATTCAATTGTCAATTTCCGTCCTCAGTTGATTTATTTGCTTTTTGGTCGCAAAATATTGATGAAATCGATTCTATTTTGGAAAAGCATCACATATCCTCCATTTTTCTCCAAAATGATCGATCTCTCAAATCTTATCTTATTTGATTGGAAATCCTCAAATATAGATCCTGTTCAGAAATTTGTTTGTTATTTCCATCTTTATTCTACAACATCTGTGAAATGTGTTGTTCATTGGTTTCAAATAATCAGATCAAAACGATTCCAAATGTATCAAGAATCAGATTTATGTTCAACTTTCGAATATCCTATAAATTCCAATATTAAACTATCCAAGGTTCTATTAATTTATGGAATGTCAGATTCCTTAGTCGACATTGATTTGATGCTTGAACAACTACCAAAATTCACCCAATACAATGTTTCGACGATTTCCTCGACAGATCTACCCAATCTTGCCACAAGACCTGAATCTATCAATGATAGTAATAAAAGTGGAGATTTTGAACAACTTCAGATTATTGGCGTTCAAAATTATGAGCATTTGGATTTGATTTGGGGCCAGAATATCGAATATTATGTCATCAAGAACGTTATTGAGTTTTTGAATGAATAACCCGCAATGATTTCTTATCTCTTTAGCATTTTCAATTCTTTCCGTTTGTCTAGTATAGAATTGTAGAATTGATTGTAATTTTTCAGGACCATTGCCACTTTGAGGGCATTTAGTTCCCATCCTGGCGATCTGGAGGCGTATAATTCTAATTCAAGGTCAAGATCTGGGAATAGATGACTGAAATCATGTCTTTGTGTCAGAATAAGGTTTGGAGATTTGGTTGATCTATCAACTTTGATAGTCATTTTCTGTGTCTTAAACAATCTAGATCGACGTCGAGAACCTATTGGGATTAATAGAGAAGGCGATTTGGAGAAAATGCTGATGGGAATGTCATTTGGAGTACCAGGTTCGATATGTTTCCTTAGTCTCCGTTTACTAGGAGGAATATATGAAAGAGTGACCAATTTTGAATTCTTTAGCTCCTTAAGGTAATCAGGTAAGTTGGAAGGGTCTTGGGATCTCAACAAACGTGGAGCATTGGTGGTTTCAGAATGATCCATCATGAGAGATAAAAAAAAACGTAAAGATATTACCGATTTAGGATTGACAGAAAATACGAGGGTGAAACATTAATGCGAATTGTGGAGAAGCCGATGCAATAAACATTCCACCGTTAGAAATAAGGTGGGTCTAGAAAATTGACGGTTGTTATATAACCGATATTCCCAAACTACCGACCAAAAGAAAGGAAACCCCTTGACAGCAAAGGTCCCAACAAATAATCGGCAATTCGGTGTGTTTCGGTCCAGAATATCTGACGTTATATTTCTTTTTGGGAAGAAAACAAGGAGAATCAACAAGTACTTCCCAAATAAGAAGAGCAAAAAACCCATAAAACAATAACCGTTTTGCATTGAACCGCGAAAATTCTGAAAAAAACGGTTTGAACAATACAGAGAACAATAGGTTAGTTGCTTTTTTCATGGAAAAAAAGATAAAGAATGGCCACCACTATCTTGATAGTTTTCGCCGCCCCTGACGTAAAACTGTTATAAAAAAGGGTTATTCTCGAAAGAAATATCTTTTTACTATTTCCAATGATATCCATTACTGACACTAAGATGCCTTTTCTGGTGTCGGAATCCGACCAACTACAGGCTACCGATCAACCAACGGTTCCTACTTTGGATCAAGTTTTGAACAATAAGGTTCCTTCGGAGTCCCTTTTTTCTAAGCCAGCTTTTGCTCAATTTTTGCTCAACAAACATTGTCTTGAAAACCTTGATTTCTATCAAAGTCTCAAAACCTTTATTGACAACCACAGCAAAGACACCAAAGTTTGGACCCTACTATATGAGGAATATTTTGAAAACACTTCCTCCAGTGAAATCAACCTTCCCGGAGACCTCAAGACCGGTATGACCGCCTCCGAGATCCCAGATAAGACTCTTCTACAAAGATTCTTGGCCATATCCAAGCATTATCTACATGATTCATACCAAGAATTCACCAAAGACGTGTTGGTTAAATTATTTGTTAGTGTGGATTCTTCCTCAGAAGAAGAAGAAAAATCTGAATCGCCCGAAAATTCAAATTTCAGACCAAGTCGAAACCAGAGCTTCTCTTCGAACAACTCCAACAAGAGTGGATCTGGTTCTTCTTCTTGGATAAAATGGGGTAAGAAGTTACGCTGGAGACGAAGTTCTTCCACCTCTGATTAATCCCAACATTTCATCTCACACCGCTTATGATTTCACGATTTGCATATAGACATGTATTAATAATACTACGATAAGTACCATTTCTTAAACTCTCGTAAATTCACTCTTGACACTGGTTTTATTTACCCGGACTGCGAAACTCAGGCTGAAAATTTTTGAAAGTCACATTACTAAACATCATTTTGTTTGCCCCTCTAACACCAATCCACAATTAGTCATGTCGAGATTCACGGACTCGCCAGGTTTTGACAATTTACACTTGGGTGTTTCTAATTCCAACACCATGTTAGCAGATGAAACTCCTATGGCGCTTCTGGAACAGCTTGTTTACGTAGACAACTTCATGCACAATCCAGACCACAACGATCTTCCGGGCGAGCCAAATGTCGACGATCAACTCAGCGTGGAACTCGCAGCATTTGCGGATGATTCGTTTATCTTTCCAGACGAGGAAAAACCCAAAATGAACTTGGAAAACAACGATCCCTCTTTGCAAGAGCAATACCATTCTCCAATGGTGTCCCAAGGCCCTATTCCAGCTACGATATCAGAGCTTTTACAAAGACCTGCTCAAGATTCTCTTCATATGCAACATCCAGTCGCTAATTTGGACCTGGGTTCAGAAGCTCAACTGCCAAGAGTGTCAGTGCCGCGCGGTGCTCAGAGTACTCTTTCCGCTGCCGGATTATCGCAGACTCAGATTGAAGCTCTTGCGACCTTGATTGCTTACCACAATCCGGACATGGTTGTTAAGAAGGAGGAAACCCACACAAACCGATCTTCGCCTTCAGATTATCCTCAAATGAATACTTTTGATTCAATGGATGCTCCTGAAGAAGTGACTGTTGGTTCTTCAAATTCATTTTCTGGAGACGGCTCGCCTAATGGAGAACCAAAGGAATACATCGAGACGGACAAAAGAAGACGCAACACTGCAGCATCTGCTCGGTTCCGGATCAAGAAGAAGATCAAGGAACAAGAAATGGAGAGAACCCTTAAGGATTTGACGGATATGTCTCGCAATCTCGAGCTAAAAATACAGCAGTTGCAGATGGAAAACAGGTTGTTACGGAATTTGGTGGTAGAGAAGGGAAGTCAACGGGATAGTGAGGAGTTGGAACAATTGAGGAAAAGGGCCAGGACCAGTGTAGAAATGAAGGATTTTCATGCACAAGGGCAGTGATAAATATGTTTATAATGAGTGACGAATAATATCTAATATGTTACCCGGATAAAAATTACTTGTTAAATTACTGCAACAGAATGAAGCCTGTTGTGTCAGTAAGTGTTCAATTTGAAGTGGACTAACATTCAGTCTGGAAGCGCATGGGCATGTACATTGATTTCTGCATTTGGAATTGTGATTCTATCTGTGATTGGTGGATTATTTTACAACAATCATGAATCCATGATGGGATCGATTAACGATCCTGAAGATGGTAAAGCGTGAGTATTTGAGGGTTTAGATGTTACTAACCAATCAGTGTTGCAAAGACCGTGTTTGGAGCCGTGGTGTTATACGTGTTATTTTTCTTGTTTTGCGGTTGTCAATTATGGGTCATGAAGAGACAACAAGGTATACAATTATGATCATAAATAACAACCTTTTAGAACTTGTGAAGTGTAGATGGGTTGATCTGTATAGTATGATTTATTTGGTTTGGTTATAAATATATGGATCTGTCATCTAATTATTTATCCTCTGTCCGTAAAAAGCGAGTGTAATGATCAGGTTGGTAAGGGTTAGGAATTTACGTTCTAACAAGCGCCAAATTCATCATACGGTTTCGGCGTTTAGTCGGGCACCTTGTTTGAATCAACAAGAGGAAAATGGATTGGTATTGACCGATCCTTATCAAATATACCGAAATTATATTGATTCAGGGATATTGAAACAAGATGTTAAACAACATCGAGCCGCTTTGGAGTTTCAAAAACTCTACTTTAGATTACGTGATTATGTTCCTGATGATAAAGGTGTTCATATGAATAATATGGTTAGACAACTAGAGATGAGATATAATCGACAAAATGATGGGATTTTATTTAAAACTATTGGATATCGACCTTCATGGACTAAAGAAAAGGCCATTAATGATAGACGTGAACTAGTTAAAGTTCTAACTGATGAGGATGAGTTGTATAATATTTCTGCTCCTCAAGGATTATTAGTTAATGGAGAAGTTGGTTGTGGGAAATCAATGTTATTAGACATTTTATCTAATTCATTACCTATTGAACGGAAATTACGGATTCATTACAATAATTTCATTCTTTGGGTTTATTCAGAGATACATTCGATTTATGAACGTCGAAAGAGAAACAATCAAGATAATCATAGCATTTTATGGTTGGAGAATGAATTTATCTTATTAGAAGTGGCTTCCAAGATGATAAGAGACAATTATGTTTTAATGTTGGATGAATTTATGCTTCCGGATCTTGCTAGTGCTAAAATTGTCAAGATTTTGTTTACTTATTTCTTCAAATTGGGTGGAATTGTTGTTGCTACTTCGAATCGATTACCAGAAGAATTATATTCAACTGATTTCCATAAGACTCAATTTCAAGGTTTTGAACGAATTCTTAATATGAGATGTCAAGTTTTCGATATGAATAGTGAAATTGATTATCGAATGGGGATGATAGATCCTGAAATTGAATCATATATGGTTATTAATGATTCCAATAAATGGTCTTCATTATTAGACAAATTGATCACTGAACCAACTAAAGAAACAAGTTTCACCAGTTATGGAAGAACTATTAAAGTTCCTCATCAATCTAATGGAGTTGTTAAGTTTGATTTCGATCAATTATGTGGAGATTCTTATTATGGACCAAGTGAATATATTTCTTTGGCTTCAAGATTTCATACATTTATTATTGATAAGATTCCAATTTTAACAACAAAGAAACGAAGTGAAGCACGTCGATTTATCACTTTATTGGATTCTTTATATGAAGCTCGATGTTGTTTGGCTTTAAGAATGGAAGTTGAGCCTAAACAATTGTTTTTCCCTGATATGAGAGAAGAAAATGATACACGATCTACTAATCAACAGAATTTGGAAGAAGAAATGTTTGCAAGAACTCAATTGTATTTGACAAATCCTTATAGACCAAATGTTCAAAGTTATGAAGAAGGAAAAAACGAATTTGCTCAAACTATTGTCGAGACCAATTTTAAAGATATTAGTAGATTTACTGGAGAAGATGAGATGTTTGCATATAAACGAGCAGTTAGTCGAATGTATGAAATGACACATGGGGCTATTTGGAGAAATAAAGATCGATGGTTAGGTGATCAAACTTTACGACCTTGGGAACAATCTAAACCAGATCTAGAATGGAAGCAACAACAACCACAGATCAACAAATCCAATTCCGCTCCGGTCTTTCAGAAACATCATTTCTGGTCAATGGGGAACTGGAAAAACAAAAGTCGATGGCTTAAAGACGAATTGGCCAAACGTTGGGTTGCCGAATGGAAATGAATTTTATAGAGAACGGGAAAGTTAAATTATGGTTTTTGATAGATTTTTTTTAAAACAATCAATGGAGTATATAAAGATAACGAAGGTGGATAATATTTCACTTTTTAGACGCGGAGTAGCGTTGAAAGGAACGTTACATTTAACCACTCATCATTTGATTTTCACTTTACCACCAACAACAACAGGAATGCGCGAACTTTGGTGTTGTTATCCAATGATAGAAAGAGTCGAGTTCAATAAAGGATCTGCACAGTTGTACATTGGAGATGCGGAAACAGAGCCGGAATTATGTCATGGAGCATGTTTAAGAATCCGATGTCGTGATTTCTCATATTTGGCATTCGATTTCGCCGATATTGCCCAATGTCAAGATGTCTTTGATAGTATTATGAAATTGACTTGTATCGAAGATATCGATAAAGTATATGCATTCTTATACACAC
Organism: Ogataea xyloterini; assembly: GCA_030573155.1. Lineage (NCBI taxonomy): Eukaryota > Fungi > Ascomycota > Pichiomycetes > Pichiales > Pichiaceae > Ogataea > Ogataea xyloterini. The sequence goes on along the minus strand of JAJMCS010000002.1, from coordinate 753,031 downwards.
CAATACGAATCGAAATGGAGTTCAATAGTTGGAACGATTATCAAACTTCAATTGAGTTCCAACGACAAGGGTTGGATCTTGATTTCGGACCTTGGCGTCTATCGACGTTAAATAGCGACTATCGTCTTTGCAAGAGTTATCCTGCCCAATTGATAGTACCTCGAAACATTAGTGACACTATTTTATCACATTCGGTGAGTTTCCGGTCCAAAAACAGATTTCCAGCTCTGACATATCATTATTCCAAAAACGGTTCCTGCATTGTTCGTTCTGCCCAACCGTTGTCTGGAATCAAACAAAATCGATCCTTACAAGACGAAAAATTATTGACAGAGATCTTTGCCACGAATTCGCATCAGAATTCACTTAATCTTATTGTGGATGCTCGTCCATTAACAAACGCAATGGCCCAATCAGCATTGGGAGCAGGAACAGAGGTGATGGAAAATTATCCCAATTGTAAAAAAGTGTTCCTTAATATCGAAAATATTCATGTCATGAGAGAAAGTCTCAATAAGATCAAAGAGGCATTGAAGAATGGAGATATTTCGAATAAGATCTATAATCCGGAATTGTTGATCAAGTCTGGTTGGTTAGATCACGTGTCCAACTTACTCAAAGTGACAGATTTGCTGGTCAAATCGATGCATCTTAATAATATGCATCTATTATTACATTGCTCCGATGGTTGGGATAGAACAGCCCAAGTTGGATCATTGATTCAACTTTGTTTGGATCCTTATTTTAGAACGTTAGATGGATTTGTCACATTAGTTGAAAAAGATTGGTGCTCTTTTGGACATCGATTTAATGAGCGATCAGGTCATCTACAACGAGAAACCAAATTCTACAATTTTGCACAAGATTCAAATTTCCAACGTATCAAACAACTCAATCAACATTTCAAACATCATCAAAACACAAAATTGGAAAGTCCCGTGTTTCAACAGTTTCTGGATTGTGTTTATCAATTGATGAGACAACATCCTGAAAAATTCGAATATAATGAAAGATTTCTTCGAAGATTGGTTTATCATTTGTATTCTTGTCAATATGGAACTTTCTTATATGATAATGAATATGAAAAGAAACAATTGAAATTGGAATCTCGAACTCAATCGGTATGGAACTATTTCAAAAGTAGAAGACAAGAATTCATCAATCCTAATTATAAAGATGATTTGGAAGTGATATATCCCAATTATAATGACGTTCGATTTTGGAATCAATTATTTGGGAAAAGTGATGATGAGATGAATGGATATTTGAAAGTCAAACGATCCGAAAAAGAGACTCCAATTGAATTGGTTGAGAAAATGGAAACATTAGAAGTTTCCGATTAAAGTTTAGCCACTTCTGATTTCCATGCCATTCCACACCATTTACTTATTTCAATGGCCATTTCACGACAATCTCTAACGGTTTCAATATCCAGACCCAAATTTAAAGCTCCTTTCAAATGACCTTTCAATTGAGGATTGACATCTTGAGGAATCAAACAAGAAATCACAATAATAGATGTTTCTTGAGGACTTAAAACACCAGTGAATGATAATAAGGGAGAATAAACATGTTGAATTGTATAAGACCATAAATCTGGATATGACGAATTCATTTGATTGATTACTCGTCCACTAATCTTATTATAAATAGTTCTCCAGAATTGAATTCCACGCTCTTGTTCCAATTGATAATCCAAAAATGATTTGATTTGACTTCTTTTAACTTGATCAACATTTCTTAATGGCTTTGGTGTAGTTTCCCTCAATATCATTAATGAATTAATAGCCTTAGGTAATCCACTTAAAGCTGCGGTTTTCAATATACTTTCTCTAAATTTATCACTTATGACAACATTAGGTTCGATATCATATGGACAATACGTATTATCATTGGCAATCTTATCAATTGTAGTCATGGCATTCTTATAAGCAATCTCGGCTGAATCTTGTTTGTTTTGTAAAGCAAAATGATATAATTTAGGAATCTCATGTGGTTGATTACAAACAGTTAACGTAACTGTAGCTATCAAATACCATAGCTTATCTAATCTAGGATTAGTTGATAAATACTTCAATCGTTGTTGTGTAAGAATCATAAAAATAATAAACTTTATTTATCTCCTAAAATTTACCCTTCAATTCAGGAACTATAGTTAACACTTTGCCAGTTTCGGTAAAAATCTCAACATTTTTAACAGTTAATTCTTCCATTGATTTCATGGTTTCAACAGTATGAGTTCCCATATGAGGTAAGGAAACAACATTAGGTAATTGAATCAATTCCATATTAACATTAGGCTCATTTTCGAAAACATCTGCTCCAAATGCTGCAACTTTTCCTGATTTTAAAGCAGGTAATAATGAACTCTCATCAATAATGGCTCCTCTAGCTGTATTAACAATAACAACTCCATCTTTCATCTTGGAAATACTTTCCTTGTTGATAGAATGTTTGGTAGCAGAATTAAGTGGAATATTAATTGAAATCACATCTGATAGTTTCAATAAATCATCAAAACTAACATATTCAGCACCGCCTTCTAATTCAGGAGAAAGTCGATTCCGATTATGATATAAAATCTTCTTGAATCCAAATGGTTTAGCTCTGTCTCTAACAGCACGACCAATTCCTCCCATTCCATAGATACCAAGAACTTTTCCTTCAGGATCATGTCCAATTGGAGTTCCAGCACATTTCTCAGTAGGCCATCTTCCTTCCAACAAATTCATTGTAGAAAGCTGGAAATTCCTTAAAGCTCCAAGTAGAAGGTAAATATGAGAATCTGCAGTGGCTGCATCAACTAATGAAGGGACATTTGATAGTTGAATACCCAACTTACCACATTCAACAGCATCAACTTGATCATATCCAGCACCATTATGAGCAATGGCCTTAAGTTTGGTATGTTTGATTAAAACATCCAATAATTCCTTATCAACCATCCCTGTCTGCTTAACACTCTCAAAAGTTCTGGCAATCACACTGACATCTTTGAATTTGCCTGATTCGACTTCCGCCAAAAATTCCGCTCTAGAATTTGCCTTGGACTCCACAATCTCCACACCCGCTTTGGCTTCTAATGAACTCCATGCCTCCTGGGCAAATCTAACTGGACCTAACTTAAGAACGGTGGACATTGATCTATTAAATGAAGTTCGGAAACCTTTAAAATGTAACAAATGATTCATGGCACAAAATCTTATCAACAATCGTTAACACCACGGTTGCCATCCCACGCACATCAATCATCCCACGCACAGCCAAATTAAAATTTTCGACCAAAACGGGATATTTCATTTGCGGAATGGGTTCCAATAAGGGTATGAAATCCGTGGAGGCAGGCGGCGGCGGATGAGAGAGAGATTGAGTTTAAATCAATAGCTTAGTTAATTCAATAGTCTCCTGTTCTTAGTCAATTCGTCTTGGTCGATCGACGCAATAATATTTTTTCTCTCAATCACTTTTTTGGAATTATTCAAATGGATACTTCGAAGCTTAATCATTCCAAACTCGGAACAAAAGAGTATTGGGACAATTTCTATCAACTAGAACAAACCAATTTTAATGATAATCCGGAAGATACTGGAGAATGTTGGTTTTCAGATTCAGGAGCCGAGGAAAAGATGGTTGATTTTGTAATGTCCAATTTAGACCCATCTATTGATGTTTGCGATCTAGGAACCGGTAATGGACATCTATTATTTGAAATTCAGCAGGAAGGATGGACTGGAAACTTGATTGGAATTGATTATAGTGAAACTAGTGTGGAATTTGCTAAGAATATTGCAAAATCAAATGGATCTCCAGTGAAATTCTTTCAAAGTGATATTCTCAATAAGGAGGATCAATTCATAGCACAAAATAACCAATCATTTGATCTTGTTCTTGATAAAGGAACTTTGGATGCTATTGCTTTAAGTGATTCGAAATATAATGGATTAACAGGTCAAGAAATGTATCCTGAAACGGTAAAACAATTACTTAAGAAAGATGCAATTTTGCTCATCACTTCATGCAATTTCACCCAAGAAGAACTCATTAAGGTGATCACAATTAATAATGATTTCGAGGTTTGGAAATCAATCAACTATCCAGTATTTCAATTTGGTGGAATCAAGGGATCCACCATTTGTACTGTCGCTTTCAAACGCAAAATATAGCATTTAATCCACAGATTTCAATAAATCCTCAATGACATTGTATAATTGAGATGAATTTTCGATCATTCCAATCTTGAAAGCATATTGAGTGGGCTTTCCGTCTTCTATCACTTGAATTCTAATAAATTTATCACTGCTAAGAGAACTGGCCATTCCTTTGAATAACTCAACACCTTTCACTATTGGAACGTTCAAAATCAACTTTAAAATACCTTCCTGACGCATCACCAATCTAGAACTGTAATGTTTTGAAGGTTTCAAGAATTTATTCACTTTCAAAACTCCAACACCTTTCTCTCTCCATCCATCTGATACTTTAGTCAAATCCATATAATATAATTTGGCTTTCACCTGGAACAAGGTTTTCTCTTCTTCTTCACCAGATTTGATGGTTTGTTTTTCTAAATGAACAGCTTTGTAAACTTCTTTGGACTTTTGTGTATCTTCAGGTTCGGCGGAGGTCTCTGGAGGTTCATCAAAAATAGATTTCTTTGTAACTGCAGCTTGGAAAGCATTGCCAAACGTGGATCCACTTCCAAACAAACTTTTAGACACATCAGGTTTTGTTCCTGGTTCAGATTCTTTCTTTTCAAACACATTCTTCTTTGCCAACATTGAGAAACCAGAAGTTTGGCCAAAAGTGGTTCTAGCTCCAAACACAAACTTTGGCGTGTCATCTGATTTGTCTGTGTCCTTAGGTGGGTGATCCTTTGCCTCGGTTATTTTCTCATCCTTTTGATCTGTTTCCTCCTCTTTCTCCTCCTTCTCCTCCTCCTTTTCCTCTGTTTTCTCCTCCTCCCTCTTCTCGCTCTTACTTCTCTTCAGATCCTCTTCTTCCTCCTCTTTTTCATCCTCTCTGGCTCTCTTTTTCTCACCCAATTCCTTCTCTCCACTCAAAATCTCATCATTCACGGTCTTTTCAACATTCAACTCGGCTTTAACACCTTCTTTAGTCTCTGTATCACTCATCTCTTGCTAACAATTCCAAACAAATATTTTTTTTGCGTCGATCGACCCTTTCTACCATTCCCCATAATATACCTGATTATATGTATTGGCAATGAATCCAACAAAAGTCTTGGTATCAACCCATAAAAAGAACACTGAAATGGGTGTCAAGATCGAAACCAAAACACAAATCAGAAAAAACAATAATTGAATCACAAATAATAAAGAATCTAGTGTTAGTTTAAAATCAACCAATCAAATTCACAGGTTCTATACTCCCCACAACATCCAGCGCGTCACCAATAGATCTCCAAAATCCCATAGTTATTAATCAATTTTTGTTGATTAACTTGATCCTCTATAATTTTATTTCTCCTTATTTTTCTTTCCCTCTTTTAAGAAAAAAATAAACAAAACAAACCATGGACCTTCATTTGAGAACAAGACAGTTAGACGCCAATACGGCTCCAGTCTTTACTCTTAATGAATCTAATAAGAATCGGGTTGAATTCGCCAAGTTCGAAACCGGTTTTGATTTCAAGTCCATCACTCAAGAACCACAGGATTTGTTTGAAACAGCAGGAAGACCAATCTTGGATGATCGACTATTCAAAGGTCAAGATTGTTTGTTGTTTACTTTGGGACCTTCAAACTCAGGTAAAACTCATACAATCTTCAATTCCAAGTCGGGATTGGCTATTAGATCCTTACAACATGTGTTTAATCGGTTATCACAACATGGACAAATATCTACTAATTACCCCAAATTACAAGGTTTGTTGAGTAATTTGTATAATGGAAATACCCAAAACTCAGCAATTGTAGATTCTGAATTTGCCGTCACAGTGTCCATGTTCGAAATCTATAACGATACCATTAGAGATCTCCTCATGAAATCAAATACCAAAAAATCAAGATCTTTCTTAGATATCGTGACTGACCCAACAGATCAAAAACTCAAACCATATAATCTTTCTCAATTCATGGTGAGTGACGTTGAAAGCTCGCTGAAAATCTTGCATAAGGGATTGGCCAGTAGAAAAACTGGTACTACCCATGTCAACAGAGATTCCTCAAGATCACATTGCTTTGTATTCATCAATGTGATCAGAATCATCGGAAGTATGACAACCACTTCAAGATTTACAATTGCGGATCTTGCAGGACTGGAAAGATCCAAATTATCTCAAACTTCAGGTCTCAACCTTAAAGAAGGAGGATTCACTAATGTCTCATTAACCCAATTAGGGAGATGTTTAGAATTGGTGGCCACCAAACAATTCAACAAATCTCTTCTTCGTACTAACAAACTCACAAGATTGATTTTCCATGATTATGTTAAAAACAAGAGTCTTATCTCCATTATTGTTTCTCTTGATCCTGCTGGAGACGAAGGATTGATACTCCAAACTTTGAGATACATTAATCCTCTTCAATATCAAAGTATTCCAAGACATACATCCTCTGCAGCATCACAATTCAAGATATCTGGTGACTCCAAAGCACACCAGGAATTGCTTTTTGAAATTGATACTTTGAAGGCCTACCAATACAAATTGGATCATAAAGTTGCCAAATTGGAGGAGGAAATTGTTCAGACTGAAATTAGAGTTCGTCAAGAATTATATGAAGAGAATGAATCCAGGTTGAATCAGATTAGTGCAGAACATAAGATCGAGTTGGCTAAATTGAACCAGGACCATGAAATGGATATGGACTCAAAATTGAAGGAGCTATCAGAATGCTATCGAGGCAAGTTGGCAAATGTGACTGGCGAACTGAAGGCCAAAGAGGAAGAATTGGTGCAAGTCAAGGAGGCAGTTGAAAACTTGAAAATCAAGTGTGAGGAGATGAATTTGAAAAACAAGGCTTTAGAGCAACAAGTTGTTGATCTTCAAGAGCAGGATGAGGAGAAGTTGAGAATTGTTGAAGAACAATTGAAGGAATCAAAACTCGATAGTGAAAGGTTACAACAATTGGCAACCGAGGCCGAAGAACAACGTCGTAAGATGGAACTTGATTTGAATATGAAAAATTCAGAGATTGTGGTTCTTATGGATAACTACGAAACATTACAGAAGGACACTAGTTTAAAAATTGGAGAGATGGAATCAATCAAAACGCAATATGAAAACCAATTGAACTCGAACGGAGAATTGGAGAAAAGTCATCGTCAAGAAGTTGATCATTTAATTGTTCAACATAAAAAGGAGATGGAATCTTTACGTGAACAATTGAATTGCGTTTCAAAGGAGTTAGAGGTGAACAATTTTATGATGGTTGATTTCCAAAGCACTCATGATAAACAAATTATGGAACTGAATCAAAGCAGAGAACAAACTCTCCAGGAGATGGACACTAAAGAGAAAGAAGTTAAGGAGATGAAGAACAAATATAAGGAATTGGAATTCAAATATAAGAACGATATAGGGGATTTACGTTCACAATTGGAGTCGATGAAGACCAAAATGAATGTATTACAATCTATGGATCGGGTCAAGACTCCATCATTATCTCCTACACGGTCTCCTGGTAAATCGCCATACTTATTTCCAACAGACCTGTACACTACGAATTTGAACGAGTCGATTTCCATTTTTGAGGATCTTTCTCCACAAAGAGAATCTGCTATTAGAAAGTCACCATCTCGTAAGAAGAAGAAGAAGGTTGAAAAGAATGAGATTCAGACCGAGAATGTTAATCCATTAGGTAAGCATTCATTATCTCCGATCAAGGCAAATCGTAAGAAATTGCGTCGGGTTGATTTGACTGAAGATTTGATAATCAGCGACTAGATAAGTAGAAAAAAAAAAATACATTAATATGTCTTCTCGAAAGAATCGAACATTTACCGGATGTGACACCTGTCGTAATCGGAAAGTCAAATGTGATGGACGACGACCTGGATGTTATCGATGTGAGAAATCTGGGGTTGAATGTTTAGGATATGGGTTACGATTAAAGTTTTATGAACAATATGTTGTTGGATCTAGAGGTTTGGAGATGATTGGAGGTGACTCTGTTGTTCATCAACGACGTCAAGTTCCTTTTATGAAGTTTGAAAATGGATATTTACATCTTGACGATATGGATCGAGATTTGGATGAATTAGAATTACATCGAGATAAGATTATTGGACCATTTGGAGTTTTTCAATTGGATGAAGGAAATGGGATTAATAGGCAAGTTGAGAGACCAATAACGATTCAGAAAGGGACATTTAATTCACCAAGTTTTGAGACTATTATTCCTCGTGAATTATGGATTCATCCTCGATTATTATTGGATGCTGTATTAACATATAAGACTATTATTGCGAATCCAAGTATTCAAGATTGTGATTGGGAGGTTATGAAACAGGTGATATTTTTTGAATATTATGGATCGAAACCGATCAATCGAATATTAGATCGATTAATGATTGATGAGAGTGCGCGGATCTCGACTACAAATTGGAATTTAGAACAATTAATGAAAGAATTAGATGGTGAAATTACTGATCAAGATATTCTACCAATCATATTGGAAAGACCTTTTATTAACACTTTAATTGACGATTTTTGTCGTCATGCAAGAATGTTAGTACGTGTGAACTATAAAAATGGATTTTTGAACAAAAGTGTCATTCCTACATTCTTCAAAGCTGTTGGAGAAACAATGATGAAAAGACATAAGAATCATGAAGATGAGTTTTTCCATTTGATTAGAAATACGTTTGTTCTTCAATGTTTAGCATTTGCTTCATTAGGGAGATATAAAGTGTTATTTCAAAGTTTTGGAGATCATGAAAGTTCATTAAAGATGTTAAGATGTTTTATCTACTTACGAGAAATCTGTTTAATGAATTTGAGTCGAATATTTGAAAGATTGGTCAAATTTCAAGGAGAAAGAGTTGATGGTATTAACATTGATTTACTTATGAAAGATCAATTGATTGGAGAATTATTAATCACCATTTTGATTGCTATCAAACAGGATGATTTGATGAGTATTTTCCATAATTATAAGATTTTATATGCAGTTGGAGAACAACTTTGCAAATATGTTGATCATATTGAAAATCTTAAAGATTTAACCATTTGGTTTCGTTATTATCATGTTTTTCATCAAACAACTTCAACAATTGATTATGAATCATATAAATTAGATGAAGAAGAAATTATTATTCATGATAATAATATTCCAGAAACTGAATATACTCAAGTGGAAATCAAACAAATGATTGTTGAAGAAACTTGGAATGATATCAAGATTGATAATGTTCCCAAAAAATTGATTCAAAGACCTCCAATTGACGATAAACCTCCTAGAACATTTGTTGTACAATTTAATTATGGAACACCAGATGAAGAGATTGAACAAGAGGAGGAAATAACAAATCCAGATCCAATTCATTTTGATTATACTTCAGATTATCTTCCTTTTAATCAAGTTGAACTTTGTTTTGGAATTCCTGAATCTCTTTTGATTCTAATCGAACGAACAATCGTTCTTTCCAATGATAGAAATTATATGCTTCGTAAAAAGGTGTTTCGAAGAAATTTCCCTAAACAATGTTGTGATTTAGAAGAAGATCTGATGAATTGGAAACTCCCATGGGTCTTATATGAAAAAAACGGATCATCTTTACAATTTTTCAGTCATGTTCATGAAGCTGTTTATCATCTATCAAATTGCTATTATAATAGTATGATCATATTTTTTTACAGATTATTGAAAGAAACAGATCCAACTCAATTACAATCATATGTGATCTCAACAGTCTCACATTTGGAAGCATTACAAAGATTATCAATCACAGCAAGAGGAAGTGATTCTTTATCTATCAATCTACCATTTTTATGTTTCTTCCTAGCAGGTTCAGATGCTTTAGATCCTCAAATCCAAACTCGTTACGATATGCTAGGAAAATCTGTTTTCGATGCAGGTGATAAATGGATTGGTAAACAAGTTCTATTCGAGATTTGGAAAGGTCGTATGGATGAAGATCTTCGTGATACTTCGTGGTTAGATTTGATTAAATTTTGGCAAATAAGTGGATACCATTAATACATTCATCTAAATCTATTAACAATGAGTTTCTCTGCTCCAACTTGTTCTAATTCAGATTTACTAACCCAAAGTTGATGGAAAGTTCCTAATGACGATAAAATACTTCCTCCAACCCATGAAGAATATCTTCTTTCGATGGAATTTCCAGATGCATGAATTCTAATTTTCAGACTTGGATTCATTAACGATAATTCGGAGTGCAATTTGGAGTTCAAACCAGGAATCAATGAACAACTACCAACAAGAACAATATTGTTGGCTAATTGAGGTTTAAGATCAATATCCAATTTGTCTAACATTGTTTGGACCAGTTTAATCAATCCTAATCCATCCTCAGAATCAGTACTATCCTCATCCATTTTATCTTTGTCATCATCTTCGGGTTTTTTGGCACGTCTCATTGGAACATAATCCTTACTAGTGGCTTCATTCGCGTTTCCAAGCCGTTTCACAATATTTCCGTCGTCAGGAGTCTCGTAACCCAGAATTGGCGACGAAAGCGTTTCCAATGGATTGAACAATGAATTGCTCAAAATAGTACGATCTTTTTTCGTAAAAGGAACTGCCATTCCATCCGGAAGTTCAAACCACCGAACTTCATCATCATTTTTATTCTCTTCTGTTTCATCATCAATGCAATTCAACAGAGTTTCTTTCATTTCTTGTAAGATTCTCAACTTGGAAAACTCGTGGAAAGATTTGGAAACCTCAAAATCATATTTACGTTCTTCAAATTGGGCTTCACTCGAGTTGGATTCCCAATAAACGATCTTTTTCGATTTGATCATATAATGAGGACGTAACTCGATGTTCTTGTCACTCAGAAATTGTTCCAATTGTTGATTTAAAAACGCTCCAGCATATCTGGTTCCCATCACCTGATTTTTCAAACATAATCCATCCATTATTGGCGTAACAGTAACTAAATCATGACCAATATCAACCACCAAACAATTTGGACGTCCATGAGCAAATGAAGCTGTAGTTGGTTGTTTGACAAGATAGAATGCAGAAAACTGGAATTTGTCCAAGAAAACTTCCAAAGCCTTCACTTTACTGTTGTAAGAACTCATGGTAGATTCTGAAAGAAGAATTGGTTGTTGTGATGGTTGAATATCAAGTTTTCTAAAAATGTATTCTAATTGACTAACGAATCCTTCCCAATCAATTATAGCGTTGTTCTTGAGAATTCGTTTAATCTCTAAACCCTTTTGTGGTAGAAACAACAACGTTTCATCGAAGATGTGTCTTTTGTTACCATCTAGATCTAATTCTCCATAGAAAGAGGGTAAAACCATACTAGGTGAATCATATCCAGCATATCCAATCTTTGTCTGATACGATCCCGGATCAAGAACAATGGAATTGATCTCATCAGCTCCGTAAACTTGAGGAGCAGCGGTCATTGAAATGGAAGAAAGTTAAATTTAAAAAAAAAGTTCGTGTAAGGTCCCCAATTTTAGTTACATACTAACATTGACTTCTGTTTCCACCAAATCCAATAGGAATTGTAATTCAAGCTTGCGTCTACTTTCAACAAGCCAATCATCGGCTAATCTTCTAGCCCAACCCTTCATATTGGAAACTTCCTCAACAGCATTGTCAAGTTCGTTCTTGAGTAAGAAATCATTGACTCTAGCAATGACCGACTCAATATCGTTACCAATGGCTTGATCATCAGTCTTCACCGGCTTTCCAGATTTGGAGAAAAGTAATTTGGAGAAAACAAGCGAAGAAAGATGTCCAACTAATCCAGCATTTGGTGGAAGTAAGGAAACAGATCTCAACTCTGGTAATAACAATTCCCATCTAGAAACAAGTTGCGATTGAGTTAGTACTCCACCGGTTTTAAGTAATTGTTCATTTGATGGAAGAGCAGAAACAGCCTCGGAAATCAAAGAATTGTCCAAAGGTGCAACCAGTTGCTTCAATTTGGCCAATTCGACCGCAATTTCTTCACCACGTTTGGCAGAAGACTCGTTGGTAGAGATGAGTTTTTGAAGTGAACCAATGGTCTTTTTAATCTCCTTATATGTCAAATAAAGTCCAGCACTTTTACCCAATTCGATCTCGTATTTCTCGATCTCGGCAACTCTGGAAGCCAAAGCATCCAATCCTTTAAGTTTATTGTTTCTTTCGGAATCCACTTTTTCTCCAATAACCTTATTGAATTCTTCAATGGCTCCTAGTTTTGATTGTTGGATCAAGTTCTCGGCTTCCAACATGATTTTCTGATATGCTGCCTCGACTTCACCCTTAAGTTGCTCCAAATGACGCGATTCAATTTGTTTCTGTGCATCCTGAAGCTTAGTGACAAATTCTTGAGTCAATTCGACCTCCTTGGAGCTCAAAGTTTGCTTCAATTCCTCATTAACAGCGGCTTCTTCTTTCTTGAAATTGGAAGAAATTTGTTCATATTTCGAAGCAAGCAAACTTAAACTCTTGTGTAAAGTCTCCACAACCTGTTGGTTTTCAGCACTGGTAACTTTCAAGTTCAATGCTGCAACTAATTCGTTCAAAGCATTGATTGTAGAATCAAACATCTCATCACCAGTCTTAAGGTTCAACAATGGTAAACTCCGTCCAACAGCAATTTCCTCATGTTTTTGATTAAGTCCAGAAACATCTATCTTGTCACTAGAAACACCTTGTTTAGGAATTGGAACAGTCTTCTCCAATCCAATCTTCTCCTTGAATTCAGCAAACGAATCATTCACCTTGGAGAAAGGAGTAAGAAGTTCATCTGTATGATAAGAATAGTATTCAATCGCAGAAATCACCGACTCACCAAATGGAATGTAGTCCTCAAAAGCATCCTGGACCGCATCATTCTTGGTCGCAATGAAACCTCCTCCAAGATAGAACGTTGCAGTTAACAGAGAAAGTCTAAAAAGGAACCTTCTGAACGGCCGGGACTTCTTGGGGGTGGCCACAGGCAAAGTGGTCTGAAATCTGACGTGACGCAACGAATTGCGCGCCGTAGGATGGAATTTGATAGCCCTGATCATGAAGAAGTTGTTTGTCCAATTGGAAAATTTTGTTTTGGATGCTTACATCAGCAGAGATGAAATGAGTAGGAGAATGAATAGGGGGAAAGAGGAATAAGGGGAATCAGGCAGAGGGTTTGAAATGGATACTACATTAAGACACTTTTAGTTCATCATCATTCATTAAGGTCTATCTAGTGCGACACATTCAATCTAGCTACGGCTTTCTCTAAAATTAAAGTCTCGGCAGCCCGGACGCATGCAATCTGCTCACTATGTGGAATGTTTGTATCTGTAAACGGAGGTGCTAATCTTTGAAGACACAGATGTTGAATCAATTTCCTCGAACTAGGGGTAAGAAGAGTGAGACGAGATTTAGATAATTTCTTTCCAGGAGCAGTGATAAGCTTGGCAACAGCACAGAGCTCTTGAGAAGGCTTTCCATTGGAATCGACCCAGCAATCCAAAAGCCATGGGGTGTCTGAGTTACGAGCCCACCATTTAAGACGCCTTGCTATAGGACCCCGTAATCGCTTTCTCAATGCAGATATCTGTGGTCCCAAACAGATAGCGTCATAGGGATTATCTTTAACACAGAATGCATAACGGGATAATAACTCGGGGTTGGAAAGTGGACCATAGGTGTTGTATATTTGGGCATTGGCAGGAATGTGGGCATGTGCGACTATATCACAGGTGTCAGGTGTGGATTCCAATATGGAGGAGGAGGAGGATTCTGAGTCTGATTCTAAATCAGCTTCAAGGTCAGAACCATGAGGACATTCGGTTTTACCGCAATCGTGACAAACCTCAGCTAGACTTTCAAAATGGGCTGATTCGTTTCCATAGGGATCATGGTTAAATAGATCGGCGCCAGGTACCAATGCCGAGTGATGAAAGTTATCAATTTCAAAAGCGCGCGAGGCTACACATAACACCACAGCTGCAAATTGTGACAAATCTGTCAATTCCGGCGGGCTAGCAAGAAAAGATGCATACTGAGCAGCAAATTTACGGGCTTGATGGAAATGATCAACAAGTTCCTTGTCATCTAAGACACCCATTAGGTCTAGCTCCGTGCCTTGTAACTGCATTTTTGCATCCCTGCACCATAAGCAAGGCGGTAGTACAGGATCTGCAAAATTTATCGATTTAATGTACTCATACCAGGGACTCTCTGCACCAGCGTTTTTTTCGTATAGCAAGGCAATTACTAAAGCATGCATGCCGGCGATCTTAGCTTCATGAAGTAAATTGGCTATGAATGTGTTTTGTGCAGATAAGATGCTTGCCTTTGGCACCTTGAGTAAGACAGTATTTTGTAATATATCACTTTTAGCAAACACACCTACTCCATTTTCAGAACTAGACACGGCCAAATCTGGATGCCAAAAGGACTTATTTTCCTTTTCGCCCAGCCATTTTATTGCCAGACCAGGATCGATCGTTGATGTCATACAGATAAAATTTTCGGCAGGGAGTGGCACCAAGAATATATCGCTGTAATATTTTACCCGCGTTTGCTCTAAATGTTTTTTGCCGTAAACGAAACTCCGTGAGATCTGGTTACAAGATACCTAACAAAAGATCGTCTCGCTTTATTGAGTTTTTTATTGTGTAAGGGGCTGAAAGGGGTACCGCATAAGTAATCTGTGTAATCTAGGTAGAGAATTTCCAGATTAAACGTGTTGAGAGGTGGCTACACAATGCACGTTAAAAATTTTCGTTTCTTTTGATTACCGTTTTGGGAGATCTAACACTTTTCTTTTTTTTTCTTACTTCCTTAAACCTAAATAGACACCCAGTCAATAATTCTTCGTGTTCCTAACTATCCATTACTTTCGCTATGCTCTTCGTTTCTGGTCGTCCCAGTATGAAGACTATTGGATGTTCTTTAAGTGAATTAACCCAGAGGATAGCACCTTTAATGCCTCTTATCGATTGGAAGCTCTGTTTCTTATGTGCAATCTGGTATAGTGTCTCGGTGGTCTCTTCCAGCAGCACAAAGTCCATATTATACAATTTCAATTATCCAGTCACTCTTACTGAGCTTCAATTCATCATCAACGCGCTATATTGTTTGTTAACCGTGGCTTTCGTCAAACAATATGACGCCATGTTCGCATCGCATCGTCATCATCTCAATCCAAATTCCTTATATGCTGATAAGTCTGATACTTCTCTTTTGGATAAGTTTCCTAAAGGAGTTTTCCCTGTTGAACTCAACAACTATGGCTACACCTTGTTGGATTTCCTAACTCCAACAGTGTTTGTTCTGAAAACTACTGTCCCGATGGGAATGTTCCAATTTGTTGGTCATATCGCTTCTCACAAAGCAACCAGTATCATTCCAGTTTCTCTCGTTCACACCATCAAAGCTCTTTCACCTTTGACCACCGTTTTAATTTACAGACTCTTTTTCAAACAACAATTCACAAAAAAAACCTATATCACATTGATACCACTCGTTACCGGAGTGATGTTATCGTGTGTGAAAAATAACAACATTGTGGGAGAATCAGAATTTTTCCACACAGGTTGTACGTTTGCCTTCATTTCTATGTTGATCTTTGTGTCACAAAACATCTTTGCAAAGAAAATCCTTACATTCGAAACAAAGGATACCAAATCAGACTATTTCACCAATACCCTCAATTTCAAGGTGGTCAAGAGCGAGTCCGCCACTAGTACTCCAATGTTACCTATTGCCATGACCCCCAAACAAATGAGTCCTCCAATGACTCCATTACTTGGAAACTCGTCACAATCACTCAACAAGCTGGTCTTTACGTCTGAGAAGAAGCTCGACAAAATGTCGGTGCTGTTCCATTGTTCTTTTGTGGGATTTGTCTTGACCTTACCTCCATACTTGATATCTGAACTAACCTCTAAAACTGGGTTCTCTCTCTGGCAAATCGATCAACACGTGGCTGGTCTTATATTGATCAATGGACTTTCACATTTCATCCAGAGTGTGGTCGCTTTCCAGATCCTTGGACTCGTGAGTCCTATCAACTACAGCATTGCTAACATCCTTAAACGAATCATTATCATCTCCTGTTCTATTCTACTTGAAGGAACTAAACTCAGTGCAATCCAATGGACCGGATTAGCATTGACCTTTATTGGATTATATGCTTACGATAAATGGGGTGTTCAGCGTAAGCAAACCTAAGCATAGAGTATTAATATAGTTTATTTAAATTAATGTCCTAGTGGCCTTTCTCCTGTTATACTGGCAACAAATTCTTTGGCATAATCTCCTAAAGTCACCATACAAACGGTCTGCCAAACTCCTAACATCACTCTAGGAGTGACTCCTTTGTAAAGACCTTGAATACCGTGATTTGAATAGATGTATTTAGCAGCTCCCAAAACACTCATATTCTTTGGACGATTAGGATCCGAGGTCTTGGATTGTAATTCCACTCTAATCACTTCAATCGGTTGATTCCAAGCTGAAAGTCCTCCTCCCAAAACAGAAGAAAGAATCCGTTCTCCAGCTCCAAGTTTTTCTTCTTTGGATTTTCCTTTGAATGATCTGATTCCATCCTCAGCCAATCTTGACAATCCAAATCTCGATCCCCAATTGGTCATCTGTCTAATTGCAACAGCATTAACTCCCTTGTTAATACCACGAATACCTTCTTTAGCATAGATCTCCTTGAATACTTGGAAACTACTTTTCACAGGAGCTCCAGCAGCTGCAGCCTTATGACGAGTGATTTCAACAGTCTTCATACATGTACAGAATCCCATGGTCATATAAGATTGAACCAAACCTCCAGATATACCACCACCGATTCCAGAAAGGAAAGGAGAAGCACCCATTAATTTGAAACGATATTCGGCCTCAGATGAAACAAATAAGAGCACAGCTCCTTTAGTACTGGCTTCAATCCATGCCCAAGGAATCAATCCTTGATAAAATCCAGAAATCTTTCCTCGCGACCACACCAATTTGGTTGCCTGAAAAATTGATAAGGACCGATTTGCAGCCATTGTTGTCTTGACAACTTCCAAAGGTTGACCTAAAGTGGTCACCTCAAACATGTTGAGACCTGCTCCCAACAAGATGTTGGAGAATGAGATGGGTTTCTTCTGAACGTCACTCATTTGAAATATCTTGAAAAAAAAACAAAAACTCAAGATTTCTTTTGAGAAGAAAATAACCTCTACACCGCAGATCCCCCATCTTTTCTTTCTCAGCCCAACAAATCCCAATCCGGTACTCTCCCTAATTAAAATTTCTGAATCAATAAGACAACTCAAAGACGAGCATTTTTTGAAACATGTCTACCACTGTGACTCAACGTCGTTTTGGCGATAAGGGAACTAAGGGAATTAGGACGATTGACACAGATGGAAATGAGTTCAAAGTTCCAGATTACACCATGAAGGAGATCTTACACAGTATCCCTTCAGAGTGTTACGATCGTAGACTCTCCACCTCATTCTATTATGTCTTCAGGGATATAGTTGTGTGTCTTGCTATTGGTTGGGTTGCTAATACGTTCATTCCTAAGATTCCCCTCATGAGTTTGAGAGGATTGCTTTGGTTGGGTTATGCTATTGTCTTGTCTCTTCCTTATACGGGATTATGGGTTTTGGGCCATGAATGCGGTCATCAAGCTTTTTCAAAGTACGGATGGGTGAATGATACTGTTGGTTGGGTGATCCATTCTTACTTATATGTCCCTTATTTCTCTTGGAAATACTCTCATGGAAAGCATCATAAAGCTACTGGTCATTTAACCAGAGACATGGTGTTTGTTCCAAAAAATGTCGAGGAATTCAGAGCTGACCGTGGCGTGAACTCCAAGGTCAAGTTGAGTGAGCTTATGGAGGACACTCCTTTGTCTACCTTGATCTCGTTATTAACCCAGCAATTTGGCGGATGGTGGTGGTATTTACTTACCAACGTCACTGGCCAAAAATATCCAGAGCGCAACAGATTCTCGCTTTCTCATTTCAATCCGTCATCTCCCATTTTTGAAAAGCGTGACTTCTGGTATATCGTTCTTTCGGACATTGGGGTTTTGACCCAATCTTTTGTTGTTTACCAATGGTGTCAAAACTTTGGACTTTTCCATTGTTTCATCAACTGGTTCTTACCTTACGTTTTCACAAATCATTGGTTGGTTTTCATTACTTTCCTCCAACATACGGACGTGACTTTACCTCATTATGATGATAGTGAGTGGACTTTCGCTAGAGGAGCTGCCGCCACTATTGATAGAGAATTTGGCTTTGTTGGTTGGTTCTTTTTCCATGATATTATTGAGACCCACGTTTGTCATCATTATGTCTCCCGGATTCCTTTCTACAATGCCAGACCAGCTACTGAAGGTATCAAGAAGGTCATGGGTGACCATTATGCACATTCTGATGAATCCATGTGGTATACCTTATGGAGATCTGCTAGGGCATGTCAATTTGTTGAAGGGGATAATGGTGTTAGGATGTTCCGTAATATCAATGGTGTTGGGGTGTCTCCAAAATCTTAGAGCAAATAACTATTTAGATAGGTTAACCATTTATGTTTAGAATTGGATTATCAGTAAGGCGGTACAGTTCCTCTTCTGATGCGCATAAATTAATCCAACAATATCCGACGCGGAAGAATGCTACACCGTATCAAATTTTGGGGTTGAAGCCCAGTGATTTGACCTCGGATCGGTTGAAGAAACGTTTCCACGAATTGGCCAAAGTGTATCATCCGGACGCCTCAACGGACGTTTTGGACTTTGCTACACGTGAACATAGATTCAAACAAATACTGGCCGCGTATACCCTTCTTAGGAATGCACAGACAAGACGCAATTATGACAGTTATGGCATCGGATGGCAAGACAATTCCGCAAGTTATTACAAACCTTCAGAGACCTCTCCCGCAGCAAATCAATATTCACACTCAAATAACTATGGTACATGGGAAGATCGATGGCAAAACCAGCATCATAACAATTTTGGATGTAATTATCATTCCGATCGTTCATGGCATGATGGAGGTCCCAATGCATCTAATATGGAGACATTTGCACGAAATAGAAAGACCATATTCAAAACAGTTATGACCCTGACATTGATTTATACTGCCTTACAATTTGCGCATATTATCTTATATGATGATTATATCGGAGGATCCTACAATCAGACGGTATTGGCACGGATCCAACAAACACAAAAGTCCCGTAATGATTTAATGGCTGCACAAGACAATTATGGATACGGAATTAGCAAAGAAGATCGCATTAAACGCTTTTTATGGTTTAGAGAGATAACTTGGTTATTAGGAGAGCAGAAACGTAACTGAATAAAATTATTTCCTCTAGTTATCTCCAACTTTTTTTTTTAAACTTTTTCCCTCTCTAGGCTATGGATTTCATGAAACCAGAAACGGTGTTGGATCTTGCCAACATCCGTGATGCGCTTGTTCGGATGGAAGATACCATTATATTCAATTTTATTGAAAGATCGCAATTTTTTGCTTCTCCATCGGTTTATAAAAAGAACCAATTTCCTATTCCAGAGTATGATGGGTCATTCCTGGATTGGTTGTTAATGAAACATGAGAGTATTCATTCTCAAGTTAGACGGTATCAAGCGCCAGATGAAATTCCTTTCTTTCCAGATTCTTTGCAACCGGCTTTTTTGCCAAGAATCAACTATCCTGATGTTCTTGCATCATATTCTAATGAGATTAATGTCAATGACGAGATTCTCAAAATGTACGTCTCCGAAATTGTTCCTGGTATTGCGGCAGGCCGTGGAGAACAACAAGATAACCTTGGATCATGTGCAATGGCAGATATCGAATGTCTTCAAGCTCTTTCTAGAAGAATTCATTTTGGACGATTTGTTGCAGAAGCCAAATTTGTTAGTGAAGGTGATAAGATTGTTCAATTGATTAAGAATCAAGATTCAAAAGGAATTGAAGAATTGATCACCAATTCTGCTGTTGAAGAAAAAATCTTGGATAGATTATTGGAAAAGACAATTGCATATGGAACAGATCCAACTCTCAAATTCTCTCAAAATATTCAAAGCAAAGTCAAACCAGAGGTGATTGTTAAGATCTATAAAGAATTTGTTATTCCATTGACCAAGAAAGTCGAGGTCGATTATTTACTTAGAAGATTGGAAGATGAAGAGGATGATGATGCAGCAATGGCCACCACCAGATCGGATGGTTATGTTGATCGATTCTTATCATCTGGTCTTTACTAAATGCTTCTTTAAGAATCTAATTTAAATATCTCATTGTCATTTCAAACGCAAAGAATGTAGCAGCATTTGCAGGTGCAGCTCTCAAAATAGTTGGAGTAAAACCTTTGAAAAGCCCTTTGATTCCATTTTCATTCAAAATGTACTTTGTAGCACCTAATGAGTTCTTATAGTTTGGAGCTTTATAATTATCGGTTTGTAAAATCGATTTGATCACATCAAATGGATAAATACTAAACCACATTGAATAACCGGCCAAAGCTCCAAAAATAACCAGTTTCCAACTCTCTATCTCCTTTCTTTGAATAGCTCTAGTTTTCATTTCATTCTTAACCAAAGCTTCAAATGTCATGAAATACATTCCACCTCCAAGAGATTCTCTAGCCAAAGTAGGACCCAATCCTCTATAAATTAATTTGATTCCACCAGTCTTCATCAACTTCTTGATCACATCCAAAGGACCATTAAACTCTTTAATCCCAGTAGTTTGGGTTTGAAGACGAATTCTAATATGTTCAATAGGACCAGCAATAAATCCATTAGCAAAACCACCAGCAGCTCCACATAAATAATATTGTGACATGGATAAGGATGTGTTTTGAGAACCGAAAACACGCTTCATAAACTCATTCACACTAAACTGAACAGAAACACATGCTCCAACTCCAATTAATGGAGTCAAAGTACCTTTATAGAAAGCTAAAGGCCCCTCATTAGTCAACAATTGACGAACAACAGTCACTGGAGAAACATTACCTTTAGCAGATTGAATACGAACTTTAGTGGTATCAAACGGTTGACCAACCAACACCTGTGCAATACCACCCACTGTTCCAGCAAAAACGTCCTTTACAGCCCGATAATCGTCGCTCATAAAAGTGTGATATTCTTGGGGAAAGTGAAAAATTATTTGCGAGATAAGATATCAATCTCGAAATGGTACAAGTTGGGAATTTAAGGGAGGAGCAATAGATAAGGATTACATAGAAATTGAAGATGGATCAGAAACAAGTCTGAAAGTAATAAGTAATCACCATCTCCATCATGAATCTCCTTTCCACTACTGCTAACCCTCCTTCTTGGTCGTTCCTCCTCTCTCCCTCCCTTTTTTAGCTTAGTCAGCAGCCCCACCGCACCGTATTTTTCGTTTCCTTTTATTTCCTTTATATCCATGCCTACCCCAGTCGACATCAATCAGGTGTTTTTAGATGAACACAAACCGAGGTCTGGTGATCAACCATATAAACTCAAGACCCGGCCGGTGATTCCTCCGCCAGAAATAGTTGAATCGCCTGTTTTACGCGACTTCTTTGGCAAACAGCACAAATCACAAGTTTCATCATTTTTGAAACCACATTCCTCGTTTATCGGTTCGCAACAATCAGGACGTGCTACTTTTGAAGTTCGTGTTGATTTGAAAGAGGTGGATCTAAAAAAATCCTATTTGTGTGGATTTTTCACCATCCATGGATTAACCGAATCGAATCCTGAATTCACAACGTTTTTTAAAGGTGAAATCATAGGACCTCATCATTCGTTCTTCACATCTACTGAAGCATGGGGATCTAATAAACGTAATGATCTTCAACATT
This sequence comes from Ogataea xyloterini, assembly GCA_030573155.1. Classification (NCBI taxonomy): domain Eukaryota; kingdom Fungi; phylum Ascomycota; class Pichiomycetes; order Pichiales; family Pichiaceae; genus Ogataea; species Ogataea xyloterini. The sequence goes on along the minus strand of JAJMCS010000002.1, from coordinate 731,062 downwards.
GGAGCAGATTCCCATCTTGGCGAAGTCTGGAATTCGATCCTGAAAATGACCTTGCTAATAAACACATTTACGATAACGCCATGAATAACGAATATATATACATGCGGTGGAAAGAGACTTTTCTGGTTCCAGATGCCAACGTGAAGGGGATCAGCGGAGCCTCATTTGAGGGTTTCTATTACGTGTGTTTCAATCAATTAACAGGGTCAATTTCGGGCTTGTATTTCCATCAAACCTCCGGAAAATTCCAACAACTAGAACTCGCTCACGTTCCAGACGGCGGGGTGTCGCCGTGGTTCAATTACGCATAAAATATTTTCCCCCTGCCCTTTTTTTCCTTCTGGCGCTCCTTATAATTATGTCGATTGAAGAAGGATATGGCGCCCGCACGCTCAATAACAGACTCATTTCCAACACCAAACAACAACAAAAATCACTTCCCACTAGAGTGGTGTACGAAAAGGCAAATTTCTATCTGGACTCCAGATATCATGTAATCACGGTGCTGGGGAAAGGTTCCTACGGAACGGTTTGCTCGGCGGTCGACATGCAATCCAAGGACAAGGCCTCTATTGCAATCAAGAAAGTGTGCAACATATTCAACAAGGAGGTTCTATTGAAACGCGCGGTCAGAGAACTCAAACTCATGTCCTTTTTTAAAGGTCACAAGAATGTTGTTAATCTGGTCGATTTAGACATTGTTTACATGAAACCATATGATGGTTTGTATTGTTTCCAAGAACTGGTGGATTATGATCTGGCCAAAGTGATTCACTCGTCTGTTCAATTCAGTGAATTTCATATCCAATGTTTCATCTATCAGATTTTATGTGGTTTAAAGTACATCCATTCTGCAGACGTGATCCACAGAGATCTCAAACCAGGAAATATCCTTGTAACAAGCCAAGGAGTTCTGAAAATTGGAGACTTTGGTCTTGCAAGAGGAATTGCAGAGCAATACATGAACAAAAACCATAGATCTAGCAATATAACCAATTATGTCGCCACCAGATGGTATCGTGCACCAGAGCTGATTCTCACTCGCAAGCAATACGGCAAAGAGATCGATATGTGGGCGGTCGGATGTATTTTTGGAGAATTATATGGTCGTAAACCATTATTCATCGGAGACGATCAAATGCACCAGATTAGCGAGATTTGCAAAGTTCTAGGAACTCCTTCAAGAACTGTGATAATTAGTTACAACTCTTCGGTCGCTTGGGATTATTTTGCTTCTTCCAAGCCACAATTTCAAAAACAAGAATGGTCGGATGTTTATCCACATGCCAGCGAGGCAGCCCACGATTTACTTTCAAATTTACTTTGTTGGAAAGTCGAGAAAAGATACACTGTTGAACAATGTCTAGATCATCCTTTATTAACAGAGGTTCGCAATCTCGAAGACGAGCCTGTCGTTTCCAAGCCTTTCGATTTTAGTTTCGAATGGAAATGCCGTACTGTTAATGACATGAAGATCTTACTTCATGAAGAAGTGGAAAGGTTCAAAAAAGAAAGAAAGGCAAAGATGAAGTAGCACCTAAATAAATGCTATATAAATTAAACCACAAACTGGGCAGTGCTCCTTTTGTTCAATTAATTCTTTATTTATTTAGTATGGGTGCACAATTGTCTCTGCTATCGCCTACTGCACAAACAATTGCCATTTCTGCCTATATTGATTCTCTTAATGATGTTCAATATAGCAAGCCTTTGAGTTCCACACGATTTCTCAAAACTATCAAAGGTTTAGACAAGCAAGGGGCGGTTGTTGTCAAGTTATTGATAAAACCTAATACAGAGCTCGATTTGAGTGTATGGGTGGACCAATTAGAGAAGTTACGTGTATTGGTACTGGATATCCCCAATATTCTGGCATTTGAAAGTATAGTTGATTCTCAACGAGCCGGATATTTGATTCGCCCCCATATTCGATATAATTTATATGATCGGATAAGTATCCGACCATTTTTGGAACCTATTGAGCGCAAATGGATTGTTTATCAACTATTGGTTGGATTATCACGTATACATCAAAAGGAAGTTTATCATGGTGACTTGAAAACAGAAAATGTTCTAATGACTTCGTGGAATTGGTGTTTAATTAGTGACTTTGCTATTTTCAAGCCTGTTTATCTTCCAGAGAATAATCCATCCCAATTCTCATTATATTTTGATACTAGTCAACGTCACACTTGTTATGTTGCTCCAGAACGATTTTTGAGTTCAGAAAAAGAGGTTGAAGAACATTCAGATGCCAAATTGACTTGGCAAATGGATATTTTTGCTCTTGGTTGTGTGATTGCAGAGTTGTATCTTGAAGGTTTACCTATTTTCACTCTTCCTCAATTGTTTAAATACAAGAAGGGTGAATATCAACCGAATTTGGATGCAATTGATGATGTCAATGTTTGTCGCTTGATTCAAAATATGATTGCATTGAATCCAGATCAACGACTTCGTGCTCAAGATTGTTTAACTCAATTCCGTCGATTGATATTTCCAGACCATTTCTACACTTTTTTACATCCTTATATGCGCAAATTAAGTGAGAAACCAGAGACAAATGATCCTTTCTTAGATTGTGATAGACGAGTTTCAAGAATCTATAACGATTTCGATAAGATCGCACTTTATCTTGGATTTAAACATCAATATGATTCTGAGAATTCAAAAGCTTTAGAAACAATTATCCCTGTTCAATTACAATTACCAGGAATGTCCAATCATATACCAAAATCAACTCATGAAGTGTTTAAGACTCCAAATGATTGTGCATCGTTGATTTTATTGACTCTTATCTTGCACAGTGTTAGAAACTCGACACATTCTTCATTTAGAGTAATGGCTTGTGATTTGATTCTTGCCTTTGCAGAACAACTTCATGATGAAGCAAAATTGGATAGATGTTTACCTTATTTGATTTATATGTTGGACGATCCAAGTGAAGATGTTCAAAGCGCGACTTTACGAACCATGACTCAACTCTTAGTTATGGTTGATGTTATTACTCCAGTTAATGCTTACATATTCCCGGAATATGTGCTACCCAAACTTCAACAATTTCTCAAACGAACATATCAAGATCCAGAAAATCCTGCAAATGTACGTCATGTACGTGCCATTTTTGCTGGTTGTCTACCTTATTTGGCACAAACTTCTAGGAAATACTATGAAATGGCTACCTTATTCAAAGCCCAAATCCAATTGAATTCTGGTGATGAATTTACTATCGAAAGTGATCTCCAGCTGGACAATTCATTTAACTCGATGATTACTGAATTTGAATCTCTGGTGGTTCAAATTCTCACTGATCAAGATTCATTTGTTCGAATTTCAATGTTGAAGAATATTTTACCATTAGCAGCCTTCTTTGGTAAAGATCGTACAAATGACGTTATTCTTAGTCATTTGATCACCTATTTGAATGATAAAAATCCAAACATTCGACTTGGTTTCATTGCCAGCATTGTTCCTGTTTCTGTGTTTGTTGGTATGGTAAGTTTGGAACAATACATTTTACCTCTATTGGTCCAATCACTGAATGATTCTGATGAATTGGTGGTTATTGGAGTTGTCAAAACATTCACAGAACTTTGTCGATTGGGATTTGTTCGTAAAGATCATTATTGGGATCTTGTTAGACTCACAATGCGTTTGATTTTACATCCTAATGAAACTATTCGACAATCGGTTTTGGATCTGGTGGTTGCTGTTGGATCAAGTCTTTCTTTGGCAGATCTATATTGCATGTTATATCCAATCATTAGACCATTTTTTCAAGATGAGTTGACGGAGTTTTCGTGGGAATCGCTTTATGTTTGTGCCCATAAACCAATCTCTGCGGCAGTGTACAGTTTGGCTCAAAATTGGTCTTTAAAACAGGATCCAACTCTTTTCTGGCAACGTGTTGAGGCTTCTCATCGTCGTGGCGATTTGTTTAATACATCTGGAATAGCGTTTTTGAGGAAAACCAACTCTCAAAGTTCAGTGCATAGATTTCATGGAATAGATGATATTGCTGTTCTTGGAAATTCAGAAGTTCCTTTAAGTCAATACGATCTCCAGCAGGTGGAGAAACTCAAATCCATTGGAATGGAGGAATCAGAGTTATGGAAAGTGGCTACTTTACGGTCCTACATCTATAAAGTTGCAAGGGCATCCAATCGCGTCCCTGGTGACAATCGTTCGTCAAAACCAAATCTTCTACCCCGTACCGTGTTTTTTGACGTGAGTTATAAATCGGAGATTGTTCCTACTGAATCCAGTTTACCGAGTTCCCAGAATTCCAATGTGGCAGCAGCTTTTTTGTATGGCACAGCAGTCAAAGCGGAACCTTTGACTAGTACCACTGATCAATCTGCTCATGGAGAATCTACATCTGCACCAAGTTATAAGCCAACTTCAGTTACTGAATCGACAAGCATACAGAAGATCACAACTAAAGTTAAACATAGTTATTCAGGAACAAATCCATACATATTGAAGTTCTTGAGTGGAATGAGTTTTGAGCCAACTCTGGATGATTATAATGAGTTTGGTGGACTTATAGAAGCTATTGGACCTCCAGAATTTTCAGAATCAACCCAATCGACGGGAATTTTGGTTTCCAGACTGGTAGAACACAAAGCATCTATTTCAGGCGTGGAAGTGTCTCCAGATCATCGGTTCTTTGTAACCAGTGATGAAGCAGGTGAGATCAAGGTATGGGATACTGCCAAATTGGAAGCAAATGTGACTGGATCATCATGTTTATCTGTAAACCTAGGATCACCAATAGTGGCTATTACTTTCATGACCAATCGAAGTTGTCTGGCAGTTGCTACGAAGGACGGATATATTAAGATCTTCAATGTTGAGGTTTCAATGGCTCAGAAAAAACAATCTTCAGCACGGTTAATTCTAATCAGACATCATCGACTTGAACCAAGTGACAAATACGCTTTGAATCTTGTTTTTTGTTCGATAGCAGAAAGCCCGATGTTGATTTACACTACTCCAACAGCCAAGATTCGAGCCTTGGATGTTCGTACAATGAAAGTGGTTATATCTTTACAGAACAACCTTTCCCATGGAATTCCTACTGCTCTTGCTGTTGATGAAACACAAGGATGGGCATTGATTGGAACATCCAAAGGGATTTTAGATCTTTGGGATTTGAGCTTTGAGATATCACTTAAAAGTACGAAATTCAGAACATCTAGCTTCCCGATTCATAAGATTCAAATTCTGCCTCCAGAGTATTCATTAAATGGCAGAAAATCACGTTATGTCGCCGTGGTGGGAGGAACAGGAGATGCAGACGTTGTTGTATGGGATGTCGCACGATTACAACCACGACAAGTTCTTTGTTGTTCCAGTGTTAATTCTACGTTGGAAACATATATGGTGACTGAATTAAGCAGCGAAAATGAATCCATTGATGACCAATTGGCCCAGATATCTCTTTCCGATGATGTAATCACTATGGATGGAAGCTGCAGTGCATTGAAAAGTATGGGACATTTAGTAGTTAGTGCTACTAGCTACGGGAAACTTGTTATGTGGGATCTTGCCAATTCAGAAAGATCACGAGTGGTTGGATCCAATGAATCAACTAGCTTTGTTGCTACCCAGATCAACTCTAATCTCCTATTTGTGAGCGAGAAGAGTTCCGATGGCAAACGGAATTTTTCTGTGATGGATCATCGTGATCGGATCAACCATTTAGGACTTTTACGATATCCTTACGAGATGATCATTAGTGGTGATCGTAGTGGAATAATTAATGTGTATAGATAAAAGAACTACGAGGCTGTGCAAAACTGATCGATTTGAATAATTTTGACTTCTGGATAGGGGATGTCTGATTTCGAATTTGAGTATGATTCTGATGATGTTTATAGTGATGAAGACTCCTTGGACGAATTAGATGAACTTGAAGGATTAGAATTGACGAGTTCCGTTCAATATTGCTTCAAGAACTCACAAACTGCTGGTGGTTTGAGTACCCATCGAATGCGTTATAAGGCTGTGGAGGCGGAAGAAATCGAGGTTCAATTAAAGAGTCAAATAGCTGATGTGGATGCGATGTTACAATTAGGACCGGATGACTGTACGATATTGCTTTTGAAATACGATTGGAACGAGCAGAAACTATTGGAAGATTATACTACTCTTGTGGGGGAAGATTTACGTAAACAATGTGGATTGGCATTGAAGAGCGATGTGAAAACTGGATTAATTGAAGATTCTGATGAGGATTACATGTGTGCTATTTGTTGTTCTGATGGTCCAATCAAAACGTTCAGATTGTCCTATTGTGAGCATAGATATTGTGTTGATTGTTATGTCAGATATGTTAAGGGAAGCCCAACGGGATTGATTCGATGTCCAGACACAACTTGTACATTGTATGTTCGACCGGCTGAGCTTGGTCAATTGAGTGAGTTTGATGAAAAGCTAAATTATGAAAAAGAAGAACAGGAGCGGTTGAAATTGGAGAAGAGTATTGGGGGGCCTTTGACTTCGGAAGAAATTATGGCCAAATATCAACGATCAACTGAAGATAGTTCAGAGGACGAATTTGGAGATCAAGAAAGTCAAGAAAGTTTTGATGATGCATTGTTTAACTTCCATGAACGACATATTAAACAAGAACGGTTGCAAAAACAAGTCAAACGTAATAAAGTTGTACTGACCAAGTATTGGTACAATGTTGTTCTTCAATATACTAAGAAACATACCAAGACTTTCAAGAACTGTCCTGCCATTGACTGTGAATGTTTGATTGAGTATTGTGGGTTTGATTCTAATGTTATGACTTCTGTGGAAGAATACGTCTCTCATAAATATATTCCAATTGTTCAATGTGCAAAAGGTCATCGGTTCTGTTTTTCATGTTTGAGTGAGGATCATGCACCATCTCCATGTGGAGTTGTTCAGAAATGGATCAAAACATGTGCCGATGAAACAGAAACATCTCATTGGATTACTGCAAACACCAAGGATTGCCCCAAATGTTCTTCACCTATAGAGAAAAATGGCGGTTGTAATCATATGACCTGTGGTGAATGTCATTATCAATTTTGTTGGATTTGTTTGGGTGAATGGAGTCGTCATAAGAACAATTTTGTTTGCACCAGTTTCAATGATGAAGAATCACGAAAAGAACGGGAAAAACAGGAAAATTCAAGAGTCTCATTGAAGAAATATCTCTTCTATTTTGATCTGTTTGAGATCCATAGAGTCTCATTAAAGAAAGATACAGAATTTCTATCAAAACTGGAATATCGTGTCCAAGAAATCCAACAACGAGCCAAAGTTTCTTGGATTGAAGCACATTTCTATCGCGAATGCATAGACACATTGCTCAAATGTCGAATCACTCTAATGTGGTCTTACGCTCTAATGTTTTATCTTGAAAAGTCAGCAGAAAAAAGTATGTTGGAAAAAGCACAAAGTAATCTTTCCAACCACGTTGAAGCTCTATCCAAGCTTTTTGAAATCACCCCAACAGATAAGGTGATTAAAGAGAAAGAATTGTTTCTTACAAGGTCAAATGCTTTAAAATCGTCACATGAAAAATGCATTGAAAAATATATGGAATCATTGGTGCTTAATCGCAGCCGTATTGTCTCAGAAATCAGATAGCAATGAATATCACGAGGGAAAGCTCAATTGATCTCGCTCTCAAGAGCAAGAACTAGAGCACAACGTGAAGGAAGATAAACCTGAATATAATTTTTCCGGTTATTCCAAGGAAAGTCCGTGGTGAAAAATATAGACTTGGATTCATCAACTCTATCATGACCACCATACTCCGATCTATCGGTGTTAAGAATGATTTTGTACGTCCCTGCTGTTTCTACACCAACTCTATAGTCGGTGAAAGATTGAGAAGGGTGGAAATTGAACAAAAATAGCTTGTTGTTGCGTTCAAACACCATCACTTTGTCAGTTTCGTTCTTCAACGAAATGTATGCTGGATCGCAATTTAACCAAGTGTATTTGGCTTCAGTTTGGTTCATTGCTTTGTCAAATGCATATAAAAACTTATATCTTAGTAAATCATCTTTGATTAAATTGAATTGTCTTCTCGCATAATGATACGACTCGTTATTTCCTGCTCTTGGGAAGTCCAGCCATTCAGGATGACCAAACTCATTCCCTTCAAAATTCAGGTATGCTTCACCTCCCAAGGATTGAGTTAACAATCTGATCATCTTGTGTAATTGGATTCCTCTGTCGACAACCGGAGTGAGTTCAGTCAAAACAGACATATTGGTGTACATTTGAGCGTCCATAAGCCAGAACGCAAGAGTCTTGTCACCAACAAGAGCTTGATCATGAGATTCAGCATACGAAATGCATTTTTCCTTGTATCTTCTGTTTGATAACGTATGAGCGATTGCGGCCATATCCCAATCAGAATCCTGGGTATGTTTGAGAAGTTTGATCCACATATCTGGGATAGACATTGCCAATCTGTAATCAAATCCAACTCCACCATATTTCCGAGGCATACATAATGTTGGATATCCAGAAACATCTTCTGCCACTGTCGTGATAGTACAATTTTGTTGTTCTCCATATTGTTGACATAGATCATTAGCTAGCATCAAATATGTCAATGATTCTTTATCAACCGGTCCATTAGAACCCATATATTCATTGTAGTCACCAGAAAAACCTTCTCCAAGACCATGGTGAACGTACAACATACTGGTGACCCCATCGAATCTGAAACCGTCAAATTTGTACTCGTGCAAATAAAACTTCAGGTTACTCAGTAGAAACCTCAAAGTTTCGTAACTACTGTAATTGAACAGTCTTGAGTCCCATTGATCGTGGGTTCCTTTTCCACCATCATGGAAATAGCAATAATCGGTACCGTCAAACTGATTCAATCCATCCAAAACATTTTTGGAAGCATGAGAATGAACGATATCCAAAAGAACACGAATTCCAAGACTATGTGCTGTATCTATGAGCTCTTTCAAATCCTCAGGTGTACCAAATCTCGAACTAATAGCAAAAAAGGAGGTAATCTGATATCCAAAGGAAGCATAATACGCATGTTCCATGATGGACATGAGTTGAACAGTATTGTAACCAAGATCTTTGATCATTGGAAGCACATTGGCGGTGAACTCCTTGTAAGTTCCAATCCGGGGTTCAGGGGTTGATATACCAACATGAGCTTCGTAAATTTTAAGTGAGTCAGGCACATTAGGTCGTGAATGTTTGAACTCGTATTGTTGAGGGGGATTCCAAAAACGTGCCTCATAAATGGAGTTCCCGTACTCTTTCGGTGGAGCAGTCGCACGTAGAATGTATGGAGACAGTCTGGCAATCTTGGATCCATCTGGAAGAGTCAAATAAATCTTGATTCTAGAATTGTGCTCAATTGGGGGTTTGCCGTCCACAGCAGGAAGTCTGATGCTAAAGAACCCAAATGAATCCTTGCTCATCACATGTTTATCATGTTCCCAGTTGTTGAAATCACCAATCAGACATGCTCCAACAGCATTCGGAGCATATTCCTTATAAGAAATGGAATTGTCGGGGGCAACATGGAATCCCAACTGTTGATAGGAGTCAGCGAACTTGAGCAATCCGCCCTCGTTTTTATCCAGAACCTGGAGCCAATTGTCAGCAAGATCACGCCTATGAATAATCTCTCCAGCAAAAGGTTCTAACCATGGATCAACTTGAAGAAGGGGAAGTATAGAAGATGTCATCTGACTTTGAAACAAAAAGAGGATGTCATTTTATTTCCCCACAGGTGGGAGGAGTAGATCTCTCGGAGGTTATCGAGGCAAGATCTATGTTACCCGGCTTCACAATCCCAAATTTTGAGTTTCCCACACCACTCTCTTATTTTTCACAAAAAATTTTCGCCAGGGATTTTTCAATTATTTTCAACCATGTCCACTCCTCAAGTTTCCGTTGTCACCCTCGAGGGTAAGGCTTCTTCTGCCTCTTTGCCACTCCCAGCCGTCTTCAAGGCTCCTATCAGACCAGATATTGTCCACTCTGTTTTCACCAGAGTTAACAAGAACAAGAGACAAGCTTATGCTGTCGCTGAAAACGCTGGTCACCAAACCTCTGCTGAGTCCTGGGGTACTGGTAGAGCTGTTGCCAGAATTCCAAGAGTTGGTGGTGGAGGAACCCACAGATCCGGTCAAGCTGCTTTCGGTAACATGTGTAGAGGTGGACGTATGTTCGCTCCAACCAAGATCTGGAGAAGATGGCACGTCAAGGTCAACCTCAACGAGAAGAGATACGCTACTGCTTCTGCTATTGCTGCTTCTGCTGTCCAATCTCTCGTTTTGGCTAGAGGACACAGAATCGAGAACATTCCTCAAATCCCATTGGTTGTCTCTTCCGACCTTGAGTCCGTTACCAAGACCAAGGAGGCTGTTGCTGCTTTGAAGGCTGTTGGTGCCCACAAGGACGTTGTCAAGGTCATCAAGTCCAAGAAGATGAGAGCCGGTAAGGGTAAATTGAGAGGAAGAAGATTCGTCCAAAGAAGAGGTCCATTGGTCGTCTACGCTGAGGACAAGGGTCTTGTCAAGGCTTTCAGAAACATTCCAGGTGTCGAGACCGCTTCCGTCAAGTCTCTTGGTTTGCTCCAACTCGCCCCAGGTGCTCACTTGGGTAGATTTGTTATCTGGACTGAGTCTGCCTTTGCTGCTTTGGACTCTGTCTACGACTCCAAGTCTGGTTACTCCTTGCCATCCAACATTGTCTCCAACACTGATGTCGCAAGATTGATCAACTCTGCTGAGATCCAAGCTGTCGTTAGACCAGCTGGTCAAGCCACTCAAAAGAGAACTCACGTCTTGAAGAAGAACCCATTGAAGAACAAGCAAGTTCTCCTCAGACTCAACCCATACGCCAAGGCTTTCTCCGAGAAGAAACTCGGATCTGCTAAGGCTGAGGCTACCTCTGCTAAGCCATCCAAGGGTCAATTCTTGGATGTCTTGAAGAGTAACTAAGTCTCTTTTTAATTTCTATAGCTATGTATGCTGAATAAGCAAATATTTCTATCTGATCCGGATCCCCGGCGGTTCCCCAGATTACACCTGCCACCTAAACTTTATTCATTTAATGACAAAACCTCTTCCACCAGAAGTCAAGCTCTCAAGAAGGGCCACGAGGGTAGCTTGTGAGTTCTGTCATTGCAAACATCTTCAGTGTGATGATAATCGGCCTTGTACAAACTGTACAAAACGCGGTCTTGAAGCAACATGTCATGATTCTGTCAGGAAGAAGAAGAGTGTATATAGAAACAAAAAACGGTCACGATCCGACACATTCACCCCTGAGTCATCATCTGCACCGTCCTCTGTGCCATCTACCGTGTCCATGCAACCTCAGCCACAAATAAGTCAACTTGACACCTTACCATTTGTGTTTGCCCCGGACTTACGCAATTTCGAATCCTCAATTGCGAACGATGAGTATTCCCAGCTCACCGACCTTCTTAATACAAACCCACCTTCACCGACTGATGAGTTTATTGAATTAGACGATGATAACGAATTACGTCCATTTGTTGAGATAAACATCGAGACTTTGTCTATGACTACTTCGTATCCAAATAATGAGACTCCTAATTCATATGTCTACAACGAGCTTCATTCTACCATGCCAAACATTGCTAGAGAAGTTCCTGCCAAGATGGAAGAAAACGAGAACTATCTGGCCCCATTACTTGTACGACAGAAAGTGAAAGTTCCCGATGACATATATCTCACCAGTGTTATAAGGTCATACAGATATCCATTAGCATATCATGAATTGATTGCATACTTGAAGAAACGATTCAACAAGGATCAACTGATTGAGATTGCTAAATGTATGGCCAAATATAGACCTTCATTCATCTCTGCTACAAAATCGCTTCACGAGAACGATTTGTTATTTACGGAACGATCATTTCAGCGATCATTACTAGAATACGAACATTTGATTGCACTCTCTCCTTCTCCAATCATTATATGGAGACGAACTGGAGAAATCGTTGCCGTAACTGATACATTTGCAATTATGACTGGGTATTCCCGAGCAGCTTTACTTTCAAAGCGAACATTCATAGTTGAACTAATGGATGACGAAAGTACTATCAAATATTTCAGAAGTTTCAGCGAGCTTGCCTTTGGTGATCTGAATGCTACTTATCTGACTGATTGCAATCTACGAAAAGCCCAGGATGATAATTATTTAAGGTGTTGTTGTATCTGGACAATCAAAAGAGATGTCTTTGATATTCCAATGTTGATTGTTGGTCAGTTTCTACCTGTTTTAGAAAATTCAATATAGAATACAACTCTTATTTATTGACTTTATTATTTTTTACTATAGCAACAAATTAAATTTCCATGGTTACCATATATGGATTTGATTTCTATTATAGTTCGTTTTATAACCCTAAAATGTCATTGAAAAGCTTTCCAGCTGCCACAACCTCTTCATCAGCATATCTTCTACCACAGAGTTGATAACAAATAGGTGTTCCATCAATCAACTCAGGCTTGTACTTGCTATGTTCAATCTCCTCCAAGGTATTTCTTGGCTTGTGATCTGACTTCACATCAATGCTCTTATCAGCATATAAACCAGTTGGACCAACCAATCCTGGAAGATCCAAAACATTGAAGTGAGAGGTGTATCCCCAATAATATGGACCTTCCACGCTCTCCTCAATAGAAACTGGAGCAGTTCCACAGTAGGTTGGACATAAGATGAAATCGACCTTATTCTTGACGAAGTAATCGTTGTAAAGCTTTCTCACCTCATCTCTTTGGGCATTGTAATCCTTATTGACAACAATAGTTTGAGCCTCATCTCCGTGACCCATAGAGAGTGCCCATTTGGTGAGATGTAGCAATGGCTCACCAGAAGGTTTGAGCATCTCTTTTTGCGCATGGTTTCCATCGATAGTGTATAAAACATGGGCAATATCATAGAGTTTCTCACATTCGATTGGGTCAAATTTGATGACATTAACACCAGCAGACTTGAGCTTCTCTTCCAAGAACTTCAAACCTCTTTCGATAGGAGGTAATGGCTTCACAATACCATCATCGTACATGATTGCAACAGTTAGATCTTTAGGAGCTGGAGTAGCCACCTCTCTCCAAGGAATTGGAATACACCATTGATCCAAATCCCAAGGCTTTCCTTCGTTGATATAAGATTTCATGAACAATTCGATATCATTTATATCATTTGCAAGTGGTCCAGCAACAGCAACAATAGATTCTTGTCCTTTTCCAGACGAAACACCTCCAAAAGTGGAGATTCTTCTGGTACTTGGTCTGAGACCATAAGTTCCTGAGAAGGCAGCAGGAGCTCTGATAGATCCTCCAATATCGGTTCCAACACCAAGAGGCGAGGCCTTAGCACCAACAGATGCACCTTCTCCTCCAGAGGAACCACCTGCAGTACAGAGAGAGTTGTGAGGGTTTCTAGTACGACCGGTGATGTTGTTATTTGAATCTAGATGCATCAAGGTCTGAGGCTCATTGGTTCTGACATAGAACACAGCTCCCAAGTTTCTGAGCACTTGTATAGTAACAGCATCTTCTTTTGGAATGTAGTCTAGCCATGCAACCCAACCTCCGTGGGTAATTTTTCCAGCATAACCAATTTGTTCCTTCAAAGAGATTGGAACACCGTGCAATGGACCAGCCAACTCTCCGGTGGAAGCCAGATGCTCATCTAGTTTCTGAGCACGTTCGAGACCTTCCTTGATAAAAATTTGACAGGCAAAGTTAGTCAATTGTTGAGTAATCACTGCACGATGAGCAAAAGCTTTCAAGACCTCGACTGCAGTCAATTCTTTGGCTTTCATTTTGGCAACCAATTGAGTGGCAGATAAGTTGGTGATCTCATGTTCTTTCTCAGAGAGATGTTTAGTTTCGTTCAAAAATTTGACAGCACTGAAGATCTCTGAATCCAAGGTGGTTGGGACTTCTGATTCGGGCAATTTATATTCTTCGACAAGTCCATCGTCAAGAGCCTTACGATAAGCTGCTATCTTAGGCTTCCAAGACTCAAAAAGTTCTGGATTAGACACATTGTCAGTGAATTTGTAAGAAGACTCAACACCGGTTGGACAAGAGACAGAAACCATTGGAGATTTTATAATATTGAAATATTAGGAAATTCTCAGATTTATATTGATTTATCGATAAGGTAAACCAAGATAGGGAAATTCGACGCGCAATTTTTTTTCAAAGATCCGCCAATCATCATTCAAGTTGAAGCTTTGAATGATCAGAAAGCCAAAATAGGGAATTATGAGGGTAATAGGCGCGCAAAATATTGAGGTTATTGAGGTGGTTATTGGGTGGTTATTGGGTGGTGATTGGTGATAACATTAATTGAAGCATAGTTAGAGAATAAATCTTCAGGCAGTTCTCTCCAAACTTGTGTAAACTTGTATCATCAAGTGATCTACATTGATTTAACCGTCCCATTATCCTCTTATGTAATCCAACCCTCCCCTAATCTACTCTTATACCAGCTCTGTTATTACCACACCTCACACCAAGACTTATATATTAAATTTTTTCAACTACACAGTGTATCGCATCATGTCTAAATCCCGCACAAAATCTGGTTGTTTTACCTGTCGCAAACGGAAGAAGAAGTGTAACGAACGCTATCCTATGTGTTCTGGATGTTCTCGGAACTTTTTGCAATGTTGTTGGCCCGAAAATAATGCCCAAACTTTACCCAAAAACTTTGAAATAAAAGCCGCTACGTCAATTCCCGAGATCTCCAAGTTTCAGGAAATAGATCAATCGGATTATGAAATACCTGCCAATATGTGTTTTGTATTCGAGGTGAGCTCTTATACGCACGAGACTCCGAAAGTCGCTCCGAAGTATGATATTATGTCCACACGTCCAGAACTTGATGCGATGATGCAGAATTCCCAGCCTCTCTCATGGATTGTTGTGGCCATGCATACTCTTCATACCTTAGAAACAACTCTCAAGAGTGGACTCGATTGGGAGACACTTTGTGTTCTTGCATCGTTTCCTGATAGTCGAACTATGTTGAATGTGTTTGTGCGAAATTTCCCTGTGGCTTTATTCTTTTGCAATGCCAATAAGTTACCTTCACCATTTGAGTTTTATCAACAAAGTCATTCTTTAGCTACTCTAATTGATCTTCCATTTGATAGCAAGTGGCATGTTTCTCAGCAAAGAATGTTGATGATTGATTGTTTCGAATTACTTGCTAAAATGGCCGAAGCAAAATCTACCAATTTGCTAGCTCCCGTTAAACATAAGATGACCCTGACCTGGACGACAATTCAAACTTTGGAAATCCAAATCCCCTTACAAGATCTAACAGAAGACCATTTACAAACACAGAGAAACCTTGCCGTTTGTAAGGCTCTGTTCTTTTCTTTGGAAATATTATATCTTAAACTGGCAGATAAATCAACCGTCTCTTCCAGTCCGGTGGTCCAATTCTATTTGGAACAATTATTAACAGAGTTGGAAACAATATCGAAAAACAGATTGTCCTTGATGTTGTTTCCATTAATGATTGGAGGATGTGTTGCATTAAAGATGCGTCATCGTGAGTTTTTCTCCAAAGAACTACATATTTTGGCAGCAGCTCAAAAGTATCCGTTGGCAACATATTTAGCTGAAAAGTTGGAAGACATGTGGTATGCTGAGGAAAAACAGATTGGATCAGCTTATTCATGGCTCATATCGACGTCCGGTCGCTAATTCCTTCATATATCTCACCAACAAATTGTTCATGCTCACGCACAAGATCCTGATCCAATCCTAATTCACGTCGCCCAAATTCATTAATTTCGCTTTCTTCAACAACTGCTTTGAATTCTTCGAACTTTGTTATCATCAATAACTTGGTTCGTTGAATAACAGAGTCCATTCGCACCTTCTCAGTCATACTGACAATGGTTTCTTTCTCGTCAATCAAAATACTAACGAAATTATCAATTTCACCAAACAGTTCCAATACCTTATGGAGTTCTTTAAAGGACTCAATGGAATATTTCTCAAGATAGTCCACCAAATCGCCCATAATTTTAATTAAGTATTCTGGCTGACCATACAATTGAGATCGATCCACAATTCCAATTTCTTCTTGCGCATCTCCAGGTAAATTCAAATTGGCATGGTAAATCGCTGGAATTGGTTTGGTCCCATACAATGAATACCATAGCAACGAAATAACCTCTTCGATCTGTGTTAATAGCTCTAACAAACTATATTGTGTCACGTTTTCAGTTTCTGAACCTTCAAAATTACTATCGTTATCATCAAGATCATCCTCATTTCGTAAAGATAAATATTTGATAAACATCCGTTGAATGCGAAGCAGTTTCTCATCAACATAGACGACTAATCGATGTTGCTGAGCACTAGACAGTCTTCTGCCCGTTTCTGAAGATCGTCTAACAACTCGTGTAGGATCTGATGATGTAAGTGTACTGTTATTTCCAAATGGATTCACAAGAACTGGTCGATCCAGCGTAGCATCAGTATCCATGAAATCCTGGGGCAAGGTAGAAGTTGCTGGAGTGGGTGATTTCACGACTCCCTCCGCACCTGTGTCTACTGATTCATCCGAGGAAAAATCCAATGCATTCGCAAGATCTTGAGGGAGATCCTCATTGGTCAATTCAACCTCTTGATTGGCCTCAGGATGTGGAGGCGTACTCGGAGGATTCATTAACTGACTTTTTTTAATTTCTTGTGATACACCCTTACACCATACCAAAATTTATCAGCAAGCTGAATCAGGAAGGTGTAAACTGAGATTTAATTGATAGGAATTGATTCAAAAAAATAGTTTTCATAATGAGTGCAGTTCAGATCACTTTGCCAAACGGCAAGGAGTACAAGCAAGAGACAGGCATTTTCATTAACAATGAGTTCCTTGAGACGGGAAATCTGCTACCTGTGGAAGATCCAGGTACTGGTAAAGAGGTGTGTTCAATCCATTTAGGAACGGAGGAACATGTTGATCTGGCTGTGAAGAAAGCCCGTGATTGTTTCAATAATGTGTGGAAAAACAAATCTGGACGTGAACGTTCGGATCTGTTGCTTAAATTGTCCGAACTGATTGTTGAACATAGCGATCAATTGGCCGATCTCGAGGCCATTGAAAGCGGTAAGCCTAAGGCAACCAATGCTATTTACGATGTGTTACATTCTGCTGACGTTTTCCGTTACTATAGTGCATTGGCAATTTCTGCAGAAGATGGCAAAACTATAGAGACCGAACGGTCTAAATTCACATACACATTAACTGAGCCATATGGGGTGTGTGGAGCCGTTATGGCATGGAATTTCCCTGTGTCCACTTTTGCTTGGAAGATTGCTCCTTGTGTGGCTGCTGGTAATTGTATGATTGCTAAGACCTCCGAGGTTACACCTTTATCTGCTCTGTTCATCTGTGAACTGTTTCTGAAAGCCGGTGCTCCTCCTGGCTTATTGAATGTTATTTGTGGAACAGGAGCTACTGTTGGATCTGCCATTGCTTCTCACAAAGGAATTGACAAGATTACTTTCACTGGTAGCACCGGAGTTGGTAAGATTATTCAGAAGTTAGCGGCCGAAAACCTCAAAGTTTGCACATTGGAATGTGGAGGAAAGTCACCTCTTGTGATCTACGATGATGCTGACATAGAACAGGCAGTCAAATGGGCTGCTTTTGGTATTTTCTTTAATAAGGGTGAAATCTGTACTGCTTCATCAAGAATCTATGTGCAAGATACCATCTATGATGAGTTTTTGGAGAAGTTAAAAGCTCATGTCAAGGAGAACTTTGTTCAAGGTCCTCAATTTGCAGAAGGTGTGAATATTGGTCCACAATCCTCCAAGACTCAACAGGATAAAATCTTAGATTATATCAAGATCGGTGTCGAGGAAGGTGCCAAATTGGCATATGGAGGTGTGAAATCAGCCAACTTTAAAGAAGGTTATTATGTTGAACCAACTATCTTGGCAGATTGTACTCAAAATATGAGAGTGGTTCAAGAAGAAATCTTTGGACCGGTGGTTACAGTCTCAAAATTCAACACTGATGATGAGGCTATTTCTCTTTCAAATGATTGCGATTACGGACTGGCAGCTTATTTATTCTCTAATGATCTTCGCCGCACCCAAAAATACATTCGTGAGGTCCAAAGTGGTCAGGTGTTTGTCAACTACACATTTGCTGCTGATTATCGTATGCCATTTGGTGGTTATAAGATGTCTGGTATTGGACGAGAACTAGGAGAAGCCGGATTGGCAGCCTTTTCTCAGACCAAAGCCGTCCATATCAATCTCAGCAGTAAGCTATAAGTAGAATTTTAAGAACCAGTGCCACCATTTTGTTTGCACAGCCTTGTATTATATATATAATTTATTCAGATCAAGAGCATTTTTCTTGGATCTTCAATCAGTTCCTTGACAGTCTTCAAGAAAGTCACTGCTTCTCTTCCATCCAACATACGATGGTCGTAAGTCAAAGCAAGATACATCATTGGACGAATCTCAACCTTACCGTTGACAGCAACGGGACGCTCCTTGATTCCATGCAATCCAAGAACAGCAGTCTGAGGCATGTTAATGATTGGAGTACCGTAGAGAGAACCAAACACTCCTCCATTGGAGATGGTGAATGTTCCACCAGTCATGTCTTCTAAAGTGAGCTTTCCATCTCTGGCACGAACACCCAAGTTGGCAATAGATTCTTCAATCTCTAACACTGACAAGCTTTCAGCGTTTCTGACAATTGGAGTCACCAGTCCTTTTGGAGTGGCAACAGCGATAGAAATGTCCACATAATCTCTGAACACCATGGTGTCATTGTTCTCGATAGCAGCGTTCACAGCTGGGATTGATTTCATGGCCAAAGTACTGGCCTTGGAGAAAGCTCCCATGAATCCAAATTTGATTCCTGTCTTTTTCAGAATCTCGTCCTTATAAAGTTTTCTCATTTCCATCAATGCAGACATGTCGACTTCATTGAAGGTTGTGAGCGATGCAGCAGTATTTTGTGATTCCTTTAATCTTTCGGCAATTCTCAATCTCATTCTGTTCATCTTGATTCTCTCTTCAGTTCTAGAGAATCCACCCAGCGATGGGGCAGGGGTTTCCTTTGCAGGAGCAGGTTTCTTGGTCTCTTTAGGAGCAGTCTTTGGAGTAGGAGTACTTTCTTTTGGTGCAGCCTTTGGAGCTTCCTTGGTTTCCTTAGGTTCTTTAGGTGCCTCAGCTTCTTTTGGAGCTTCCTTTGTTTCTGTAGCCTCTTCAGCAGGGACTTCTCCAGGCTCGATCTTTAACAAATCTTGTCCAACCTCAACTGTTTCTTCCACATTCACTAATAACTCGGTGACTTTTCCTGATATTGGAGCATTCACCTCCACATCGATCTTGTCTGTCTCGATTGTGGCAATCAATTCGTCTTGTCTCACAAAATCTCCAACCTTCTTATTCAACGAGGCAAGAGTACCTTCTGTGATACTCTCTGCCATTTCTGGAACCTTGACAACCTGCGAGTTATATCTAACAAACAATTTTGATTGGCCAAGAGAGCTTGTTCTAGTTGACATTTTGAACAAAGACATTGGTCTAGTGCTGGTTTGGAGTCCGCGCGTAAAACATGGAGCAATTTTGGAAGATCTATTGGCAATCTGAGCACATCTGGCCAATGGGATGGCTGTATTGACACGTTTAATTCCTCTTAACATGATAAAAGAATAAATAAAAAAAGTTGGTGGGTCCAAATTTCTTTTATATTGGGGCCGCACAAAAACTCCGGGGACACGGGGAAAATTTAGTTATTGGAGTACCAACTGGAGAATGACATAGCGAGCAAGTAGTACCGGAGGTTCGAGCTAGTTCAACCTCAGATCTGATACTGGTGGTCTCTTAGTAATTATAAAACGCCCATTGGTTTACGGAAACTCCGAACCCGGCACCTATCTTGATCGACGCATCGATCGACGTGTTTTAATTTGGGCTCAAGTACAATCCGGGTAAAAAATGGTGCGTCGTACAGGTTGTATAGTGTAGTGGTTATCACTTTCGGTTTTGATCCGGACAACCCCGGTTCGAATCCGGGTACGACCTAGTTCTTTTTTTCCTTCCTTTTACCCCCCCCCATCCATCTCCTCACTTTTCTACATAAACTTCAATTAAGCCGTTCAATTAAGCCGTTCGTTTATATATCTCTAAAGTAAAATCATTTATCATCGCTTAAGTCATCTGGGCTCTGATAATATTCAACGTGGTTCAAATTAAAAGTAATTTTTCTTTTTATTATGTCATAAATTTTTTTTGTTTTGTTTCTCCAATAGTGGTAGTCATAGTTTGTTTAATCTTAATTCTATGCTTGGCCATCCTTTGTTATCACAATTGTCACTCTCAACGTTCAGTGATTATTTAACATGAGCAATAACAAATTGGATTTACGAGAAGGATCGCCACCAGTTGGTGAGTCTGAGAAATTACGACGTCAAGATGAATCCCGTGGTTCTAACATGGCTGGAAGAAAAGCAGCGAAATCTCTTCGACTTTTCAGGGGTTCTGAGACATCAGAAACATCATCTAAAACAATAAAAACATCAAAAAGTGCAGATTATAATGAGACAGAAACAGTGTCTAAATATAGTGAACCAAATACCACCTCTCGTCATAAATCGGTTACCATTACTTCTGTGGATCTAGAACATCATCAATCACATTCATCATTTTCTTTTCCTTCAGGTATGACTTCTTTGGAACCAGTTTCTTCGGCAACATATTTCCCACATACTCCGGTGGACGCACAATTTAAAGCATCTCCAGAACATTTGACTGCAGCGGTGGAGTTCGATCATGCTGGAGATGATGCAGACGTTCTTAGCGAGATTGAAGAGATTGAAGAAGTGATGGAACATGAGATTCGTAAAATCTCCGCTCCAGATTCTCCTCAATCAGTAGATTCTTATGGATCCCAAGATCCTGCCTCTCATTTTGAACAAATAACCGGTGAAAAATTCCCATTAGCAGTGGAATTACAACCTTTCAAAAACAAAGTGGGCGGTCATACTGCTATTTTCAAATTCAGTCATCGAGCCGTTTGTAAGGCTCTAGTTAACAGAGAAAATATGTGGTACGAAAATATCGAACTCACCCATCCCGAATTGCTAAAGTTCATGCCACGATATATTGGAGTGTTGAATGTGCGATACAGCAGTATAGTTGATGATACCGATGACTTGGTCTCGCTTGAAAAAGTTCCTTCATTGTCCACAAGTATGAAAGGTGATGAACTTTTTCCTGAAGTTGTTCTAGATGATAATAAACACATATTTCCGGAGTCATTGTGGAACCATTATTCCACCAATTCTCCAGCGATGGAAGAATTTAGATCTCGTTCATATAGCGATGCCGAAAGTTTGTTCACATCACCGCAAATTGGGGACGATAGAGATCCAAACGATTCGTGGGGAGCTACAAAAGTTAACACTAAACTTCAAGAACTTGTTTTAACAGAAGTATTTGCCCCAATTAAAGAATATACGAGAAAAGCGCAAACAAATATTGTCAAGAGGGGTCATCATCATAAGACTGGTAGTTGTACAGGAACGAGAAGGATCAAATTGCACAGACATTCCACTAGTGGTACTGGAACTTCGTTTAATAGAGGATCAGCAGTTTCACTTGATGAACGCGTGGAAACTGTTCCTAAATCACCTAGCTTGACTGGACATTCAAGTTCGATGTTGGATTTGAAGAAATTGGCCCAAGCTGATGAATCTACTTTTCCTGATAGGGAGACGTTGATTCGTCGTATCAAGCGGGTTCCTGGTACTCAAGAAACTGAACAAGGAGGTATATTTGAAATGGATAAGGATACGATATTCGAGAACGCTATCTTGGATGACGAAGAAGAGAGTTTAAAGTCGCCTATTATGATGAGTTCTCCAGTTTTAGTCAGTCGTGCTCGCAAACATACTCGAATCGAACGGTTTATTTTGTTGGAAGATTTGACTTCTGGGATGAAGCATCCATGTGTTCTGGATCTGAAAATGGGGACTCGTCAATATGGAGTGGAAGCTACTGAAAGCAAACGGAAATCACAACGCAAGAAATGTCACCAAACTACTTCTCGTCGACTGGGGACTAGATTATGTGGAATGCAAGTCTGGGATCTTGATCGTGAGAGTTTTATCAATCGCGACAAGTATTTTGGAAGGAAGTTAAACGTCGGGTTTGAGTTCGTTCGGTCACTTGCTCGGTTTCTTTACAATGGTGTTAATATTTATTCCGTGGTGAAACATCTTCCTAATTTGATTGAGAGTCTTAGAGAATTACAAAAGATCTTTTTGAATCTTCCTAGCTACAGATTATATGGATCGTCAATTCTATTGATGTACGATTCGGATACCGATCAGGAATCTAAAGAATCTACATTGATTGTTAGATTGATTGATTTTGCACAATGTGTGATTCCAAGTGAACTTCCTCTTTCGAAAACAAGATTCCCACCAGTCCGATCCGAAAGTCCAGATTATGGATATCTTCGGGGATTACAATCGTTGATCTTTTATTTCAAGTTGATTTTCTGCGAATTTACCGGCTTACACTACACAGATTACAATGAAGCTATTACGGTAATGGAAAAACTTCAATCCACCATTCTCTCGCGCAAATGTGAATGGCTCGACAACTTTGAAAACGCTGAATCATGTCCATACGACTTCGATCAGATGCCACAATTTGCAGAAACAATCTACGACGACGTTTCGGATTGAGCACTTGTGTATAATATATGTATTAATACTTTAATTAGTAAGATGTCCGGGCGTTTGTAGAGTCGAACCGCCAATCAAAAGTGACTTACGACTGAACTGAACACCTGTTGTTATTCTCCCAGTCAAAATGAGACCATAATAGAGGAAAGCTCTACAATGGTCAATGTAAGCTGGTGTTGCGTGAAAAAATAAACAACTAAAAATTTAACTTGAAGAGTATACAAAAAGATCGTGTACCAATCAATTCGAACCAGAGGTTGAAGAGACGCTCTCTTGCTTGGCATGGGAGTCTTCTCTAGAGATTGGTAAGACCGGGGTTTTTGAAGTTCTAGTTTTCATCCAGGCTAAAACAGCCAGTCCTAAAAGTAAGAACACTCCAATTGTAACTCCTGCTCCAATTCCTCCGGCAGCAGCATTAGAGAGCTTATTCAAATAGTAATTACCGTTAGCAACGGATTCCAAATTGACTCCATTGTCTTCTGCCTCGGTAGCCAGTTCGTAGGTGGAGGAGTATCTGGTACATTGATTTTCAGTGTATGAACATCTGTTACACCATTCTTCCAGAGATGTGATTGCGACAGCTTTGGTTTTCTCGACAAATTGATCCCAACTCATAAGGGTGGTATTTAAACCGAACAAATTATATGCTTTAAGTTCATCCGTTTCTTCGGTACCATTTTTGAATGAGAATTGAACGAAATAGTTTTCAGATGAGTCCTTTAATAGATCCCAAACTAAAGTAGCTCCATAACCAGGCATTCCTGTGAAATCAACCGAAACATCATTTAGATCTAGGAGTCCGAAGATCTGGTACATATTATTGAAAGATCCAGTAAAGTAATTGATGTATGGAGATCCAGTGACTTTTGTAGCGTTCAGATAAGTGATAACAGCACCTAAAAGAGATTGACCACCAATAGTGAAATTATTGAGTTTATTAGAAGAATCATATGAGATTCCCCATTGAGCAGCATCGGCAAGAGTAGCAACTTGATACAACAAACTAGAATTCCATTTAGAAGCCCATTCTTCATCGTGAATGTTATTGACAAACATGAAATCGTTGATATTCATTGCATTACCAAAGTTCAAGTACCATTTAGGAAATTTGGAGGATGGAAGCAGATCTGCCAAAGATTGGTAGAAATCAAAAGTTGATGAATTCATTTCCAAAAATGCATCTGTCTTATACCAAGCATCAATTGCATCATCTGAAGAAGGACAATTTTCATCTCCTTTAATCCAGAAATAATTCTCAGAGGTGGTTTCTTGAACATCCATGAAAACATATTGATATCCATCCAGTGGAGCTTCAACACTAGTTCCATTACTCAATTCCGAATCCTGTGCATTCTCAAGAGTTTCATTGGTATTAACAGCAGTAGATGGAGGATAAAGACCTTGTAAAAAGGACATTTGGGAGTATTCAATCACAGTGGAAGCAGGACATTGAGCATAAGTATCACCATAAACAAAGTATCCTTGAGGATCCAATCCATTGATAATATAATCGGATTGAGTCGAATTACTTTCTCCATCCAATCCAAAATACCGTTTCCGATAAAATTCACCAGAATCATACTGTTCATTAGAACCAAAAGTGGTTAAATAATTTGCTGGCTTGGCAACACGGTCATTATGACGACCAAAAATAAAAGTACCAACACAAGAGTATTGGTTGTCAAGAGATTGAGCGTCTATTGCCATAGCAACAGGCAAAATGAGAAGGCTACCAATTGAAGATCGCATGATAAGGGATAAAAAAATTGGAGAAAAATCTGATAAATTAATTTATATATACTATGTGAGTCAATTTTTTGAATCATCAAACTTCCATTTTAGGAATGAATTTGGGCCTTGAATATTCGATAAGGGGAAATGATTAAGGCACAACCCAAATAATTACCTCATTTCGGATCAAACTGAGCCAAAGAACAATCCCGAAGTTCATTCAATTGATCCACACATTTAGATGAATCTCCTCCATATTTCAGACAGGTCTCGTATTTCGAAATAAGGGCTGTGCAGTTTTTTTGGATATTTTGGAATGAAGGCACGTCATTTTGAACGCATTTTTGAAGATCCATTTGGAACTTGATACAATCTCCTGGTTTGTTAGATGGAGTTTGAATACATTTGTGATAGTTTAGAAATTGATCTGGACAGTTTTTGGCAACATCTTTTAAGATGATTTCGTCTAGAGCACTCATTGGAAAAAATTGCTCGAGAAAGATAGATTTTTCATTCTTGCTGGAGAAATATCCAGATTTGAGACCTCATTTCCATAATGATAAGTTTAATTTCACAAATAATGAAGCAGTAAGAATCTTGACAACATGTTTATTAAAAGAATGGGGATTGATAGTGAAAATTGATCCTGAAAGATTATGTCCTCGATTATTCAATAGATTGGATTATTTGGATTTCATTGATTGTTTAATGGAAAATTGGACTGAATGTTATGGATTGGATATTGGAACTGGTCATTTAGCAATATATGCATTATTAGGTGCTAAATTTTATGGATTCAAATTCATGGCTACTGATATTGATTCTGATTCTTTGGATTTAGCCAAATTTAATGTTGATTCCAATGGTTTATCCAATCAAATAGATTTGGTTCATACTACTCCATCGGAAAACTTTTATGATCAATTTGTTGTCAAATTGGACTCAAATCCAGGCTTTGTGATTTGTAATCCACCATTTTATTCTTCTTTTGAAGAAATGAATGAACGCAATGAATTGAAACAAGATTCTAGATTTCCAACAGCTTTAGTCAATGAATTGATTGTTAAAGGTGGAGAAATTGAATTTGTTCGTCAAATGATAATTCAAAGTGATAAAATCAAAGAATCCAATATTCAATGGTATTCTAGTCTATTAGGTAAATTTGCTTCATTGAAACCATTGATTTCTGTGTTACGAAGTTTGAAAATTGACAATTTTGGAGTCTATGAATTCCGAAGTAGTCAATCAATTAAAGGAACACGAAGATGGATTCTTTTCTGGTCATTTAAATCATATCGACCTGATTCCAAATTATTCAATAGTATTATTGCTCCCAAAACTAGGAAAAATCTCCAGTGTACGCGCGATCAGCTACTGGAACGATTAAACACCTTGAAGTTGGCAGAAATCACCGAATTACCTGATAAATTGGAACTCAAACTACCTGGAAACGTGTTTTCGCGATCTTTTCGTCGTCAAAACAAATATCAACCTGATGAAATTCAAATGGAAGTTGAATTTGAACCAACAGTTTTGATTTGGAGATATGGTAGTAATTATCAACTTTTTGAAAGCTTTTATAATTGGTGTAAACCTTCATAATTTCTTCAAATATCCCTGTTGAATCAATCGCTCGACATCTGCTTGACGAACAAAGAATTGTGAATCTTTGGTCAAATTGAAAACTCCATATTCTGTCTGGATTTCACCCGCGTCTTTTAGAACTCTCACATCAATAAAAACATCCATTGGTGGCTCTAATGAACCTCCTAAATCGATCTTTTCAAGAGGACCTTTAAATTCACTCACCAATTCATTATATTTCTTTAAATATTCTTGTTCTTGAGGTGCCAAATTGTCCATTTGATCTTTAGAAATCTCATTATTGGCCCACACCAATTCGTCCAATTTCTCCACTCGTAATCGTTGATATGCTAATAGACATCTCTTATTTCTTCGCATGCACAAATGACAAACAAACAATTGTGCTTGATTAACTCGATCTTCATCTTGACTAACGTGTTGAGTCAACACGTCTGCTTCTTTTTGAAGATCACGTATTTCACGAACTATAGAACGTACCAAAGTATCCTGATACAATGGTAATTTGTCTAACGATTGTGTTCTCTTAGCTTCAAGTGCTAATTTATGAGCCAGATCGCCATACATTATTAAATTGGAAACAAAGTAAAATAAAATAAATTCCAGATGGACTCTTCTTCAGTGTTTGATTTTGTGGATGATCCTGTCCAATTAGAATCTTCAAATTTGAAGAAACGAAGAACTGTTAAAGTGGAAATACCTAAATTGAAAGATTTGGATGATGATTACTTTCAAGAAATACCAAAGAAATCACAATGGACTATAAAAAGGGAACCAAAGATTAATGTTTCCTCTAAACCATTCAATAAACCCACATTATCTTCAATTACTAATCTATTTGATGAATTACCCCAAAGTCCTCGTAAATCTACAATGAATATCAACCAATCCAAAACTACTACTATTGTTGATGATACACCTATTCCCAAATTCAACTT
The DNA here is from genome assembly GCA_030573155.1 of Ogataea xyloterini. Taxonomy (NCBI): domain Eukaryota; kingdom Fungi; phylum Ascomycota; class Pichiomycetes; order Pichiales; family Pichiaceae; genus Ogataea; species Ogataea xyloterini. Next base: position 704,020 of record JAJMCS010000002.1, on the reverse strand, counting down.
TGATATGAAAGTCTTGGAACCTTCTACAAAAGAAAACTTATCTAATCCAATTAAAAATCAGTCTGAATCTCGTCAATATGGAGTTATTAGAAGTTATCGTGCCGAACAAAGCTCAGATTCAGAAACTGAAGATCAACTTAATGAAATTGTCAATTCAAATATTCAACATTCAATTGATCTTCAAATGGCTGGAAAAAACATTAAATATGATGAAGAAATCAAATTCATGATTGAAACAATGTGTTCAGATAATACTTCAATCTCCAGTAAGAGAAACTCTTTATTAGAGATTAGTCGAAAAATTATGATAGATTCGAAATTTCTTTATCGATTATCAACATATTCAGGATTAAAACTCCATAATGAAATAGAAAAAACAAACTATGATCCAATTCTCATTTGTGCTTGGACATTTTTAGGAACTTTAATCAAATTGAATGCTCCTATAGAATTTTCACAAAAGATTATCTTAATCTTGCTACCATTGAAAAATAACCTACAAAACCACCTCAAAAATACTCCAAATCTTACAAAATTAGATAAAGTATCATTGGAAGAATGGCTGGTCCATATTCCATTTGAATCACCTCATGAATTAGTCTTGAAATATCTTTTAAATTGTCCAATTCATATCTACAACGAGAAAATTATAGATCTATTGATTGAATCTGCAACCATTGATGATGTTTTGAATATGTCCATTTTGGAACAACTTATAGACCAAATCCAAGATCATCAATTAGAACAAGTTGAAACTTTGATCAAATCATCAATTTCAAATCAATCCAATTGTATTACAATCTGTCTTCGAATGGCAATTATACTTACTGCAAATGGTAATGAATCATTATATGACCCCAAATTGATCCTTCTATTACTTAATATCATCCAAAATTCAAATATCTTATCAGATTCATCATCAAACTCAGAAACAAGTCTTTTCTCCTTAGGTTTACTTTTAAATCTTCAACATAATATTTGGCCAGAAGAATCTAAACCTATAATTCAACACCTTCTACAATCAATCAAACTTGAATCTGATCTTAATAATGCCACAAGAATTCATGCTATAGGATATTTTTGTCTATTAGTAGAACAATCTACTGAAATCACCAAATCAGGTCTTCAAACATTCAAACAAACCATTGGACCAAATAACGAATCATTAATGACCAAAATCAACCAAAAACTCAACCAATGTTAAATTCATCAGTTTGTGCATTCAAATGCATCTTGGCCATACGCAACATTTTCGATTTACCATCTTCTTTCTTCTTACGTTCTCCACCACTGGCCAATTTCTTTGGAGTCTCTCTAAGTCCAAATGATTTAGCTAAATGTCCAAGATGAATCTTCTTCACATTGAAAATCTCTCTTTCAGCTGCCAAATGTGTTGCATATGCTTTGATATGACTAATGAATCCATTTCCAGCAATTTCTTTGGCCCGTGGTTCTTCTAATAACCATCTTTCCAAATTCAAATGGAATGTTGTTGCTTGAGTATCCCAATTTCCACCTTTTTCTCCTTCTTTCTCAAATGCTTGTTGCAATATGGCTTCATATTTCTTAAATTCAAGTCCTGAAGGATGTAATGGCTCGATAAGTTTCACATAATTCTCTTCATCACCTGGAAGCAAGAAAAGAACAGATTTACCTTGGGAACCAGCTCTTGCCGTCCGACCAACTCTATGAAGATGATCATCTAAAGCAAAAGGTGGATCGAACTCCACCACATTATTGATATGTGGTAAATCAAGACCTCTGGAAGCGACATCCGTACATAATAGGATCGAATTAGTGGTGCAATCGGTGAATTGTTTAAGAGTGGACGTTCTAGTTTGTTGAGATAGCGAACCATGAAGTTTAAAGACTTGAGATCCAAAGAAGGTGCCCTTGGTGTCTTCTTCAGATGATTTTCTAGTCATCGCGATGAAATGAAAGTCCACAGATCCAGAACATGAGAAGAACACAATTGTCTTGCAAGCTGTTTGATCTTGGACAAGATTTTTCAGAGTTCCAGCCAAAGTGACAAATCGAAGTTTTGGAGGGACCACAACCACTTGTTGGACCAATTGATCAGGAACTTTGGTGATTCTTTCACTTGTGGTGATTAATTCTGCTTCTTCTAAAGAGATTTCACCCAATCTTTTAACATTTGATTTGATGGTGGCAGAACATAAAACATTGACCCTTGTTGAAGGTAAAGTTGAATATTTACACGGTTTGGCAGATGAAGATATGGTAGAAAGAATCTTAGCAATACTTTCTTCGAATCCCAACTCCATTAAACGATCTCCTTCATCCATAACGACATATCTTATTTGAGACATATCCAAAGTTTGAGTATGTTCAATATGATCGACCAAACGTCCAGGAGTTGCGACCAAGATATTAACACCTTTACGAAGTCTTGCTTTTTCACTTTTCTTCTTTTCTCCACCAATAACGTTACCAGCAACAATTCTATGACAACTGCGATTTAATGAATCAAAAACCGAATATATTTGGGTAGCAAGTTCTCTTGTTGGCGCTAGAACAAGTGCGAATAATCCAGATGATCGATTGAGATCTGGTATTTCCATCAATTTCTGGAAAATTGGTAAAGCAAAAGCAAACGTTTTACCTGAACCGGTTTGAGCTTGAACAAATAGATCATTTGATCCGGTTAATAAACGTGGGATGACTTGTTGTTGAATCTTGGTAGGATTTTCAAATCGTTGATTAACAAGATACGAATTCAGAGTGGAATTAATTCCCAAACCAGGGAATGAAGAAGTGTCGATCGGAGCATTGGATGATGGAAGAATATCTATTTCAGTATTAGGACGGTCTTGAATCTCTGGATTCATAGTGAATAAAGAAGAAACATAGGTATTATTTTTACCTGCTTCTCCTCTTCCTTCAGGATATGATGGTCTTGGTGGTCTTGAGTCTGGTTTTGGATCATTTGGACTTATCTTTTTTCTTTCTCCTAATTCTATTTGATTAACACCTTGTTTTTGTTTCTTTTCATTACGTCCTCTACCTTCACTAACCAACTGATTCTTTCTTCTTTCTTTCCATTTTCCTCCTGTCACTTTGATTTTCTGCTTTTTTGCAGGCGGTTCATCCGCAAAGTTAAGAATCAAATCGTCCATAATAAATTTGATATAAAATATAATTTTTCATGCAGATTTTTTTTTGAAATATTAATGTCTGATCCTATAATCAAAGAAATCCCCATTAGATTGGGAAAAACTCCAGTTATGTTGGTTCAATATCCTTCAAAACAAACTCCTAGTTCAGTTATGCAAACCAGAATTAAACCAAACACGGGAGTCTTGGAAATGGATATACCTACAGATACTTCACGGTTTTTTGATGAATCTAAAGCATCAAAATGGGGAGGAACAAATTATCAAACTTTGAAAGGATGTTTGGTCGAAGGAAATGGTTATTATGTTGGAAAAGTGCGCGATGGTGAATTATTGGTTAATTCAGTGACTAAAACAACACAACTACGTCCTTCATTCAAATACATTGATGATTTAAAGAGTAGAAAACAGCAAAGAGAAAAAGAATTGAATAGACAATTAGATGATCAATCAGCCCCTATTGAAGAAAAGAAAAAAGCTCATGTGGTTCAAATGACTGCGAAATCAACAAATGATACAGCTTTAAGATTGGGAGGAGCTTTGATAAGTAAGAAATTGGAAGATGAGGAAGAATGGATAGTTTACGAGTACAAAAAACATATGTCATAGATCACGAGATATATAATTCATATCATATTTATTTGCCTAATTCAACAACCTTCTCAGCTGCTTCATCAAGATCCTCAAATAAGTAAAGCTTGAGACCAGAATCATTGATCAAAGTCTTGGCAATATCTAAATTAGTACCTTGCAATCTGACCACAACAGGAATAGACAATCCTAAGTTCTTAGTAGCAGAAATCAAACCTTGTGCAACAAAGTCACATCTGACAATACCTCCAAAAATGTTGACGAAAATGGCTTTAACACCGTTTTCAGACATAATCAACTTGAAAGCTTGTTCAATAGTCTCTGGAGTAGCGGTTCCTCCAACATCAAGGAAATTGGCTGGAGATCCTCCATATAATTGAACAACATCCATAGTAGCCATAGCCAAACCAGCACCATTGACCAAACATCCAATGTTTCCGTCCAACTTGATGAAATTCAAGCCGTACTTACTGGCAACAACTTCATCTGGATCCTCTTGAGTAATGTCTCTCCAAGAAAACACTTCCTCTTGTCTGAAAGCAGCATTGTCATCGAAACCAAATTTGGCATCCATACACATAACATCACCCTCAACGGTCTCTGTGAGCGGGTTGATTTCAATTTGAGTAGCGTCTCTCTCCTTGAAGATCTTGTAGAGCTTCTTGATGGTGTCAGCAGCCTTTGGAACAGCTTCAGGAGTGAATTTCAAGCCGGAAGCAATTTCCAAAGCCAATTCGTCAGAAACACCGATATTGTAATCAACAGGGAATTTCTTGATTGCATCCGGGTTCTCCTTAGCAACACCTTCAATGTCCATTCCACCTTCAGAAGAGGCAACAATCAAAGTGGATTGGTTCTTTCTATCCATGATGATTGACAAATAGGCTTCTTGCTTTGCATATTTTCTCTCGACAATATAGACAGCAGTGACCTCTTTTCCAGCAGCACCTGTTTGCTTAGTGATCAATTTGTGTCCAATCATCTTGGAGGCCAAATCTTTGGCTTCTTCAGGGGTTTCGATGAGTCTAACACCTGATTTCAATCCATTATCGAAATGACCCTTACCTCTACCTCCCGTCAAGGCTTGTGCCTTAATGACTAATTCATTAGTTCCGAGGGATTTGGCAATCTCAAAAGCACCTTCTGCAGTTGTTGCGGCATCTCCCTTCGGCACAGACACGTCGTAGGATCTCAGTAAGGCAGCAGATCTGAATTCATGAATCGAAAGGAATCTTTTTTGGGACTATGTAATTAGCAATCTCAATTTCCTAGTTCAATACTTACAGTCTTGAGAACAGACTTTCTCAGGGTTCTAGCAAACATTTCCGTAAATTATAATGTTGAAGGAAACAAGAGTTTTCTAAGTTGATTAATGGACAACTCTTTTCCTTTGCACTGCCGGAGAAATATGAGCACGCCGAAAATGCGGCTGGATGGGGTGCGTGAAATTTTACAAAATATTATTATTTGCCGGCTGTGCGGACGGTCCGGGGGAACAGATAATGGATCGAGCGAATATAATGTTTCCAAGTTGGTATACTACTGTTAGTAATGATAATGAGACTCTGATTGGTATATATACCTCAATAGATCCTTTGAAATTGAATTTGGTCATTACAGATTCTCATTACTTTGACGTGTGTCAATGTTTTTCAAGAAAGGATTTGGAAGAATTGTTTGTGTTTAATGGCGGTGTAATTGGAGGTGAAGATGAAGTGGTAGCATTTTTCGAGAAATTGACGGATTTGAATGATTGTCGTTTGATCAAAGATCAAGATGAAATCATTATGGACAAATTAGATTTGAAATTCCGATTCAAAACACGAAGATTGAAAGATCAAGAATTGTTAGACGCCCAATCGAGTTTTTTGAATGTCATGACTCATTCAGCAGCTTTCCAAACACAATTGAGTATTAAATTGGCTCATGAAATCGAAATTAAAAACCAAATCATACTCAAATTGGCATCATCAATTGCTCAAGATTACTCTGGAAACACCTTAGACCACGATGAAGCCATCTTCAACAGTAAAGAGGTTCGACGAGTGTTTTTGAAATCGGGAACTTTATACAATTCATTAGGAACAACATCCAAACAAATCAAAGATGAAATAGCTGTACAATTTGTCCAATCAAAACCATCTAGTCAACAATTATTGAAGACCATATTCAATAATCAAACAAATCCTACTCTTAAGAAATCATCAAAACGTCATAAACCAAACATACCCAATACAATAGTTCCTAATTCTTTGAAACGAACAAGAGATTCCTCATATAACTTTCCAATCAAACAGAGACGAACTCAATGAATACAGATTTATTTAATATTATTCCGCCATGTACGAATGACCAGTTCTAAAGCTTGTTTCTGTTGTTGGTCACGTTTCTTGTATAATCCTTCCAATACCAAACTCCAAAACTCGACAAAATCGCGCATCTTGTCTTTGGAATCTGGAGGTGAAGAATAGGTAGTAAAATTAGTTTTGTCTTGAAGCAACTTGATTGGATTCACGGATCGAAATCGTAGATAATCTCCAAATACAGAAATACTGTATTTCTTCAAACTAAAGCAACAATCACGTAAATTGCGTTGCTTGGAAACGTCATATCCTATCATCTCAAAATCGTCTCCAAATTCGTCTCGTAATACATATTCAATGGCTTCCAGCGCCAATGTTTGAACTTGAGTGTAAATATCAACACCAGAAACACCATTAGACTTTTCAATTGGTTGGAAATCCATCATGTCTCCTGTTAACCTGATGAATTCCAATTCAAGTCGTTCTCGAATCATTTCAATTGTCATTTCTTTCCGATACGAAACCGTTAAAACACCATGTGCTAATGCCTTTACACATAGATTCTTATCATTGGAAAACAATACCACCATGTTATTAGTTCCAAAATATAGACAACAATCTAAGATCGAGTCGTCTTTCAAAGCATCTCGATTGATTCGTTCATGTAATCGTTGAACACGAACCTCAGCATCACTATCATGTAGAAACCCATATAACCAATCAATAGCATGTCTAGCAGAACTGGAAAGATGAGTCTGCACTTTCAATCCATCCAATTCGTTAACCACTTGATTTGGAATCAATAATCGATGAGATACACGCAACCCACGTAAACCATCCACAAGCGCCAAATGATCTAACAAAAAATTGGTATCAAACACCAAAACCAACTCGCTCGGTCGACTCGCTGGACGCTCTACTTCCATATAATCAGACATGTCAAAAGTAATAAACAAGATTTAAAATTGAAAGTGGAAATATTATTACATAATCAATTTAATACTAGAATTTCTTGGAGAAGCTCTTGAAATCGTCGTTGATTGAAGCCTCGTATTCTAAATCTGGTTGAAGCTCAAGATAAAGAGTGTCCACATCGGCGTTCATGTGATAGGTATAAGCAGCTTCTTCGTCACCAATGAGTTGTTTCTTTTTTCCTTGATTTTCAGCAGCATCTGCCAGTAATTGGACTTCACAGGATCTTTCCATTAAACAGAACAAATAGGCAGCTTCATCGACTGTGTATCCAACAGTTATGAGACCATGGTTCTGTAAAATAGCTCCGTGACCATTTCCAACAGCGTTGGCGATCTCTTCTCCTTCTCTAGGATCAATGGCAACACCACCAAAGTTAGCATAGACCGCATGAGCTTTGTAGAAAACGCAAGCATCCTGATTGATCATTTCTAATGGTTTTCCAAATGCCGAGTATGCCTTTCCGTACACAGAATGCATGTGGCAAGCGGCATTAACCTCTGGACGTGCTTTATGAAGAGCAGAATGAATTGCAAATCCAGCAGCATTGATAGCAACACGATTTCCACCAATGATCGTACCATTCTCATCAATGTGAACCATATCCTTGGCCTTTAGTAATCCAAAATGGACCCCTATTGGATTGATCCAGAAAGTAGTAGGGTCGACTGGGTCTCTGATAGAGATGTGACCAGCAGAACCCTCAGTAAATCCCTTTCTGGCAAAGATACGGAAAGCTCCGGCCATGTGCTCCAACATCCACTCACGTTGCTTGTATGGGTCATCAAATTTTGGCATTTGATGTGGCAACTCAGCGCCGATAGCAATGTTATGGACTCCTCGTTCAGTCAGAGTATACCCACGTGAGGTGGAAGCCTCTAATGAATCAGGAACATTTTGCGTTTCAGTAGTGGTCTCAGTAGTAGCAGAACTCATTAAGAAGATTACAAGAAACTCCGTGATTTATATAGTGTCTGCAAGTGCCCAAAAGGGTAGTAGGCGACGATAAAGAAAAAAAAATCGCTTCATAAATACACCCTTGCACCAGTACGTGTTAGCACCTATTGGATTAGGACAAGTTGCTACCCATGCTTCCTAATTTGGTTTTTTCCGTTGGTTTGGACAATCCAAAAGCTGGAGCCGGTTTATCATCTTCGTCGCCAAGACCGTCAAACAATTTGCCGTATTTTCCGCCGTTTGAGTTCTGACCTTCTATTTGTTGTTGAAGAGTCAAGCCTGTTTCTTGGACCTTTTGACCAAATTGTTCCATGGCTCTCTTAGCTTGTTGTGCATAATCCTGGTCGGCTAATTGTTTCACACCAGGTTGAATGACTGTATCGTTAACTTCTTTCACAGATTTGGCCACGGTAGTACTAAACAATCCCCAGCCTTTGGTAAATGTTCCCAAAGGATCCTTCTGCAAGTTGTCAAGGGTGAACCCAGACAAACTTGATCCACGAGGAGCAGCAGATGGGGCTGGACTCGAGCCAAAACCTTGATATTTGCCTCCTTGGGAAGGAGGAAGATCTGTAGGACGCGAATTGTTGGCAGCTCCAAGTTTGGCGAAGTACGTTTCATTGTGTTGTTTGGAAGGTAAATCCGCGGATTTCGAACCAGAACTCGAATCTTTCGATGGTAACGAGTCTCCTGAATGATCCGGCTCAACAAACTCAGTGCCTTCAATGATACTCGTCAATTTGCTTTTATAATCTTCAGCAACATAGTTGCCATATTTCTGTTGGGCAGGAAGAGAAAGATCAACACCATGAGAACTCAGATACTCAGCACATGCAGCATTTCCTCCTTTCTCCATCCGACTGAGTTCTTCAGGCTTGAATTGGTCCATGGTGATCGACCGGACAAATGAAATATGAACACCTAAACCACGGTGAACACCAGCACATTCTAGACAGATGAAAATTCCGAATTTCGGAGATGCCCATTGAGGGTTAGGCGCCTTGCAATCAAAACACTTTTTGTTGTCGCCTTGCTTTTGTAAAGCAAGGAGTTTACGCCGATTGTCGGGATCAACGCTCCAATCAGACATTTGAAAACAAAATAATTTTAAACTATGTGAGAAGAATTGTCACTTTTTCACGCTCGCTTACATAAGTAACTACATAACACAAAGCAAGGCGAGCAAGGCGGCCGTGAGCCAGTTGTTTGATAATGATCCAGATCCGCTTGACGAGGAGGTTGCCGAGGTGACTGTTGAAAGTGTCATCACGTGTTCTTGATCCTCGGAGACTTCTTCGGAAATCCAACTTGACACATCTGACTTACTGATTGTTTCATCAAATGTGGTATCATTTGAGAGGAACACAGTTGCTGTTCCGTCACTACCAAACACCACTCCTCCAGTCATAAGGGCATTTGGAGTCCGTTCCAAGTATGCTTGGTTGGCAAGACCTGTTGAGATGTCTCCAGTTCCTTGGTAATCGTGGATAGTTGAGTAGAAATGGGTTGATTCAGTAGTGTTGAGGATCTCAAAGATATCGAATTCTCCACCACCAGAGGTCCAACATGAACAGTTGGAGTTTGTAGGGTATTGAGCAGTTCTTGGAATGTGAGCATTTAATAACCAAATAGCTGGCAAATCATATGATGCTGTATCTTCACTGACAGTGTCTTCTTCTGGAGCCAGGAACTGGAAAAGGAACATTTTAACTGTTCCATAATATCCATGAAAAGCGGGAATTCCATCTCTATAAACACCGCAATCCTTCTTGAAGCCAGAGTCGCCACAAGAGACATTCGACATGATGGTAAATTCTTCATTGGAAGCCAACGTGATATTTCCTAGAATAGTACTGGCACTGGCTGGAGACACTCCATCTGAATCCACGTAATCAAGAGCTTTACCCAGACACGTGATATTCTCACCCACGTTTCCTAAAAATGTGACGTTCTCTGCAGTTTGGGAATCGGAGTCGTAGTATGCCAATCTAGACCAAGATCCGTTGGTGTCTCCATCGGAATAACTATCAGCAACAAAATAACCGAATTTTTGTAGATTCAAGGGTCCTCTAATATGCACAGAAACTTCTCCGTCTAATGGAGCGTTCGTTCCTGAGAATGTAGTAGGTGAGCCGGTGTTGAGTTCACAAGTACACGAATCATTCGAACTCGAGTCTATTTTCTTCACGTTATAATAAGATCCTTCATAACCAAAGTTGGCAAACTGAAGGACTCCGTACTCTGATGAGTATACTTGTGAGGATCCGGAAGAGCTGGCTGATTGTCCTGTATTTATAGAGTTTGGTGAATTGTCCTGTTGTTGTGATTGTTGAGCATCGTCTGCCCAAACTAAAGCACACACGAGTGATAGCACGGCGAGTTTCATATCTGGTTAATGAAACGAAGAAGAAGATATATAGATTTGGCTGAAATCTTGTTTTTTGCACGCAGATCTAATAATAAGTTAAGGCGCAGTAAGGCTTTTAAATTGAAAGTGAGTCCAATTTTGCTTAGACGTAGGGGTCGAATTGTTGATCTGCAGGTTCGACGAGTGAAGTCTTTGGAAAAGACCGATTCATATCTCTGGGTCTCGGCATTCCATTTTGGGAACGATTAAGTCGATCGACTCGGGTCGTTTTTTCTCCTTTTTCGTTATGACTTTGTTGAGAGCAACATACAAACTTGTTCCTAATCCACGAACACAGGAACAAGTATGGAACATATTTGAAGCTGTTCGGAATGTGGAACTACCTGGAGACGTCAAGTTGGTGAATTTTGTTGTTCCCCGCACAAAATATTATGGTCGTAATTTCTACATGAACAAGATGGAATTGATGTATAAAGTGGGGGCAGAAAATCATGTTTCTTCGTTAGAATCGGTAAAAGCTCCGGGATTTAATGTTTCATTGGTCAATGTAATCGAATGTGAGGATACTTGAATTGCTTTAATTTATTTTTTATTTATTTAATGGAAGATATACAGATCTCTAAGAAAAGTGGTCAATTATTGGTTCAAATTGATCATGAATTGGATGGTGTATTAACTGATGGGTTTCCCTTAAAGACTATCTTGGAACTTATAGAACAATTCCAGCCTAATCCACAACTACTAGATTCAAGACTACGACATTTTATTACTCGTCTTGTTGATTGTTATAGACTACAATTGAATGAAGAAACTCCGTTGAAACAGAAAATTGGGGTTATATTCTATAATCTTGCTAAAACTAGAGGGATTAAAGTTGTTTCAAATTGTTTAACAAGTGATTTGTATCTTTTAACAACAGTGATTAATCAAATTGAAAGATCAAGTTGTTGGCAAGAAACGTTTTTCTTATTAGTTTGGCTTTCAATATTGATATTGGTTCCTTTTCCATTAGAAAGAATTGAACCCGGACTTTCAAATTCGATGTTTCTACTTTGTACTAGATTTTTACAATCTAGTGGTAAAGAGAATGATTCTGCTGCTTTATTAATGGCACGAATGTTATCAAGATCAGATTGTCAAGAGTTATTGAATGAGTTTGTTACAAGCAATTTCAATACTTTGGTTTGGGAACAGAAATCAATCTTTGAACAAATTGGTCTATTAACAACAACTAATCATTTATTTAAATTAACAACCTCGGAATCATTGAAATCATTTGGTCTACGATTATTGACATTGATTTCAAATGAACTTGATACTCCAAATGTTTCAAGTCTTCGATATTTTGTCAAGAATTTGGGTAAATTAGGAGTCTTATTTATCAAATTAGAGAATTATGAATTGGTTGAAGAAATTATCAATTATTTGATTGATTTGATTGGTCATTCAAGTACAGATATCCGATATTCTATTGCTAAACAACTTAGTAAGATATCATTATTATTACCACAACCATTAAGAGATGATTTATTTAATGAATTATTGATTGAACTTGAATTTGAGAATTTTGATATTGATTCAATTGATGTTGAATTATATCATGGAATTCTTCTTTGTTTAGGAGAACAAGCACGTACTAAACAAATCAATTTCAATCAAATTGATCAATTGTCTATTGTTCTTTCAAAAACTCTTTTTTTGGAACAACATAGAGTCACTCATTCTGTTGGATCAAATGTTAGAGATGCAACTTGTTTTATCCTTTGGTCTTTAGCAAAAAAATACAAAACTAATGAAATATCAACTCAATTATGGTTACAATATTTCAATAATTTGGTTCTATGTTGTTGTTTTGATAAAGATCTTATGGTTCGAAGAGCAAGTTCTGCTTGTATTCAAGAATTGATTGGAAGACATGGAGAAATTTTAGGAGATAAAAGTGGATTAAAAGTTCAATTAATAGAAACTTTGGATTATACCACTTTAGGTCAATTAGATCGTTCATTTGAATTAAGTCTTGATATCATTAAAATGGGATTAGTTAAAGATCAATTTATCATGAGATTGAAACAATTAGTTCTTCATAGAGATTATGAAATTCGAACTAGAGCAGCTCGAATATTACCAAAGATTGATGATTCAATTGATCAATATTTGAAAATTGATTATCAACCAGGTCAATTCTACATTCTGGCTGAATTCTTGAAGCAAAACAACAAATTAGATACCTCGATATTTCATCAATTGTTCTCAACTTTTAAATTCGATTATCATAAAGATCCTTTCCATAAAGGAGAGGAATATCTTTATTTAATGACTATTCTAATTGAAAATGGATTTATTCCTAATGAAATTGAATCAGAAACGATATTTGCAATCATTCGTAATGGTCATGATCAAATTTGTATTCGATTCTGTCAATTGGCTGATGTTTGGAACGTTCCTAATAAATATTTGGAGAAATGGCTTTATTATATCAAAAATGGAAATTTGACAGCAGCTAAAGCCATTGGACATATGAAAAATGTGGCTCAATTAATGGATTCATTATTGGATTTAATAACAGGATCAATTGATGCCAAACTTCGAAGTTTCTTGATCTCTTCTATTTCAATCTATCTTCATGAAAATACCCTTTCAAATACCCAAATTGATCTTCTAATTAAATGTTTGGATGATTATACAATCACGAATCAAGGAGATGTTGGTAGTTTGGTTCGAAATTCAACAATTCAACTGATAAGTGAAAATAAAGACAAGTTTTCAAATATCCATCAAATCAATATGAAATTGGTTAGAATCGCTGGAGAAATCATGGAACGATTAAGAAATCATGCTGTCAAATTGTTGGTTGATTTGAATGGATGGAATTATGATTTTGGAACTTGTTATGTTGATTATTTCAAAGCTTTAATCAACTTATATGAAAATCATATAATAACCAATAGAGATCTATCTCGAGAGTTCTGGAAAGGTTTCTCGTTTTCTGCTGGATCTTTGCAATCATTAGATAATTCGAAAAATGCAGCAGCATTGGCATTTCTTCAAATGTGGCAGAAATCAGATAATCAATCACTCATATTAAATGATCTATTATCGATATTGAAGCCACTTGATATTGTCCGAGATCGTTCAATTAAAACCCAGGATTCATGTTTAAGATTTCTATGCAATCTATTGGAGTTGAATATATCAATTCCGACTGATTTGAATAAAAACATATTCGTCAAAGTTTATAATTTGACGCTTGGAAAATCCAATTCTTCAAGACTCATTCTAGCAATTCGAGTTTTTGTTGAATTGAGAATCCGTGGAGATGATCAACTCAAACAACAATGTGTTTCCAGATTGACTTGGTTAAGTAAGAAACATCCTATCTCGAATGTTCGATTGGCTGCTCTTGAAGCTTTACAAGATTCAATTTAAAACCTCCTTCAAATTCACAGTGGCACTTCCTCGAGCAGCAGGAGATGGGAAATCGTTTCCTGGTTTCCATCCAATCATAAACACAAATCGGAATGTTGCAGGCAAATTCCCGGTTTCAGGATCTCCATGTAATGATTGATAAATTGGTTGTAGAGCCAATAATAAATCTCTATTAAGAGCTGGAGGAGTACTCAAAATTGAATTTGATTCTCCCATCAATTGTAAATCTTTCATTAAAGCCAAAACGTTGGGATATTCAACCACAATCTCTTCGACATCTAAAGTTAACATTTGAAAGCCTGCTTTTTGCATCAATGATCCAACATCTGTAGATTCGACAAATGGTGATATTCTTGGAGATAATCCACCCAACCGTTCTAATTCTGCCAATTGAAGAGATGATCGAAGTTCAAATAGAGTATCTCCACCAAAAATGGATCCAATAAGACATCCATTTGGTTTCACTGAATTGTACAATTTTTTGAACACTGTTGGTAGGTCATTTATCCAATGTAAAGACATATTGGAAATGATCACATCAAACATATCTTTTTGAGTCAATAACGGATGTGAATATGATTCTTCATCTGCCAAGATCCGTTCTATGTTCAAATCTGAAGTCAAGTCTTTATTTTTATCAAGCATAGCTTGAGAAGAATCAACCATATAGATTTTATTAATCTTTGATCTAACCAAATGTTTATCATCTTTCCAACGTTTATCATCATCTGGATTTGATTTTGATAATTGGAGTTCGAAGTTTCCCGAATTACAACCGAAATCCATGATTGTTGAGAATGGGGTTTTCAAGAATGCCAACCGTTCGATTGTTCGTCTAGCAACTTCGTCTCTGATGTATTCGACCATTCTACTTTC